>CM042386.1:8987045-9587045 GCA_023634145.1 Thymallus thymallus
AGACTGCAGACCAAAGCACACATTTCCACCGGTCTAATGTCCATTGCTCGTGTTTCTTGGCCCAAGCAAGTCTCTTCTTCTTATGTCCTTTAGTAGTGGTTTCTTTGCAGCAATTCGACCATGAAGGCCTGATTTCACACAGTCTCCTCTGAAAAGTTGATGTTAAGATGTGTATGTTACTTACTTAATTTATTTGGGCTGCAATCTAAGGCTGGTAACTCTAATGAACTTATCCTCTGCAGCAGAGGTATTTCTGGGTCTTCCATTTCTGTGGCGGTCCCCATGAAGCTGGTTGAGAGAGTGCCATGAATGTGCAAGCTGTCATCAAGGCAAAGGGTGGCTACTTTGAAGAATATAAAATATAAAATAATTTGTTTAACACTTTTTTGGTTACTACATGATTCCATATGTGTTATGTCATAGTTTTGATGTCTTCACTTTTAAAGAAAAACCCTTGAATGAGTAATATTCCAAACTTTTGGCCCAGTGTATGTTTTAGCGCAACGCTCCAAATGGCTGTATCGCAAGAATCAAGGTTTTATATACACAGAAAAAAAGATATGCAATGTGTTGGTCCCAGAAGCACAAAAAGCTTATTTCTCTCAAATTATGCACACATTTGTTTACATCCCTGTTAGTGAGCATTTCGATGGCCACTGGTTCGTTAGAAGTGCTCTCTTCACAGATTAATTCCTGTTTCAACTGTATTGGGCAGATGGCGCCATGTGGGCGAGCGGTTTGCTGATGTCAACGTTGTGAACCGAGTGTCCCATGGTGGCGGTGGGGTTAAGATTTGGACAATGAACGTAAGGTACAGACAACAAACTCAAGTGCATTTTATTGATGGCATTTTGAATGCACACATGATACCGTGGCGAGATCCTGAGGCCCATTTTCATGCCATTCACTCGCCGCCATCACGTTTCAGCATGATAATACATGGCCCCATGTTGCAAGGATCTGTACACAATTCCTGGAAGCTGAAATTGTCCCAGTTTTTCCATGGCCTGCATACTCACCAAACATGTCACCCGTTGATCATGTTTTGGTATGCTCTTGATCGACGGGTACGACAGCGTATTCCATTTCCCACCAATATCCAGCAACTTCGCACAGCCATTGAAGAGGAGTGGGACAACATTCCACAGGCCACAAACAACCTGATCAACTCTATGCAAAGGAGATGTGTCACGCTGCATGAGGCAAATGGTGTTTGCCAAGATGTGCATCTGTATTCCCAGTCATGTAAAATCCATAGATTATGGCCTTCAGAGCCGGTCCTGACCTCCCTGAGGCCCTAAGCAAAATTCTTCTAAGGGGCCCTCTTACCTGACTGGTGAGCTATGTAACCACACAGTCACCCCAGTGCTCCCACTACAATCCTCCCTCCTTTAAAACAGTTTGCTCCATCCGTCAGTCTAAGAATAAGTAGAACTATACAGAACAGAATGAGGTATAAACAAACTATATTTATTGAATAGAATATTTTCTATAGAATCTTAAGATAAGTGAATATTAACATTAACATAAATAAGAAATTGTAGAAAATATCAAATGTGGAAAATAATAAATATAACACTGAGCTTTGGCTCTGCTGCCTGGTAATTAGTCCAATCCTTACAATATTCTACAATTAGCTTTGTCTATAAAATGTAAACATAAGCCTATAGGCTATAGATTCAGCTATATGTCTCAAAATAGTGAAATAAAATCTATAACTGGGCATTTTCAGCATCAGCATGGGCACCAGCCTATCTGGACTGTCTGGAAGAAATTGAGAAAGTATGTCACATAGTTAGTTAAGCAGTCATTTACACAAATGTACTTCTAAATGTTACTAAGTGTGTAAACATGTTGAAAAAAAATCTCCTCTGCCGACGCTACTGTTACTGGTAGGGTGACTGCAATTCTTAGGGCTATCCAAAGGTTAGGTTAGAGTTCCTCCAGGTTTTTCTCATAGAGAAAGGAAAGCAGCTCAAAGGCAGTTGTCTTATCTGATGGCAGATCAGGTAACTTCTGAATGCCACATCCATTCCACTGATGTCACAGTCATCTTTGAAGGTTAGAGTGTTTTCAACTTCCATGCAGTGAGCCTTTAAAGATTCACTGGACATCTGAGAGGCAGTGCTAAAGTTCAGCAGCACGCCATATTTGGTTTTCCCCTGGTTGAGTGTTTCAAATCTCTCATCCATGGAGAGTCGACCACAATGTTGAAGTAGTTGACTTCAAGGATTTTCAGTGCATCAGTTTCAGAACAGCCTCCACATTCATTTCTTCACAAATGCTTTTGGCTGTTTTCTGGGTCTCAGAGAATCCAGTTTCCCGGTATGTAGTGAGGGGTTCCTTTGAATTTGAGATTAAATTCACTGCGATATCAAACTGGATTGGAGAAGCTTGTTCACCTTGTTTGTCATTGTCAGTATCTCACACCATACGACATAGCAAATCAAGAAGCGGTAGGACCCAACTTCCTCTGCAAGTGCTTGTGCCTCCACTTTGGCCACAGGATCGTTGATCGTCTGTCTGGCTTCCAGTAATGCCTCCCGAACCTCAGAAGCCTGATACCTGATTGCATGAACACTTTGGAGCCTACTCTCCCATCTTGTGTCACTCCATGACTTTATGGTTATGTTCACGTTTCTTCAAAATACTCCATCTTTGTGTGCATTTTGTACATGCCCAAAAAACCCAATTGCATCTTTTGAATATTTGGCAGCATCTGCAATGACAATATTTAGAGTATGTGCTCCACATGGGACGAACACGGCAGTCTGGCTTGTACTCCTTGGTGCTTGCCCTTCATGTTGGCCCCATTATCATAAGCTTGCCCCCTGCAATCTTCAAATGAAATCTTCAACACGTTGAGGTTATTTAAGATGACAGTGGACAGATTCAAGCCTGTTGTAACCTCAACATTCACAAAGAGGAAGTGCTCCTTGATCTCTGGCTTTCCCTTTAAAGCCATGCTTCTAAGAATAATGGAAATGTGCTCCTGGTGACTGATGTCAGGTGTACAGTCCAAGATAATGGAAAAGTACTTTGAGTGTCTTACTTGAGTCACTATTGCTCCCAGAATCTTGTCACTCACAATCTGTATCAGCTCATTATGTGTGTGCTTCCCAAGGTAATTAGCATGTGTCTCTCCATCTTTAATTTTGCTGAGATGATTTTCCACAATGGGGTCAAATTTTCAACCTCTTTTAGGAGGTTTCCATTATCTGGTTGGAATAGTTTGTCTGATGAACCCCTGAATGCTAGGTTTCTGTCAGCCAGAGACTGGGCGATACTTATTAAACATGTAAGGACATCCCGCCATCTCTTTCATTCAGCCTTCAAAATTGTCGTTTGTATCTGGTCAAGAGTCTGTCCCTGACAGATCAAGTTCTCTCCACTTAATCATATTGTTTGTGTGTTCAGGACTACCCTCATGGTGTTTCAGAATGGCGTTGATATTTGACCAGTCATTCACGCCTTCCTTTATGACTTTGTAGTCTTTTGTAGAAAAGAGCTTATAGCAAAAACAATACACAGTGTTGTTTTTTATTGAGTATGAAAGCCAGCTCCTGGTAATCTTTTTCCCATTTGACAGCTGTGTCTGTAATAAGCCTGAATGGAAACCTTTTCTAGACTTGTCTTTAGGGTAAGAACCCTAAATACAAGGTCTGGACCTCTGCGCACTAACTCAGTCTGGACCTCTGCGCACTAACTCAGTCCTCATAAAGTCTGTTAAGACTGGGGGCCAGTCTGCTGGGTCATTTGGTGGAGCAGCAACTGTTCTATTAGGGTCTGAGCTGCTTGTATCTGATGCTGGCTGTACACCTCTGGTTGTGCTAGTACTTCACCTGAGTCTGTTAGTAATTGCTGAAGACGGCTGTATTGGGTCTGTGTTTAGTATTTTCTGAAGCCAGCTGTACTGGGTCTGTGTTAGTACTTGCCGAAGCAGCCAGTACTGGGTCTGTGTTAGTATTTGCTGATGCCGGCTGTACTGGGTCTGTGTTAGTACTGGCTGAGGCTGGATGTGGATCAACTGAGTCTGTGCTTGTACTGGCTGATGATCCAGCATCTCCTCTACTGACAAACTTAAGCATAGTGCCTGTAAATTATAGATAACAATACTATTATTAATTTTATCAGCTGCATCAGGCCCATTCAAACTGGCTCCCCCAGATTTCCTTTTATACATTTTAAAATATTTATACAATGGCTTGGCTGAATACATGATGGTTATTATTTACTGAGAGATATGCATCCATATTGCCCAGTATGCCCAGCTAGTCAACATGTTTAATTCAATATATAATACAATAGTCAATGTCAATCCATTGCTTTCCATCTTGCTTTAGTCCAGAGTTGTAACTAAACCTTGACTGAGAACCTAGATAATCATTGTCTCGTTTTTAAATTATGTGCGCCTATGAGGAGTGCCATCACGCCCATATGTTGTCTGGACTGGTCCCAACAGATGTTGCTGCTGGAAAGTGCGAGTTTCATTTCGTGCACGCGTCATAGTTCCGCTTCATCCTCTCATCGAAGTTGTAAACATTGACTCCCACTTTGACACGAGAGGAGGCAAATTGAGTAATTTGCGGGGCCTTACGCAACTTGCATAGTTGAAAAGCATTCCTTAGAGAGGGTATATCATATCATCTTCCACAGCTAAAAGAAAGGAAGCTAGCAAGGAGCTGAAAAACATAGTCAAACAAAAGTCCAGATATCCTACACCAATTGGACATTCTCAAACTGAAATGCAACTCCATCAATACTCAGTCAGTGGAAAGAGATATATTAAAATCCAAACATCAGTATGTGGAACAAGGTGAAAAAGCAGGGAAACTCTTAAAGCCTGGCAAATGAGAAAATAGAGAAAACAAGATGACACTATCCCTAAGATTTGAAATCTGTATGGCGATTGTTTGTTACAGACCCCATAGAAATCAACTCTGTCTTCAAACCTTTTTATTACAAGTTGTATCAATCAGAAATGAAAGGTTCTAAGGAGGAGACCGAGATTTGTTTGTTTAACATTGAGCTACCTACATTGTTAGATGATGAGGCAAAACCACTAGAAAAACAACTGATTAAATTCTTCAGGCTGTTAAATGCCTACAAAGGACAAAGTCATCAGGCATGGATGAAAAGATGAGGATCCTTTGCTATGTGGTTTGTATCGCCCTATGACATTAGATAACACTTAATTTTAAGGGGTCATTATTACAGTGTAATTACACTAAAAAGTATTGTAATACATTTTAATAATTAATTGCAGTCTGTAATTACAGGGGTTTAACAATGAATCCTTGTTACCATGATTGTTTAAAATGTTAAAGTTTCTGATAGTATCCCAACACACCATATTTCAGCCTGCACAAACCACATAAGGGTTTTCCAATTGAAAACCGACCACCTCATTGACACAACTCTGCAATAAAGGGCTCTAGAGTCTTATGCCCAGGCCCAATGGCTAAAACAGGTTCACGAACGATTCACATAAAAAATAATTTAAATTGTTAAATAATTTAACGGTGCATTTGACAATGGGTCAATTAATTTAACCATTAAACATTATTTTGAACTATTCTTTTTACAGACTCGAGAGTCATGATTAGTTTTTCTGAGTGACTCATTTATTTTAGTCGTTCGTTTGACCCGCTGGTGCTGGCTGCAATGAGTCCCACACCAGAATGAATACACGCTCCTCTGGCTCAGTGGCTCCAGAGACGTGCTCCGACCACCGACTGTCTGTCATATGAGCACAGGAAAATAGATCATAAGTATACAAAAGAAAAATACATGTTTAAAACTGATAATTGTTCACATGGTGCAAGAATTAATTGCAATTAATTGATTATTGAATGTTATGATGGACACAACTTTGTAGAACCAAAACATACAAACTCGAGAACGGATCGTTTGAGGGGCTACAGTTCGCGAATGACTATGCTTATCATCATTCTCACGGCAGTCAAGCAATGCATTCCGCCAAGAGTCGTTCACACTCTAGTCCGGTACCGACCACAGTTAGACCTTGTTTCAAATGTATCAAGAAATAATCGTATTTGTATGCCTATATTGCACACGTTTACAAGTCTGTCACAAATGACAGCTCCAATAAGCCCCCTATGGTGAACAACGTGAACGAGAGGCTCCTAAAATCACAGCTCTTTCGAGTTTTCAGGTCATCGTTCACCGGTACGGGATCCTGCGTGCTCTGGGCATTACTGACTCAAATTAACTAAATTAGTCTAAAAATATGTTGTTTTAAATGAACGATTAGAAAAGATCCGGGTAAGTAAAAAGAGCTGAACTTCTCATCACTACAACAAAGACGTATGAATGTCACCAGAGGAAAGACAGACGAAGAGAAAGAGAAAAACAGTCATGTGAAAAAGTAAGTTCACCCCCTGGAAAGTTCTCTTTTTAATTTTTTTTTGGCATATTTGGACAGATGTATATGTAATCTTCACTTCAACACTATTAACACATAAAAGTTACCCAATTTAACAAATCCCACAAAAATAAATAATACTTTGAAAATATTTTGCAATTAAAATAAACAGAAATGCCTTTTCCTTATGGGGAAAAAGTTAGTACACCCCTATACCATCACATAAAATGGCTAAAATTAGAATGAGGTGTACCAATACAAGTACAAATGATTAGAAAACATTAGAGAGAAACTTAGGAGGGTCCATAAAGATAAGAAAATTGGTCTGGTTTGGTCTTAACCATATGGGTGTGTGGCAACACATCATTCAAAGATCAAAAGACCTACCCGAGGCCCTCAGAAGAAAGATTATTGATGCCCATGAGTCTGGGAGAGGTTACAAATCCATTTCCAAACAATTCGAAGTACATAATTCCATTTCCAAGCAATTCAAAGTACATCATTACACTGTCCGATGAAAATTCCAGACCACTGGCAAACCACCTAGGACAGATCGTCCCACCAAAGTCAGCCAAAGCTGACCGAAAGATGCTCATAGAAGTCTCTAAGAACCCCAGGGTAACATCAAGTGATCTGCAGGCCTCTCTTGCCACAATCAATGTCGAATTGCATGGGTACACTGTCAGAAAGAGACTGCACAAAATTGGCCTACATGTTAGGTCAGGAAGGAAGAAGCCTCTGCTCTCAAAAAATAATATCAAGACACAACTGACTTTACCCAGGTGTTGTCTTGTTAAAGCCCTGGTTAATGCTAATGAGTCTAGCTCTAGTCCTTTTATATTATGACGAGGAACAAGATAGGGTTGTCCTTTATCCCCATATCTATTTGCACTGGCTATCGAGCCGTTAGCATCGACCATCCACCTTTCAACTGATATTACTAGAATTCAAGTCGGGGCTGCGTCTTCTTTAACTTCACTCCTCAGCATGCTCAATGTATTTAGCTCTATTTCAGGATGCAAAAACTGGGATAAAACTGAGATATTGCCGATTTCTAAATTGGATGCTGGACCACTAGAAAGTACCATCCCATGTAAATGGTATCATTAACACATTAAGTATCTTGGGGGTGTTGATTCCTTGTAAACATGACAATGCATATAATATCAATTATCTCCCTATCATTTCAAAAATGTAAAGTGATGTTACAAGATGGAAGTCACTGCCAATTTCCTTGTTAGGGAGAGTGAATGTAATTAAAATTAACATCCTACCCAGACTTGACTCTCTGTTCCAGACTCTGAAACATTTATTTTCCAAGATCCAAAGCCTATTTATACATTTTATATGGAAAGACAGTACCCTTATGGTTTGAATTAACCTTCTATACCTACCAGGAGGTTTGGGTCTCCATCCGAAATTGTACTATTGGGCCGCCCAGTTAAGAGTAATTACAAAATGAGTGGTGCAGTCATATATTGTTTCCTTTTGAGCCAAAATTTTTAAAGTTATTACAAACAATTCTATAATCCCGAACTCCTTATAGATATGGGATGTAGCCCATAAATTCTTGAAATGGGAACCCTCCCCTTAGCACTCTATCTGGAGGAACCCATCTCTACCTGAGATATTTAATGATGGTACAGTACGTTTAAGCCTTGTTATGATTGAGGCATCAAAGAAGTTCAACATCTCTTTTACGAAGGGTCATTTATTTCATTCAGTGAACTACAGTCTACGTTCAACATCCCGTTCTTAGATTTCTTGATTTTTTTTACAGATAATTTAGCAAGAAAACGAGCTAAGCAATTGTTTGTGTTGCAACACTTTCGTTTAATCATCTAGAATCAATTTATCTCCAAACAAATCTTTAAACAAATAATTTATTTTAAAGTATTAATAGTATACTGGCCACTGGCGAAATTAAATAGACTTTAAATCACCTGTAGATCTACAGTATGTCCTGTTCACACTGTTTAAAAATGAATAGCTTGTACAGGAAGCACTCTAAACAGCCTAGTAAATGGCGCATGTTTTCCCAGTTACATGTCATTATAGATCTCAGCCTGTTTGCAAAGGCTTTATGACTCCTGAAATTTTCTGTCCACCAACCCTGCAGAGTTTACGACCCGAAACTTGACCTGCTGCCAAAAAAGCGTTAGACAAGCTCTTTATTGATCTGTGAGGCTGAAGTTTGATTTACGCTAAACTCACACACACATCACATGGTTCCAGGAGCGTTCAGAACTAGGTCTTCCTCCCTTTTACTTCTTCTTCTATTTTGTTTCAAACATCATTAGCGTCAGTAGATCACTTGCATTTCGTTCAGAGTGCAATTACCTTTCTGTTGTGTTCTCTGCTCATTAAGTACATTCGATAGGCAGGCAGTCAACGGGACAATGACCTGTGATAGGACCAGGGTACACTCAATTCTCTTTATGGTGCGAAAGGGCCTATTGAGTTTCCAATATGTGAGTTGTTGGACAGCGTGGCGCGGAGCCCTCCTGTATATCTTTGAGTGCAGATGAAGTGTTCGTTTACTCTCTGTCTGTCATCCTGCCCGTTCCCGAGGACTGTTTGGCTCGCTCCTAATACCTGCCTCCATTCGGTGCCAAATCATGTTTTTAGGACACACTGAAAAACAGTCAAAGTGACAGCTTGATTATGCACAGCGAGTTGGAAGGCTAATGGAGAGGCATCCAACAAACATCCCCTGAGACAGAGGCACCATGCAACATATTGCCAGCGAGGTTTAGACAGAGACCCTGATCCATCACAATGAATATCTCTCTCTCAGTTTATTGTCATTTTCTTAACATGTCACCATTCCTGAATGTCAATTATAATTGGAATAAGTATTCCTGAGGTGGTTGGGTTGTTGCCATAAGCAGTAGAGCAATTGAGAGATCTTAGCTACATCCTTCGGTTTGATATGCCAGGCCTTGTCATCAGTATCAGACCCACACACATCTCCACGGTAATTTCAAATGGTTTGAAGTTCACTTCCGATAAACGGTAAACACACTGTTTCAGACAGACATTGCTTCTATATTCATCCAGGGTGTTATCGTTGTCGTAAAAACATTTTGTCCTTGTGCCTTTCTCTGTCCCTTCGAGCTTGCACTATGCTGTCACCTCCCCGTCAGAGGCAGACGTTACAATTACATTGCAGCCATGACTACCAAACCGTTCCGGTAGCGCCATGATTACAATAATCATAAATGAACCTCTACGAGTTGCCGAAGCCCACCCAGTTACAGAACCGTGAAGGGGCACTCATCAAATGTTACCTCTTTTTACTTTGGTCTTTATTTTACTTCCTCTGAACTTTACAGTTGTTTATCAAGACACTTCCAGAATTCCATCTCTCCTGTATTCATGCCAGAGTTGGAGGAGTAAACAGGGGCAGATGGTGTTAGGGGGCGAGCAGGGAGTGTATAACTGGCTCCTGATGCCACTGACATTTTAAAAAAGCTCTCAGGGTTATTTTGCTGTTTATGAGAGAATTGTTGTTATGTTTGTTAATTTTCAATTTATTTGCCATAGGTTGAACAATTCCGGTTTCATGGTGAGGATTTAGACTGTAATATACCTTACATGGCTGAAAGTATGTGGACACGCTTCAAATTAGTGGATTTGGCTATTTCAGCCATACCCGTTGCTGACAGGTGTATACAATCGAGCACACAGCCATGCAATCTCCATAGACAAACATTGGCAGTAGAATGGCCCGTACGAAAGAGCTCAGTGACTTTCAACGTGGTACCATCTGAGGATGCCACCTTTCCAACAGGTCAGTTTGTCAAATTTCGGCCCAGCTAGAGCTGCCCCAGTCAACAGTAAGTGCTGTTTTTGGGAAGTGGAAATTTCTAGGAGCAACAACGGCTCAGTCGTAAAGTGGTAGGCCACGCAAGCTCACAGAACGGGACCGTCGAGTGCCGAACAGCATAGCGCGTAAATATTGTCTGCCCTCGGTTGCAGCACTCACTACCGAGTTCCAAACTGCCTCTGGAAGCAATGTCAGTACAATAACTGTTCGTCGGGAGCTTCATGAAATGGGTTTCCATGGCCGAGCTACCACACACAAGCTTAAGTTCACCATGTGCAATGCCAAGCGTCGGCTGGAGTGGTATAAAGATTGCCGCCATTGGACTCTGGAGCAGTGGAAATGCGTTCTCTGTAGTGATGAATCATGCTTCACCATCTGGCAATCTGACGGAAGAATCTGGGATTGGCGGATGCCAGAAGAACGGTACTTGCCTGAATGCATAGTGCCAACTGTAAAGTTTGGTGGAGGAGGAATAATGTTTCTCATGGTTCGGACTAGAAATGGTTTGTCGAGATCGGTGTAAGAACTTGACTGGCCTGCACAGAGCCCTGACCTCAACCCCATTGAACACCTTTGGGATGAATTGGAACGCCAACTGCGAGCCAGGCCTAATGGCCCAACGTCAGTGCCCGACCTTACTAATGCTCTTGTGGCTGAATGGAAGCAAGTCCCCGCAGCAATGTTCCAACAGCTAGTGGAAAGCCTTCCCAGAAGAGTGGAGGCTGTTATAGCAGCAAAGGGGATCCAACTCCATATTAATGCCCATGATTTAGGAATGAGATGTTTGATGAGCTAGTGTCCACATACTTTTGCCCATGTAGTATATATTATAATATATATTGCATAGTGGTCTACCCAGCCAAATATAAAATACATATATTTGGGGGATCATATATATATATATAAAATACATATACATATATATACTGCATATCCACATATTTTTTTTATATATATTTTTTATTATTTTCCCCTAACCCTACCAGCCCTCCCCAAATTGGAGTAAACTAATGAACAACAGCACTTAGGCTTCCACTACCAGCTTATAAATACTATATACATTTTACAGACACAATGTATTTTACAATAATTACCTTTTGTGGAAACTTAAATGGAAGAAGTTGGAAACACCAAGTCTCTTCCTAGAGCTGGCCGCCCGGCCAAACAATCCGGGGAGATGGGCCTTGGTCAGGGAGGTGACCAAGAACCTGATGGTCACTCTGACAGAGCTCTAGAGTTTCTCTGTGGAGATGGGAGAACCTTCCAGAAGGACAACCATACTATAGACATTTTACGGACAGAGTGTATTTTACATTAGTTCTCTTTTTGTTATCAGTCCCATCCTTCAGCTCCACTCAACCCCTCCCATATATCTTTTAACACCATCCATATTGGATTTCCATTTGCCATATATTTTTCAACTGTGGTCTGATGCTTCACAAAAGTACGGAACCTTTCTATTCTCATAGTTTCTACAGATTGTAAATTAAAAATAAATGTTTTTGCCAAAAGTATGATTATATTATTTATTGATTGACTATGACTTTTCAAATCACCCAGTAGCGCTAACTGCAGAGTTAGTTCCATGTAAATGTTGCAATGCTTCAGCCATTTCTGGACCTGCTACCAAAAACAAGCTACATACAGTGGGGAGAACAAGTATTTGATACACTGCCGATTTTGCAGGTTTTCCTACTTACAAAGCATGTAGAGGTCTGTCATTTTTATCATAGGTACACTTCAACTGTGAGAGACGGAATCTAAAACAAAAATCCAGAAAATCACATTGTATGATTTTTAAATAATTAATTTGCATTTTATTGCATGACATAAGTATTTGATCACCTACCAACCAGTTAGAATTCCGGCTCTCACAGACCTGTTAGTTTTTCTTTAAGAAGCCCTCCTGTTCTCCACTCATTACCTGTATTAACTGCACCTGTTTGAACTCGTTACCTGTATAAAAGACACCTGTCCACACACTCAATCAAACAGACTCCAACCTCTCCACAATGGCCAAGACCAGCTGTGTAAGGACATCAGGGATAAAATTGTAGACCTGCACAAGGCTGGGATGGGCTACAGGACAATAGGCAAGCAGCTTGGTGAGAAGGCAACAACTGTTGGCGCAATTATTAGAAAATGGAAGAAGTTCACGGTCAATCTCCCTCGGTCTGGGGCACCATGCAAGATCTCACCTCGTGGGGCATCAATGATCATGAGGAAGGTGAGGGATCAGCCCAGAACTACACGGCAGGACCTGGTCAATGACCTGAAGAGAGCTGGGACCACAGTCTCAAAGAAAACCATTAGTAACACACTACGCCGTCATGGATTAAAATCCTGCAGCGCACGCAAGGTCCCCCTGCTCAAGCCAGCGCATGTCCAGGCCCGTCTGAAGTTTACCAATGACCATCTGGATGATCCAGAGGAGGAATGGGAGTGTGTGCAAACCTGGTCAAGAACTACAGGAAACGTATGATCTCTGTAATTGCAAACAAAGGTTTCTGTACCAAATATTAAGTTCTGCTTTTCTGATGTATCAAATACTTATAGCATGCAATAAAATGCAAATGAATTACTTAAAAATCATACAATGTGATTTTCTGGATTTTTTTTTTAGATTCAAAATTACAGACTTCTACATGCTTTGTAAGTGGGAAAACCTGCAAAATCGGCAGTGTATCAAATACTTGTTCTCCCCACTGTATGGACTTTCCAGCTGTTAATATATATAAACAGACATTATTTGTTGATATTCTATGACAAATACACAGGTAGACAAAGTAGAGCGTACCCTGGAGCAGGCATTGGAAGCAGGTCCCTTGATCGTTAATGTGATGGGACACACTTGTTTTTATCCGTGCATACTTAAAATGCCCCTGCTTATGATGTAAAAAATATTCCTAAATTCTTAAAATAGGCCTCATGAATTGTCTCAAATGTGAAACTCCAGTAGCAAATCAAGAGAGACCTCAGAAAAGTGCATTTTCACAGCTAAGTGGTCTATCAAGGTATGTACTCTGCCGTCAACTACGGTTCATGGCTTTGTTCTTATTTCCTGAAAGGCAAGACAAGAAAAGTTTTTTTATTAGGAAACCATGAAGTGGTTAAACACACACATCAAATGTGGTAATATAATCATTACACGTTTATCACACATTTATTGAGAACTAATTGATGGGAACTATGTTATTAAAATCTTACGTGTGTGAAATGCCTGCTATATGTCATTGCTGGGCGGCAGGTAGGCTAGTGGTTAGAGCGTTGGGCAGTAACCGAAAGGTCGCTGGATCGAATATCCGAGCCGACAAGGTGAAAACCCTGTCGTTGTGCCCTTGAGCAAGGCACTTTACCCTAATTTGCACTGTACTACTATGGCTGATCCTGTAGAACAATGTAGGCTGTCATTGTTAATAAGAATTTGTTCTTAACTGACTTGCCTAGTTAAACAAAAGTTAAATAAAATAAATATATACATTGCTGTAGTTCGATGGATTGTAGTTGATCTTCTAATGTCATTCAGTGCAGAAAGTCTGCAGCTCCCTGTGACTGCACCATGTCACTGGATTTTGGCATTGATGGCAACACTACCCCTTGCAAAAAGCAGAACCGTGCCTATTGTCTAAGAATAGCACACAGCCCTGTTGACAAGTAAGGTTCACCCCTGACTAGGGAAATTGGCTTTTGCCTACTAGATTCCCCAAGGGGGGCATAGGGATTTCAAGTACCCTGTTGTCATTATGCTAATCGGGCATACAAATTGAGAACGCCACAATCAAATCTCAGTCACACCGCTTTTTGTATGTGTCATTGTACCATTCACTTGGCTGTGGAGAGAGAAAAAGAGCGTTTGAAAATGGATAAGAGATTGCTCGCTTTCCGGGTCCCCAGGAGAGGAGTGTTGAAGGACCAGAAAAAGGGAGGTGGAATAATGGCCTGAAAAGACCTGGGAAGAGAAGAGACAGCAGGATAAAATAACTCCTCCACACCTCTGAGAGATGTCTTCATCAGTGATAGAAGAGCAGATCACTTTAAAATCTAGATGTAATTTACCATAGGAATAAAATGCTAACTATTATGGAAAAGTTATTGATGATTGGTGGAAATGGGAACAGGATGGACCTTGGTCCTCAGAGAAAAACAGGAATGATAGGTCCATTAACAGCTGCTAACAACAAAGGACATTATTATAGATAAAAACTGCTGAAAGAGTGGCAAATAGTTATTAAAGAAAATTGCTTGGCAGTTAGATCATAAGGATGGGATAATAACAACTTGGGAGAGCGTTTGTACATTGTGTGAAATGTTCAATCTGAAAGGACAAATTCAGCCTTTCTTCCAGCACCCCCGGGGCTGAAAACAGAAAAGCACCATACAAGCAGTCTCGCAGCCTTAATGGAGTAATTTGGCATAGTTTAGCAACTATCATTGTCATCAAAGGTAATCAATGATGCCTGCCAGGACCTCATGTGAAAAGACAGGAAGAGATACATAAAATACGAAATCATAAAATATCCATAATGTTTTCTTCCAAATATGTGCAGCCAACAGTCGGGTGGTTATGGGAACAAAGTGCAATCAAATAAGGGATAGTTTGGATGGCACAATGAACAACGTGTAACCCCAGCTCTCCATTAAATATGACTAAATGGGATCACTGAGTAGTTCTGTCTTATTGAGCTATATTAAAACCAAACCGCATCTTGATGAAAGAACTCACTTTTCTGTCAATGACGTACTGTAGTCTAGCATCCATAAGAATGTATTATGGTAAGGCTGTAACGTGACAAAATGTGGAAAAAGGGAAGGGGTTTGAATACTTTCCGAATGCACTGTATAAGAATGTATTGTGGTACGTTAATCTACAAAATGGTGCGATTTCTGATAATCCAAGTGAGTGATGTATTGTCGCCTCAAACTTGAATCTGAATGCTCAGCAACCCTGAGCATTTATCAACCCTGAGCGTCTCTTACCTTGCTAGAAATACCTATCCAAAGTGATTCACATTGTTGACAAAACCTTGATCTGCTAATGGTTAGTTAAAGTGCGGAGTATGTAGCTATAATGTTTTCATATTGTACTTTCACGAGTTCTGTTTAACCGGCATTTCACATCTGTGTCACTGTTCGCTCAGAATTTGCTTCTCATAGGTAAATGGTCTGTGCAGACAGAGATTGGAGAGGCTTGCAGATAAAATGAAGTATTTCTTACTGGGAGAAATGGGACTCTGCTGACAATCCCCTGTCTGCCTCTGGGCCCCCCAGCTCTGGACCACGCTCTCCTGTCAGATGTGTGTCTGATAATGCAGAGAAGATGGGAAAAGTGTTACTCACTACAACAATTTTCACTCCGATTCATGACAAAGACCTTGCTCTCTGTGTATATAATGTCTTGACTAAAGGCAAACTAAAGAAGTAAACTAAAGAAGCATGATTTCTTGTGTAGAAAAGTATGATTTTTTGTTCAAACATTTTAACTTTGCATAAGTTTTTCTGAGGGGATCGACCTTATGGTATAAGTTATGCAACACACAGAAATATCTATTTTATTATGATATGACAATATGAGTTCCAAATAGAGCAGTTTGTAATTGTAAGTCCCCGTTTGCATTCCTACTACCAACCTTACTGTTGTAGCAATTTGGACTTTTCAATTTCCATGAAATTACCCAGCGTGTTGGAGCAGAGGTCTTGATAGCCCACAGACATTCCACTTTCTCTTTTCCCTCACTAAAGGGATTAATCTTGCCTTCTCCGACTCTGTTTCCGCTGAACCGGTTTCCTGCTATCGCCCAGACACCACGCACCGTCTCAATTTTTCAGCCCCCTAGCAGATTAAGTTAACAAGCCGAGCTGCCTCATGGTGACACCCTGTTCTGTGGACGTCCACCTCTGCCTCTAAGATAAATGTACTATTACCGACCACATGACCCATTACAAATGCAACCCAGCTAAAACAGAGCAGTTACTAGCTAACCTCCTGTCAAATGAGGGCGAGAATGTCTCTCCTTAGTCGTTTAATTTCCAGTTGTTTGGAATATCCAGTCTGTTTAAATAAGAGAGGTTTACCACATGGGCTAATGCTTCATTCATGACCATGTGGGAAGGTCGTAGTTACCAGTTGTGAAGTCGTAATCGTAGGTACGAGTTGGGTGCATTCACGTGCTTTGAAATGGGAAATACCACCAAGCATGGAGATCATTGGAAAGCTTGTCATTGTTTTGCTCTTTTTCTGCCTATAAGAAGTATATCTAGAGCTACTTTTACTTTCTGAATCAAAAGAAAGAAGAAATTAACCATATCATTGGCTAGCTGGCTATAGAACAGTTTTACCTATCAATAAAAAAATTATAATTGTGTAACATTAAGAACAAGTTCTGAATATACCCCCATGCTTGCTGTCTTTGTTGTTGACAAATGACGTCAGAGAGCTTCAAGTACGAGCACAGGGATGACTGACGAGTCATAGTTAGTTGTAGGCTCGTTCAAGTGGATTTTTCCGCTGTCGTTGCTCATATTTACAAATTTACAAGATGTCAAGAACGCAGCATAAAGGTCAGTAATTCTCTCAAGAGAGCTCATTCAGCTGCATGATGTGAGGAAATCCGTTTCTTTTCTGAGGCCGCTTTATTTTAGGAGTGCATGTTCTGGTTTCCTTTTGGGGTTTTCCAAAACCAGAACTGTTTTAGTATGTAATTTAGAGAAGGAGAAAACACATTTTCAAAATATTTTCTAAGAGAGATTAATGATCTCCAACGCTTTATAGTATTTTTACATTTCTGTATGAGAATTGTTCAGGTGGATGACCAGTAACAAAGACTCTATCGTTCTAATATTTCAAGATATTAGGACTGTAAGGTTCTACAGTATCTGCAAAAAGATGATTCTGAGATATAATTGGTTTTAAAGATCTGAACCCTCATTGGTTTGAATTTTTATCATGTATTCTTTTAAACTTAACAACATGAATAGGGGCAGTGGCTGATTAGCCATATGGCAATTCTGGCAAATGTCAGATGGGCTGGACCATTTTATATGTTTGCTGGGCTGGTTGAAATGAACACACATAAAAAACTGAAAGGGTGCCTATAAACGTAAAATGTTTTCCATGCCAATCTGAGATCGACTTAACCCACTGGGTACAGATGCCAATTCAACGTCTCTTCCATGTTGGCTCAACGTACACTACCGTTCAGAGGTTTGGGGTCACATATACATTTTCTTGTTTTGTGAAGAGGCGACCCCGGGATGCTGGCTTTCTAGGCAGAGTTGCAAAGAAAAATACATATCTTCCTCAGTCCAGTGTCTGTGTTCTTTTGCCCTTAATCTTTTCTTTTTATTGGCTAGTCTGAGATATGGCTTTTTCTTTGCCATGAATAGACTGACGAGTTTAAGAAGAAAGTTCTTTGTTTCTGGCCATTTTGAGCCTGTAATCGAACCCAGAAATGCTGATGCTCCGGATACTCAACTAGTCTAAAGAAGGCCAGCTTTATTGCTTCTTTAATCAGCACAACAATTTTCAGCTGTGCTAACATCATTGCAAAAGGGTTTTCTAATGATCAATTAGCCTTTTAAAATGATAAACTTGGATTAGCTAACACAATGTGCCATTGTAACACAGGAGTGATGGTTGCTGATAATGGGCCTCTGTACGTCTATGTAGATATTCCATTAAAAACTAGCCGTTTCAAGCTACAATAGTCATTTACAACATTAACAATGTCTACACTGTATTTCTGATCAATTTTATGTTATTTTAATGGACAAAAAATGTGCTTTTCTTTCAAAAACAAGGACATTTCTAAGTCACCCCAAACTTTTTAACTGTATTTTAATTTCATTGAAATGACGTGGAAACAACGCTGATTCAACCAGTATGTGCCCAGTGGAAAGTTTCAGTCATAGGTTTTTTGTTTTGCTCTAACCCCTGTCAATACGTCTCTGGGTAGTAGCCTACAACTGCATTTTTTGGGTGACATTGCATTTCCTGTGGATGAATATATGGCTACTAGCAGTGGGTATTGTATTTAGAGTTAGAGATCTAGTTAATGTGTTTTTAAGTTTCCACTTCCTCAGGAGTTGAACCCCAAATGAAAAAGCCTATGATATTAGTTTGAGCACATAAAGCTGTATGTAATTAGTCTCTATTGAACAAATGTAGATAAAACTACTGAAAAAATGCCAGGGCCAAATTATTATCCCAGTCTGCCCCTGAATTGGGACATTTAGAGTAATATATAGATAGAGAACATTGTTTCCTAGATGGGTACTACTGTGGATGTATACCAGTTTTCAAGCCTCTCCACATACAAGCCATAGGTCAGATATTGACACACGCACTTCTTATTTTGAAAACAGGAGGCATCTATCTGTGAAGGGAGTCTACCTGGTTGGGTTTTTGGCAGAAGGTCTGGGTCAGGTATTGAATTGTTTACATCCCTACTAGTTATGAGTGTATGCATGAATATAAGCTCCAGAGAGCCTGTCAGAGTGATGGGCTAGCTAGCTGTGCCAGAATGGATAGATCTGTCTAGTCCAGCCAAACTGTATAGTGGGAATAGTTGGCGTCCTGCTGTTGCATCACACAAAGAGGGCTGGATGGTGAGATTGGAGATTGCTCCTCCAATGGAGACTCTTGAAGGGGAGTGATACCAAATGCACATGTTTTGACCTGGCACTGACGTGGCATATATGTATCTATCAGAAATCTGCCATTGTTGACAGTGTTACAGTCATTGGACATTCATGGAAAAACCCAGAAACACTAAGAAAAGTATAATTGTGAATTGAATGCTACTTGCATAATACCGTACTGTTGGGAAATAAAGAATACCAGAGAACACAACTCTTCTCATTAAAACTCAGCACCAGAGAAACAAATAAAACTGAAGATAAAAAAGGTCTCTTCAGGGCTAGTTATAAAGTGGCATATCTCTCTCCCATTTCTGCGTGTTCCTGCAACGCAATGTATAATTCACACTGTTGAATTCTGTTGACCTTCAATCCCAATCCCTCCATACAGTGTGCTAGTTCGCTTCAGGCAATGAACAAGCCTCTAAATATTTAATCACGACTGAACACAACCATATGCCACTTTACAAATGACAGGGAACACATTGACACTGCCAATGTTTAGATGGGGGAACAGTTAGGATTTTAATTTTAGCACCAGCTGAAACAACATGATGTTCAAAGAGCAACTGTTTTGTTTTTTACACTAGAAATTAACAAAACAACCTCATTGTGAGCTGTTTGACTCCCTATGATATTTTACTTGAAGAGAATGGCCACGTGAATTTGCTTTAGCTATCTAAAAAAGCTACAATAGCGTATGTGACACTATAATTCGACTAGTTTGATACTTTGACAGTTTTCCTTCATCTTGCGTCACATTATGGTATGTCTCTTGGCCCCCAGCTGTTGTGACCTTTTTGCAATAACCTGACATCAGTTGTTTTGATTCCTTATGTAAGTCTTATAACAGCTTTCTGTACAGTAGGCCTTGTAGTAGATGCTTCTACACAGATGAGGGCACGTTAGGGATAACATAACAGGCTGAACTGTCTACCACAGTACAGGTCAGAGGGACTCTGAGGGTTAACTGAGCTATTCATGTCTGGTGAAACGCCTTGTAGGGCCTCTTAGGATGCCACTTTTAATTAAGACATAATTTCTCTCCATCTGCAGGTTGCTACAGTACAGGCGCCTCGCCTAGAGATCCATGGCCAGGCAGCTGTAATATCTGGTCAGTGTGCTTAAATATTGAGTTTTGAACGTTTTTCAACAGAATGAGTGTAAATTGTTGTGCTGAACATTAGGATATGGCTTTGGTTCCATTTCATCCTCATCTGTGCCTCTGTGTATAGACACGTTGGTTATTTAGCAACAAAATAGACTAAGGGGCTAAACAGACAGGGGCTAAACAGACAGGGTTGGCTTAGATTGCTGACAACAAGTAAACTATATATTTTTGCTATATTAGCATGGATATGACATCAGTCAAAACACCTCAAAACAAGACATGGTATCAGGACCAAGATAAAACAATGTAACAGTAAACATCTGGTCCCCCATGAATGATGCAGCGCCCCCCTTGGGCCAATCAGGATAATTTTGTGCAAGACTCATCATTCACACAAATGACGTCAAAATCGGGTCAGTGCTGTCTGGGATATCGTGTGTGACTAACGTATGAACACACTAACGTATTAACAGACTGAGACAGACGCAAAGTCCCTTTCCCTCCCCAATTGAATCGTGGGGGACAACCAGCTGAAACAAGCCACTAACGATTCCCCATATGGCAGTTTCTTGTCATTGTTGCTAGCTATTTGGCCATCCAGAACACGTGGCCTTCTGCCCAGTTAAAGTGCAAGCGTCATTTTCGTGACCTTGTCAGCTAACCTATAGATGTTCGCTAGTCAGCAAAGGACTCACTCATTCAATAAAACACACCTGCACTTTGCTGATAGGTACCATAGCAACACCCTCTGATGTGTAATTAAGATATGCAGACCAACTGTCCCACATCCGTCTTCCTGGTATTTGCATACCCTTTTTGTAATGAATCAGATTCAGATTATTTTTAAACACAGAAAAAGACATCAAATCAAATGTATTCATCACATACACAGTTTACCGCAGGTATAAAAGCTGCAGAGAAATGCCTATGCCCTCAACAACGCAGAATATTAATAATTAATAACAATCAAAAGAGTCAAG
This sequence comes from Thymallus thymallus, assembly GCA_023634145.1. Classification (NCBI taxonomy): domain Eukaryota; kingdom Metazoa; phylum Chordata; class Actinopteri; order Salmoniformes; family Salmonidae; genus Thymallus; species Thymallus thymallus. The sequence goes on from CM042386.1 coordinate 9,007,985, forward strand.
TCGAAAATAACAAGTAGTAAAGGACTAGAAGAGGTAATAATGGACTGGATTTACAAATGTAAAGTGTGTAGTGGAATCAGTAGTATATATTAAAACAGCAATGTTGACTGTGTGCGTGTGTGTTTATGGGTGTTTGTGTGTGTTTGTGTGTAAGTTTGTGTTTAAGGGTTGGATGCGTGGGTAGTCAGCACAAATAATTTCTAAGGTGCAAATAGTCTCTAAGGTGCAGGTCTGTGCACGGACAAGGCTAGGTGTAGCATTTCAGCAGTCTGATGGCCTGGTGGTAGAAGCTGTTTCGGAGCCTGTTGGTCCGAGACCTGATATTCCGATACCGCTTGCCAGATGGAGTGAACAGTCGGTGGCTCGGGTGACTGGAGTCCTTGGCTATCTTTCCGGGCCTTCCTCAGACACCGCCTGGTGTAGATATCCTGGAGGGCAGGGAGCTATATTGGGCCGTCCGCAACACCCTCTGTTGGGCCTTCCGGTTGAAGGCGATGCAGTTGCTGTACCAGGCTGTGATGCATTACATATACACCGACACAATGTCTATTGCACATAACATAACACTACATTATCCATTCAAGTCTTTTCAAAATACAGTATAATTCATGTACGGCCCTGCAATCCAAGTTCCTATGAGAGCTACCAAGGAGTTCTAACAACAGCCCATCCCTGGGTTCTAGGGAGTTCATCTACTGGTCACCATTTGGAAATAAACCCCAGCATCATCATCCTTATGACTGCATTGATGCCCAACCACCAGCTGCCCCATTGAAGCCTACCCGCCTTAGACGTAGAATCACAGGGTTGTGCATAAAATAAGTGCAAAGCTAATCCTAATGAGTTTAGATTGTTTGATCTCCATAAGAAAGAGGCTGAGCTCAGGGGAGAAGGATGATATTGCCAATCTGCGTGTTTCCACTGGTTTGCATCTCACTGGGAATCCCGACGTTGGGAATGCAAAGCCTGTAAATTGTGTTAATCACAGATGAAAGAGTAAGAGTTCTTCCCTGTGATCGTCGGAGGAAATGAGGGAATCTCAATCCATGTTGAGATTGAATTTAATGAGTGATGGAATTAAGAGACGTTACAATGGTTAGGCTTATATTTTGATGATGGAAAACAATGCTGTGAAGTTAATGTGTCATTCTAGGCTGCATACAGGCTCCTGTCCCTATAAAGTTTATTGTAGAATCTCCTGACTCTTCAGTACAACACCAAATCATAGCTGTACCATATTTATTACGATTTTGCTATCATGGACTGTGTGAAAATGACTTGTTTTGAAATGAAAGGGGTCCATTCAATACATTTAAAGTTGTCATGATGATATCCAAAGATGTGTTATAATGAGCGCATTTTGAAGTATGAGATTCAATGATATACTATATTCACACACAGTCACTAGTCACTCATTATTTTCAACTACTCTTTCATTCTGATCAATATTTGAGGGTTAGAAGTTATTGTTTTCCCGTACTACCAAATGAAACGTAAACGACTCTTGCCTGCCTACTCGTAGCATGCAGCAAACAACAACCCCATCACTTGGATAAACAGTTTTTGCATCAATCTGGGGTGGCAGCAGAGATGTATTGAGTCGCCAATTCTTTTTAACAGCTGCTAAACGTATAATCTTTATTGTTCTTAATGCATTGCATTACAGGTGGTAATTATTTAGAAGGCGCCATATGGCTGTTTTTTAATGATTTAAAACAGCATGTTATGAATGAGTGGATTCTTTCATTTGGGCAAAACAAAAGGCCTCCCAGGACAGCCGAGCCAGTCCTGCATTCATCAGTGGAATCACGAGGAGAGAGCATACCTACATGGCAGACGTTGAGTAACAATGGGATGCTGAATCTGTGGTGATATAAATACCTGCATGGCAGACGTTGAGTAACAATGGGATGCTGAATCTGTGGTGATAGAAATACCTGCATGGCAGACGTTGAGTAACAATGGGATGCTGAATCTGTGGTGATATAAATACCTGCATGGCAGACGTTGAGTAACAATGGGATGCTGAATCTGTGGTGATGTAAATACCTGTGTGGCAGACGTTGAGTAACAATGGGATGCTGAATCTGTGGTGATGGAAATACCTGCGTGGCAGACGCTGAGTAACAATGGGATGCAGAATCTGTGGTGATATAAATACCTCCGTGGCAGACGCTGAGTAATAATGGGATACTGAATCTGTGGTGATGCAAATACCTGCGTGGCAGATGCTGAGTCGCAATGGGTTTCGGAATCTGTGGTGATGTAAATACCTGCGTGGCAGACGCTGAGTAACAATGGGATGCAGAATCTGTGGTGATATAAATACCTCCGTGGCAGACGCTGAGTAACAATGGGATGCTGAATCTGTGGTGATATAAATACCTGCATGGCAGACGTTGAGTAACAATGGGATGCTGAATCTGTGGTGATATAAATACCTGCATGGCAGACGCTGAGTAACAATGGGATGCTGAATCTGTGGTGATATAAATACGCTACAAGTCAGGAATCCTTTTCTCGCCCTCTGAGGCTCAGAAACAGGACTTACTGGAGGAAAGACACATTTGTAGAAGTATCTCTTTGTGTCCCCAAAAAGTATAATAACTGTATCTGATATAGTGACTATCTCCAGCTCTCCTTTTTATTGAAAGCTTGCGAAGTGAGAAGCTGTATCTAACTCACATTGTCTGTGGAAAAGACATTAGGACGGCATCATTTGTCAGCTTTATCACATATCTTTAGTCCCCAAGGGTGTTAGAGCACCGGGAGCTCTTTCAATGAAAAAACATATTAGTCCTTCTTTTCAAAATGTGGATTTACCTGACATCAAACACAGATCAAAAGTGTAATATGCAGTATGTTAAGGCATTTGTGCTATTGGACAGACTTAATACTCTATTGGTGAAAAGTTCCAGTTAAAATCTGCTCTCATATCTTTGCTAATCCAGCATACTGCCTGGATGTATTGTGTTCAAAATTACTTGATTGAAATATTGAGGGAGCAAGATAAACTGTCTATATCTTAGTGTCCCCTATATAGAATAACACCTTGAGGACTTTGACTGACTGATAGAAGGTGGACGACAGCTAAACTTCACCGCCCCCTACTGGACCTGCTGTGGTCCAGAGTTTGTCATATGATCAGCAAGAAGACAGTCTTATACAACAGTATGTTATTGACAAGGAAAGGGAAATTACACAGGTAGAAGAGTAACTGTCCAGATTTCCCATAGATTTTTACCTACCTAACAGAATAAAAGGTGTACCATTGTGTGGAAATGTAAATCCAACCCCCCTCTCCCCAACGATACTGAGATGGTTATGCTCTCTTTTTGTGGCCTCGGAATGTGAAATTACATGGCAAATTTCACATCCCGCTTTGATATCTACCGCTCTCTTAATTTATCCCAAAAACAAGGACATTTCTAAGTGACCCCAAACTTTTGAACGGTGGTGTAAGTGCCCTTCCCTTTCAGATTTCAGATTTAAAGATGTAGGATCTTAATTTGACCAGTATTGTCGCAGCAAAATAATCCTGCAGCAAGAGGATTTAAAAGTTTAGTCCATAATTTTGCTTTATCAGTGGTTAGGCTATTATGAGTGCAACCAAATGCTTCTTGTAGTTGTTGATCAGTCTCTCACATCGCTGTGGAAGAATTTTGGCCCACTCTTGCATGCAGAACCATTTTAACTTTTGTGGGTTTTCAAGCATGACTGCTCGTTTCAAGTCCTGCCACAACATATCAATTGGGATTACAGTGGCTTGTGAAAGTATTCACCCCCCTTGGCATTTTTCCTATTCATGGAATTAAAATGGATTTTTGTGGGGTTTGTATCATTTGATTTACACAACATGCCTACCGCTTTGAAGATGCAAAATATTTTTTATTGTGAAACAAACAAGAAATAAGACACAAAAACAGAAAACTTGAGGGTGCATAACTATTCACCCCCCCAAAGTCAATACTTTGTAAAGCCACCTTTTGCAGCAATTACAGCTGCAAGTCTCTTGGGGTATGTCTCTATAAGCTAGGCACATCTAGATGCTGGGACTTTTGCCCATTCTTCAAGGCAAAACTGCTTCAGCTCCTTCAAGTTGGATGGGTTCTGCTGGTGTACAGTAATCTTTAAGTCATACCACAGATTCTCAATTGGATTGAGGTCTGGGCTTTGACTAGGCCATTCCAAGACATTTAAAGGTTTCCCCTTAAACCACTGTTGCTTTAGCAGTATGCTTAGGGTTATTGTCCTGCTGGAAGGTGAACCTCCGTCCCAGTCTCAAATCTCTGGAGGACTGAAACAGGTTTCCCTCAAGAATTTCCCTGTATTTAGCGCCATCCATCATTCCTTCAATTCTGACCAGTTTCCCAGTCCCTGCCGATGAAAAACATCCCCACAGCATGATGCTGCCACCACCATGCTTCACTGTGGGGATGGTGTTCTCGGGGTGAAGAGAAGTGTTGGGTTTGTGCCAGGCATATCATTTTTCCTTGATGGCCAAAAAGCTACATTTTAGTCTCATCTGACCAGAGTACCTTCTTCCATATGTTTGGGAGTCTCCCACATGCCTTTTGGAAAACACCAAACGTGTTTGCTTATTTTTTTCTTTAAGCAATGGCTTTTTTCTGGCCACTCTTCCGTAAAGCCCAGCTCTGTGGAGTGTAAAGCTTAAAGTGGTCCTATGGACAGATACTCCATTCTCCGCTGTGGACCTTTGCAACTCCTTCAGGGTTATCTTTGGTCTCTTTGTTGCCTCTCTGATTAATGCCCTCCTGCCTGGTCCGTGAGTTTTGGTGCACCCAGCATTATATTCTCATATATTTTACATGGATGTTATTTTGCACTAAAACTAATTCTATTGACTTTCAACTGGTCATGGTTCCTCTGTGAGCCGGCCAGTGAGCTGAATCAAGTTTTCAGGTTCTGTTGCTATGGAGACGGCAAGCTTTACTACTTGTTCCTTAATTATGCTCCCAAAGAATACATAGCATGTTCAGCTGGGAGGAGAGAACATTTTCATAGACAGCCCATACATCCCCGGTCCTCAAATTAGGTGTGTCCCTTAACATGTACATCACATGTCCTTTGGATCTCTACCACTGTGTACACTAGCTTGTAGTCTTAAAAGCGTTGTGCAAACAAAAGGTTGCTGGTTTAAATCTCTGAGCCGACTAGGTGAAAAATCTGTTGCTGTGCCCTTGACCAAGGCACTTAACCCTAGATTCTCCTGTAAGTTGCTCTGGATGAGAGTGTCTACTAAATTAATACAGTGCATTCGGAAAATATGCAGACCCCTTCACTTTTTCCACATTTTGTTCAGTTACAGCTTTATTTTGAAACAAATCCTCATCAATCTACACACAATACCCCATAATGACAAAGCAACAACTTTTTTTTTTCTTTTTGCAAACCTAACAACCTAAAAAAAACAGAAATACATTATTTACATAAGTATTTAGACCCTCTGCTATGAGACTCTAAATTGAGCTCGTGCATCCTGTTTCCATTGATCATCCTTGAGATGTTTCTACAACTTTATTGGAGTCCACCTGTGGTAAATTCAATTGATTGGACATGATTTGGAAAGGCACACACCTGTCTATATAAGGTCCCACAGTTGACAGTGCATGTCAGAGTAAAAATCAAGCCATGAGATCGAAGGAATTGTCCGTAGAGCTCAGAGACAGGAATGTTCCTCTGTGAAGATGGGAGAACCTTCTAGAAGGACAACCATCTCTGCAGCACTCCACCAATCAGGCCTTTATGGTAGAGTGGCCAGACGGAAGCCAGTAAAAGGCACATGACAGCCCACTTGGAGTTTGCCAAAATGCACCTAAAGACTCTCAAACCATGAGAAATAAGATTATCTGGTCTGATGAAACCAAGCTTCAACTCTTTGGCACCATCCCTACGGTGAAGCATGGTGGTGACAGCGTCATGCTGTGGGGATGTTTTTCAGCGGCAGGGACTTTGAGACTAGTAAGGATGAGGGAAAGATGAACGGAGAAAAGTACAAAGAGATCCTTGATGAACCTCCTCCAGAATGTTTACCTTCCAACAGGACAACGACCCTAAGCACATAGCCAAGACAACACAGGAGTGGCTTCAGGACAAGTCTCTGAATGTCCTTGAGTGGCCCAGCTAGAGCCCAGACTTGAACCTGATCGAACATCCCTGGAGAGACCTTGAGCAGTCACTTAACCGTCATTTTATCCAGTGGCACCATACTACTATGGCTGACCCTCTAAAACAATACATTTCACCATAGCAATGGGAAGTAGCTGTGCTGAGGATGCTGATAAATCAAATATTTTTGGGGGGCCTTTATTGCTCCTGTATGAGCGGAGAAAAGTCCCACCAACACCTAAGGGGCTATGTACAGTGGGGAGAACAAGTATTTGATACACTGCCAATTTTGCAGGTTTTCCTACTTACAAAGCATGTAGAGGTCTGTAATTTTTATCATAGGTGCACTTCAACTGTGAGAGACGGAATCTAAAACAAAAATCCAGAAAATCACATTGTATGATTTTTAAATAATTAATTTGCATTTTATTGTATGACATAAATATTTGATCACCTACCAACCAGTAAGAATTCCGGCTCTCACAGACCTGTTTTTTTTTTTTTTTTTAAGAAGCCCTCCTGTTCTCCACTCATTACCTGTATTAACTGCACCTGTTTGAACTCGTTACCTATATAAAAGACACCTGTCCACACACTCAATCAAACAGACTCCAACCTCTCCACAATGGCCAAGACCAGAGAGCTGTGTAAGGACATCAGGGATAAAATTGTAGACCTGCACAAGGCTGGGATGGGCTACAGGACAATAGGCAAGCAGCTTGGTGAGAAGGCAACAACTGTTGGCGCAATTATTAGAAAATGGAAGAAGTTAAAGATGACGGTCAATCTCCCTCGGTCTGGGGCGCCATGCAAGATCTCACCTCGTGGGGCATCAATGATCATGAGGAAGGTGAGGGATCAGCCCAGAACTACACGGCAGGACCTGGTCAATGACCTGAAGAGAGCTGGTACCACAGTCTCAAAGAAAACCATTAGTAACACACTACGCCGTCATGGATTAAAATCCTGCAGCCCACACAAGGTCCCCCTGCTCAAGCCAGCGCATGTCCAGGCCCGTCTGAAATGTGTCAATGACCATCTGGATGATCCAGAGGAGGAATGGGAGAAGGTCATGTGGTCTGATGAGACAAAAATAGAGCTTTTTGGTCTAAACTCCACTCGCCGTGTTTGGAGGAAGAAGAAGGATGAGTACAACCCCAAGAACACCATCCCAACCGTGAAGCATGGAGGTGGAAACATCATTCTTTGGGGATGCTTTTCTGCAAAGGGGACAGGACGACTGCACTGTATTGAGGGGAGGATGGATGTGGCCATGTATCGCAAGATCTTGGCCAACAACCTCCTTCCCTCAGTAAGAGCATTGAAGATGGGTCGTGGCTGGGTCTTCCAGCATGACAACGACCCGAAACACACAGCCAGGGCAACTAAGGAGTGGCTCCGTAAGAAGCATCTCAAGGTCCTGGAGTGGCCTAGCCAGTCTCCAGACCTGAACCCAATAGAAAATCTTTGGAGGGAGCTGAAAGTCCGTATTGCCCAGCGACAGCCCCGAAACCTGAAGGATCTGTATGGAGGAGTGGGCCAAAATCCCTGCTGCAGTGTGTGCAAACCTGGTCAAGAACTACAGGAAATGTATGATCTCTGTATTTGTAAACAAAGGTTTCTGTACCAAATATTAAGTTCTGCTTTTCTGATGTATCAAATACTTATGTCATGCAATAATTAATTACTTAAAAATCATACAATGTGATTTTCTGGATTTTTGTTTTAGATTCCGTCACTCACAGTTGAAGAGTACCTATGATAAAAATTACAGACTTCTACATGCTTTGTAAGTAGGAAAACCTGCAAAATCGGCAGTGTATCAAATACTTGTTCTCCCCACTGTATATGGCTCTACAGGACTGGAGTAATTGTTTCCTCAACAGCGATGTTAACACAGCCACTGGACATCACAAGATATTTTAACATCACACCCCTAAATGTTCTTACTTAATGAGCTGGGTCCTCTTTTACATACCAGAGGACCCAGTGACTGTACAAGCGTGACCCCCCTGCACTGGTTTACAGCTACATCTACTATAGAAAAGGTGACCTTCTGTACACACCCAGGGAACAAACTTTGACGTGGGAAGAAGCATCACTCACTGTTTGCCTCTGTCTAACACCATCACAGGGATGAAACGTGTCCATCAGAAGCAATGTTTACAGTTGCCTCAGGATACTTCCATCGAACAAAAACAACAATAAAAAAAAAGCATCGCCGTTGAGTACCTGTCCCTTTGGCATAATACTAATACTGCAGGATTACAGTAGCTCCGACGGAGAGAGATGTATATATCGCCGTTGATAATGGCTGACCCTGGCCATATCCCAACTATCCGAGGGTGTGTCATGGGAAGTTGGCATATGCAAGAACATTTTCAATTCACACATTAATTCACACATTAATATATTACACAAGTGTACATGTGTGAAATAGGACAAATATAAACACCCACCAAATAATAATAATTATTATCTGAACAATATATAATGTACTCATGCATAGACAGGTGGCTACCGAGGCGTGTTTTGTATAGTATATTGATAAATGATCTCAACAAACACCGACAGGATAAGTGAGATGATCATCTACACGTTGAAGTGACCTCTTCATATTCCTTAACCCAGCTGGTTACAGTATGTTCACACTGGCAGAGTATCTGTGGGCCCTATTCAATACAAGGCTTTCACAGAGGCCGCCTCTGGATATCCATGGTACAATGTGCTGTCTTAAACATCACATTTGTGTCTGTATTGTAGCTAACGGCAGGGCAGGGAATGGAACCCAGGTCACTGGTGTGAAAGGGAAACACCCTACGCACCTTGGTGGGATTGGTAATGTGGCTCATATAGCGAGGATGGCTACAGTATGTTAGTATAATACCCAGGGCAGATAATGCCAGTGATTATGCATACACAATAGCAACATGCACATGCACACGGAAAGCATACGCATCAAACGTGCGCATGTTACAAACACACAAAGGAGGCGTGTTGGAATCAATAGATTTGTACCTGTATCCCAGGGCTCATGTGTGGAACCGAATCAATCGTGCTTGGACACAGATGGAGACTAATCAAAAGGAAAGTCACTGTAGCTTCTCTCAGCATTAGGTTTGTCTCCAATGTGATTTAACACGAGTTGATGGCTGTTATCACAACCATGTGGGATTGGATGACGTCAGAACCGTCTCCCTGTCTCATGGAGTAATCATCACACATGGACATTGGCCTTTTCACATCAACAAGCTCTCTCTCTCTCTCTCTCTCTCTCTCTCTCTCTCTCTCTCTGCAGAGAAAATAACTCGCACAATTAAGTACTTTAAGCCTATGCAGGATCTTAATTTCAGCTAATTTGCTACAGCAGAAAAATAATCCTGCAGCAACAGAATATGTGAATTATTATGTGGACTATAATTATTGGACATTTTTGTACAGGTTGATACATTTTGTGTGAGGGAAAATCAAGAGCTGAAATTTCTAAGTGGATTACTAACTTCAGAAGACATTTTAAGCCTCAAATGCACATTTGAAATGTTTTACATTGCAGGAAAGTTCTCCTCCAACAAAGTGATCAAATTAAGATCCTACACCTGTATAATGTATGAACAATGTATGTATGAGTTTCTAAGAGTGGAAAAATAATACCAGTGTCTTTCAAATGATTCCTTTTCATCTCTGTGTTTCAGCGTATCTCTGCTTTACTAATCTCTCATGAAACTTTCCATCAATAGTGCTGAAATGGGCTCATCAACGAACAATGCCTGAGCGCCTGTGCTCAGACAAGCCTTGCAGTAAATAGGAATTTGATTTGCCTTTCTTTTCTTTCTATTTTCTTGTGTTGAAAAAAGTCAGACAATGTAGGCCTGAATGTTTGTGACAAAAGGCATCTGAAAAGTGTGCTGGTTGATGGGTTTAGTGAAAAAAAAAACAATGAAGCAACGATTATTCCCTGGATACATCTTCAAAGTGAGATCAATTCACCACTTCATGGGTTTTTGCTTTGTATTCAACACTTTACAAATAACCCTCATTGCAGGGGGTCTCAGCTCAGCTTGACGTCAGCCTAGCTTGACGGCTATGTTTACGGTAAGAGGCTAGAGCAGTAGCTTACTGCTTTTCACTCAAAACCAAATGTAGACTTTGGCACATATTATTTTCTTTTGAGCTATTCTTCGTCGACCGATGCTGTCTTTATACTCACTGTGGGGACAAGGAAAAGTCTTGAGCTGGGATCATCACATTGACTAGAGCCCCGTTTATACCTGGTTCTAACATGCATCCTTTGTCCTGATCTGGTCCATATTCTGATCGTGCCCACATTTTCAGACAGGTGTAGACAGTCAGAATCAGAATCACCTTTATTTGCCAAAAACATTTACATACACTCAGGAATATGATTTGGTGAGATGGCGCTGCATAATAATACATAATACAGACAATGTATCGGCAAATTATTTCCGAATCCACATACACTATAAATAGCAACAACAAAAACGTATTTATGCATGGTACGTTGTGATATGATTGTGTTCAGATCTTCCTGACAACCTCCAGAGGTAGTCAGGCACGCATTATGTCTGGATATCATTATCCCATCCTCTAAAATAATTTACAGCTGTCATCATTGACTTATGTCATCAATATGTCTTTATTCAGTGAGTAAATTATCACCAGTATTTCCCCTTACGGCATAGCATGCCATCCACTTCTTAATAAGTGTCTTTATATTGCTTTTCTCACCACATTGGCAAAATTCATATTATGAAGTGTTGCTAGGCAACAGGCCTCCGGCGATTAGGACTGAAGTAGACAACAACTACACTCTACAGGTAACGTAACACAGCAGGTTTTATTACAGTGAACAAAAATATCAACACAAGATGTAAAGTGTTGGTCCCATGTTTAATGAGCTGAAATAAAATATCCCAGAAATGTTCCATAAGCATAAAAAGCTTATTTCTCTCCAATTTGGTGTCCACATTTGTTTACATCCCTGTTAGTGAGCATTTCTCCTTTGCCAAGATAATTCATCCACCTGACAGGTGTGGTATATCAAGAAGCTGATTAAGCAGTATGATCATTACACAGGTGCACCTTTTGCTGGGGACAATAAAAGGCCACTCTAAAATGTGCAGTTTTGTCACATAACACAATGCCACAGATATCTCAAGTTGACTGACTGCAGGAATGTCCACCGGAGCTGTTGCCAGAGAATTGAATGATAATTTCTCTACCATAAGCCGCCTCCAATGTTGTTTTAGAGAATTTGGCAGTATGTACAACTGGCCTCACAACTACAGACCATGTGTAACCACGCCAGTCCAAGACCTCCATATCCTGCTTCTTCACCTGCGGAATCGTCTGAGACCAGCCACCTGGACAGCGGATGAACCTGTGGGTTTGTACAACCAAATAATTTCTGCACAAACTGTCAGAAACAACTTCAGGGAAGCTCATCTGTGTGCTCGTCGTCCTCACCAGGGTCTTGACCTGACTACAGTTGGTGTCGTAACCGACTTCAGTGGGCAAATTCTCACCTTCTATTACCACTGTTAATCTGGAGAAGTGTGCCCTTCACGGATGAATCCCGGTTTGAACTGTACCGGGAAGATAGCAGACAGCGTGTATGGCGGCGTGTGGGCGAGCGGTTTGCTGATGTCAACGTTGTGAGTGCCACATGTTGGCGGTGGGGTTATGGTATGGACAATGAACACAATTGCATTTTATCGATGGCAATTTAAATGCACAGAGATACCGTGACGAGATCCTGAGGCCCATTCTCATGCCATTCATCTGCCGCCATCAGCATGAAGAGGAGTGGGACAACATGCCACAATAAACTCTGATCAACTCTATGCGATGGAGTGGTGGTCATTCCTTCAGATGGGTCTGGAGCTGAATCTAGACAGCCATTTTGGCTCATGACTGGAGTTGTGTGTCTGAAGTTTTAGTACATGATGGAGGAAGATTGATATGTTTAATAAAATACTCAATTTCAATACTTGGTTTGGTCAATGAATTACGGAAAATAATTGGTATGGTTAAATTTTTATATTAGACCCATAATGTCAATTTAAAAATGTGCTGGGATTTCATTGAGTCACATTTTTCACATGGGAGCAGTGTTCTTCCTGGCTTTCACGGTAACAGTGCCTATTGCTTACAATGTAGTTTCTTCAAAGTCACTGTGAGTTTGCGGTAAAGACCTGGTTAAAAGCATGCGCTGTGGCAGTGTCTTGGTATTGTCTCTGTTCACAGGTAGTTTGTTCACAGGTAGTTTGTTCACAGGTAGTTTGTTCACAGGAAGTTTGTTCACAGGTGTCAGGGCCTGACTGAGGCCAGGTCTCTGGCTCCCTCTATTGGGAGTCATATGGCCACAGTCAGGAGCTGACAATAGGATATGGGAGTCCTTTTTTGAGTTTGGTTAATCCCCAATTAGAGGCAGCTGTCTTGAGTTGTCTCTAATTGGGGATTCTATTTATGTTCCCATTGCGTCCACCTGCATGTGGATTATTGTAGTTGTAGTGTTTGCCTAGTGTGTCAGCTACACACAGGTCACGGGTTTGTCTCTTTGTTATTTTCAGTTCTAAAATAAACATGTATGTTCGCACCTCTTGCTCTGCGCCTCGTTCCCTCACCACGCACCGTGACAACAGGTAGTCTGTTCACAGGTAGTCTGTTCACAGGTAGTTTGATCACAGGTAGTTTGTTCACAGGTAGTTTGTTCACAGGTAGTTTGTTTATGTTGCCTAGAGGTAGAACAAAGGGCTCTTATACATGAACGAGACTTTCATTTCATCACAACAGAACAGAAATTCTGTGCCTGTTTGCTTTTCTACAGCTTTCTGACCTCAGTATGTTCCGTTCACTGTTAACATTGAATGCTGCTTCTCAAGCGTGTATTGTGTAAACTACATTTTAATAGAAAGCAAGCAGTGTGATGTCTGTCTCTACAAATCCATTTTGAGATCCTGTGTTATGTAAAATAGCTCCTCTTCTCCATGCAAAGGAAAATTGTGAGATTGGCTAAAGCCCAAGGGCTGGAGCTCTGGCCATCCATCCAGCCAGCAAACACAAAGCACCTTGCCTGTCTTCTCCTAAAGCCTCCCCCTGGGACGGAATTATCTTCTCTTGGAGGTTAACAAGAGAACAAACAGGCTCTCGTTGTCTGCACTTCATTAGCTGCCTACTCTCCCACTCTTTCTCTTCCTCTCCTTCTATTAATCTCTCTCTCTCTCCCTCTTTCTCTCTCTCCCCCTACACACAGGGAGTTTTACTTCAGCACCGGCACGTGCCCTGACCTAGCAGGTTTGAATTAACGACTGTTGCTGTTGAGTTTTCAACCACGACCAGTCCCAGTCAGCAATGTTGAGGAAGTGAGACAAACAGGTAGAAGTCACGTCTAGTGCAGCCAACATAGGAAGGCATGATTCGGTGCTGTAGTGATAGCTGTTATCCGAGCAGCATGCTGCCTGCATACAGAAATGTGCACACCAAGTCTCATTGTTTAATGCGGAAACTCCATCATACCTACCTAGCTCTCGCTTGACAGAGCTGAACAAGTCTGGATATAGACAGAAGTGTAGCTAGGTTCACTGAGTCTATATAGGCTAGGTCCCTTTCATTCTTCAGACTAACTTCTGAAAGTGCAGAAAGTTTCAAAGTTTGACAGCAAACAATATAGGAAGAACATCAATTTTCTCACGCTGTAGGGGGGTTTTGGCCGAGGCACTGTTGCATGGCACAAACAGTACAGCTGGGTCATTCATTTTCATGGTGTTTAATTGAGGGGCCGTCTCCTGCAGATTCACTCATTACATCATAATCTGCGAGAGGTCACCCAGGTCCATCTCTCAGGTGAGGGAGAGGAGAGAGAGAAGTGTCTGCTTGTCAGGCTGATAAGCAGTCATCAATCTACCAGACACTTGTTTGGGCTGGGGAAGAGGAGGAAGAAAGACACTGGTCCACTTACTTAGCTGCCTGATGACTCAGGCTAATGGCAGTTCCACCTTTGAGACGGGTTGCCTTACAGTGTTAAGCTTTCCCATTAAAGGTGCTATCCAAGGGTAACGCCGGATGTGCTACGGTGATCAATTATCAATTCAGTTGTGTTGACTTGAGACACAGTACAGGTAGGAATTAGCTGGAGTATGTGTATTATTTTCTGTCCACTTTTTGCATTAGAGGTTTTCATTCAGCATGCCAATTCACCACCACTACTGCAGTAATTGCAAATAGTTAAGAGCTTCTTTTCATTACGATACTTATCACCTTTTTGTATTTGTTTTAGACTCCATCTAATATTACCTCTTAGCCCACGTGTTTATTCTTGTTAAGATATTAGAGAAAGCTTATTGATACCGTATTCACATCCCACTAATTCGACTCACTCAACTGCACTTTTAATCCACTTAACTTCATCAACAGTGTGGAGAAAAATAAATTTGTACACTGGGATATTTCTGATGCATTAATATTGGTGTAATGGATCTTGCCTAGCTTTATAATTCTTTGGTACTTCTTTACTACTGTATCATTAGAATAGATAAACTTTATCGTCTGAATACGCTTTACGTACCATGGTAATCTGAACATCACATTCCCATTTCATTGTAGGTTGGAATAATTTTTTTCCCACCTGCAGTGAATTCTGATGATGGAAAATAATTGGGGCCCTCTATGTAGAACTGTGAGAAGCTAAAAAAAAAAATTCTAACTACTCCAGAGTAATAGCATTGGTATAACGATAGGGCATTACCTGCGATTTCCCAAGGTTGATTGCGGTGAATATGGCAATCCAAGGAGTTCAGTTGTAGGTTACCATAGATATTATCACCATAAATACCACCAATTTCATCTGTCCTTGTATGATCACCCCATTTCAAAGGGTTATTCAAGTCATTTGGCCGTGTCAGTCATTGAGCATACATATTCCAATGTACTACAGTTGGGCAAAGGCATTACCATAGCATTTCAACATGGCACGTCTAAGGGGTTGCATTCTAGCTTGAAATAGATATGTATTCATGTTACTATACTATAGCTACTTTAGTATCTGGATAATATGTGTGAAATGCTTGATAATGTATGTGATATCAACAGAGAAGTATATTTTCTGGGTGATTTAAATATTGACTGGCTTTCATCAATATCCCCACTCTCTAATAGCAGAACAGTTGCTCTCCACTTTCTGGAGGACAGAGTTTTGAAATCAGTGGAATTAGAGTAGATAGATAGATAGGTACTTTATTGATCCCCGGGGGGGAAATTTCTTTGTCAAGCAGCTACAACAAAACATAGGGCAGGTGCAAAATGACAGAACAAAAATACACAAAAGACAGATACACGGTACATGATACATAGAGCGGCAGTATGAAAAAGTATAGAAATACAAGATATCTGGAGTGCAAAAATACATTGCATAGTATGGGTGGTTGGCTGAATATGTACACTATACATTGGTGGATGTTGGATGGTTAACTATACTATACAGGTCGATGGCAGAGAAATATTTCAATAGCTAAAAATGCATATGATATGAGCGAGGGTAATAATAGTTTACTTAATAGACAGACTGGTTAAATGAACAGGTATGTGAATATTTTGCATGGTTAAATTAGCTGTACAGGTAAATATACAGTTATATTTACAGGTAAGTGAATACTTGCATGGTTACATAAACTGTACAGGTAAATGACAGGAAGAGATACTTAAATAGCTAGATGTGTGTATGATATAATTTGGGGTAATAATAGTAATTCCCTTAAAATACAGTCCTTAGTGCGCAGGGTTTAGTTACAGATAGCTGCACGTATTGCACATTCGATATACTAAAAGCAATGAGAAAAGATGCAACTGACAGGATACTAATATGCATTTCTGAGTGAATGACTACGTAAGTTAAGTCCAAGAATTACTTGCAATATTGCCTGTGATATGATATAACAACTGTACATGAGTATGTATATACAGACCTGAATGAATAAATAAGTCCTGAGTGAATGAGTGATTACGGACCGCCTAAGGAGGAGACTCCGCCTAATAGGAGGGTATAAATACTGGTGCTGGTGGAAACATGTCTTTGTCTTTGCAGCTGTTTGACCCAGTGGGGAATAAACGTGTTTTTCCTAGTCATTCATTTGAGTTTTTACTCTGTTTGTTTAGAACCTAACAAAGGGATATGCAGTATGTTCATGAAACATCACATACAGTATATTTTGCAAATATTTTAGCTCAACTGAAAGATGTTACGTTTTTGTCATCTAGCAGACCCTTTATTTACAGGAGCAATTAGGGATAAGTGTCTTGCTCAAGGGTACATTGAAAGATTTCTCACCTAGTCGGCTCAGGTATTCAAACTAGCAACCTTTCAGTTTCTACCCCAACACTCTTAACCACTTGGCTACCTGCTGCCCGTAGTCTGATTGATGTGACACAGTTACAAATAATCTAATACCATGTTTAAATTCATATAATCCTTTTCATGAGCCCATGAAGCTGACAGTTATCCAGGAATGAGCATTTACTTTTTCAATGATGAATGTATCTTATATATCATCTGAGGAAGCAATATCCATTCATGTCATTATATTTTAGCTGAATATTTACATTTCCACTTTGAGAGAGGACACCCATTGGAGTGATAACCATGGATATTAAAGCTTTATTACATAAAGTGTGGGTTCTGTTCTTCTCAGACTTCCTTTCCTTTTATAGGAAAGTGTTCAACTGTACTATCATATAGGTTTAGGGAGTTATAAGACACATTGGGCAGTGGAGAGGGAGCGTTAGATCTCTATCCTTCGGATAGACAGAGGTTGATCAATATGTTAGCACTTCATAGATCTTTCAAAGGTTGGCGCATTGATGGATTTACAGCACCATATCTTGTTTGACCACCCAAATAATAAATTAGCATGTGTAACTGGAGCTGTGCTGTTTAGCTAGGCATGAATGCATTTGGGTAATTACTGTTCGCGCATCATACCAGCGTGGGCGGTCCCCCAGATATGATCAATGATCAGACACTAGCCATTTTTAAGCTCTGGCCATCCACACTTAAAACACAGACCATGTCAAATATATAGAAACAATAGTGTTAATATAGATAACAATAATGGGTGAAAATAGACTTTTCTGTCCTTCAGACAATTTTTAAGATTGATGTCGTTGATTGAACCTGCATCCATTAAAAAAAGTTATGCCGATGGTTAGAGGTGTTAATGGAGTATTATATCTAGTTAACTGCACACTTACCAGTTAGGAATTCCATGTGTATAAATGTGTCCCCTGTAAGATGAACAGTCCCTGATCAGTTTGCCTGGGAGTGGAAACCCCTAGCTGCTCAGTAAGTCAGGCCTCGTAGAGATCAGTCAGCATTTTTCACCATGATGAATCTAACCCCTTAATATTGAAACTGAATCCATTCCCCAAACCGCATTGACTACCTGATCCTTGAAAACCAATCAGTTTGAGATGCAGGAGGACAATTACATTCAATGTTTTGACTGATGCAGTGTATCAGCTCCAATATAAACAACATGAGCAGAAGTCTAGTGGAGCAGGTTGAAAGCTTCAAGTTTCTTGGTGTCCACATCACCAACAAACTATCATAGATAGATAGATAGATAGATAGATAGATAGATAGATAGATAGATAGATAGATAGATAGATAGGTACTTTATTGATCCCCCGGGGGGGGAAATTTCATTGTCAAGCAGCTACAACAAAACACAGGGCAGGTGCAAAATGCCACAACGAAAGTACACAAAAGACAGATACACGGTACATGATACATTGAGCGGCAGTGTGAAAAAGTATAGAAATACAAGATATCTGGAGTGCAAAAAAATAAAAGCTATAAAAGAGACATTGCATAGTATGGGTGGTTGGCTGAATATGTACACTATACATTGGTGGATGTTGGGTGGTTAACTATACTATACAGGTCGATGGCAGAGAAATACTTCAGTAGCTAAAAATGCGTATGATATGAGAGAGGGTAATAATAGTTTACTTAATAGACAGACTGGGTAAATGAACAGGTAAGTGAACGTTTTGCATGGTTAAATTAAATTAGCTGTACAGTTAGGTATACAGTTATATTTACAGATAAGTGAATACTTGCGTGGTTACACAAACTGTACAGGTAAATGACAGGAAGAGATACTTTAATAGCTAAATGTGTGTATGATATAATTTGGGGTAATACAGTCCATAGTGCGCAGGGTTTAATTACAGACAACTGCTTGTATTGCACATTTGATATACTAAAAGCAATGAGAAAAGGTGCAACTGGCAGGATACTAATATGCATTCCTGAGTGAATGCCTACGTACGTAAGTCCAATAATTACTTACAATATTGCATGTGATATGATATAACAACTGTACATGAGTATGTATATACAGACCTGTATGAATAAATAAGTCCTGAGTGGATCAGTGCTGACGGACCAGAGTTACTCACGGCCCCAGTGGTCCAAACACACCAAGACAGTCGTGAAGAGGGCACAACAAAGCCTATTCCCCCTCAGGAGAGTGAAAATATTTGGCATGGGTCCTCAGATCCTCAAAAAGTTCTACAGCTGCACCATGGAGAGCATCCTGACTGGTTGCATCACTGCCTGGTATGGCAACTGCTCGGCCTCCGACCGCAAGGCACTACAGAGGGTAGTGCGTACGGCCCAATAGAACACTGGGGCCAAGCTTCCTGCCATCCAGGACCTCTATACTAGGCAGTGTCAGAAGAAGGCCCTAAAAATTGTCAAAGAGTCATAGACTGTTCTCTCTGCTACAGCACGGCAAATGGTACCGGAGCGCCTAGTCTAGGTCCAAAAGGCTTCTTAACAGCTTCTACCCCCAAGCCATAAGACTCCTGAACAGCTGATCAAATGGCTACCCGGATTATTTGCAATTACCTCAACTAACCTGTGCCCCAGCACATTGACTCTGTACCGGTACCCCCTGTATATAGCCTCACTACTGTTATTTTACTGCTGATCTTTAATTATTGGCAATTTTATTTACAACTGCATTGTTGGTTAAGGGCTTGGAAGAATTTTACTGTAAAGTCTACACCTGTTGTATTCGCCGTATGTGACAAATAACATTTGATTTGATTTATTTCTGAAACTCACTTAGATAATACCTTTGATGATACAGTGGTAGCAATACATGGTTATAACATCTACCGAAAATACAGAAATGCCAACGGGGCGGTGTTGCGGTCTATATTCAGAACCACATTCCTGTAAAGCTTAGAGGATCTCATGTTAAATACTGTTGAAGTAATAATCCTCACCTAAAGCCCATTCTTTTGGGAAGCTGCTATAGACCACCAAGTGCTAACAGTCAGTATCTGGATAATATGTGCGACAGAGAAGTATATTTTCTGGGTGATTTAAATATTGACTGGCTTCAATCAATATCCCCACTCAAGAAAAATGTCAAACTGTAACCAGTGCCTGCAACCTGTACAGACTGTCAGTCAACCAAACAGCACAGAAATGAAATCATCAACATGTATTGATCACATCTTTACTAATGCTGCAGATTGGCTGAGATAATGAGTGTGCTGGACATGCCGAGAGATAAATTCAGATTAGTCTGCCATGTAGCACGCTTCTGTCTATAATATGAACTGATCAGTATGTGTAGGTAACCCTTTCTAATAGCAGAACTGTTGCTCTCCACTTTCTGGAGGACAGAGTTTTGAAATCAGTGGAGTATGATAGATAAAGAGATGGAGAAAATTATGGCGTTTGATTGCAAATATGCAGAGTCAAAAAGAGAACACACAGAAGGCTGTTGGATAAAACACCTGTCTCTGGATTATATCTTCAAACTAAGGGCAACCATGGTATCCATGACAGAGAGGGAGAAGAGTCCCTCCATGTATACGAGTCTAGCTGGCTACATTTTCAGATATTACACATTTCTAATTTTGCCAGAAAGTTTTCATTTCAAGTTAAAGTGTACTGTTCGCTAGCTAGCTAACATTATCTGGCTGGCTAGCTAGCGTTACATGTATGATCTGTGTAGTAATATTATCTACTCCGATTTCAGAGCAGTCTTGTCTGAGTGTGCCAGAGTGCAGAATAACTGACGAATTCACGAACACTCAACACCCGTTGAATATGGCCAGTGTCAGTAAACATTGGCAAAAAAGCATAATTAAATTGTTGTCAACAGTACAGTTGCAGTCACCAACGTAAAAACAGCCTAACGAGCTCTGCTATGGTGAGTAAAATGGTCAGAGTGAGCTGTTCCCTCATTTATTTCTGGAAGTAGCTAGCAAGCTAGCCAACTTTAGCTTGGGTGCTTGACTGATGTTAGGTCAGAACGCTCGGATCAACCCTACTCCTCTGCAAGAGCGTCCAGTGTGCGCTCTGAACGCCCTGAGAACGAAACGCTCTGAATTTACCGACAGATAATCTGACAACGCTCTGAGTTTACAAATGCCCAAAGCACACTCTGGCACTTCAGATTAAATTTACGAACACACCCGTATTATAAACCAGCCTTTAGTCATGAAATCTTTGGTTGTTTAGTACATATCCTCACCTGAGATGGGTGGGGCTAAAGCTTAAGAGGGTGTGAACAATAGTGAATGGGTATAGACAAAGAAGAGCTCTCCAGTAGATACCGAAACATTCAAGGCCCTTTTCTCAAGTTTATCAACTTTCAAAGCAGAATTACTTTTCCCACTCCAAGATAATCAGGATTTCCCCAGGGCAGCTGTTTAGGCCCCTTACTTTTTTCTATCTCTACTAACAATATGCCACTGGCTTTGAGTAAACCCTGTGGGTCTATGTATGCGGATGACTCCACGTCAGCTACTACAGCGACTGAAATGAATGCAACACTTAACAAAGAGCTGCAGTTAGTTTCAGAGTGGGTGGCAAGGAATAAGTTAGTCCTAAATATTTCCAAAACTAAAAGCATTGTATTTGGGGCAAATCATTCACTAAACCCTAAACCTCAACTAAATCTTGTAATGAGTAATGTGGAAATTGAGCAAGTTGAGGTGACTAAACTGCTTGGAGTAACCCTGGATTTTAAACTGTCAAGGCTGGTCCTTCAGGTCCTAGTTTTGTCGCACCTGGACTACTGTTCAGTAGAAAATTACAATTGGCTCAGAACAGGGAAGCACGGCTTGCCCTTAAAAGTACACAGGGAGCTAATATTAATGATATGCATGTCAATTTCTGTCACGAGAGGGTGTTAAGAGACCAAGGCGCAGCGCAGTAATAGTTCAACATGCTTTACTTTAATAGAGTATACACTCAATTACAAACTATGCGATATAACACACTTACTTCACTGACATGGAGATAATGGACCACACCTAGGGTGTGGAACCTACAAACATAAGTAGGATCCCTAATTAGAGACAATGCAATGCAGCTGCCTCTAATTAGGGATCCAACACTAAACAGTGGAAGAGAGATTAACTTCATCACTACTTGTTTTTGTAAGAAGTGTTGACAAGCTGAATGTACCGAGCTGTCTGTTTAAACTACTAGCACACAGATCGGACAACCATGCATACCCCACAAGACATGCCACCAGAGGTCTCTTCACAATCCCCTAATCCAGAACTGACTATGGGAGCAGTACTACATAGAGCCATGACTACGTGGAACTTTATTCCACATAAAGTAACTCATGCTAGCAGTAGAATCAGATTTTAAAAGACAAAAAAAAAAAGTTATAAGTAAAAATAAACTTTATGGAACAGCAGGGACTGTGAAGAGACACACATATCCACACAAGCGCTAGCACACGCACTCTACACATACGTACGATGTAATATTGTTGTATGGTGGTATTATACATTTTGTATTGTAGATATGTAGTGGTGTAATAATGTTATATGATATACTGTTTTGTTTTATATCTAATGTAAGTGTGTTAATGTGTTTCTACCCTAGGAAGAGTAGCTGCTACCTTAATGGGGATCCTTAATAAATAAAAATTCAAATGCACAGAATACATGTTTTATTGCAGGAACAAGAGCAGTATAAAAACAACCTCAGGTCTTTTGCTTAAAATAAAAGATTTATGCACATTAGCTAATGGCTTATATAAAATTATACATGGCCCCTGGCAGACAAACCAGGCCCTAACAGTTGTATTGCAACTATTAATTGGCAAAAAGGTGAACAAGTCTTTCAATTGCGCTACCTGTGCTAAATATTCCATTGGAGTGGGTATGACAATTTACATTTCGCTTTAGGCATCTAATTAGAATATTTAAAACATCTGTTTTCCAAGAGTTTTCCAAGAATTTATTGGGTATTTGGCTGTTGCATTATACGGTGAAAACTTGATTTTTTTTTTTTGTCTGAAATAAAGTTTGATTTTAAAGTAGTGACTCTCCTGTAGAATCTTAGATTAAATGTATGTAATGTAATAATGATGAACACATTAAAGGATATTGTGAAGCCATCTGAGGGCTTTCAACACTTGCAATCCACTTCAATGAATTTCTTCACATGCTGAGCTCTGATCCAATGTGAGTTAGCATGCTGCACCTAGCCAGGGGGTTGCGTGTGCACTTTGGATGACTACCTCAGCGTCACTTTGACGATTAGATGATTGGACGAGGACATTTCCCACAGACTAGCTCCTATTGGTTGTCTCTCTGTTGGAGGGCTAAGAGCCAACTGTCCAACCAGGTGACAATACCAATAGGCAGATTCGCAAGAGATTAACAAATACATGGTTATAGGGGAAATTATACTAGATAGTTGTAATGATGCCGTTTAAATTATTAGAGCAACTATTGTGCGTTTGAAGAAATGTGTCACAATTTGTGAGGTGTCACAAGCATGTACATAAAACATTTTCCATAATATCCTCAAAACCATCCACTGACAGTTTTGCATTTCTGTTTCTTTTTATCGTGATAGAAATACTGCCAAATGATTGGATAAGCTACAGATAAAAGGAGATACAAAGTGACCAATAGCATCACAGTGTCACATCGGGCTGACGTGTCAGACCGTAGAGAACGACTGCTCCGCAGGCGCTGAATCTTAGCTGTTGCATAACTGGACATAAAGCTCTCTCCGCAACAGGTAACATCAACATGACAAGAGCTGACATCTGATTATACAGACCACATCGGACCATGACAGCAGACTGAAATGAGTCTAGGTTGCATTTCATTACTATTTTATATGCTGTCATCACACATAGATCCCAGGGCAACATACAGTAGTATTATGGCTGGGGGAAAAGTTAGGGAACTGTCACATATCCACTGGCTGCTGAAGTTAAAGAGTGAATCAGCTTGGCTGCTTTTAGCAGTTTATACTAACGCTCACTTTATAACACATTCATATTTTATCATTCATATACACTGTTTTATTTTTAATGCTGTTTATATTCTGTTAGGGTTAATAATGTAGGCCTATCCTTTTGAGACAGAGTGAAACTCAAAATATCGTTCATAATTTCATGCATCTAAAGCCTGATTTATTAAGTTTGTGCAGCAGTGCAGTGCTAGGTCCAACCCTGTTATTGCCATAAGGGAACAGCACTTTATTTATGTTCTAATAAATTTGTATTAACTTAATCTCTTTTGTCAACCTTATAACATATTCTCCCCTGACAGCAACAGGTGCAAACGTTGCAAAATACATGATTCATCTGTCTGGTAGTCTTTTAAACGTCTAATGCAGACGTTTTTATCTCAACATCAAATCCTTTCTGGGTAACAATTAAGTACCTTACTGTCATTGTTTTCTCTGCAAGATTATTTCTGGGACTGTCTGGGAGAGGTCTGGGTGGGGAAGGGAAAACTGAAAAATACTTATTATTTGTCTATCATCTAAATGACTGCCTGATGATGTCACTAAATGATTCCACTACACCACCACGCCACCAGGGAAGGGAGTGATTCCGCTTCCTGTGTAAACAAAGAGTCCGGACCATGCTGATCGCCGCGTGACATCATAGAGGAGAGGAAAAGCAGGCCAAGGCTATTAAAGGCTCTATTCAATCTGTATCGCTGAAGAGTTACAGATTGCGCAATATAAATGTAATAGTAATATCCGATTGAGCAGACAAATGCAGCGTTTACAGTGAATCTCCGTTAACTTGCGAACATTGCCTTTAAATTTCAACCACGCTGTAATGCTGAACTTCCGCAATACAGATTTAATAGAGCCCTAAGGCTGTGTTTAATGGTCAACAGCTACTGTATGGCAACCCTTTAAGAGCATCCCTTTAAGAGGGATTCCTTTAAGAGGCAACCCTCCCTGATGCATAGGGAGTTGAGTCGCAGAGAATGCCAGAGGTGTTGGAGGGGTTTAGGTACCACTAGGTACTCTGTATACAAGACATAGGCTACCATTCTGTGTAGGTGGGTATCATCATAGTCTTGTGTGAATTTGAAAAACTGCACAAACGTTTCATATGTTATGTCCTTGTCAAACAATCTCAAAATATGTTTAAATATAAAACTGCTCTTGAACTGAAGTGGATATGTTCTCCATCAAATGGACACTTCATTCCTTTTTGCCTGTTCTAAGGCACTCAGACCATCCTTGTGGCAAAGCTCTTATAAGGTGTTCTCCCCCTGTCCTGAGTCTGGAAACTAGTGACTAACTCCAATTGTCTGAAATGGTACTAAGTACCAATGAAGGACCCTTTTACAGATAAGGAGATAATAGATAAATAATGCCCTAAAAGAACATTTATTACTTATGGTGTTGTACAGTTCTTGGATGTTTTTTTGGAGGGCAGCACAAAATGCAAAAGAAAGATCTAAAAACCTGAGCAGAAAGAGAGTGAGAGAGCGATAGGCTGTCTGCCTGACACAGAGAGGGATAGTGCAGGTGATACAAATTTCTTACCTCCAGCCCTTTGCCAGAGCTTCTGTGGAGAGGGCCATGAATATTTAATGTGGAGAGGGCCATGAATATGTCTCCCTCTTTCTATTATTGATAAAATACTCCCAGGTTGTTTAGAACACTACACGGCCTGTTCCTCTCCTGTATGGCCACTCTCTCTCTCTCTCTCTCTCTCTCTCTCTCTCTCTCTCTGTCTCTCTCTCTCTCTATCTATCTATCTGTCTCGCTGTCTCTCTCTCTCTCTCTCTTTCTCCCTCTCTGTCTCTCTGTCTCTCTCTCTCTCTCTCTCTCTCTGTCTCTCTCTCTCTCTCTCTCTCTCTCTCAATTTCAATTACATTTCAATTTAAGGGCTTTATTGGCATGGGAAACATATGTTAACATTGCCAAAGCAAGTGAAGTAGGTAATAAAGACATTTCAAATGTCATATAATGTATATATACAGTGTAGTTACAATGTGCAAATAGTTCAAACAAAAAGTTTAAAAAAATAGGAAAATAAATAAACATAAATATGGGCTGTATTTACAATGGTGTTTGTTCTTCACTGGTTGCCCTTTACTTGTGGCAACAGGTCACAAATCTAGATGTGGGAGTTTATCGAAATTGGGTTTGTTTTTTAAATATTTGTGGATCTGTGTAATCTGAGGGAAATATCTGTCTCTAATATGGTCATACATTTGGCAGGAGGTTAGGAAGTGCAGCTCAGTTTCCACCTCATTTTGTGTGCAGTGTGCACATAGCCTGTCTTCTCTTGAGAGCCAGGTCTGCCTATGCCGGCCTTTCTCAATAGCAAGGCTATGCTCACTGAGTCTGTACAAAGTCAAAGCTTTCCTTAAGTTTGGGTCAGTCACAGTGGTCAGGTGGGGCTTAAACTGCACCCCTGTCTCACCCCACGGCTCTGTGGAAAGAAATGTGTGTATTTTTTGCCACTTTTAACCGCACACTTGTTGTTTGTGTATGTTTTTCCCCCAACACCACTTTCCATCAATTTGTATAGCAGACCCTCATGCCAAATTGAGTCAAATGCTTTTTTGAAATCAACAAAGCATGAGAAGACTTTGCCTTTGTTTTGGTTTCTTTGTTTGTCAATTAGGGTGTGCAAGGTGAATACGTGGTCTGTCGTACGGTAATTTGGTAAAAAGCCAATTTGACATTGTTTTGACTGAGGACATGAACTAGTCTGCTGTTAATGATAATGCAGAGGATTTTCCCAAGGTTGCTGTTGACGCATATCCCACGGTAGTTATTGGGGTCAAATTTGTCTCCACTTTTGTGGATTGGGGTGATCAGTCCTTGGTTCCAAATATCGGGGTAGATGCCAGCGCTAAGGATGATGTTGAAGAGTTTAAGTATAGCCAACTGGAATTTGGGGTCTGCATATTTTATCATTTCATTGAGGATACCATCAACACCACAGTGGATTCTGGTAGTCTTTAATAGTTGATTCTAGGATTTGCAATTGATTATGTATATTTATTTGCTCTTTGTTCTTTGTTATAGGACCAACAAGATTGGAGAAGTGGTTTACCCATACATCTCTGTTTTGGATAGATAGCTCTTTGTGTTGTTGTTTGTTTAGTGTTTTCCAATTGTTTCCAAGTGGTTAGAGTCTATGGATTCTTCAATTACATTAAGCTGGTTTCTGACATGCTGTTCCTTCTTTTTCCGTAGTGTATTTCTGTATTGTTTTATTGATTCATCATAGTGAAGGCGTAGGCTCAGATTTTCTGGGTCTCTGTGTTTTTGATTGGATAGGTTTCTTTCTTAGGTTTTTGCATTCTTCATCAAACCATTTATCTTTGTTGTTAATTTTCTTCGGTTTTCTGTTTACATTTTTTAGATTTGATAGGGAGGCTGAGAGGTCAAATAAAATGTTTAGGTTTTCTACTGCCAAGTTTACACCTTCACTATTACAGTGAAATGTTTTGTCCAGGAAATTGTCTAGAAGGGATTGAATTTCTTGTTGCCTAATAGTTTTTTGGCAGATTTCAATACTACTTTCCTTCCATCTATAGCATTTCTTAATATTATTATGTTCCTTTGGCTTTGATGCCTCATGATTGAGCATAGCTCTGTTCAAGTAGAGTGGGATTTTGCTGTGATCTGATAGAAGTGTCAGTGGACTGACTGTGAACGCTCTAAGAGACTCTGTGTTGAGGTCAGTGATAAAGTAGTCTACATATGGGATCAATATCATGCCAAATGTATTCGCAAATGTAAATCACTTTCCATAATTGTAAATCACCAATCCACAAATGTAAATCACTTTCCACAAATGCAATTCACTATCCACAAACAACACCTTTTGATTTGTATTTGTAAATCGATATATTGCATTAGACATTTTTTATAACTTCAGATATGCAGGTAATTTCCAAGGGCCTTAAGTAAAATGACTGCCATAAAGATTTGCACATATGCGCAAAAAGTTATCGCGCATAGAAAGCGATTTGTAGTCCTAGACAAAAAGTTCTCACAAGTAGAAAGAAGTTCTCATGCATAGAAAGTGATTTGTAGTCGTAGACAAAAAGTTCTCACGCTTAGAAAGCGATTTGTGGTCATAGAAGAAAAACAAACTACAAATTGCTTTCTATGCGTGAGAACTTCCTGTATTTTTCTTGCTGAGTAGAGTGTTGGAGGCTATTTTGTAAATTACATTGCCGAAGTCATGGATCGGTAGGATAGTCAGTTTTACAAGGGCATGTTTGGCAGCATGAGTGAAGGAGGCTTTGTTGCGAAATAGGAAGCCGATTCTAGATTTAATTCTGTGAGTCTGGAAGGAGAGTTTACAGTCTAACCAGACACCTAGGTATTTGTAGGTGTCCACATATTCTAAGTCAGACCAGTCGAGAGTAATGATGATAGTCCGGTGGGCGGGTGCGGGCAGCGTTCAATTGAAGAACATGCATTTAGTTTTACTAGCATTTAAGAGCAGTAGGAGGCCACGGAAGGAGTGTTGTATGGCATTGAAGCTCGTTTGGAGGTTTGTTAACACAGTGACCAAAGAAGGGCAAGATGTATACAGCATGGTGTCGTCTGCGTGAGGTGGATCAGAGAGTCACCAGCAGCAAGAGCGACATCATTGATATATACAGAGAATAGAGTCGGCCCAAGAATTGAACCCTGTGGCACCCCCATAGAGACTGCCAGAGGTCCGGACAACAGGCCCTCCGATTTGACACACTGAACTGTATCTGAGAAGTTGTTGGTGAACCAGGCGAGGCAGTCATTTGAGAAACCAAGGCAATTGAGTCTGCCGATAAGAATGCGGTGGTTGAGTCGAAAGCCTTGGCCAGGTCGATGAAGACGGCTGCACAGTACTGTCATTTATCAATGGTGCTTATGATATCGTTTAGGACCTTTAGTGTGGCTGAGGTGCACCCATGACCCATGACATCGTTGTCACCATATATTACCTAAAGTAACGTCATAGTCAGCATAGTTAATAGAACTAATGCGTTAGTAAACCCACTACAATCATGCAGTAAAGTGGTGGCCCCGGTGTCAATAAATTAGTAATACTAAAAACTTACCTTGACTTGGAAGAGTTCCAGTGTTGTGTTGGATAGTGATAGCCTCTGTTTGAGCAGGGTGTTTCAGTAGGCTAAACTAGCTAGCTGCATTTGCTAGCTAAGTAAGTGATAGTGAAAGTGAAAAGAATGGACTAAATCTTACTCTCTCTCTATTTCTCTCTTGCTTGTCCTTCATTTTGGAAGAAATGAATTTGTTCAAAACTCTTCAACTATTGTCTTTCTCTCTTTTTGAGTCAACTACTCACCACATTTGATTCCCTGCAGAGCTAGCTAGCTGTGCTTATACTTTCAGTACTATATTCATTCTCTGATCCTTTGATTGAGTGGAAAACATGTCAAAGTCTCCTAGGTTTTGTATTAAAGTCAATGTACCCAGAGGAGGACGGAAACTAGCTGTCCTCCGGCTACACCATGGTGCTAGCCTAAAGAGTGCTGTTATTGCAAAATAGTGTATTTTAATCAATTATTTGGTGATGTGATGTGGTGATGTGATTATATTTAGCATAGTTTACCCCCCCACCAACCCCCCCGCCCACCTGCCCATAGGAGGAAGCTACATGGAATTGTTCATAATAGTGATAGCCCTTGCGATTAAACTCCTCCCGAAGTGCTCAGTGCATCATTTAATTGTCCAATATTTCTGACCTGATGGGAGAAGATCAAGTCAGTGGTGGAGTGGTTGGTCTGAGCTGGAGATCATATGGAGGGCTTAGCACATTCATTCTGTAGGAAGAGTTTTGGACTGGGGAGTCCAATAATGTTAGATGCTGTGTTCGTGATCCTTATGTTTCATTGAGACTGTGAGCATGTGTTAGTAAATACTTCAGTAGATGAATAGTGGTGATGATGCTCCGGTACAGTAGCAGAATGAGTTTGGTATTGACGGACAGGTTGCGCATACGTCTGACAGACAGACGTTGCTGGAGCTTCTGTCACAGGTGGGGTTCTTGTGAAAGTTTATGGTTATTTATTTTGTTTTGGAGACGTTGAGATCCAGGTAGTTGTTGCGGCACCACTCACTGAATTTGGTAACTGATGATTGAGCTTGCTGAATGGAGGGGGGGCTTTTGCGGTCCATGCTTTGGCAGTCATTAGACTGGACTTTATTGTATTGCATGAAATATCATTACTGATGTGTGTATTGAGGTTTTCGAAATACATGTCAGTGCAAACATATAGGCTATACTTCTGTTGGTTATGGTTTTTATTTAATACCATCCAGTTTGATGCATCTAAATAATAATGGAAGATGTTGTGATCCATGTTGTGACCCCTTCTGTAATTGGCTGTCTTGGCTTTACCTGTCTCCTACCAGCTGGTTGCTGTAATGTGCATGCAATTGATTTGTTCTATGAACTCCCCATGCCTCTCTGTGTGCGTCCCCAATGGCAATATCCATACATTATCCATACATTTTCATGCCTCCCTCCACGTGGCATCTCCTTTAGTCCTGAATGGAAGTAATCCATCGCCTAGTCCAGGGATGGGCAACTGGAAGCCCCCTTTTGCAGGGCCGAAGATCAAATGTGTAGAATTGCAGGAAATTAAAAAAGGCTAGGCTTCATGTGTGGGTATGGATGTGGGTACAAAGACCTGCGAGCCACTGCGGACCATCACGATGTGTTTAGATTTTTCTTGACCCTCATCAAAGTCGGTTTAGTGAAACAATTATTATTTTATAATTCCTTATGCCTTTTTTTTCATCAGTGCAAAGATTGCTATGGATTTTTATTGCCATAATACGGGGATTTGATACAGAACCCCGGCGGGCAACGTGCAAATATCTAATTGCACCTCTAATCTGAAACCTCATTTTCATTTGAAGGTTGACCCTAATGTGATGGGAGGGCAACAACTCATTGTGCTATTTGCATGAGATTAGTGGAAATGGGTCAGAGGTAAAGCCTTAATAGGGAACACTCACAGGTTATGGCTGAAAACCTCCAATCACTGTGTGATTTCATTAAGGTATTGCATAAAGTGATTTGTGGGCTGACAAAGTAAATTGTCAGCGGCGTGGTGTGCATGGATTGGAGGGGAGGAAACTCATTAACCAGCTCAATGGAAATTCAACTGTGGCAGAGATAATTCAATTATTTGAAGAAGCTAAAGAGGGGCGCAGGCTGACAGTGTTGTGTTGAGGCAAATTATTGTCTATAACATTGTCTTCGCAAAGTGTTGAGCAAATGTTTGGTAATCCGTTTAGTAGTTCTATAGACATGAACAAGATGAAGGATCTCTATGGCTGGTTCTATAGTATGAGCATTCAAAACCACTGTTGAATTTACAATAGAAAATAAGTGATTTTATAATGATAGCTTTTATAATGATCCTATTTGCGTAAAGCATATGTTCAAACGTATCCTTCTATAAAAATAACATTATTTTGGACTATAAGGTTCTATCCACATTTTTTGTCAAAATTGAGTTATAGACCAATTCATGTTATTGAGTTCAAAAGAATAAGATACAAATAGCTGATACCATTCAAAACAATGAGGGTTCGGAACGGCAATCAAAGAGGCAAGGCAATCAAACAGCCCCTAGTCAAGCCCAAACCATCGTCGGAGAGGGGCTATGGGGATGGTCAGGGAGGCTGGATGAGGAGCCCCTGCCCCTCTCCTCGTGGGGTTGCGAGGGAGAGCCGTTGCAGCAATGGGAGCGGGAGCATGAGGAGGAGGAAGAAATGCTCCTGTCTCCTCCATCAGACGGACGTCGAAACGGGCCGTGTTGGGTTACGGAGGAAGAGGAGAGACCACCACTTCGGCTTCCAACGGCTGACAATAGGAAAACCCCGGAGGGTTTTTTTGATTGGCTGATGGAGGAGCAAGCGAGGTGATGGAGAGTCTGGAGGGCTCTTCCTGCCAGGGAAGAGCCCTCCAGACTCTCCTTCCTGCCGTTTCTTAAAAGGATGGAGGCAGAGGAGTGCTTTGAGCGGTGGTTGGCACTGGTAAAGGAGCGGCTAGCGCCGCTATTTCAAGAAAGGGAGAAGGAGGAGGTCTCAACGCCGGTGCCCAGTCCGGGACCGGTGAACACTCCTTTTCCATGGTCGGAGTCAGCTGAGCTGTCCTGTTCACTGGTGCCCAGCCCGGGACCGAGGTGCAGCACGACTTCGAGGTCAACGCCCTCTACACCGGTGCCCGGGACCGGTCTCCAGTCCAGCTTTCGGGCTGGAGCCGACCCAGCTGCAGGGCAGGAGTCCTCTACTGCGCCAGTGCCAAGTCCGGGACCGGCAGCTAGCCCAGCTTCATGGCTGGAGCCTTAATCTGCGCCAATGCCCAGTCCAGGCCCAACGTTCAGCCCAGCCCCAGGTCCAGAGCTTCACCCTGCGGCGGTGCCCAGTCTGGGACCGGCAGACAACCCAGCTCCAGGTCCGGAGTTCTCCTCTGCGTAGGGGTCCAGTCCAGGACCGCCAGCTCCATGGCCGGAGCCCAGTCCGGGCATGGCGTTCAGCATAGCTCTGAGGCCTGAGCCCTCCTCTGCGCCGGTGCCCAGTCCGGGGCCGGTAGTCAGCCATCCTACATGGCCGGAGCCTTCCACGGCAAGTTGCATGGCCTACAGGGTCCTCAGCGCCGGTTCCAAATCTGGGGTTAGTGGCCAGGCTCAGCGAAGCTCTCAAGCTGCTCTCTACGCTGGAGTCCGACTCAAAGCCCGTGCCCATTCCGGAACCGGTCACCCGAACAGCGTTGCAGACAGAACAGTTCCCTGCACCAGGGTACAGTACAGGTCCAGAGCAATGACAATCTCGAGGGCTGAAGGCTTACTCTGCGATTGTGCCCAATTTGGGACCATCGTCCAGCACCGGTGCCTAGTCCGGGACCAAGGAGCAGTAAGTCTGAGCCAGCAGAGCCCTCTCTACCGATGTCCAGTCCGGGATCGGTCTATTGTCCATCTCCGGAATCAGAGTTTCCTACTGAACCGGCGCCCAGTCCGGGGTCGGTATTCAGTCAGACTCCATGGCCGGAACCCGCCATGGGGCCGTTCTGGGGCCGTGTTGGGTTACGGAGGAAGAGGAGAGACCACCACTTCGGCTTCCAACGGCTGACAATAGGAAAACCCTGGAGGGATTTTTTGATCGGCCGATGGAGGAGCAAGCGAGGTGATGGAGAGTCTGGAGGGCTCTTCCTGCCAGGACCCAGCCGGACCCGTTTCTTAAAAGGATGGAGGCAGAGGAGTGCTTTGAGCGGTGGTTGACACTGGTATCCAGACAAGCTCGGTGGACCGAGCCGCCCTCTGCACCGGTTCCCAGTCCGGGATCGGTGTCCAGCTCAGCTGCGGTGTCGGAGCTTCCCTCGGCGCCGGTGCCCAGTCCGGGACCGGTAACCAGCCTTGCTCTAGAGTCCAAGCCGCCTGCTGTGGTGGTGCCCAGTACGACGCCAGGATCCAGACAGGACTTGGTACTGCACACAGCCCCAAAGGAGAGGTCCACAACGTCAGGGTCCAGACAGGACTTGGCGTATCGCACTGCTCCAGGGTCGGAGCCTCCTACCAGGCCGGTGCACTGTCCGGGACCGGTCGCCAGCACTGCTCCAGAGCCGGAGCTTTCCACTGCACTGGGGCCCAGTCCAGGACCAGTGGCCATGAACACTGCCTCCAGCGCAGGGGTCGAGTCTGATTCCGGAGCCGGAGCCACCATCAGCACCTTAGCCAGTGTCCCGTCCATTATAATTATAATCCATAAAATAATTCACATTTAATGTTGTTGCAGGATTATCTTCCTGCTGTAGAAAACTGGCTCAAATTAAGATCCTACATCAGTAGGCTTCAGTAAGATTATTTGTTTTAGTGGAAGGGCATGGTCAGCTTTATATGCATCTCCTATCCATCATAAAGGTCAAGCTTGTAGTTAATCTATGTGCAAAAAGATGAAAAAATACATTACCATGATGATATAAGCAATTGGCTAGAATGGTATTTTCAAAAGCTTTAATAGATCGTGGAGGCATCGACAGTAAATATGCGTTGGAGAGAGAATTCTCTCGCCTGTAAATGAGATTCATAAATGTTGAATGCAAATCATTCTAGGCTGCTAGACTGCTAGGCGTTTCCATGGATGGTGAATCTGCATAGTGCATACATGAAAATATTAGCATATATTCCATGTTTTGCATTGTATACATTTTCCTTACACTGCACATACACTACATGACCAAAGGTATGTGGAACCCTGCTTGTTGAACTCATTCCAACATCATGGACATTAATATGGAGTTGGTCCCACCTTTGTTGCTATAGGAGCCTCCATTCTTCTGGGAAGGCTTTACACTAGATGTTGGAACATTGCTGCAGGGATGTTGGGCAATTAGGAAATCCCCGGAGGGATTTTTTGATAGGCCGATGGAGAAGCAAGCGGGTGGTGGAGAGTCTGGAGGGCTCTTCCCGCCAAGACCCAGCCGGACCCGTTTCTTCCAAGGATGGAGGCAGAGGAGTGCTTTGAGCGGCGGTTGGCACTGGTATTCCAATTCATCCCAAAGGTGTTCGATGGGTTTGAGGTCAGGGCTCTGTGCAGGCCTGTCAAGTTCTTTCTCACCGATCTAGACAAACCAGTTCTGTATGGGCCACACTTTGTGCACAGGGGCATTGTCATGCTGAAACATTAAAGGGCCGTACCCAAACTGTTGCCACAAAGTTGGAAGCACAGAATCGTCTAGAATATCATTGTATGTTGTAGCGTTAAGATTTCCCTTCACTGGAATCAAGAGGCCTAGCCTGAACCATGAAAAACAGCCCCAGACCATTATTCCTCCTCCACCAAACTTTACAGTTGGCACTGTGCATTCAGGCAGGTAGCGTTCTACTGGCATCAGCCAAACCCAGATTTGTCCGTCGGACTGTCAGATGGTAAAGCGTGAATCATCACTCCAGAGAACTCGCTTCCACTGCTACAGAGTCCAATGACAGAGAGCTTTACACCACTCCAACCGACGAACAGTTCTTCCAGAGGTAGTTTGGAACTCGGTAGTGAGTGTTGCAAACAAGGACAGACAATTTTTACGCGTTACGGGTGTGGCTGAAATAGCCGAATCCACTCATTTGAAGGGGTGTCCACATACTTTTGTATAGATAGATAGATAGACAGATAGATAGATAGATAGATAGATAGATAGATAGATAGATAGATAGATAGATAGATAGATAGATAGATAGATAGATAGATAGATAGATAGATAGATAGATAGATAGATAGATAGATAGATAGATAGATAGATAGATAGATAGATAGATAGATAGATAGATAGATAGATAGATAGGTACTATACTGATCCTCGAGGCTAAATTTCTTTGTCAAGCAGCTACGAAAAAACACAGGGCAGGTGCAAAATGCCAGAACGAAAATACACATAAGACATATACACGATACATGATACATAGTGCGGCAGTATGAAAAAGTATAAAAATACAAGAACTCTGGAGTGCAAAAAGCTATATAAAGACATTGCATTGTATGGGTGAATGTTTGAATATGTACAATATACATTGTTACAGAGTGTTAGGTGAAAAAAAAAGATAAAAATATTGCAAGTTGATATAGATAAATAAGGAATATCTGAGTGAATGAGTGATTACAGACCAGAGTTACTCACGGATGGATGCCTAATTGTTAAACAGTTCCAGGTCAATGTGGCCGACGGCACGGCATCCCGGTGAGGCATTAAATAGTATAACAGCCGCCGGCAGGAAGGACCTCCTGTAGTGCTCTCTGGCACACCGTGAAAGTGCTCCTATGCATCATAAACATGGCATGCAGAGGGTGGGTGACGTTGTCCATGATGGCAAGCAGTTTGGCCAGGGTCCGTCTCCCCACCACCTCCTCTAGAGTGTCAAGGCTAATCCCCAGAGCTAAAGGTGGTTCTGCTCACACCACAAAGCCATTGATTGTGCTCCTGTACTCCTCCGCCTGCCCACCCCTGATGCACCCTACAATTGCGGAGTCATCCGAGAACTTCTGTAGGTGGCATGTTTCAGAGTTATATCTGAAGTACGAGGTGTAGAGGGTGAACAGGAAGGGGGACAGGACCGTTCCCTGGGGGGGCCCTGAGTTGCTCACTGCCCGTTCTGACACACAGCTCTGTAGCTGCACAAATTGTGGCCTACCGGTCAGGTAGTCCGTGACCCAGGAGACTAATGGTGCTTCCACTTTCATCCTCTTCATCTTCTCACCCAGTAGCAGGGGCTGAATGGTGTTGAAGTCACTGGAGAAGTCAAAAAAGATCAGTCCAGAGGGAGCGGAGGCAGAGGTGGGGATGGTGTCACTGATTGTCTCAACAGAGGTGTTGTGAGCAAAGTGGGGGTGGGACAGCCGTGAGGATGTGTTGCCTGGGGAGCTGGCACTGTCCTGGGTCCCCTCCGTCTGCCCACTGTTTGACTTTTTGAAGCCAGTGATATTTCTTATACCCTTCCACACCTCTCTCACCTGGCTCTGCCTCAGCTTGTCCTCCATCTTCTCCTTATATACTCTCTTCCCCTCAGCAATCCGCAACTTCAGCTCCCTCTGGACGCATTTCAATTTGTTCCTTTCCCCATCCTTGACGGCCCTCTTCTTCTCATTCAGCAGAGCCTTCAGGTTGCTGGTGACCCAGGGTTTATTTTTTGGAAAACAGCGTACCTTCCTAGTGGGTACAGTGTTGTCTACACAAACATGTATGTAGTTCTTTATGCAGTCTGTAAGTCCATCAATGTCCTCCCCATGAGCCTCACAGAGCACATCCCAGTCTGTTGTTTCAAAGCAGTCCTGTAGGGCCTCATTCACCTCCGGGGACCATCTCCTAATGGTCCTAGTGGTCGTTGGCTGCTGTTGGACCATAGGCCTGTAGAGTGGGGTGTGGTGGACAAGGTTGTAATCTGATCTACCGAGGGGAGGGAGTGCAGTATGCATCCTTCACATTAGCATATAACAAGTCCAGAGTTTTATTATTCCTGGTTGGGCACTTAACAAACTGTTTGAACGTGGGCAGTGTTGAAGAGAGAGATGCATGGTTTAAAATCCCCCGAAATGGCAAAGAAGGCACTAGGTTGCGCTGTCTGCAACCTCGCAATAGCAGAGTGGATGACGTCTCAGGCTAATGGCTAACAGCTCAATGTCCAGGCTACAAAACTGTTCCTTAACAGTAATATGGCTCGGATTACACCATCTGTTGTCAACTAACACAGTCCCTGTCTGCTCTGATGGTCTGGAAACCGCTGATAGTTACGTTCTCTATGGGGATGTTATCATTCAGGCATGTCTCTGTAAAGCACAATAGGCTAGCTTCCCGGTAGTCTCTTTGCCAATGGACCAGACCCTTAAGCTGATCCACCTTGTTATGTAGCGATCTCACGTTGCCCATAATGATAGACGGTATAGCCGGCTTGTACTTACTCAGCTTTGCCTTACACTTCTGACCTGCCCTGCATCCACGCCGTCGCCTTTTCAACTCGTCCGGAATATCGAACTTTTCCCTGGGGTGCAATAGCGCTGAGTGTGCTAAATCCAGGAGCTGGGCACGGTTGTAAATAATTGAGGACTCGTGTGAACGTTTGGCGCTGAGAAAAATA
The DNA here is from genome assembly GCA_023634145.1 of Thymallus thymallus. Classification (NCBI taxonomy): domain Eukaryota; kingdom Metazoa; phylum Chordata; class Actinopteri; order Salmoniformes; family Salmonidae; genus Thymallus; species Thymallus thymallus. The sequence goes on from CM042386.1 coordinate 9,045,050, forward strand.
AAAAGTGCCTCAGTGATAAAAAGGACCGCTAAAACCTTCGTAAAACAGTAGCACTCCATAATCCTGAACTATTATAGTTCAAAAACATACTAAAACAACAATTAACGCACAAAAAATGGGAGCTGCTTAACAGGTGACCATACAGGGTGGCCCCAATCTCTATTGTGAATAGTAAATAGTGTATGTGAATAGTAAATAACTTAATGACATAGTTCTTCTCCATGTTTCATGTACTGTTCTCTACATCCTGCCAACAGAGCAAAATTATACTCACACACCATAGTTAATTTTTTGGTAAATGGTGTTCGTATGAGTGCTATTGAAATTCACTAAATCTGTACAACTCAGTCCACAAGAGTCTTTCCTCCCTCACTCATCAAACCTAGCAAATATTGATCCAACAAATTAGGGTCAGCATAGCTGTGTTGTCAGAGATAAGACAGAAGAGCAGGCAGGCACCAGTCTCCACAGTAGCTGTTTTGGGCTGAGGTTGGGGCTGGCCTTCATAGCTAGGTGCAGTATCTGCATACAGATGTAGGATCTTAATTTAATCACCCTGTTGCAGGAAAACTATCCTGCAATGCAGGAAATGTAAAACTGTAGTGTATTTGAGGTTTAAAAAGGCTTCTAAAGTTTGTAATTTATACTTAGAAATGTCAGACTTGACTTTCCCTTAAAGAAAATGTATCAAACCTTACAAAAATGACAGCAAATTGGCTCAAATTAAGATCCTACATCTGTATATGTGCTTACTTGGATAAGTTTGTAATTCCACATGTACAGACACATACACTACATATCGATTGGAACTGGCATTTTACTCATGGCATCTAGTACTACTCATGGTGTCAGGACTACATTGTGTGGAAGGATGATACAGTAAATGTGATTACTGTTGCTAGATTAGAGAGACTCTCAGTGTTTAACTTTAGTGCCAAATAATGCAAAGCTGTCATCAAGGCAACTTTGAAGAATCTCAAATATAAAATATATCTTGATTTGTTTAACACTTTTTTGGTTACTACATGATTCCATACGTGTCATTTCATAGTTTTGATGTCTTCACTATTATTCTACAATGTAGAATATAGTACAAATAAAAACCCAAACCCTAAAAGTCCAAACTTTTGACTGGTACTGTATATATTTGTTTTAGCCCTTTTCTCCCCAGTTGGTAGTTAACGTCTTGTCCCATCGGTGCAACTTCTGTATGGACTCAGGAGAGCATCCTCCGAAACACAACCCTGCCAAGCCACACTGTTTCTTGACACACTGCTCGCTTAACCCAGAATCCGTTCGCACCAATGTGTTGGAGGACACAACATACACCTGGCAACCGAGGTCAGCTTGCAGGAGCCCGACCCGCCACAAGGAGTCACTAGAGTGCGATTGGACAAGTAAATCCCGGCTGGCCGGACGACGCTGGGCCAACTGTGCACCACTTCATGGATCTCCCTTTACATTTACATACAGATTTAATAGAGCCATTGGACTTGCTAAGAGGTCAGAGATGCACACACTATCTAATGAATTACACCAGCAAAGTCATAAAAAGGTGTCACTTGAGTGACACTCCGCTGAGTCATGATGAGGCGAGAGTCTACAACTCTTATGATTCATGACCAGCAGCACCCCATGTGAGCCAATGATGGCAAATTACTCTGACGTATTTATCCAGATGCCTCATCCTGAAATAAAATTCAACTCTCTCTCTCTCTCTTTCCTCTGTCAGGGGCATTACAAACACTGGGTGTTACACAGCTCACAGGAGGAAGACATCATCCCTGTATATTCCAGGAAGAGTAGCTGCTGCCTTGGCAGCTGCTAATGAGGATCCTTTACAAATACAAATTCAGGTGGGGAAACACAATAACATGGCAGTAGAAAAGCATTGTAGGTAATTATATTGTCCCTTCTACAACTTGACTGAGTTCAAGAAAAGCCCACACGGTATAATTATAAGGGGTAAGAGTCTGTAATAAACCATGTGTAAGTCATTTACAAACAGGTTACTTACCATTTATAAAAAAATTACTCCCACATTTATAAATGTTAGAAAGCTAGTTCTTCACACATGTATATTTCCTTAAACATCCAGTGTTGTGTGCTTGTTCATTTACCAGGGACTGCAGGAATGTTACACTAATCACTCATTTATGAAGTATTTAGCACTCACTTTAGATTAGGGTCTGCAAAAATACTTAACTATTGATAATAAATGTGGGAGTAATGATTAATAAATGGTGAACGTACACTTTATAAATGCATTATACATGGTTTATTACAGACCCCTTTCAATAAAGTGTTACTTTATAATCATATTTGGTCCATGTCGTACTAGTCATTCAAATCAGTCAAATGTTTAATGTAACAGAAAGGCATTGTAACCATAATAACCATGAAGAGAAGGAAACAGCATGAAAGAATGGAATTGGAAATAATGGTGGTTGTGAATGGGGACCTGAAACACTGTTATTGTAGAGGTGGTAGGTGGTGCTGTGAGCCGAGGTGCTGTGAGCTGTAGTCATAATGAAAGAGCTGACACCCCCCCCACTCTGCCTCTGCTTGCTACTAATGGACAGAGGCGAAGACTGATTAGTCACTGAAAGCCCATCAGGCACAGCGTGTGGCCATTAAACACATGGTGACTCCACTGACTGGAACAAATATAAGGCTTTTTGCGAGTCCAAATGTAAGGAGCTTAGAGAACAAGAATAACATACATTACATCTTGTGGACTCCCCTGTTGATTTTCATTCTCATGCTGTATGACTAAGTATTATACTATGTGTGATTAACAACTCTTTTGGTGGGCTTAAAATACGTCTGTTGTAGTGGGTACAAAGTTAATAAATCTCAATCACTTACATTGGTCTTTCTTTATCATCCTCCCGTGGCGGCTGAAACGGCACCTTCTTACTCTGATAGTAGGAGACCGTCAGACTGCCAGACCTTTGTGAGCTCCGTTTGTCATACCGGCAATTATTTGTTCTGCAGCGTTTCAATAAACCCAGGTGCAAAATTCACCTGAGGAAGGGGATTTGAAAATCCAGAAAACCGCCAAGCACTTTCTCTCTCTAATTGTACTCCATAATCCTGAATCTTTTTAGTTCCAGGTAGAACCCTTTTGGGTTCCATGTAGAACGCTCTGTGGAAAGTGTTCTTCATGGAACCCCAAATGGTTCTACCTGGAACCAAAAGAGTTTTACCTGTCACCAAAAAGGGATCTTCAAAGGGTTCTCCCATGAGGACAGCCTAAGAACTGTTTTATGTTCTAGATAGCACCTTTTTTTCTAAGAGTGTAGGGAGAAGGGGCAAGGTTTAGTCAGGTTGCAGGAGCCGCAGGAAGAGAAAGCCTTCCTCAGAAGCCTCCCAGTTGGGTGACTGCCAGTCCGCCTCCATCTAACCCCAGAGGGGGCACTCCAATTTAAAACCGTCCATATGATGTGTGTGAAGCCAGGTTTGTGAGGCAGCAATATTCTGACTGACTGACTGACTCAGGGGATTCTTTGGTCTAAACTCGGTGATAGGAGGATGGTGTGGATGTGCTGCTACTGCTGCTGCCACTTTCTTTATCTCCTCCTCCCCTCTCCCATCCTCTTCTCCTCCTGGCGTCAAACCCCTGTGTCAGGCTGTGCTGTGCCTCTATCTTTAGACACTAACTGCTGCTTTTAGATCGGACAAAACAGCCCAGCCTCTGTCCTCTGTCCTCATACAGGGGTCACCGGACTCTAGTGGAAAGGGGTTTAGCTTTAAAAAATAACCCAGCATTCATTGCTTTATGAAGATGACAAGACGTGATAGTAAGTAAAGTGATCTAAAGGAAAGCATAGTGTTGAGATAGAAGATAATACAATCTTGCAAGAAATATCACATTTTGGTTGTCAACTATTTCTGTCAAAGCCAAGCTAGTATCCCTTCTCCAGGTGGGTGTTAAGTGTTTCTCAGTTTGTTGTGGTTTCCCCATTGGTTGGAGCTAATGGTTCCCCCAGTCAGCTGATATGGAAGGAAACAGGGTTAGACCATATCATGTAATGACCCATAACACTTCGTCACAACTCTGCTAGGGGGAGATTAATTTGTATTTCTCCCAGCTGTTTGAGATGAATCTGTAATGGGGTACATCATCTACAATAAACTCCAGGGCTGAGTCAGAGGCTGCATGTGAAGCTGTCTAATACCACTACTAATGTGTGAAAATTTGAAGATGTTTAGGGGTAACGAGCACTAAAGCCATATGTACACTGTAGAGTAGAACACTTGTATTACATATACTTTGGTCAAGTAATGTCCAAAGGAACAGATGAAGACAACCCCCCAGTGTTTTGAATTATGAAAGTCAGTTTCTACAACCCCAGGCAACGACACCGTTAACTCCTGCAACATAAGGCAACGTGACACTTTCTACTGAATAAAGAAAAGAAAAACCTGGTGCCGCAATCAAAGTGATTTATCTATTTGTAAAAGAGGTCTTCTGACCTCAATGGGACTTCATAGCTAAATAAAGGAGAAATAAAACTCCCATTCTCCCAGATCTTCTAAAGTGTCATTGTCTGTACGTTTGTTTATATCATGTGTAACTCTGTGTTGTTTTTATTTATTTTTATTGTCGCACTGCTTTGCTTTATCTTGGCCAGGTCGCAGTTGTAAATGAGAAGTAGTTCTCAACTAGCTTACCTGGTTAAATAAAGGTGAAATAAAACAATTATAATAATAATTCTCACCCACTATTACTAAGGCTGTGACACTGATGTCGTCCATAGCCTCATTTACAGGTAGCAATGATCCCTTGCGAAATCAGCCTCTGGAAAGGCAATTGATTTTTCAGAGCATGTTCACCTGTGAAGGTAAGAACATGGACATGACCCAAATTTAATTTATTTTTATCGGGAGAGCCATAGGGCGGAGCACAATTGGCCGTGTTGTCCGAGTTAAGGCAGGCCGGTGTAGGCCGTCATTGTAAATAAGTTAAATAAAGGTTAAATAAAAAAATATCATAATAAATTATTAGACATTTCCTGAGGGAAATCTACTGAACACATCAAATCAAATCAAATCTCCTCTATATAAATAATAATATACATAATTATAAACCTCATCATATACATCATTATATACATCATCAAATACATCATTATATACATCATCATATACATCATTATATACATCATCAAATACATCATTATATACATCATCATATACATCATTATATACATCATCATATACATCATTATATACATCATCATATACATCATTATATACACCATCATATACATCATTATATACATCATCAAATAAACATTATATACATCATCATATACATAAATATATACATCATCACATACATCATCATATACATCATTATATACATCATCACATACATCATTATATACATGATTATATACATCATCACATACATCATTATATACATGATTATATACATCATCACATACATCATTAAATACATCATTATATACACCATTATATACATCATTATATACATCATTATATACATAATCACATACATCATCACATACATCATTATACATCATCATTTACATCATTATATATATCATCATATACATCATCATATACATCAATATATTCATCATATACATCATCACATACATCATTATATACATCATTATATACGTCATTATATACATCACATACATCATTATATACATCATCATATACATCATTATATACATCTTCATATACATCATCACATACATCATCATATACATCATTATATACATCATCATATACATCATAATATACATCAATATATTCATCATATACATCATCACATACATCATCAAATACATCATTATATACATCATCACATACATCATTATATACATCATCATATACATTATTATATACACCTTCATATACATCATCACATAAATCATCATATACATTATCATATACATCATTATATACATAATTATATACATCATCACATACGTCATTATATACATCATCATATACATAATCACATACATCATTATATACATCATTATATACATCATCACATACATCATTATATCCATCATTATATACATCATCACATACATCATTATATACATCATCATATACATAATATATACATCATTATATACATCATCACATACATCATCATATACATCATTATATACATCATCACATACATCATTATATACATCATTATATACATCATCACATACATCATTATATACATCATTATATACACGGTTATATACATAATTATATACATCATCATATACATCATTATATACATCATTATATACATTATCACATACATCATTATATACATCATTATATACATCAAAACATACATCATCATAAACATCATCAGGCAAATAAATTAGAAAATGTGATGTCTCCTCTTCTTTTTTTTATTTCCTGATGTTTATTTGGAGAGGTCTGAGCTACCAGTCAGGGAGATGTTAAACGGTTGAGATTAAACACAGAGGACGGCTGGCATCCTGCACCTCCTGCTTAAATCAGCCCTAATTGACAGAACAGGAAATTGGAGAGGGAGAGAGAGAGAAAGCCAAAGAGATAGAGAATGCGTGTATGTGTGTGAGCGAGAGAGACTGCGAGAGAGAGTGCAAGAGAGAGATAAAGTGAGAGAGCGAGAGTGAGAGCGAGATTATGTACTGTATATAAACTATATTCAGCAGGTGTGAGGCAGGTGTTTAATCACATGGCCAAGCGTGCCATCCGCTGACACGACCCAAGCACAAACGTTGGAATACATCCTGTATACTCTGAGTGTACAAAACATTATGAATTATGCTCTTTCCATGACATAGATTTACCAGGTGAATCCAGGTGAAATCTATGATTCCTTAATGATTTCACTTGTTAAATCCACTCCAATCAGTGTAGATAAAGGGGAGGAGACAGGTTAAAGAACACATTTTTAAGCCTTGAGACATCGATTGTGTATATGTGCCATTCTATGGGAAGTATTGGTCAACATGGACCGGCATCCCTGTGGAACACTTTCGACACCTTGTAGAGTCCATGCCACAACGAATTGAGGCTGTTCTGAGAGCAAAAGTGGTGGCAGGTCAATATTAGGAAGGTATACAGGATGTATTCCAACGTTTGTGCTTGGGTCGTGTCAGCGGATGGCACGCTTGGCCATGTGATTAAACACCTGCCTCACACCTGCTGAAAGGGGTAGGTACCTTTCATGTGTAAACTAACAAAGTGAACCACGGTACACAATGCAAATCTTAAATGATTGGGTAAGGAGGTGGGTGAAATGTTGTCTATTGTGAGAATTTGATAATAGAATAAGCTTAAAGCTGAGCTTTCAGAAAGCATTTAAGTGTCATGATGCATAGAGAGGACCTCAGGCACTGAGAAGTAAAGTGAAGTCATTCCTTTTAATATGAACAAAACAACAAAAAGGAGAGCGCGCAAAACATGAAACTGTTCACGAACGTTTCGCAAAAACCACAAAACAGGTGGGAACTCAAAGCATATAAATAGGCTTCCCAATTAGAGGTAATGCAGCGCAGCTGCCTCTAATTGGGGACCAACCACAAACTAAACATAGAGATATCCAGAGAGGTCTCTGGACACTAAACCTGACAACCATAACGGTTTCCAGAGACCTCTCTGAACATAAATCAGTACATTAAGAGAAGGAAGCACATTATCTTCTTTCACACTACTTATAATAAGGAATACTTTATACACTGCCTTATTTCAGTATTGTATATAATACATTGGAAATGTAAGGGCATGTAATCTCTTAAGGCTACAGCGCCCACACTGCATGCCAATGTCGACCTCCCCAGCTCCTATGACATCCCTGCGTTTTATCTCTGGAACATCCGATGTCACTGGGGTGACAGGAGATTTACAGGTTTAAGTAAAGGCCCCTTTTGTGATGAAGATATACTTGTTGATTGGTCTATTGTGCAATTCTCAGCTATCTGTTGGAGCACCACCTCAAAGGGATGGTTATCATTTGTATCATACTGAGAGCATTATTTAAAGAAAATCGAGCCAGGCAGACATGATATCAGTTGTTAGTACTAGAAATGGTTTTCAAAGATCAAAATGCAGTGCTAATGTCAGGCTCTTGCCATAGAGAAGCTTTGCTTCTCTATAGTTCTATGGTCAGAGTCTGGCAGATCTAGTATTTCTACTTCTGGGTGGTGTTGTGTGTGGGATCCCTAATTAGAGGCAGCTGCTATGCATTACCTCTAATTAGGGATCCTACTTATATGTCTATGTTCCACTCCCTTGGCGTGGTTCATTGTATTGTTGTATGTTGTCCCGTGTTCGTGCTACGTGTGTTTCTATTATTATATTGCATTTGTTATTTTGTATGGTTCGCATCAGTATAGTTTATTCATTTAATAAACGATGTCGAACTATCGCTACGCTGCGCCTTGGTCTCTCTACACACCCGAACGTGACAGAATGAACCACCACCCGACCAAGCAGCGTAAAGTGGGAGCAAAGGAGAAGAGAGGAATACCTGAAGGGGGTCTATAGTAGCATTATGGAACTGTGTAGGCGAAATTGGGAAGAGTGTGAGAACGAGCAGAAGGAGCTGGAGCTAAAGGTGCCCATGGTGTGCATCCCCAGTCCGGGTCGTTTAATGCCTACATCCCGCGCCGAGTCTCCAGTGTGCATCCCCACTCCAGTATGTTCCATGCCGGCTGCCTGTATGCGCGCTGAAATGCGCGTCACCAGTCCGGTGCAACCTATGCCGGTTTCACGTTGGAGAACTCCAGTGCCAGAGCAATCCGTTCCATCGGTGCCCAGTCCGGGTCCGGCCGTCTGCTACACTCCAGTGACAGAGCAGTCCGTTCCACCGGTGCCCAGTCTGGGTCCGGCCGTCTGCTACACTCCAGTGTCAGAGCAGTCCGCTCCACCGGTGCCCAGTCTGGGTCAGGCCGTCTGCTACACTCCAGTGTCAGAGCAGTCCGCTCCACCGGTGCCCAGTCCGGGTCCGGCCATCTGCTACACTCCAGTGCGCCTCTCCAGTCCGGTAAACTCAATACCGGCTCCCCGCACTCGCCCTAAAGTGCGTGTTATTAGTCCAGTGCCGACTCCACGCACCAGGCTTCCAGTGCGTCTCTCCAGTCCGGTACGTCCTGTGCCTGCTCCCCGCACTCGCCCTGAAGTGCGTGTCATTAGTCCGGTGCCACCAGTGCCGACTCCACGCACCAGGCCTCCAGTGCGCCTCTCCAGTCAGGTACGTCCTGTGCCTGCTCCCCGCACTCGACCTCCAGTGGGTGTGCCCAGCCAGGTTCCTCCAGTGCCGGCTCCACGCATCAGGCCTCCAGTGCGCCTCTCCAGTCCGGTACGTCCCGTGCCGACTCCCCGCACTCGCCCTGAGGTGCGTGTCATCAGTCCGGTGCCATCAGTGCCAACTCCACGCACCAGGCTTCCAGTGCGCGTCTCCAGTGAGGTACGTCCTGTGCCTGCTCCCCGCACTCGCCCTGAGGTGCGTGTCATCAGTCCGGTGCCATCAGTGCCGACTCCACGCACCAGGCTTCCAGTGCGCGTCTCCAGTCAGGTACGTCCTGTGCCTGCTCCCCGCACTAGCCCTGAGGTGCGTGTCATCAGTCCGGTGCCATCAGTGCCGACTCCACGCACCAGGCTTCCAGTGCGCGTCTCCAGTCAGGTACGTCCTGTGCCTGCTCCCCGCACTAGCCCTGAGGTGCGGGTTATTAGTTCGGTGCCACCAGTGCCGACTCCACGCACCAGGCTTCAAGTGCGCGTCTCCAGTCCGGTACGTCCCGTGCCGACTCCCCGCACTCGACCTCCAGTGCGTGTGCCCAGCCAGGTGCCTCCAGTGCCGGCTCCACGCATCAGACCGTCGGTGCGCCTCACCAGCCCGGAGCCTCCCGTGACGCTCGACAGCCCGGAGCCTCCCGTGACGCTCGACAGCCCGGAGCCTCCCGTGACGCTCGACAGCCCGGAGCCTCCCGTGACGCTCGACAGCCCAGAGCCTCCCGTGACGCTCGACAGACCGGAGCCTCCCGTGATGATTGAAAGGCCGGAGTCGCCTGCCACACCGGTGCCCAGTTCTGGCCCGGTTATTTGCCCCGCTCCATGGCCTGAGTCTTTTCCCCCACCGGTGCCATTTTTAGGACCGGTTGTGTACCTCTTTGAAAGGCCGGAGTCGCCTGCCACACCGGTGCTCAGTCCTGGCCCGGTTATTTGCCCCGCTCCATGGCCTGAGCCTTTTGCCCCACCATTATTATTTCCAGGACCGGTGGGTTGCCCCTTTACATGGCCGGAGTCGCCTGCCACACCGGTGCCCAGTCCTGGCCCGGTTATTTGCCCCGCTCCATGGCCTGAGCCTTTTGCCCCACCATGGTCATTTCCAGGACCGGTGGGTTACCCCTTTAAATGGCCTGAGTCGCCTGCCACACCGGTGCCCAGTCCGGGCCCAGTAGAAATGAGGAGGAAGACATCCACTTCGCCGGGGCCGGAACCGCCACCGGCGATGGTTATTGTTTGATGTTTTTCCCTCCCTGACCCTTCCCTCATGTTTTTGTTTGTTTTTCTTGCGGCCGGGAGTCCGCGCCTTTGGGGGGAGATTTACAGGTTTAAGTAAAGGCCCCTTTTGTGATGAAGATATACTTGTTGATTGGTCTATTGTGCAATTCTCAGCTATCTGTTGGAGCACCACCTCAAAGGGATGGTTATCATTTGTATCATACTGAGAGCATTATTTAAAGAAAATCGAGCCAGGCAGACATGATATCAGTTGTTAGTACTAGAAATGGTTTTCAAAGATCAAAATGCAGTGCTAATGTCAGGCTCTTGCCATAGAGAAGCTTTGCTTCTCTATAGTTCTATGGTCAGAGTCTGGCAGATCTAGTATTTCTACTTCTGGGTGGTGTTGTGTGTGGGATCCCTAATTAGAGGCAGCTGCTATGCATTACCTCTAATTAGGGATCCTACTTATATGTCTATGTTCCACTCCCTTGGCGTGGTTCATTGTATTGTTGTATGTTGTCCCGTGTTCGTGCTACGTGTGTTTCTATTATTATATTGCATTTGTTATTTTGTATGGTTCGCATCAGTATAGTTTATTCATTTAATAAACGATGTCGAACTATCGCTACGCTGCGCCTTGGTCTCTCTACACACCCGAACGTGACAGCTAATGTTTTCAAAATGTTTAAAAAAGAAATGTATATAGGACCAACGGTTTCTAGAACAAATTTATTGTGTGTTATCCCTTGTCACATGCCCTATGAATCGAAGAAACAAACAAATGTAAACCAAATTTCTTTATTAAAGATTAAGAAACTCCAAGCAGCATATTCATAAATTAAATGAGTCTCCTTAGATGTACTGTTACAGACTGGATGATATGATAGCTTTTTTTTAAATAATATTTTCTTCATTCTTGTGGTGTGGGCATTGATACAGTAACGGGGTGTGGGGGGAGGGGTACACAGTAAGGCAGTGAAACACACTAAACCCTTGCAGTAATGTGGGACTTCCCTTTCACCACTGGTAGCGGATTAGAGGCACGGGTTGTATGCAGAACACAGTGTAAAATGAGATCACTTTGGTTCACATTAGTATCTACTTGTACAAAATATACAGGCTTACAACCTCTCCAATTTTGTTTGAAAAGCACGAGTGGTAAACGGGTGACGCGAAACACTTTGCGGTATGATACTTCCGTTTATTCTCATGACATCACTTCCTTCTCATTCTTTGCTTTCCTCCATTGGCTCTGAGGGGTGATTTGTTAAATTTTCCAGGAGGTAAGGACAATCCAGTAAATGAAAACCTTTTTATTGGTATGAGTCTAGATCAGCTATAAGTACCCCTGGTACACAAAGTATTGTGCATATAGGATGTGCCGAACGACAACACAACATGACCAGCAACCACGGAGACTGACATTCACTATATCACTTCCTGGCTATGCGTTCTTCAGTATGACAGGCTAAAGGACATTAACAGAAACAGAAAATATACTGCAGGACATAATTGCATTTTAATTGCACTTACGAAAGTCTTGGTAAAGTTTTGCAGTTTATCCTTAGTTGGAAATGTAATATGAACTGCTGCTCTGCAAAGTGCACAGGTTAATCGATGGGGAAATTCTGTTTGTTTTTATGAACAGTAGACAGTAGGATATGTTATTACACTGTAATAGTTAATCCTTTTGATATCACTCCTTTATCTTCCATCTACCTTGGTGATAATTACTCTATCACAAATGATAAATATGAGACAAAACAATATTATATATCTACTTTTCTCCATCTGCAGATTACTTTACTGCTCTGAAAGGAGACAAGCTGTATACAACTTTTCAACAGTAAATCCTTCAGTACAAAATTAACACATATTTTCCCTAAAATTAGCTTTTTTTTGTTTTAAACATCCCTCCCACACAACTAAGGAAACATAATGGTATACCTTGTCAGGGGCATGATTCAGTCATGAGTTCTATCACTTAAGAGGTTTCCTTTGAACATTCTCCTAACGTAAGCCTGACCTTAAGGTCTGGCCTTAGCAATCTGAGACGTTTGGATGATGTTACGCTGTACACGGCACCATTAGTACCACTAGGAGCACCTTTGTTTGGTGTTAGGGGCTGACTGACACTAAATCTCCCTCTGCCTTTGACAGCATAGGGCTGAAATTGAGCTCTATGAAATTCATAAGAGACAATGTTTACTTCAGTTTCAGTCTTTATCAATGATTCACTAAGACTTTAAAGCAGTAAAACAAAAACACCTTGAAAAATGTATTTGTCTTACAAACAAAATGTATCCATCTATTGGGAATATTCTTGTGTGATACTGTTGTATAGATATGGTTGTTGTTATAGTGGTGCATTACAATTGGTGTTCCACATTATGTCTCTATGGTGCATGGTCATCTATGAATGAACTGTGGAGAGACATCTTTTTATTTCGGCACTTAGAAAACAATCACAATGAATTTGCGTCATTATTCCTATAGAACAAAATTTACAAAGCCATTCAAACAGTAGTTTTCTTTTTATATCATTTTTTTTATCTCGTTTTTTTTTTTTGTAACTCAACTTCAAAAATTGAGAATATTCAAAATACACTTTTACTTCACTTCGTTCTCTCAGTATTTACAAATATATACACGTCAAATTTGCTGTTCTTTTGACGACGTTGGTTGTTCAACAGGTAATAAAAATCTCTTATTTCTCTCGTTTGTAGACTTTTCATATATTTATTTTCTTCATATTTTTTTCAACAATCCCCCAGAAAATCAGGTGAGGGGAAGGACATGTAATGTTGAGATGGCACCATTAGATGGATGTACTGTGGGTGGACTCAATGGCTTCTGGGATGGGTCCTCCGGGAACTCCCTGATATGACATTGGCATGGGCGTCTTGGCGGGACTCTGTCGGAACAGCCCCCCGTTGGGAGCTCTGTGTTTGCACTGAATGGAGGGAATGATGGAGCTGCTGAGGGGGTGGTGGGGGAGGGTGCTGCCAGGGCCCTGAGCTAGTGTCCGACCCAGGCCCACCCCATGACCCTCCCCTGGGAGATAGGCGCTCACAGACAGGCCCGTGCCCGGGTAGTCCCGCACAGACTTCAGCTGCTGGCTGGGCTGCATGCTGCCGATGTCCAGCGCAGAGATCTCGATAGACGGGCCGGGAATCTGCTTGTGCGTCATGTCCTCGTCCATAAGACTGTTCATACGCCGATGCACCTGTTCCAGATTCACCTCCTTGTCCTAGAGTATGAGAGAGAGAGGGGGAGGGAGGGACACAGAGGCTGAGATGGGCTGTTCCCTATTTGATTGTTTCACTCAACATGCTGATTGGGTAATGTCCGTTTTAAGTGCCCAATTGGATTACAGGTGTATAGAAGGTGCACCTTGAAATCAAACTTGGCCAGAGGACATAGACAGTTTGATGTTTAGCAAGGGGTGTCAAATCTTTGACAGACAACACCAATACTGGAGCCAAACCACGTCCTGACCTCTAATGACTTCTCTAGGTTGCCATGCAACCTTAGGCCTGCCAACCCACTCAAGCATTTGTGGACAGGAAAGTAACCTAAGGATACGAGGCATTTCTGAGGCTGTGCAATGCAATATATACCACATGCCACATTAAGACGGTTATATATAGCACATTGTAAAGGTGAAGTATTATATTAAGTGCCACATTAAGACGGTTATATATAGCACATTGTAAAGGTGAAGTATTATATTAAGTGCCATATTAAGACGGTTATATATAGCACATTGTAAAGGTGAAGTATTATATTAAGTGCCATATTAAGACGGTTATATATAGCACATTGTAAAGGTGAAGTATTATATTAAGTGCCATATTAAGACGGTTATATATAGCACATTGTAAAGGTGAAGTATTATATTAAGTGCCACATTAAGACGGTCATACATGTACAACTCATTGCTGATGCTATAGTATATTGTTGTAAAGTTGAGGTAATGTATTGGTGTCCCATTATACATGGGCTTCTACAGTGTTCTACCTCTTAATGAACTACTAATGTTGAATCGATTTGACATCAGATCAATATATTGAATACATCTGAGTGCTGAGAGTGACAGATACTGTGTCTTTGGATGACTGTGGTCATGCAAAGGTGTTAGAAGATAATTGACACTTGAGAGGTCGGTTGCTGACAAAATATGTTACATCGGGACATCTAGATAGAGGACAAGATTCTTTAGGGTAGCAGGAATCACTAGTCAATCAGGAGAAGAGTCCTTGCACTTGTAGGCTAAACTAGATTACTTTGTCGGCAGGCATAGCTTGGCTCCAGTAGTGGTCTGACAAAACGATTATATTAGTTCAATTACTGAATATAAAGACAAAATCCATGTTGATACTTATAGCACATATACAACACACTACATTGCAGAGGTTAATATTCTACATAAGGATCCCTTACCCCAACCAATGAAAATAAGACATGTTTTGGAATGATGACCATCAGAAATGTGAATCTACGATGACGGGCAACGATTTGTTATTCTATGCTCGGTTAAAACATGCTCTACACATGAAAGAAAGATTAGATTTTATTGGAAACTGGGAAATGAAGAACTCTTATATTTCAATCATCTTGATGTGATATTGGAGAGTAGGAACAAGTCTACATGCAATTTTAGGGAAACTCTCTAGTATAGTGACTACCCTGATGCACTGGAAATACTATGCAATTATAATGGATGTTGTTTGGCAACATAGACGCAGAAATACTTAAAAAATAAAACTGACTCCTCTCATACTGCCAGACTGTATGTATCAGAAGACATGCACTTTCAATGGGATCAGTGTTGCATCAAACCGCGTAACTAAACTCCACTGTGATTCAACAACGCATGGACTACTCTTCCTCTTGTCAATATCAACTGCACGTCAGAATCACATTCTACCACAGCCTCCCAACTAAAAGCACAAAATAATGTCTTCTAGAGGAGGTCCTAATTGTTATGATGCACAATTGATTATAAACCACTTAATCCATCTTGATAGATCAATGTCAAGTATTATTACAGACAAACAACGTTTCCCATATCAGTTTGAACCTTCCGGAACGTACAAATATGTATCTTGATATGATTTGTTCTGAAGACTTTATCAACAGAGATGTCGATTGTAGGAATTAATTTACGACAGTATCAATGCAGTATCATAAGAAACTCCCAAAGCTAATTAAAACATCTCAGCCAAGGCTATTGTTTTAGCCGACTGGTGCCTCATTAAAATATGTTTATAATCTCGCCGCATTGGCGGCACGCCTAAACAAATAGCTGCCTCAAATTAAACCACTGCACCAGTGTTTTAATAAGAGTGTGTTGATTTAAATTGAGAGGAAATAACACCGTGCTCTCCAGTGTGAAAGCTTTCGTAATGCAAAAACAACTGTTAAAACAAAACTATAAAACCACCACCCATGGTGAGCCTGACATTTGTTTGAATGACTTATCTAGGCTTGAGTAAGCTGAATGGCCTCCGTAGGTCCTGTATTGTGGTTGTATTGTGGTTGTATTGTGGTTGTATTGTGGTATTGTGGCTGATCTCTGTATCTGTAACACGTTCTGTACACCAACTGCACATTTAAAGATACGCATGCATTTACAAAGGCCGTTATAAGGGGTCCTACACTGCTTATAACAAGTGTTATAATGCACTGTCTATAGTAAAAGGCACAATAACGCGTCATAGTGAGGTAGTTCATAGAGAAATGTCACTGAATTAACTTCCTCTGTTTCCCCATACAATGTTTCTATGTGAGAGTGACAGACAAGCCATGCTACGAAGCAACTAACCAATAAAAGGGGAGAAGAAACAGAATAAGAAAACAGGAGGATTGCCAGTGATGGGAGAGATGGTGTTGTGGAGTTCTAGATCAAGATGCCCCGCCCCCCCAAGCCCAGTCGGACAGAGCAGAGTGCCCCTTTAATGCAGCAGCACAAATCAGATCTTAGGAGCTCTATTCTGACCTGTGTCAATAGCTTCTGCTTCATCCCAGTCTCTTTCTCTCTCTGTCCAAATGTCCTTCCTCCCTTCCGATGAAGCAGTGGTAATGTCATTATATGTCAATGGACCAGAAACCCTTGCCAGTCTGTAATCCTTAGTAACCTGCACGAGATCATAGAACAGTCAAGAATAAGAATGGATGGATGTCCACATTGACATATAATTGCAATAAGTTGTCACACAGTGAATTACTAGGGATTATAAACTGGGTGGTTTGAGCCCTGAATGCTGACAGCCGTGGTATATCAGACCGTATACCACGGGTATGACAAAACATTTATTTTACTGTTCTAACTACGTTGGTAACCAGTTTATAATAGCAATAAGGCACCTCGGTGGTTTGTGGTATATGGCCAATATACCACGGATAAGGGCTATATCAAGGCACTTCGCGTTGCATTGTACATAAGAACAGCCCTTAGCCGTGGTATATTGGCCATATACCATACCCCCTCGTGCCTTATTGCTTAATTATGGACTGGGTTGGACAGATATAGTGGCTCTTACTGCTGTGGGGTGACAGACTCATGCAAGCGACCAGTTACTGCTCAAAATTTTGTTTAGAGATCCATATCAAGCCTTAACTTGCAGAGGGAGAGTAACTCATGTGAGAGGAATTAGAATAGTAATTTGATAGGATCTATATGTTGGTAGACATGTTGACATCATCGCAGTAACTTGAGTGGATTAAACACATAAGAAAGGCTCAAAGTGAGCTGGCAATGATGCATAAGGTGTAATCGGTGTAAATCAGCTTAGCAGGCACTTATCTGGTGAAAGTGTTACGAAAATCAATGAAAAGTGTGCTCTGTGGTAGGCAGTGTGAACGTGTTTAAAGTTCAGGGTAAGGAACCTGCCTTGGTAATCAATGGTAGTGATTATTTCAGGAACACAAATTTTACGGGGAACTTAAAACAAAATCGATACTGACGTCTTCTCAGAAATGTAATATTTTCTATTTGCCTTATTCACGTTGACATGAATCAAATAGATAAATGGATTTATTCTGAAATAAGAAATATCAAAAGGTGTTAAAATCTCCTTTTGAAAGTGTAATCCTCTGCTGATCTCCCTTTGAAAGTGTAATCCTCTGCTGATCTCCCTTTGAAAGTGCAATCCTCTGCTGATCTCCCTTTGAAAGTGTAATCCTCTGCTGATCTCCCTTTGAAAGTGTAATCCTCTGCTGATCAAGAGATGCAGATATAGTTCATTCATTTCCCTACAGAGAATATTGCTGAACTTTGGCTTAGTTAAAAACATTTTGAAAAGGATTCAGTACAAAGTATGTGACTGAAAAATTAGCTGGGCTCATCAATGTTCAAAATCAGTGGTTCTGACATGTTAGTAAGCGATTTGTGAAAAATGCAGGAATTGCTTAAGACAATTGGTTGGGCAGTTTGGTGTGATTAACATACATCAATGAATCTGTTCAAATTGAAAGAGTTTCCAAAAAATACCAATAATCAAGATGGAAATATTATTAAGAAAATTATCAAAGGGATTTGTGTTCATCTGTGAGCTGTGTGAGGTACGTATGCCATACAAAAACAGATGGATTTGGTTTCAGAGAATGGGAAGGTGATAGATAGGGGGGACCAAATTGTATTTCAATCTGAGCACAATCTACAAATACGTGTTCTGTAGCTCAACTAAATTGGGGCTGTGGTCTGCAGCTATATCCTTAAAGTAGAGTGTGGTCGTGTCCTCCCCCCATTGACCTGTCCTCTGGACTCTGTGCTCGGTCACCTCTTTTGGCTGCTCTTGTCCACAGCGGTTGCTGTTCCACCACATCTCCAGACCGGCAACCAGGCAGGCCAGAAGCAGTCCTGCGGCCAGGACGCAGAAAACCCCGGCGAAGCTGTGCAGTTTCAGGGACCGCCCGTCGGGCGTGGCGTTGGAGTGGCTGTTGAGGTCGCAGCGACCCATACGCGGCCACCACTTCTGCTTCAGGATGTCCAGGTCTCCTTTCTCTTGCAGCTCCAGGATCCTGCAACGAGGGGAAATATCTGTGTGTAAGAGGGTCCTGAAGTCCTTATTCCTAATATCCTTTGTGTAACAGCCTTCAAACTTAATACAACAGCAGAGGAATCTTTCCTGAAAACTGTTTGAAGGCTGTTCATTAAACAAAGGATTTTAGGAATGAGGTCTTTAGGGACCCTAGTTGCATTATAATTACAATTT
Source organism: Thymallus thymallus (assembly GCA_023634145.1). Lineage (NCBI taxonomy): Eukaryota > Metazoa > Chordata > Actinopteri > Salmoniformes > Salmonidae > Thymallus > Thymallus thymallus. The sequence continues at coordinate 9,063,757 of CM042386.1, forward strand.
GTGTGCTATCATGGCACTAAAGGAACAATGAAAAATAGAGCTGCTGTATCTTCTGCAGATTAAAGCATTAATTTGTGACCATTCCCACAGCACAGTGTTTTAGTGAGATTTGCTGAATTATGCCTACGCAGTGAATTAAACCCCCACAGCTTTTGTAGTCCTTCACTGACACAAATTAAATCCAAAATAAAACAAGAGTGAAGAACTGCTTAATTAAAAGAAAAGGAGCCGTGGTGAGGAGGGAAAGAACATTATCAGAGTACCGCCCCTGTGGGCAAACAGTCACTTCTAAGATGAAAAGGAGCACATGGCAAATTTGTAAGGTTATGGATTGACGAGGGCGCTGAGGGAGGGATGGAGGGAGGAGAATGGAGGATGATGATGGGACAGGGGATGGTAGCAAGTAAGATGAATCCGTCTGTGTAGAGGAGATGACATCCTGGTTCAGCCTGTTATTACCCCCTAAGCATCCCAGCTGTCCTCAAAGTAGGCCTACATTACCATCCCACCACCACCACCACCACTAATTATGTTAGCCCAGGATTTCCCAGATGGATATTCATCCACGCCATCATGAGCAGAGATAGGGGGACAATGTTCAGTTGTAGGGGTAGGCCTTGGCCCTGCATAGAGAGTGAAGGGCCCTGACGAAGAACACCTTGGAAGATTGGAGAGGATTTAAGTGTTCCACCGCGTTGACCTCTGGTGATTTATCAAAGGTGTGGGCGTGTGGCCTCCATGAGCTTCAGATCGAACCTGATCTGAGCATAAATAACTGGTTTACACTGGTTCTGCTTTGTAGAAAGATCATTGTCCCTATCCTAAGACCTGCGTTTTAGTCACTAGAATGGCAGTTAATTCTGGTTGTGGAGTTGGGATGGCACTCACCGCAAACAACAGAAACTGTCTATTTCCACTGAGTTGAACAGAGTTAGATTTCTTAAGTAAAAGCTTGTGTGACTAACATTTTTGGGTTGTTTTCACAGATGCTTGGGAACTCTTATACCTGAGAAGAATCAATACAAGATATGTGGGAATGTAGTCAAGACTCAGGGATTTTTGGGATTCATTTTGGGGATATCCTTGGACAATATGATTACATAGTCCTAATTGGTTACATGTGATTGTGGAGAGATTTAGACAATCAGCAGCAAAAATCTTCCAGCTTCTGTTATCTTCGCAATGGGATCAATTTGCAATGGATAATACAAAGAACAAAAAACTGCAACTAAAAGACCAAAGATGTTTTAAAGTTGCTAACATTTGAAGACATCGTCCAAGTACTTCGTTGAAATATTAATTAACTTTTTTCATGGAAGTAATTAGCAGAATCATGTCACCTCATATTGAATGATTCCTCTTTAACTCAGCTGGAACAAAATGTGTTTATGATTATAACCTGGGCTGATATAGTAAAAAAGTTAAACTTGCCTTAAGGATAAGTTGCAATGATCCCCTACTCTGTAATTCAAACACATCAAGTAACTCCTCAAGGGTGGTTTAGTGAGAAATTATAAAAATGTGTAGCATTATATGACAATATTCTAACTGTGCTACAATGTATTAATTTGATAATATATAATTGCAAGGGGAAACACCATGTAAATATATATATATATGTTTACAGACAGATTATTTTTTATAATTCACTATATCACAGTTCCAGTGGGTCAGAGGTTTACGTACACTAAGTTGACTGTGCCTTTAAACAGCTTGGAAAATTCCAGAAAATGATGTCATGGCGTTAGAAGCTTCTGATAGGCTAATTGACATAATTTAAGTCAATTGGAGGTGTACGTGTGGACGTATTTCAAGGCCTACCTTCAAACTCAGTGCCTCTTTGCTCGACATCATGAGAAAATCAAAAGAAATCAGCCAAGACCTCAGAAAAGAAATTGTAGACCTCCACAAGTCTGGTTCATCCTTGGGAGAATTTTCCAAACGCCTGAAGGTACCACATTCATCTGTACAAACAATAGTACGCAAGTATAAACACCATGGGCCCACAAAGCCATCATAACGCTCACGAAGGAGACGAGTTCTGTCTCCTAAAGATGAACATACTTCGGTGCGAAAAGTGCAAATCAATCCCAGAACCACAGCAAAGGACCTTGTGAAGATGCTGGAGGAAACCGGTACAAAAGTATCTATGTCCACAGTAAAACAAGTCCTATATCAACATAACCCGAAAGGACGCTCAGCAAGGAAGAAGCCACTGCTCCAAAACCGCCATAAAAAAGCCAGACTACAGTTTTTTGGACTTTTTGGAGAAATGTCCTCTGGTCTGATGAAAGAAAAATAAACTGTTTGGCCATAATGACCATCGTTATGTTTGGAGGAAAAAGGGGGAGGCTTGCAAGCCGAAGAACACCATCCCAACCGTGAAGCACGGGGGTGGCAGCATCATGTTGTGTGGGTGCTTTGCTGCAGGAGGGACTGGTGCACTTCACAAAATAGATGGCATCATGAGGAAGGAAAATTATGTGGATATATTGAAGCAACATCTCAAGACATCAGTCAGGAAGTTAAAGCTTGGTCGCAAATAGGTCTTCCAAATGGACAATGACCCTAAGCATACTTCCAAAGTTGTGGCAAAATGGCTTAAGGACAACAAAGTAAAGGTATTGGAGTGGCCAACACAAAGCCCTGACCTCAATCCTATAGAAAATTTGTGGGCAGAACTGAAAAAGCGTGTGCGAGCAAGGAGGCCTAAAGAACTGACTCAGTTACACCAGTTCTGTCTGGAGGAATGGGTCAAAATTCACCCAACTTATTGAGTGTATGCAAACTTCTGACACATTGGGATAATATATAATTGCAAGGGGAAACACCATGTAAATATATATATATATGTTTACAGACAGATTATTTTTTATAATTCACTATATCACACTGTGATGAAAGAAATAAAAGCTGAAATCTCTACTATTATTCTGACATTTCACATTCTTAAAATAAAGTGGTGATCCTAACTGACCTAAGACAGGGAATTTTTACCAGGATTAAATGTCAGGAATTGTGAAAAACTGCGTTTAAATGGTTTATGTAAACTTCCGACTTTAACTGTATATATATATATACAGTGGGGAGAACAAGTATTTGATACACTGCAGATTTTGCAGGTTTTCCCACTTACAAAGTATGTAGAAGTATTTTAAAGTATTTTTCTAAAGTATTTTAGATTCCGTCTCTCACAGTTGAAGTGTACCTATGATAAAAATTACAGACCTCTACATGCTTTGTAAGTAGGAAAACCTGCAAAATCGGCAGTGTATCAAATACTTGTTCTCCCCACTGTACATCAATACACATGGTGTTTCCCCATGCAATTATTTATTATCTGATGTATACATTGTAGCACAGTTAGAATATGGTCATATAAAGCTACCATTTCTTCCCCCCATATATACACTGGGGGCCAAAAGTTTGGAATATTACTAATTCAAGAGTTTTTTCTGTATTTGCACTATTTTTTACATTGTAGAATAAAAGTGAAGACATCAAAACTGTTTTTTAAGCATACAAAGCTGTTAATTTTAGTCTATTCAAACAGACCCTATTTCATCGAAAACAAGCACTCATTACAGTTTTTCTCAATCGATTTGGTACATTTCTCCAAACTCAGGTAACTGTTCTCAAAACATTTAACACAGTGATCTGTACACTTTGTAATTGTCCTAAACAGATAGTAAATTCTCCTTCATTTCATACAAATTACAAATCTAAAGCATCATTATTTTCTCAAAACACTGTGCACAAAATTCCCTAATGTTATCACAACAGTTCATACAGCCAACCAAATCTTTAATATATCAGGAAAAACATTTGCAGCTTTTTCATTGGTCTTCACAAAGATCACAAGCATTTTTGTACCATTTTCAAAACACAACAAACAAAACTCTGTGAATTGTAAAATAGTCAGTTGCACACCTTATGTCCTCAATTAACCCCAAATTGATATCTGATGAGTTAGTAATCCACTCAACACAGAAAAAGCCAATTTCCTAATTGTTCACACAGCTGTCTTAATTACAACAACTACAAAAGGGGAAGAGAAAAACAACAAAGAAGACAAATGAGGAGAAAAGACAATAAAAAGAAGAAGAATGAGCAGTGGAAAAGGAAGAGGTGTAAGAGTGAGAGGTGGTGGACAGGGTAGAGGGAGAAGAAGAGGAAGAGGAGATGGAGAAAGAGCAAGAAGAGCTGAAGATGTAGGAGAAGGAGCAAGAAGAGCTGAAGATAGAGGAGAAAGAGCAAGAAGAGCTGAGGATGTAGGAGAAAGAGAAAGAAGAGCTGAGGATATAGGAAAAAGAGAAAGAAGAGCTGAGGATGTAGGAGAAAGAGAAAGAAGAGCTGAGGATGTAGGAGAAAGAGAAAGAAGAGCTGAGGATGTAGGAAGAGGAGAAGATAGAGGAGTAGAGGGAGAAGAGATGGATAGATTGGAGGGCAATGGTATAGTGGAAAGAGAAAGAGTAGAAAATATAAGAACAGATGGACAGAGAGGAAGAGGAGGGCAAGGTGTAAGAGGAGGGCAAGGTGTAAGAGGAGGGCAAGGTGTAAGAGGAGGGAGGAGAGGTAGAAGGATAAGGTACGTGTTTCAAATGAAATCAGAGCCACACTTATTGACCATGTCATAAATCATGGTCTCTCACTGAGAGAAGCTGGGCAGAGAGTTCAGCCCAATATAAACAGATCCACAGTGGCTTCAATTATCCACACATTTCAAAGGGAAAACCGGTAAGTAACTATATCATTCTACTTCTACAATGAGAGTCCATGTAGTCTTGTTTGACATAGGTCTAGATTTCTACAGTAAATGTTCCTGCTTGTCCAAACATGTTTCAGAATTGAAGTTAGAACACATTCAGGTGGACGAACAAGACGTCTTTCAATTGAACAAGAGCATGCCATTGTTGACATGGTGGTCCAGAACAACACCCTCCGCCTTAAAGAAATTCAGCAAAGAATAACACAGGACAATCAACTGTTCCACAATATCCACCAATGCAGTCTCTCCACAATTGATCGTGTTCTAAGGAGAAATGCAATCCGAATGAAGCAAGTATACAAAGTGCCCTTTGAGAGGAACTCCGTTAGAGTGAAGGAGTTGCGATTCCAGTTTGTTCAAGTATGTGCAACCCAATTACTGCACTTTTACTGTCAACACAAAGATATATTTTTCCTGAATTTTAAATATGTGTCCATAAACTATTCCATGCTACTGTAAGTGAAAATATTTAGGCATATCTATGTATACTGCTGCTTCAAAGTGTGAACTCAAACTTCAGCAACAGTTTCACAGTAGTATTGACTGCAATCAATGCCATTACTGTAAAACACTAACTTACTGTATTGTACCTTGTGTTCTTTTTACTCTAGAGAATCTTGGAGTTGGATAGCAGTGCAACTCATTATGAGTACCTGTATATTGATGAAGCAGGCTTCAATCTTCACAAAAAAAGGGAGAAATGTGATTGGCCATCGTGCTACAGTCAATGTCCCTGGACAACGAGGAGGCAACATCACTCTCTGTGCCACAATTTCTACAACTGGTGTTGTGGCACACAATGCTGTCTTGGGACCATACAACACAGCAAGGCTCCTACATTTTTTAAACCTCCTCAATGAAATCCTCTTTCCGCAGGGTGATCAGGAGCAAATGGTGCGGAATTTTGTAGTTGTTTGGGACAATGTCCAATTCCACCATTCAGCACTAGTGCGAGAGTGGTTTGAGAATCACCCACATTTCAGGACGGTGTTCCTTCCACCATATTCTCCTTTCCTGAATCCAATTGAGGAATTCTTCTCCTCTTGGAGATGGAAAGTACATGATCGCAACCCTTACAACCAACCTAAGTCTTCTTCAAGTGATGGAAGAGGCCTGTGGAGATATTGGGGCACAAGCATGTCAAGGATGGATACAGCATTCAAGGCGTTTTTTCCCACGATGCATGACTCGTGAAAATATTTGCTGTGATGTTGATGAAATTCTCTGGCCAGATGTAATTGAGAGGCATGATCAATAAATTAATTGATTCAATGAATGCAGTACATTTTTTATTTTATTTTTTATTTACCTATGTACTTATTTGCATAATATTTTTTCTGTGGGGTGACAACTCATTGTTATACACCTGAACTCCTCATTAAAGAACTTAATGAAAAACATGTATTTTAATTTATTTCTTTGTGTATCTTCAGCTGAATTTGTTATCAAATCAACAGAGAACACACTTTTAGTTTTGATGTTAATATAGAATTTTAATAAATGCATTACTAGAATAAAATGCTGTGTTTCATTGTGCAGTGAATACTTAACTGTTTCGCCAACATAACAGTGTGTTTAGTTTGCTGTGTTGACTGTTTTGAGAGCTGTTACCTGAGTTTGGAGAAATGTACCAAATCGATTGAGAAAAACTGTAAGATCAGGTGTGGCCAATTAGTGGGTGCGGCCAACACACCTGAACACACTTAACAAGATAGTCCTAGTCGGTATTAGATAGAATATCGTGGCCCTGCCCGTCTGTGGGGAAAACAACCTGTGGTTACCCAATTGCGTCACAGCAATTTTCTTGTTGTCTGCTTGTTTTAGTAAATTACAAAACTACATTCAAGAAAAGTACAATATTTCAAAAGATTACTTTTCAACATTTCCTTCTCCCGAACGTTCTCACTACTTAGAAAAACATAATATTTTAGGGCTTCTCTCATGCCCCACTTAATGACGGTGCTAGCAGGGGTACCGACCGGCTACCGACCGGAACATTAAGATAACCAAGACCAACAACACAAACAAACAGATAATACAGCTTCAAGTAGTGAGTGGAGTTACAAACGGACTATACCAAACAAGTTAAATGTCTTACCTGTGATTAAATGTTTTCCACACGCATAGCTACTTGGACACCGGGTCCCCACATTTACCACTCTCCCACGCCAAATAGCCTGAAGCCACACGGCTCTTCTCGCAGGCTCTGTTTCCTTAAGTGGGAGCATTGCGAACTGTAGGGATTTTTGACCTGGTTCATTGAACAACACACCAGCATTTCGGTATGTTTTGTTTCTTCTGTATAAGAGAAAATGTACGATGAAGTTGGCTCTTTTACACTGGGGGTCAGTAGGAAAGAATGTTTGTTTTCCCCAATTTGTGTTGAATGCAAAATAGCCATAGGACAACCATGCTCCCAACAAGCTCTAAGAAACATATGTTTTCTCAGAATGTTTTGTGCTAACCTTTATAAAGAGCATTTTGACTAATGTTTTTACTACAAAGTGAATTTATAAAAACACTGTGTTAGTGGGCCTTTCGTTTACCTCATCAAACGCCTCCTAAAATGGATGAGTATAACCACCGAATGACCTCTCAGACATCTACGGAGCTCAATTCCCTCAGGCACCGTCAACCATCAGTGATTATGTTTATGACTTTTATGAAGCAGAGAAAGTAATTAGGAATCAAAGTAGGTGTGTGTTAAACCATATGCACTTAAGACTTAGGATATTTCCCGGAGGGGATGGAAGGAAGAGATGGGGTGATGAAAGGAGAGGGAGAGGTGAGGAGGACAAGATACAAGATAGAACTGATGATAAAGTGATGGTATATCTATAATGCATAAATATTGTAATGAAACAAGGGAGTAGCATGAGGTTCCGAGGCTAGAATCGATCTTGCAAAGCCGGACATGTTACCTCTGCTCTAAGAAAGCTAGTTCCCTTTGGGGGAGCAATAACCATGCTTATCAACGACAGGGTCGTTACAATATAGATGGTGTATAATGAGGTTGCTTACTTCTGGGAGAAGAGGTCTCTGTAGGGACTCCCATGCTGCATGGCGATGCCGTAGCCTTTGCTGCTCATGCTGTTTCCTGTGACGGTGATGGTGCAGTCATCGTCCGTCAGTGCGGCGTACTCCACTACAGCCATGTCCCACAGGAAGGCATATGGGCCCTTCTTCGCCTGCAGAAGAATGACAATCAATGACCCAGCTAATGATTCAGATGCTATACGTGATGCCTACACGATAAGATTGTTTTCCATGATAGAACCTAAAGCATGATAAATGTCAATGCACAGCCTGGAGAAGGCCTATACAGTGCATTCGGAAAGTATTTAGACCCCTTGACTTTTTCCACATTTTGTTACGTTACAGCCTTATTCTAAAGTTGATTAAATCGTTAACACAATACCCCATCTACACACAATACCCCAAAATGACAAAGCAAAAACAGACATTTTTGCAAACGTATTAAATATAAAAAACTGAAATATTACAGTTGCATAAGTATTCAGACAATTTACTTAGTACTTTGTTGAAGCACGTTTGGCAGCGATTATAGCCTTGAGTCTTCTTGGGTATGATGCTACAAGCTTGGCACACCAGTATTTGGGGAGTTTCTCCCATTTTCCTCTGCAGATTCTATCAAGCTCTGTCAGGTTGGATGGGGAGCATCGCGGCCACGTAAGGACATACAGAGACTTGTCGCGGCCACTCCTGCTTTGTCTTGGCTGTGTGCTTAGGGTCGTTGCCTTGTTGCGCTCTGGAGCAGGTTTTCTCTGTACTTTTCTCCGTTCATCTTTCCCTCGAACCTGACTAGTCTCCTAGTCCCTGCTGCTGAAAAACATACCCACAGCATGACGCTGCCACCACCAGGCTTCACCATCGGGATGGTGCCAGGTTTCCTTCAGACGTGACGCTTGGCATTCAGGCCAAAGAGTTCAATCTTGGTTTCATCAGACCAGACAGAGAATCTTGTTTCTTATGGTCAGAGTCCTTTAGGTGCCATTTGGCAAAGTCCAAGCGGGCTGTCATGTGCCTTTTACTGAGTGGCTTTAATCTGGCCACTCTACCATAAAGGCCCGATTGGTGGAGTGCTTTAGAGATGGTTGTCCTTCTGAAAGGTTCTCCCATCTCCACAGAGGAACTCTGGAGCTCTGTCAGAGTGACCATTGGGTTCTTGGTCACCTCCCTGACCAAGGTCCTTGCCCCCCAATTGCTCAGTTTAAGAATAATGAAGGAGCTTGTGTTCTTGGGGACCTTCAATGCTGCAGACATTTTTTGGTACCCTTCCGCAGATCTGTGCCTTGACACAATCCTGTCTCTGAGCTCTACGGACAATTCCTTCAACCTGATGGATTAGTTTTTGCTCTGACATGCACTGTCAACTGTGGGACCTTATATAGACAGGTGTGTGCCTTTCCAAATCAAGATGTAGAAACATCAAGGATGATCAATGGAGACAGGATACACCTGAGTTTGAGTCTCATAGGAAAAGGTCTGATTATTTATTTATTTACATTTGCCTAAATTTCTAAAAACCTGTTTTCGCATTGTCATTATGGGGTATTGTTTGTATTTAATACATTTTAGAATAAGCCTATAACGTAACAAATAATTTTTGAATGCACTGTATGTGGGAACGACTGTGAAGATAGTATCCCAACTCCATGAAAGTGTAGGACTCTAATGAATATACAGAACCTTGGTAAAACAGACGTACTTCAATCCATTTCCTGTATAGGTTTCTTTTCTAGGTTGATTCTCGTTGTAGACTGGGCTATTTGTTTACGTGCTCTTTTAATACAAAAACCTTTTAACTCAGAGACAGAAGGTCTCTGATGTGTGTTTCTGATGTTGTCTCCACATAATTTCTACCTCTTACTGCACTCTTTTGTGAGTCCTCAATGGACTGACCCAGCAACATACTGCTACAAAGGCTGACATTGTCTGGTGACTAACACAAATACATCTGCCGTGCTGCTAAAAGGCTCAGTTGGCTGAATTTGAGAATAAAAAAGCCTTTGTTTTGCAGCATAAAGACTAAATGTGACAGAAAAAAACAGCGCCTCTGTTTCCCTCCTCTAGATTGTCAGAATGGCTGCTGGTAGCTAATTGAAATTGACTGCATTGGAAAAAAGAAAAGACAATGCAAGAATGCTAATTAAAATGTGTACACAGACCGAATTCGAAGACATATGTCATATTGCTTCTCAGCATATGGACAGGCAAAGTACTGTTCTTCCTTAGCTATTTATTTCAGGCATTTTATGAGATTAACCATTGTATTTGGTACAAATGTCACAAAACAGCACTTGCAGTTTTATCAGACTGACAGATAGTCAAAGACAATATTGAATTTGCCTGTCTAATTGGTTTGAAATACCGTGGAACTACTGGCACAGTATTGAGCGAGAACAGTATGACTCCATATTGTGAAATGACAGTGAAACGACAATGGATAGATTGATTATTCATTTTTTTTGCAAAATATTGCACCGTTTTCTCTTTTAGTCGAAATCCACCGTAGCTAAGCAAAACTGCCTAAAGTGATCGCCGGCCTGTACACAGGAATCCTCTCTGTATTGGCATATACCTGTCTTGTCTTTGTCAACCTACCTTGCGGATGCCCTCTGAGGGACTGGACACAGAGAAATCATGTCCGTTGTTCTTACTGATGGTCCTCCACAGCTCTGCGAATGTGCTGTCCTGCTCCAGAGGGTTGGTGCCCTTGTTCTTGAAGTAGTCATAGACGGCTGAGTCTCTCACGGTGCCGTAGGACACGTCCATCTGCCTGGACAGGTCCTGGAATGTCCTGTAGAGACATAGAGGGAAAAACACAGAAAAATACATCAAGTCAAGTGTATAACAATATATACTGTATGTACAGTAAAGGTCACTGTTAAATGTACTTTGGGTGATCTGTACAAGGGTGTAATTTGGATATGAGAGGGCAGATACGCTTGTGAACAGCAGGCACAACTCCGATATAAAGTGTTTTTTCTGAAAGTTGCCGGGATGTCACATGTCCTGTTTGTCAGTACACTCGAAACAACCTAATCATCATGAAACGTATATTAGATCAAATAAGCCACGTGGCAAACAAGCCATTACATTTTTTGTTAAATACAAATGTTCAACTTTTTTGTAGTAAAAAAGATAGAGGAAGATATGTTTCCAATGACATCATCAACCAATTAGTAGACAATTAGTAGGCAATTAGTAGACAATGCTACTCATAATTGGTTAAAATCACATGATGCACACCAATGATGTCATTGGAAACATTTCTCTTTCTCAATCTTTATTACTACAACACATAGAAACTCTCCATTATAAAATATGTTGATGTTGGGGTGGTGCTGGAAATTATGAATATGAAGTAGACATTTTTTTTTACATTTCCTTTAACCAAATTTGATACTCTCTTTGACCTTCATACAAAAACTCTTTGGAAAAAACGGTACCTGCTGAAGAATACAGATTTTGAGCCCAGTTCTCCCCCTCGCTTCGCCTCTTCCTCTCTTGTGTGACTCACAAACGTCAGTCAATTACTATAACTCATGCCTTGGGACAATCAGTCTAATTTCGTAAATGTCTGATCTCTATGGCAAGACACATCCTTCGCCCAAGTTTCATCAAAAATGGGCCAGTGCTGTCTGAGATATCGCGTGTGATTAACGTACGAACTAACAGACGGATGGAGACCAATCCACAGTCTCTCCCCGATTTCATCATGGGGACAACAAATCAATTTTGTAACAGTGCAGATTGAGGATAGGACTATATAGATGTCAGATGTATGCTCTCAGTGTGAGACAGCTCCAGCCTGGCAGGTGGGCCAGCTGTTTAGACACTCGCTGTGTCATAACGTATAAACAGTCCATATTTTTATGGGCATCTCTAGACAGGAAATAATGCTGATGAATTGTTTGCTTATTAGTCAGCAAACACAAGAGGAAGCAAATGAAATAATTTAAGAGGAGAAGTAAAGGGACATTGTTTTAACATTAAAGGTGGGGATGTCTGACTTTTAATCAAAACCTAAAAGAAATGAATCACTTTTGTGCTGGATCAGGGCATCACAAAAAGCAAAAAAACAAGAGCAATCTATACCCACACCTTTCTTATAGTCACCTATATTTTATTTTGTGAGGTGTGTGTGTGTGTGTGTGTGTGTGTGGGTGGGTGGGGGGGGGGGGGGGGGGGGTTAACTGCTAGCAGGTAGCCTAGCAGTTAGAGCATTGGGCCAATAACCGAAAGGTCACTTGTTCAAATACCCGAGCTAACAAGGTGAAAAGCCTGTCGATGTGTCCTTGAGCAAGGCACTTAACCCTAATTTGCTCCAGGGGCTGACCCTGTAAGTAGGCTGTCAATGCAAATAAGAATTTGTTCTTAACTGACTTGCCTAGTTAAAGGTTAAATAAATAAATAAAAGGTGACAGGCAACATCAAAACATACTTTATAATCAGTTTTATAAAAGATTGCTAACAATTCTAAATTAACTTGTTAACCAAAGGGAGTATTCACTGAGCTTGCAATGAGATTGGGCATAACTTGAAGCATTGTGAGAAGCATTGTGATGCCCTGAAAGGTGTCTGATTCGAGTGTGCGTTTTAATTTGAGATTATATTCTTTGTTACTTTATTACCAAAATGTGCCAGAATAATGAAAAGGTGTTGGCATGGCGAATGAATTGTACATTGGTTAGAAGATATATCAGCAATGATGCTGGGCTACCTCTGGGACAGTCACCACAGCACTCAGCAATCTTTGCTATGACAAGTTCCCAGTGAGCAGTGCACACAATCATTAGTTTGACAATTTAGCAAACTGTCTGTATGTCTGGAAAAAGTTCAAACTGAAATGGTATTAGAGGGCATCCCTGTCACAACCTTCATCTATTGCTTAAAATACTACGTTTTAGAAGAAGAATTATTGCCAATTTGTAATGCAACGGTTATGTATTTCACACATTACACCGGTATACAGTCTCTACACTGACTGCCTATGAGTTTTAGAATACATTTTAAGATTCTTCTATTGTTTTTTAAAATCAGTCCACAATTGCGCACCCCAATAGATGTCAGACATGCTTTTAAGTTATGTACCCAGTAGGTCCCTCTGACACTGGCCTTTTAACTATCCCAAAGCCTAGGACCAAGAGGCATGGAGAGGCAGCCTTTAGTTATTATGCCCCCAGCCTCTGGAATAGCCTGCCAGAGAACCTGAGCTGGGCCGAAACTGTGGACATATTTAAAAGAGATCTTTAAACACATATTTTTAGCGTTGCAATTTCTTAGGATGCTTTTTAGTTCTTCAGTTTTTGTCATTATTTTGTCTTTTATCTTATCCTTGTTGTGTAGTAAATATTTCAGTTTTTATTTTCATTTTTTCTTGAAAATCAGAACCTTCCTAAAATCAAAAACCCTGTTATGTGTGTTATGGTATTGCAGAACTAAGTCTCAAATATTATATTGAATGAATGTAAAGTATTTATTTAGTGGGTATGTGTTATATGGACAGTACATTATGTCAAACCATGACCCTTTAAATGATTTAAGATGACCTCACTGGAAACTTGAAATGTTGTACCTTTGCCCTACACTGCCCTGGCCTCAATAGGACTGTAAACACAGTTGCATTTTCACCAACTCAATTGAGAGAAAATGTGAAAAAGTTCTAGGATAGTGCAGAGGTACTTTAATGCCCTTGCCCAACAGTGGATGACAGAAACACACACACCATAATGCACCTTCAAGAAGTAAGTAACCAAAGCTCTAAGCTGCAAGTCACCGCCTGATTTTACTCTGTTATCCAGACCCATGTACATTGCCTTGTTTATTCCAGGGTCCATGTCTGGGCCATTTGAAGCACAGTAAAAGAAAAAGAAAAAAAGATAATAGCTCAATAAAGCAGTGTGATAGTAGCTGTACTGTTATTTGTGAATCTGGGATCGTGTTAGAAAAGCATAATAACCATGTGGATCAGAGATCAATTCCAATCACTATCACTGATTGCTCTCATTTGGCCACATCAATACATCCTTTTACGCTATGGTTAATGTGTGCTTTTTCATAGAATTGATGGTGGAGGATAATAGCAGCATGATGACTGCTTGGGGGAAGGCAATAGCAGCCAGGTTTTGTCAGTGTAGAATACAGAGGGACATACAGTGCCTTCAGAAAGTATTTATACACCTTGACTTGTTCCACATTTTCTTGTGTTACAGCCTAAATTCAACATTGATTGAATAGATATTTTTCCCTCGACCATCTGCACACAATACCCAATAATGACAAAGTGAAAACATGTTTTTAGACATTTTTAGAAGTTTGTTGAAAATGAAAAAAAAAAATAATAATTTGGCAGCGATTACAGCTGTGAGTCTTTCTGGGTAAATCTCTAAGAGATTTCCACACCTGGATTGTGAAACATTTGCCTATTATTATTTTCTAAATTCTCCAAGCTCTGTCAAATTGGTTGTTGATCATTGCTAGACAACCATTTGTAGTTCTTGCCATAGATTTTTAAGTAAATTTAAGTCAAAACTGTAACTCGGCCACTCAGGAACATTCACTGTGTTCTTGGTCATCGCCCAGTGTCTGGTGGAAAGCAGACTGAACCAGGTTTTCCTCTAGGATTTTGCCTGTGTTTAGCTCCATTCCATTAATTCTTTCTCCTGAAAAACTCCCCAGTCCTTAACGATTATAAGCATACCCATAACATGATGCAGCCACCACTATGCCTAAAAATATGGAGAGTTTTACTCAGTTATGTGTTGTAACACTTTTTTGCAGTATTACTTTAATGCCTTGTTGCAAACAGGATGTATATTTTGGAATATTTGTTTCTGTACAGGCTTCCTTCTTTCCATTTTACCAATTAGATCTTCTGTTTTCTCCTTTCACAGCCATTAAACTCTGTAACTGCCTCCCTGAGCGGTGTCCTTCCTCTCCGGCAACTGTGTTAGGAAGGACGCCTGTATCTTTGTAGTGACTGGGTGTATATTCAATGTCTGCTTTTTTTACCCATCTACCAATAGGTGCCCTTCTTTACGAGGCACTGGAAAACCTCCCTGGTCTTTGTGGTTGAGTCCGTGTTTAAATTTCACTGCTCGACTGAGAACCATTACATGTGTGGGGTACAGAGATGAAGTACTGTAGTCATAAAAAAATCTATTATAAACTTATTATGTGACTATTTAACCCTCTAGAGCCGAAGCCCTGTCTAAGCCGGGGGAGGGGGTTATTTTTAATGTAAAAAATATATAAATTAAAATGATTTGATGAAACATTGAATTTGGCATTACTGCTTTTAACCCATATAAGCACATTGAATAACAGATTCACTACATAGAACAACAAAATCCAAAGGAACTCTGTCCTATATCTAAGAGATATAAGAAAGATCAGGAAACCTTATATATATATATATATATATATTTTTTTTTTTTTACATATACAGTGGGGAGAACAGGTATTTGATACACTGCCCATTTTGCAGGTTTTCCCACTTACAAAGCATGTAGAAGTTTTATCATAGGTACTCTTCAACTGTGAGTGACGGAATCTAAAACAAAAATAAAGAAAATCCCATTGTATGATTTTTAAGTAATTAATTTGCATTTTATTGCATGACATAAGTATTTGATACATCAGAAAAGCAGAACTTAATATTTGGTACAGAAACCTTTGTTTGCAATTACAAAGATCATACGTTTCCTGTAGTTCTTGACCAGGTTTGCACACACTGCAGCAGGGATTTTGGCCCACTCCTCCATACAGATCCTTCAGGTTTCGGGGCTGTCGCTGGGCAATACGAACTTTCAGCTCCCTCCAAAGATTTTCTATTGGGTTCAGGTCTGGAGACTGGCTAGGCCACTCCAGGACCTTGAGATGCTTCTTACGGAGCCACTCCTTAGTTGCCCTGGCTGTGTATTTCGGGTCGTTGTCATGCTGGAAGACCCAGCCACGACCCATCTTCAATGCTCTTACTGACGGAAGGAGGTTGTTGGCCAAGATCTCGCGATACATGGCCCCATCCATCCTCCCCTCAATACGGTGCAGTCGTCCTGTCCCCTTTGCAGAAAAGTATCCCCAAAGAATGATGTTTCCACCTCCATGCTTCACGGTTGGGATGGTGTTCTTGGGGTTGTACTCATCCTTCTTCTTCCTCCAAACACGGCGAGTGGAGTTTAGACCAAAAAGCTATATTTTTGTCTCATCAGACCACATGACCTTCTCCCTTTCCTCCTCTGGATCATCCAGATGGTCATTGGAAAACTTCAGACGGGCCTGGACATGCGCTGGCTTGAGCAGGGGGACCTTGCGTGCGCTGCAGGATTTTAATCCATGACGGCGTAGTGTGTTACTAATGGTTTTCTTTGAGACTGTGGTCCCAGCTCTCTTCAGGTCATTGACCAGGTCCTGCCGTGTAATTCTGGGCTGATCCCTCACCTTCCTCATGATCATTGATGCCCCACGAGGTGAGATCTTGCATGGTGCCCCAGACCGAGGGAGATTGACCGTCATCTTGAACTTCTTCCATTTTCTAATAATTGGCCAACAGTTGTTGCCTTCTCACCAAGCTGCTTGCCTATTGTCCTGTAGCCCATCCCAGCTTTGTGCAGGTCTACAATTTTATCCCTGATGTCCTTACACAGCTCTCTGGTCTTGGCCATTGTGGAGAGGTTGGAGTCTGTTTGATTGAGTGTGTGGACAGGTGTCTTTTATACAGGTAACGCGTTCAAACAGGTGCAGTTAATACAGGTAATGATTGGAGAACTGGAGGGCTTCTTAAAGAAAAACTAACAGGTCTGTGAGAGCCGGAATTCTTACTGGTTGGTAGGTGATCAAATACTTATTTCATGCAATAAAATGCAAATGTATTATTTAAAAATCATACAATGTGATTTTCTGGATTTTTTTACAGACCTCTACATGCTTTGTAAGTAGGAAAACCTGCAAAATCGGCAGTGTATCAAATACTTGTTCTCCCCACTGTATATATACCCTTATTTTAGGCACTAAACTATCTCCATATATACTTCCATTAGTTTTTTTCAGACAACTTTTGTGAGGCTTGTGGGTGTCCTAGAGCAAAACAGAGAACACCATAGTGTTCGAAGAGAGGCTCAGCTTTCAAATCTTTTGGATGCTAGACATTTTCATGAGAATACCGCTCTAGTTCTGCCACCTTTCACAGCAGATACGGAAGTGAGATATTAATTTGTATTAATTTGTAAAAATTATTCCAGTCAGACATTATGAGGTATAGTGTGAAGGCCAGTGACCAAAAACACCGTAATTTATTCAATTAAAAATTCAGGCTGCAACACAACAAAGTGTGGAAAAAGTCAAGGCGTGTGAATTCTTTCTGAAGGCACTGTATGTTTCTCAGGGCCTTTTGAAGAGGCCTTCAACATTCATGAATATATTGTTCGTAGGTGTACTTTGGATATCTGCTGTATGTGTTTACTTTAATAAATATAGTAATTTATTTTGCAACACAAGAAATGTCAGCTTGGATTTGATTTTCTGGAAGACAGTTAAAAGAAGCAGCTAGGGAAATTGACATGTCACCATAGTGTTCAAACAGTCAGTTATCTCTGACGTGACATTCTTGATGACATACTCTATTCACTAGCAGATACTAAAGAAAACATTTGATGTACAATCAAAAGACCCCCCCATCTTCCAACCCCAGATTTAAGAAATAAAAAAGATTCCAGACTGTAACCTTCCCGTAATATTAAATAATTTAATATTAAGGACATGACTGACGTCATACATCTTTGTGCCAACGAGTGCCTAAAGATGAAATGCACTTTTCTCAGTGATGAAATACATCTGCACGGTAATAGTTAGGGCCAGGGATTTTGTTCATTTTTTTTCTACCCCGGATTTCGATCATCAAGAGGCCGATATAACACCTTCTCAAACCATGTATGAATAAATTGTCACGTGTGCATACCATGATCATCTAATGTAATTATCCAATTAGTCCAAAATAAATTCCCAACCCTGTGGATTGACTTCAAATGAAATGTCTGCCGACAATTATTCTAATCAGCAAACTACACTTCAGCCTATCTTAAGGACGTTATCAAAATAAATATTAAACTTATTCATTGTCTGTTATGAACATTATATGGGGAATAATAGGCATTTTATCTAAGAAAATTTAGCATATTTCTAAACAAAGTAGCTATTTTCATTCGCTAAAGGAATGTTGAGGGTATGGCTTTTGCAAGTTCCAACATTCTCTAAAAAGATGACAATCCCAAAAATGCATGTATTCATTAATGCAGTCAAATTATCAACATTTTAAAAAATAAATCAAAATGTGTTTTTTGGCAGAAATGCCTTCTGGAACTTTTGAACTTTCATGTGCCTTAATAACAAACTTGTATGCCATCTGTAAATACGAATAAAACTGTTGAATTACGAGCCTAGTCGGTTTAGTCACAGAAATAGACAAGAACCTTCCTGCTAGCCATGATTGGCTGAGATAATGAGTAGGCTGGACATGCCGAGAGATGAGTTTTAGATTGATCTGAAGCATTTTATGTCTATAAAATGAGCTTCTCATTATGCGTAGATACTCCTTTTTACTGCAGAAAGATATAATGTTAGCCATGGAGAACTGCAAATATGATGCTACTGCGATTAATAACATTGCTGCCTTGAATTTATCAGACCCTATTGAAAAAGGTCAGTTGGAAAAAGTTGTGATTACTACTACTTTCTGGAGGACGATCGTGCCATGCCAACTCTCTCTGACTCTGAAAATGAATCTGACTGCAGCAAACCCAGTGGATAATGCTAGAAATACAGAACAAAGTAAAAACACACAAAAACAACCCAAGCGCCAGGCCCTAGTAATAGTAAATGAATACATATACAGTACTTATTTGTTGTTTGTCAAAGAGGAAATAAAAGCAATCAATACACTCCCCCTTCTCCCTCTCCCCATGTTTCACATTATCAACGCATGTATTCAAAATGTGAATAAGAAATACACTGTGGGCTGCCAAACAAATTACCCAGTGGACATTGCCAGCGACTTTGTGGATGCTGCCTGGTCTGTGAATACAAATTAGGTTTAAACAAGGTTGGTTAGATCTACATAATCCACTGATCAAGGGTAGAGAGGGAACAGAAAGATAAAAAAAAACAGGATTAAAAGATAATTATGACTTTGATGCGTCGCCAGCCATTGTTTTATGGATGTCTAAAATGTTATTGTTAAAGCTTTTGCCATCGCCACTTGACTCCGTCTCAAAAATGTTCTGCCCACTTCACAGAACTTACGAGCACTTATTTCCAGCATTTCAATAAATGGTCAACAAAATCTAAATTAATAATACATTAATAGATTAATTACTCAAAGTTTGTAGTTCAAATGTACAGACTGTCAATGCATGTTACTTTAGTGGTATGAATGAGTACACACTTGTGTGTGTGTTTTTTAACATAAGTGGGGTCTACTCATGATACCACTGGCTATTGCACATCACCATTACCACCTGGCACTGGCTGTACTGTAGCTTCTAAATGGTGCGATGGGAGACCCTTCATAAAGAGGCTCATAGTGACCTCTGGGAGGTGGTGGTGGTGGTTAGTGTGGGATGGAAAACGGGTGTCCAATGTACTTTCCATTACCTACCCTTTCCATTAGCTAACCACCACCACCATGCTGATGTAAAGAATATCACTCTGCTTGCTTAGCAAGTACCACTTCCTCCTGATTCAGCTCACACCGCGGCTCAAACCCAGGACCTCTGCATCGCTAGCACACGCGACCGCCCTCCTGAAGCGTCTTACCAGTCGGCGCCACGCGAAAGAGGAGTAAGTTTCACACTTTCCCAGGCTCTCCACTGACATTAATGTGAAGAGACATTTGAAAGAACCCAGTGTTTGATTCAGCCATGGTTTCCACTGACAGGAGTGGGATGAATAATCCAGAATGGCTATAAATGAAGAACCTCTCCCAGCAGCAGCAGAATCAACAGAAGGGTTAGAGTTCTGTCTCTATAACCTAATGTACTGAGAATAGAGACATAAACAAGAAGGACACTGTGTCACACTAGTGAAAAGCACACTCCAATCCGTATTCTTAACGTGGCAGAAAATCTGCCAGAAAGGTCTGCTTCAGATATGTTTGATTATGTGAAAAGCAAGAGTGTGAGAACATACAGTTCAATGGAAAGATTACTTGATGGGGAGTGTATACTGCAGCTGCAATAAAGCTGTGGCAATAAGACCATTGGTACTCTAGTGGAATATACTGTATATACAGTGGGGAGAACAAGTATTTGATACAATGCCGATTTTGCAGGTTTTCCCACTTACAAAGCATGTAGAAGTCTGTAATTTTTATCATAGGTACTCTTCAACTGTGAGTGACGGAATCTAAAACAAAAATCCAGATTCCATCTCTCACAGTTGAAGTGTACCTATGATAAAAATGACAGACCTCTACATGCTTTGTAAGTAGGAAAACCAGCAAAATCGGCAGTGTATCAAATACTTGTTCTCCCCACTGTATATACAGTATATACACTTAATACAAATATAAACGCAACATGTAAAGTGTTGGTCCCATGTTTCATGAGCTGAAATCTCCTTTGCCAAAATAATCCATCCACCTGACAGGTGTGGCATATCAAGAAGCTGATTAAACAGCATGATCATTACACAGATGAACCTTGGGCAATAAAAGGCCACTCTAAAATGTGCACAGGTGCCACAGACGTCTCAAGTTTTGAGGGAGCATGCAATTGGCATGCTGATTGCAGGAATGCCCACCAGAGCTTTTGCCAAAACATTTTATGTTAATTTCTCTACCATAAGCCTACTACAACATCGTTTTAGAGAATTTGGTAGTACGACCAACTGGCCTCACAACCGCAGACCATGTGTATCGCTTTGTGTGGGCGAGCGGTTTGCTGATGTCAGCATTGTGAACAGAGTGCCACATGTTGGAGGTGGGGTTATGGTATGCCCTGCATACTCACCAGACATGCCACCCATTGAGCATGTTTGGGATGAGCTGGATCAACGTGGACGACAGCGTGTTCCAGTTCCCGCCAATATCCAACAACTTCATACAGCCATTGAAGAGGAATGGGACAACATTCCAAAGCAACAGCCTGATCAACTCTATGCGAAGGAGATGTGTAGTGCTGCATGAGGCAAATGGTGATCAAACCAGATACTGACAGGTTTTCTGATCTGAGCCCTATTTTTTGTTATAAGGTATCTGAGACCAACAAATGCATATCTGTATTCCCAGTCAGTCATGTGAAATCCATAGATTAGGGCCTAATTTATTTATTTAAATTGACCGATTTCTTTATATGAACTGTAACTCAGTAAAAAAAAATATATTGTTGCATTTATATTTTTGTTCAGTATATATATATATATATATATATATATATATATATATATATATATATATCTTTTAAAGCTGACATAATACTGTAATACTAGTAGCCTATATGGTACCTAGTGTGTTAAAAATAAAGGAGCCATGCTATGAAAAGCTTGAGCTTGACACCTTGATAAACTAATTTCCTGATGATGGTTCACCACTCACCGTACTGGGTGACTTCAACCACCTGATGCCTGACTTTAATTCAGTTCTTTGACCTCACCCTTTCCCAGTCCCCTCCCACTCACACTGACTTGCCTAGTTAAATAAAGGTTAAATACACTCATCAAAAAAAGAAACATCCTCTCACTGTCAACTGCGTTTATTTTTCAACAAACTTAACATGTGTAAATATTTGTATGAACTTAAAAAGATTCAACAACTGAGACATAAACTGAACAAGTTCCACAGACATGTGACTAACAGAAATTGAATAATGTGTCCCAGAACAAAGGGTAACAGTCAGTATCTGGTGTGGCCACCAGCTGCATTAAGTACTGCAGTGCATCTCCTCCTCATGGACTGCACCAGATTTGCCAGTTCTTGCTGTAAGCACTGATGGAGGGATTGTGCGTTCCTGGTGTAACTCGGCCAGGTGTTGTTGCCATCCTGTACCTGTCCGGCAGGTGTGATGTTTGGATGTACCGATCCTGTGTAGGTGTTGTTACACGTGGTCTGCCACTGCGAGGACGATCAGCTGTCAGTCCTGTCTCCCTGTAGCGCTGTCTTAGGTGTCTCACAGTACGGACATTGCAATTTATTGCCCTGGCCACATCTGCAGTCCTCATGCCTCCTTGCAGCATGCCTAAGGCACGTTCACGCAGATGAGCAGGGACCCTGGGCATCTTTCTTTTGGTGTTTTTCAGAGTCAGTAGAAAGGCCTCTTTAGTGTCCAAGTTTTCATAACTGTGACCTTAATTGCCTACCGTCTGTAAGCTGTTAGTGTCTTAATTCAGCACCTGGTCGAGGCAAATTTATGGTGAAATGATTATTTCCACTTCCGTATTATGGCCCCAACAGTGCTCACTGGAACATTCAGAAGCTTAGAAATGCGCCTATAACCAATGCCATCATTATGTTTTGCAACAATTAGGTTGCGAAGGTCTTGAGACAGCTCTTTGCTTTTACCCATCATGAGATGTGTCTTGTGTGACACCTTGGCAATGAGACCTTTTTGTAGGCCATCAGTTGGGACTGAACCAGATGATGCACTGACAGGGGGCTGGATTGCTTTTTAATTACTGATAGTTTTTAGCTGTTGTCTTGGCTTTCCATGCCTTTTTGAACCTCCCTTTCGTCATGTGTTCAACACTTTTTCCCTGTGTCATTTCACATTAGAACACATAACTTAATTTCTGAACTTATTTGTTTTGGTTTCTTTGTATGTATGGATTACTTGGGTTGTTACCAACATCTGGTGAAACTTTCATTTCAATAGCACCTTTGGAAATATATTTACTGAGAAAAATGGTGACGTGTTCAATACTTATTTCACCCGCTGTATTTAAAACAAGGCAGGCAATGCTCTTGACCTCTTCTTTAGTAGAGGCTGCGTAGTAATCTCACTTTAACCCCCCTCCATGTCTACTTTGATGCCTTTTCTCTCCCTCTCTCCTCCAAACCTAACCACTCAGTCCCTACTCAGATGTGCCTTTTCAGTCTTCACTCTCTCTCTCTCCCACTACTCTCTCCTCTTGTATCCTATCATCTCTCCCTTCTGCTAAATCCTTCTCCCTCCTGTCGCCTGACTCTTTGACCATACTCTCCTTCCTTTTCGCATCCTTTGACTCTCACTGTCCCTTTTCCTCCAAGCTGTTTCAACCCTCCCCTCCCACTCCATGAGTGAGCGATTGACTGCGTGCTAGAGTCCTCCATCAGGTCTGATACCCACAGTTCCCCGTGGGTGACCCGAAGAAAAATCAGCTGGCGGGTGGAACGAAAACATTCTTTCAACTGGCGGGTCGGCTCACAGTTTTTGAACAATTATATTGCGGGTCGGAAACATATGCAGAGCTTATGTTCCGTCCCTCCATGTGAGAATACTAACTCACACAAAAATGGCTAACGTAACCCTAGCAATAAAAAGAAAGGTTAACATGGGGCAATAGAGCATCGTGGAAACAGGTGCTGCGTGAGTGAAATCCCCGGTTTGTACAGATTTTGGAGTCATTATGGACAAGGACAAAAACCTGGTAGAGGATAGCTTACACAGCCTGCAAAAAGTGCAAGTAGGTATTTATTGTCGATAAATCTGTTAATTATCAGTAAATTATTACATTAATGTAGGCTTTCGTAAAAAATGTTTTAACTATACACAGGACATACAGTGCCTTCGGAAAGTATTCAGACCCCTTGGTTTTTTCATAATTTTGTTACGTTATAGCCTTATTCTAAAATTTATTAAATAAATGAAAATCCTCATTAATCCATACACAATACCCCATAATGACAAAGTGAAAACAGGCAAAATATATTAAAAAGAAAAACTGAAATATCTTATTTACATAAGTATTCACACCTTTTGCTATGAGACTCGAAATGAAACTCTGGTGCATCCTGTTTCCATTGATCATCCTTGAGATGTTTCTACAACTTGATTGGAGTCCACCTGAGGTAAATTCAATTGATTGTACATGATTTTAAAAGGCACAAAAATGTCTATAAAAGGTCCCACAGTTGACAGTGCATGTCATAGCAAAAACCAAGCCAGGAGGAACAGAAGGAACTGTCCGTAGAGCTCTGAGACAGGACTGTGTCAAGGAACAGATCTGGGGAAGGGTACCAACAATTCTGCAGCATTGAAGGTCCCCAAGAACATAGTGGCCTCCATCATTTTTAAATGGAAGAAGTTTGGAACCACCGAGACTCTTCCTAGACTGGGGTGAAGGTTCACATTCCAACAGGACATGAGGCAGGACTCTACTGCGTGCTCACAGAACAGGGAGTAAAAATGGAAGAAAACTAAACTTCCGGAGGACCTATCATCCTTTCACTCCCTCCTCTCTACCTTCTCTTCTGCATCTGCTGCTAAAGCCACTTTCTATCACTCTAAATGTCAAGGCTCTGTCTCCAACCCTGGGAAACTATTTTCCACCTTCTCCTCCCTCCTTAATCTTCCACCTCCTCCCCTTCCCTCCTCCCTCTCTGCGGACAACTTTGTCAACCACTTTGAAAAAAAGGTTGACAACATCCGCTTGTCTTTAACTGAGTCCGCTGGTCCCACTCACACAGAACTATCCTATGCCTTGATCTCTTTCTCCCCTCTCTCTCCAGATGAAATCCTGTGACTAGTGATGTCCAGTGGCCCGACAACCTACCCACTCGACCCCATCCTCTCCTCCCTTCTTCTCTTCTGCAACCTCTGGTCTCTTGGCCGTCAGCGCCCGCTTAGCCCAATCAAAGCTCTTCTCTGTCCTGGCACCCCAGCTTCCCCTTTACGCTAGGACAGGAGAGTCCCTGCCCATCTTCTGAAAACGTCTGAAACCCTACCTCTTCAAAGCGCACGACTGCGATATGTGTTGTCTCACCTAGTTATCTTAAGATGAATTCACTAACTGTAAGGCGCTCTGGATAAGAGCATCTGCTAAATGACTCAAATGTAAAAGCACTGACAGGTGAGTAGACTGGATGATCTTCCTGCAATACCCTCCCTCCTCCAGCCTTGAAACACACCATTTGCACAACATCAGCATAATCAAATACAATCAGACGTCAAAGCCACAGCGCCTGAGCAAATACGCATCGTGCCGGGATAAGCGGTGGATAACATTTGCAGATCCGAAGGCCAACAGAGAGGGGATGGTAATCTTTAAAGATCCAACATCATGCCTCCATGTGTGAGGTCCATGTACATAGGCATGTGTCTGTGTGTGTCTGTGAGCAGGGTGGCAATGTAGGCATATGATTATTCAACATGGATTCTACTGGACGATGCCATGGTGTATGTCTGGCATTTGAAATAGTTGGCACATACCAGCTTATCGAAATATCACCTTCAGAAGGAAGGTAAGATACTGCCGAACGCTGCAATCATGCATTACACATGTCAAGTCATTTTCAGTTAAAATGTGTCTGACACTGTGGAGATTTGTACAATGTGTTCTGGAGCCCATGTTCCTACAGGAGGAATGGCAATATAATACTTAATGGTTGAGTCGTGATATTAAAAGATTGATCCTGTACATACTGAATGTCATATTTCATATAAATCTATTGGAAATTAATCAGGATATTTTGCATTATGTCACATATCACTCTGGTTGTGTAACAGTCTGTTGTGAGGCTTCAAAAACATCTAATGTATTACAGTACATCACAGGAGGTTGGTGGCACCTTAATTGGGGAGGATGGACTCGTGGTAATGGCTGGAGTGGAATAAAAGGAATGGTATCAATACATTAAATACATGGTTTGATGCCATTTCATTTGCTCCGTTCCAGACATTATTATGAGTCATCCTTCCCTCAGCAGCCTCCACTGCAGTACATACTACCTTGACCACTCACAAAACTTGACCCCCTATAAACAACAGACTGACAAAACTGTTGTGAAAACCTCATTCTATTCTACTGGAGACAATAAAAGACACTGAACTTCTGGATGGTCTTTCTAGTCCCCTTGTGATGACAGAACATTAGACAGTCCCATAGTTGGGTGAGCCAAAGTCGTCATTCATGACTTGATCACCCGGGTTAACAATACCTTGACACTTTTATAAAATGGAGTCAGATTGGCAAGGAGTGACCTACCGTACGGTGGTGTCCATGCGGGAGACGGTGAGGTAGGCTGCCAGGTTGGCCGTGTAGGAGGAACATACGATGAGGGTGAAGAGCCACCAGCTGCCCATGACGATCCGCAGGGCCACAGAGCTCACCACGCTGTCCCCTCCTATAGAGGCGGAAGAAAGGACATGTCACTATCCAGGCTGGGTAGAAAATAGAGCAACTACAGTTATCAATGGGTTGAGGATGAAGAAGTAGTTGGTAAAGTGGGTGGATGTGTATCAAAGGAGGCTGGTGGGAGGAACTATAGGAGGATACGTTTTCAGTTGAGGCTGGTGGGAGGAGCTATAGGAAGACCGGCTCATTGTAATGACCAGCCTCCACTGATGTACATAGAAAATGCTGTGACAGAAAGGGTTAATAAAGATCACTGAAGGGCTGAAGTCTGTTCACCGTCCCATAACACAATTGGTTGACAATATGCGGTACTAAAAAAATGTATCCAGATTAGAGTGATTAACTTCAAAGGCTCCATAACTTTCAATGAACAATTAGTTATGATGGACCATTGTTTTCCCATTCAGTAAAAAGTGTCCACTTGAAATAGTGGGCAGTTGCAAAGAACTAACAGGACAGAGGTTTCCCATGTTTACTCCTTGGCTGTTAGGCTTGAAATGGTTCAACAGGCTCTCTGGCAGGAGGTAATTATAGATGCAGCTGAGGGTTCAACAGGACTTGCTGACACACTCATTTATTTCCCTTTGCCAATCTTGGATCCCAACCAGCATATAATTTTCTTCATTCAAAGGCACCTTTACTGTGCTCTTGTGAGCTTAACAAGCTTGTAATGCAATCACTATGTTATATGGACTGTATACTGCACATATGTGCATGTGACATGTTTGAGACAGCAACATAGGTGCAGAAACAGCTGTCCGGCCTTTTCCCCTTCATATGCAACTTCATGGATGGTATTTTAATGCATAGGATCACTTTCATTATCTAAATTTGCTTAATGTTCATCCGAGCATTAGAAAGTACCAACATCTTATCATAAATAGTTTTTAAATAGTCACCAGATATTTTAATGAATCATGCATTTTTAAATGTAATCGAAAAATACTTTCTGGTAAGGACTAACTTTTTTTCCCATTAAATATTTGATACATACAAATCATTCATTTGTTTTCTACTGTTGGTTGCTTTAGATAAAAGCTAAATGAGTATATACAGTAGGAGAGTCCTACTGTACCTTGCTGTACAAACGCTCCATAGACTATCCAGATAGCACTGTGCAGGGAGTTGGATGCCTGGTTGGCGGGCTGCTGGTGTGGCACTGGAGGATTCTGGGTCCTCAGTGACTGCATCCTGCTTAGCAGGAAGATGAGAACTCCCACCACGGGGATGGCTGCAGCAATACAGCCCCACACGGCCATGTCAAACGGAGCGAAAAGTGAGAAGATATTGATCTTTTCCTCCGGTTTCCTCAGCAGGATGCCAACAGAGTAGTCCATGTAGCGTTTACTGAAGTCCACCACGCTTTCCCTCTCCGGAGTGATGGTAATGGCAGACACGGCCAGGTCAGCTCTCTGTGGGGACAGACAGAGAATAAGTATAGCAAACGTCCACAGGTCAGTCAGGGATGAGTGGGGACTGAAACCAAGTGGAAACTGTGTTAGTTTGAGCCGTAATGGTCTCAAATGGCATTCACTTCCTGGGTATAAAATGTGACTCACCACCTGGATTTGGTCTTATGTAGCAACATTTGAAATGCTGTTTTTTACATTGGTTAAAAGTAGAGACTCAGAGCTACAAAATGGCATATCATACACAGCATTTTTGAGGAACAATGGGAAAGTAATACTGTTTTGAAAGTAAACTTGTAAACTCACTTTTGAGAAAATTGCATTTTGATGTTTTGGTGTCTAGTGAAGAGCTCTTCTTTGTCTACACCCATTCAACATCGTTGACACCCCCTTAAGCTTCAGCCCCATCCATCTCGTTTCGCCCTCGGAGCGTTTAGAGCGCACACTTGATGCTCTGGCCGATGATTTATTTACCTCTTGATAACATGAAAACAGCCTAACCAGCTCTGCAGGCAACAATTTTATTACGCTTTTATACCGACGTTTACTGACACCAGCCATATTCAACAGGTATGTAAACTTTAGCTTAATATATGTAGCCAGCTAGCTAGGTAAACAATGAACCTAGCTAGTTAAACAACGTGTAATACCACACACCTCACGTAACGTTAGCTAATGAGCCAGCATGCTAACGTTAGCTAGTTAAACAACAATGAACAGTGCCAAATCAGGTTGTTACTACCCTGCATGAATCTGCTGGGAGCTAACCAACCAGGTTCAATGTTAGCTAGCTAACATTAGGCTCTAACTAGCAATGCAAATGGATCTGGGATATGAATAATAACGTCATACACGTAACGTTAGCTAGGGAGCCAGCCAGCTAACGTTAGCTATGCTAGCTAACAGTACACTTTAGCTTGAAATTAAACCACTTTCTGTCAAAATTATAAACATGTAATATCTGAAAATGTAGCTAGCTAGACTATCTTACCAGTATACATCATCATGCATGATGGACGGGTCTCCCTGTCACGTCAGATGCCATGCCACAGTTGCCCTTAGTTTGAAGATGTCTCTTTAGCTATCATACTCTAATTCCACTGATTTCAAAACTCGATCCTCCAGATAGTGGAGAGCAACACTTATGCTTCGCCACTACACGATACATAGAAAAACCAAGACATGTTCTACAGGATTACCAACACAGACTGATCAGCTCAAATAGACAGAAGCCTTCTATATGGCAGACCAATCTGCTCCTCTCTCGGCATGTCAAGCCCACTCATTATCTCAGCCAATCATGGGTAGTGGGGAGGTTGCTGTCTTTTTCTGTGGCTTAACCAACAAGGCTCATAATTTAATAATTTAATTCAAATTTATAGATAGCATACAAGTTTGTTATTAAGGCACATGAAAGTTCACATGTTCCAGAAGGCCAAAAAACACATTTTGCTTCAAATGACTCTCCTGTGAAGTCGTGCATATAGTTTCCTGAAACGGGTCACATATGGCAGGTTGGAAGGTTTCAGAAAAGCTCACTTTGTTTATTAGCTCGCCGATCATTCCATTCCAGGAGCCGTTGGGTAGCTGCGAGCCGTACTTGCTGTCCGCCACCTGGTAGATCTCGTACTTGAAGCCCAGGATCTTGGCCAAGGCATCGAGCACGTCGATGGAGAATCCTTTGTACCGCTTAGGCTGACCAAGGATGTTCTCAGCAACCATGACAAATGGATCCTCCTACAAAACCAAACACAATATCACACAGGAATGCTCACAACATTAATTCAGGTGCGCTGAGTCAATGGCCGTTTTAAGCAGCTGTATTCCACACATTGTTTTTATGCTGAACAACATGGATACTATTTCCAATTCACAGCACATGGATGGTAACACAGTATCACTGTGTCAACAAGATATTCCTTACCAGTAGTGTTACTACTTTGACCGTCACTCCTTGCATGCCGTTCTCAATGCGACTCTCCTTCAGGCTGCCATTTAGACCATGGACTGAGTCCCACGTAGCCAGCTAAAAGAGAGAGAGAGAGAAAAGAGAGAGAGAGCGAAAGAGAGTGTGAGAGAGAGAAAGAGAGTGTGAGAGAGAGAGAGAGAGAGAGAGAGAGAGAGAGAGAGAGAGAGAGAAAGAGAGATTGAAACTTTCATAAAAGAGACCAATCTCCTTGTGGCCTAATTCTATCTTTCAGGCTGTCAATCACATGGAATTAACACCCAAAATCTCCACCAGACCCCTTTTGATACTCCAACCGAAGAAATGCTGATATTTCAGGCCTCCTAAATAAAGTAATACTCTACTCTACTCTAAAGGCTCTAGAGTTATTCATTTAGGATCATTCCACTCATTTACATGTTTTGTGAAGGTGAAAGACGGGTAGCCTAGGTAGCAGCTGACTGAGGAAGTGCTAATGCACAGATTTCCCTCTCTTGACCTCTCTCTGTGTGTGTGCCATGCAACCATGTTTGATCCTGGTGAGAAATCTTAAATCGTCTTTGCTCAGGCGACCTACTGTACTACAGTGCACAGACACGCTGATTAATTGATTACTTGATATGACATTTGTGTTCTCTGACAGCATGGCCAGTCCTCTGTCTGAAATTAAACACAAACAGGGAGGATTGGGCTCACTGGTCAAGCCGTTCTGGCAGTTAAAACTGTACAGACCAACTTTATTTTATTTGTGTCATGGATACCAGATACTCTTATCATGGATAACCTACAGTATAAAGAGGTCCATTGACAGGCTGTGTGTGTGTGTGTGTGTGTGTGTGTGTGTGTGTGTGTGTGTGTGTGTGTGTGTGTGTGTGTGTGTGTATGTGTGTGTGTGTGTGTGTGTTTGTGTGACCCATCACCACCACAGCAATAACGGTTGATTAAACTATAATTTCTGAACAGATTTACACACATATTCAAAAATCAATAAACAGAATCCAGTCCAATTAAAATCGGTCAGTTTAATTTGAAAGAATGCTAATAAATTACCTGGTCTGGAAGATTAACCCCCAGATTAATTCACTCCGGGTAACAGTGTGAAGTTAATAACCAACGTAATCTTCAGCCTAATGTCATAATTACGCAATTTAACGTACCATGTAGGATAATTGTTATTTTACAGCACTTCCAAGCATAGAGGAACGCTGTATACAAACATTCAGATATAAATATTAATTTGATCACCCTGCTGCAAGAAAACGTTCCTGCAATGCAGGAAATGTACACTTGAAATGTATTTGAAATTCAAAAAGGCTTCTGAAGTTTGTAATTTCCACTTTTATGAAAAATGTATCAAGCCCTGCAAAAAAAGTCAATTAATTATAATCCACATAATAATTCAAATTATTTCCCTGCTGTAGCAAAATGGCTCAAATTAAGAGACTACATCTGTACACATGCCATCACTCTAATGAAGTTTACTGAACTATGTTATAACACAATATCAGGTAGCCGAGTGGTTAGAGTGTTGGGCCCCGTAAGCAAAAGTTTGCTGGATCGAATCCCCTCGTTCTGCCCCTGAACAAGGTAGTTAACCCACTGTTCCTAGGCTGTCATTGTAAATAAGAAATTGTTCATAAATGACTTGTCTAGTTAAATAAAAATGTCCTGTCAGTGAAAACGTTGTTGTGTGTGTCACCATCTTACATGTGAAGGATACTGTGATATCTTACTATACTTACAGTATGTAATACTTTTCAGCAGGATAAATGTGGCTGAGCTAGCCTCACAGGCCCATAAAGAAAGGCTCTGGGAAAACATAGCAGCCTGAGGCCAGAGAGCAGACCATTTTTCTGAAGCAGCTATTCTCTTGGTGATCTCTAAATCATTAGGGATTTCTTCATTATGTACATTAGGGCCTGTAGTACTATGGAATTGTTAAGACCACATCTTTATGTTTGAGCTCTCCTCTCGGAAGTGGACAATACTAATGAAACTGGTTGTGTCTATGATTATTATTATTTGATTTATTTAGTTAATTGAATCAATTAACTCTCCAAGCCAGAGGCACAGAGAAAATTATACACTTTCAATTAAATCAGCTGCCCTTTAAAGTGTATCACATTTTCAGTGATTCACTTTAAAATGTGTTATTGGCGTCAAGCCAAACTTATTCTGTCATGCATGCCCTGCAGTCACATTACAAGCTGCTACTCATTCGTCGATGGAAGTGAGTTTTCTTGAAGGAAAAAGACATGGATCTCTGTAGACCGAAACAGCTAAAAAACGTTTATGGAAAGCAGGGTCCTGAACCATAGAAAAATCAGCGGCTCTGTAGTCTACTGCTTTAAACCCATGACAGTCTCACTTTATAAAGTCAATATCTATTCCAACCCCAGTGGCAAGGTCAGGCCTCAACAACAAAGAATGCCTCATAATAAGGGTGGTAAGGAAAAAGCATAAATCATCAACCCTAAGCGGATGGATCACTTGTTAAGGATTTTATTGTGACCCACCATGTTGAATTTATAATCTTTATCGACACTCGGGTACATGTGAATCTGCACATGAGTGGCCACTTCTGTTTTTTGCATTAGATGGAAAATCTACTGTGGCCCTGTGATGTCGTGTGAAACTCTAGGGTTCTAACAGCTGTTTGAACAGAAATCATGATGATCTTTGTGCACATAGAATCTCAGAGATATGCAAAGGACAGAATATTATTTCAATGTTTTATGTTCCACTAGCTTTTCAAGTGCCAATTGCTTAGTGGTCAGTTCTCATCATTAGCCCCTAGCATTGTACAGCACACCAGTGATACTCAGTTCTCATCATTAGCCCCTAGCATTGTACTGCACACCACTGACACTCAGTTCTCATCATTAGCCCCTAGCATTGTAATGCACATCACTGACACTCAGTTCTCATCATTAGCCCCTAGCATTGTACTGCACACCACTGACACTCAGTTCTCATCATTAGCCCCTAGCATTGTACTGCACACCAGTGATACTCAGTTCTCATCATTAGCCCCTAGCATTGTACTGCACACCAGTGATACTCAGTTCTCATCATTAGCCCCTAGCATTGTACTGCACACCACTGACACTCAGTTCTCATCATTAGCCCCTAGCATTGTAATGCACACCAGTGATACTCAGTTCTCATCATTAAAGTATCTATCTATCTATCTATCTATCTATCTATCTATCTATCTATCTATCTATCTATCTATCTATCTATCTATCTATCTATCTATCTATCTATCTATCTATCTATCCCCTAGCATTGTACTGCACACCACTGACACTCAGTTCTTATCATTAGCCCCTAGCATTGTACTGCACACCACTGACACTCAGTTCTCATCATTAGCCCCTAGCATTGTACTGCACACCACTGACACTCAGTTGGGCCATGATAGTACTATTTCCTGTTCTACTGGAAGACCCAAATACTTCTTTAATATGGGATTGCTCTTTCCTTTTTTGAAAGTAGTGGGGAAGTCCCACTCCTCACAAATGTTAAATTTTACTGGATAGGACCAAGGTTGAGGATAACGATAGAGTGTGCTGAAATAGCAATGGGCCGGATTCAAACCCACGCTCCAGCTGTGATCCGGAGGCAGCAGCTTAGACCACTAGACCACCCCTTGGCCACAGGAAAGGCTCTTTCTGAGCAGCAGTCAAGCCAGACAAATCTGTGTCTGTACAGCATCCTGTCCTCAAGGTGGATGGATCAATGGTAGGTCAACGCGTCGCCAGTCATGCGCTTCCATGCATCCCTCTTCTCTTTGTAAAAATGTCAGGCCTCTCAGTCAACTGTGGCGTTGCTTTGAGTGGGTAGGGGAGCTAAATGCCACCGCTTGACACCTGCTGTGTCCGTCCCCAATACATATCCTTTCACAGAGATGATCTAAAAACTGCCGGAGGCTGAGAGGTTACTGGTGTGACTATCTGTCAGGACAGCTGTACTGCACGTCAATGTATCACACTCATGCCTGCTGGCAAATGTTTCACGGGTGATCAAAATTACATTGAGGTTTTGATGGATTACTGCTATGACAGAGACGGTAGTTGTCTGTATTTATGTATATGAGTTGATAATGATTTAATAAAATGATAGGGGAGATTAGGAATAATAGAAATAAACAGGCTATGTCAGTGTTGGTTATATAATGTTTGTTGACAAGAGACTAACCTGTAGTGAATGATTAAATGCCTCTCTTAGCCATATGGCAGCGCTGCTTAAGTGAGCATCATCAGGTACAATGTACAGTAGCTCAAGCCTTCTCTAACAATGCAGCAGGGAATCAGTCAGCATGCCTTAATTTCGAGCTATAGAACGCAGGGATCTTATAGAGTAACATCAACTCTGCTCTCCACATCCTCGGAAAGCACCCAGTAACTAAGAATAAAAATACACTGTTGATGAAATGGTGCATTCTTGGTGAATCCTCCCCTGTGTATTTCATTATTAGACTGTCTGCCTTTGATGTTTGATTCTCCACAGAAAGTTTTTTTCTCTGGAGACAGTTCAAAGAAAAGCATCGCTAACTAAGTGTAATTAGTGTTTGGCAAGGATTTAAATTATTAGAACGCCTGGTGGTTCTTTGTTCGTTTAAATGCAACAATACTGCTACTGTCAATAGCTGCGGCCTAGATGCGTTGTTTATTTTTTCCTCATTACCGCAACACAAATTATTTCAGATTTAAATTTGAATTGATCAGGGATGTTGAATATCACATGTATTATGGTGAATTTAAACTAATTATTAGGCTTTCATTACATTCAAAGTACCTCAAGCCAATCCTGGTCACAATATTCAGACCTAGCTCAACTCATAAAGAAAACACAAAATATAATTAGAGATATCCCATGTCATCATTTGCGTATACTTATTACTTGGGATTTCTGAATAGAAAATTGTTATTGGGATTGAAATTATCATGAAAGGCCTTATTTTTCTTCTCCTTTGTAATGGATTAATTTCAGAAGGACTTCTATTCAGCCGATCCCATTATGTTCCAAATGACTGTCTGTGTAATTCAGCTCTGCTCCAGTTCCGCTTGCTTGTTGGCGGGCAGAGCCGCCACTGTAACAAGCCTAACAGGCACAAGAGAGCCAAGAGGATCCCTGTATACCTTATCAAAGCTGTGCTACAAGCCGATAAGCCCCCTTCGTCTTTCAAATAGCCCGCAGCTGGATCCCTATCTTCCATTTCTCTGTACAGAGACCGTCTGACACACTGGTGTCTCCCATGTCCCATCCACCGCTCCTTTAACCCCCATCAAACTTTATCACTGTGTCTAACCAAAGCAGATTACAGCTCTCTGTCCTGGTCGAGATCTAATCACCAGGCCTAGAACCACCGGTGGGATCCATTCTTGATCTGTGGTTGAGTGAGCCATATTGTGCTGTACTATATCTCTCAGTAGGGAGTCCCCGCAATGCAGACAACTCTGGCCTGTCTGCTCCTCACAGTCTGCTCCTCACACCGCACTGCATTGTAACTGCTAGCCGAGTCGCTACAAAGCCGGTCATTGGGTGATGTGAATGCTACTTGCAGGACTAAAAGCCAAAATCACTTTGGCGGCACTCGGTACTAGTCTCACACTGTGAGAAACAGTTCACGTCACAGCTTAATTTTTCAACAGATAAATAATGACTGATAAATACAAGTGAAGAGCTATCTGAGTTTTGCAGTTTTTTATAATGGCAGGGCCAATCCTTGTATTGAATCACCGTTATTGTTCTGAATAGACGGCTCAGTTTTTTCAAACCAACTGTAATAAAGGGATAAGCATTATTGCACGTTACTTAGGGAACACATTGTTAGTGAGTGCCGTGACTTTTACAGACGTCGTGTCTCTGACTATCATTAAAAGTTAAAAGTGTTCTATTATCAAATCGATTCTCTAGGCTTAATTATTATGGGATTAAACTAATCATATCAAATTGACTAAGTAGGAAGTCGGGGCACCACGGGAATGTGTAATTTACAGAGTTATTAATTCCAGAAAATATTAGATATTTTATATCTTATAACAGTCGCTTATTAATGAATTCTATCAGTCTCATTCTGATTGTCGTAAAATCCTAGTCTGCACGAACCCAGTCTTTACTATGAATTATCCATACACAAATTGGCTCAATTATCTATTTACTAGCTAATTAAACAATTACAGAATATAAAATACATAATAACAATATACAGTGGGAGGAAGACAAAGGAACATGGGAAGCTATTCTCACATACAGTGTAAAAAGGGATACTTTAATAACCGCTCGTTCGGAGAAAGGAATGTATTATTCGATAGAGCTTGCTTTGATATCTGAGCTGGTGATGTGAGGCTCTGGTTTGCCCAGTTAATGTCGATATTGTCCTTTGTAGGGTATTCTTCAGGGTCGTCATGGTGTGTGAAGTTCATCTCACTTTGTCGACGCTTCCGTGTCGGTCAGTGTTCTTACTAGATTTGCGCACTTTTCCAGCTGCAGTCTGTTAGGCTATAATCTAAGACTCACTTCTTATTTAGGTGAACAATAGTTCAGAGTTGTAGTTGAAATTCGCCATTTTAACATGGGGAACTAGTCCACCTAGTTCTCTGGAACTGACGTGACTTTGGTCACGAGGGCTTTTGTACTGGCGAGGAGAAGGGCGTGTTTCATCTTTCTCACCCAATATCTGTTCACTTGGGCGTGGCCCAATTTTCATTTTAGAAGATTAAATCACATTGTTATCGTTTCAAGAGTATTCTCATACTTAGTCAAACATTTTATACAATATTTCAGATACAAGCCTCATAATTGAGGGACCTGTAATGACAGTTAGGGTAATGTGGCTGTGCTGTCCTTTATGTGGACAGGATTGTAGCGGCTTTTCCACTGACAGTCTACACATTCTCGAAATGAGAAATAATGTTTAATTCTCCAATAATTGGAGGTAGGAGTTTTTGGCGGGAGAGTCTCTTTGTCCTGTTCTGAGATTCTCTCTCCCCCATACTGCATGGCTAGGAGGGAGAGCATCTCTGCCAGGAATTTATTACGTTGTTGTAAAGTCATAAAACTCCTAACAGGAGAGATTCATTGAAAGGGCTAGCGTCATGACACAGATACAAGATAAATTAAGCTAATTATTAGTCAGCTCATTAACCCCTCTTAGTCTTCCGTCCTAATGGCCTTGTCACAATTCCGAAAGGTTAATCGCAGTAAGGAGAGGATGTTGTGGGGACGTTCTACTATTTTGCCAGTTCTTGCCAAACTTGGGCCAAGTACTGGGGGTTACTAAGCATAGATAAGCAGATGCTGTGGCTGTAAACATGTACTGTTGTAAACAATGTGCATTGTGACGCATCATCCATTCTAATGCTTCTAATGCTCTGAAAACGTACAGTTGAAGTTGGAAGTTTACATACACTTAGGTTGAAGTCATTAAAACTATTTTTTCAACCACTCCACAGATTTCATGTTAACAAACTATAGTTTTGGCAAGTCGATTAGGACATCTACTTTGTGCATGACACAAGTAATCCTTCTAAAAATGGTTTACAGACAGATTATTTCACTTATAATTCACTATATCACAATTCCAGTGGGTCAGAAGTTTACATACACAAGTTGACTGTGCCTTTTAACAGCTTGGAAAAGTCCAGAAATTATGTCATGGCTTTAGAAGCTGCTAATTGACATATTTTGAGTCAATTGGAGGTATACCTGTGGATTTATTTTCATTGCCTACCTTCAAACTCAGTGCCTCTTTGCTCGACATCATGGGAAAATCTAAAGAAATCAGCCAAGACCTCAGAAAAGTTTTTGTAGACCTCCACAAGTCTGGTTCATCCAAGGGAGCAATTTCCAAACGCCTGAAGGTACCACATTCATCTGTACAAACAATAGTACGCAAGTATAAACACCATGGGACCATGCAGCCGTCACACCGCTCAGGAAGGAGACGCATTCTGTCTCCTAGAGATGAACATACTTTGGTGCGAAAAGTGCAAATCAATCCCAGAACAACAGCAAAGAACCTTGTGAAGATGCTGGAGGAAACAGGTACAAAAGTATCTATGTCCACAGTAAAACGAGTCCTATATCGACATAACCTGAAAGGCCGCTCAGCAAGGAAGAAGCCACTGCTCCAAAACTGCCATAAAAAAGCCAGACTACGGTTTACAACTGCACATGGGGACAAAGATCGTACTTTTTGGAGAAATGTCCTCTGGTCTGATGAAAGAAAAATAGAACTGTTTGGCCATAATGACCATCGTTATGTTTGGAGGAAAAAGGGGGAGGCTTGCAAGCCGAAGAACACCATCCCAACCGTGAAGCACGGGGGTGGCAGCATCATGTTGTGCTTGCTGCAGGAGGGACTGGTGCACTTCACAAAATAGATTGCATCATGAGGAAGGAAAATTATGTGGATGTATTGAAGCAACATCTCAAGACAGTCAGGAAGTTAAAGCTTGGTCGTAAATGGGTCTTCCAAATGGACAATGACCCCAAGCATACTTCCAAAGTTGTGGCAAAATGGCTTAAGGACAACAAAGTCAAGGTATTGGAGTGGCCATCACAAAGCCCTGACCTCAATCCTATAGAGAATTTGTGGGCAGAACTTTAAATGCGTGTGCGAGCAAGGAGGCCTACAAACCTGACTCAGTTACACCAGTTCTGTCATGAAGAATGGGCCACAATTCACCCAACTTATTGTGGGAAGCTTGTGGAAGGCTACCGGAAACGTTTGACCCAAGTTAAACAATTTAAAGGCAATGCTACCAAATACTAATTGAGTGTATGTAAACTTCTGACCCACTGGGAATGTGATGAAAGAAATAAAAGCTGAAATAAATCATTCTCTCTACTATTATTCTGACATTTCACATTCTTAAAATAAAGTGTTGATCCTAACTGACCTAAGACAGGGAATTTTTACTAGGATTAAATGTCAGGGATTGTGAAAAACTGAGTTGAAATGTATTTGGCTAAGGTGTATGTAAACTTCCGACTTCAACTATATGTGTATATTGAGGTTTTTCGAAATCGTTGCAAATATATTAAAAAATAATAATAATTACATAAGTTTTCAGACCCCTTGCTATGACACTCAACATTTAGCTCAGGTGCATCCTGTCTCCATTGATCATCCTTGAGATTCTACAACTTGATTGGAGTCAACCTGTGGTAAATTCAATTGATTGGACATGATTTGGAAAGGCACACACCTGTCTATAAAAGGTCCCACAGTATCTATGCTGCAATAGTCTATGTGTGGATTGTGTTAGAATGGCTTGTGATAAAAAAATACAGAGACTTTGGGTTCCTATTTTCACCCCCAATTAAAATTGTGACGATCTCAAAGCCTGAAACTGTATACTGCTGGGAAGAAGAGAGATATAAAAAGGTAGGAGATAAATAGAGAGGTAGGAAATAAATAGAAAAGTACAAATTAGAAAGTGGTAGCAAAGAGAGAAATGTCAAGCCTGTTAGGGTCAAAAGGGAGTGAAGTCAACAGACAGAAATAGGGAATAACGTTTCAATCTCTATTAAGGGTCTAATCTACAAGACGTTTCATCTGAGTGAAATGGTTGCCTTGTGAAAAATAGCATGGCAAAGGCACCGACAGGTAGAGATGGAGATGGAGTTTTAGATAAACAGAATGTGAAGAATCAAGATGGGCAAAATATTAAGAAGGGGTATTAGTCTCCATACCAGTGGCAGGATTAAGTTAGCTAGCTACATGTACAGTGCATTCGGAAAGTATTCAGAACCCTTGACTTTTTCCTTTTTCTTCTATTTAAGAATGATGGAGGCCATTGTGTTCTAGAAGACCTTCAACGCAGCAGAAATGTTTTGGTACCCTTCCCTGGATCTGTGCCTCGACACAATCCTGTCTCAGAGCTCTACGGACACTTCCTTCGACCTCATGGCTTGGTTTTTGCTCTGACATGCACTGTTTACTCTGGGACCTTATATAGACAGGTGTGTGCCTTTTCAAATCATGTCCAATCAATTGAATTGACCACAGGTGGACTTTTGTTCATACTGGTCTACCGTGATAATTGAACCCACAACCCTGGTCTTGGAAACACCATGATCTATCAATTGAGTCACACAGGACCACCATCTGCCCAGGCCTTTCTTTACATGTAATACATGTCCATGGTATTAAGGGGAACTGCAGTAGTATGGTGTGCGTACGTGCATGTGTGTGTATGTGTGTGTCAGTGGATATTCATCAGAGGAATTTCTGAAAAGTTTTAATTGAAATACATTAAAAAAAGACCATCCTCAGTGAATTTCTGAAAAATGTATAAAGTTATCCTTTTTAGATAAAACTATACAAATATATTCACGTCACCAAATTATTGTTTAAAACACATTGTTTTGCTATGAAGGTCTACAGTAGCCTCCACGGCAGCCTGTAGAGTAGCACCATGGTGTAGCTGGATGTCACGATCGGGTGCAGAGACAGACCAAGACGCAGCGCAGGGATAGTAGTTCGACATTTATTTCAATTATACTATGTATCTAATACAATACTATGTATAATTAAACCCGACAAATGACGAACTAAACAACACCGAAACAAACACTACAGACAACGTCACGTTCACCGAAAACAAAACACGAATGAATGGACGTAACAAACGCACACTTACTTTACCGTGACTGCGACATATAACGACCTGTAATGATAACGACCCACACCCGCGTGAGGGACAGACTCAACATATATTGGATCCCTAATTAGAGACAACGGGTAGTAGCTGCCTCTAATTAGAGATCCACCCAAAACCCACAAAGAAACAGAAAAGAACGACACTGTCAGACTCTGACCATAGCTAATTAGAGAAGCCTATTGCTTCTCTATGGCCAGAGCCTGACACTGGAGGACAGCTATGTAGGCTGTGCGTTGCAGTTAGCGGTTATGATGGTTTGGCTTGTAAAGTTTTTTTAGCCTGGTCATAGACAGCTGTTGTGTTTTGCACTAAAGTCCAGAAGCAAAGGGAAAAGTTGAGAGGAGGAGAGCACGTAGATGCGAGTAGGAGTTATACAACAAGCAAAGTGATCATGCTGTTTGTATGTGGCTGCTATAAAAGTGATTGGGATTTGCGGGTGATCAGGGGTGTTTTCATTTTGACGATTCTGTTGAAAAATGTTTCTTAAACGAAAGCAAATGGAATGAAACAGGGATAAACATACCTGAATTTGTCC
Organism: Thymallus thymallus; assembly: GCA_023634145.1. Lineage (NCBI taxonomy): Eukaryota > Metazoa > Chordata > Actinopteri > Salmoniformes > Salmonidae > Thymallus > Thymallus thymallus. The sequence goes on from CM042386.1 coordinate 9,104,435, forward strand.
TATAGAAACTCTTGTTTGCAACTGTTGGACTAATGATTACACCCTAGATCAGCTAGATGCAGGCAAGAGTGTGCAAGGTGGGATTGAATGTGTCACTGTCTGTCACCTTGATTACAAAAAAATGTCTCTCGACCTGTACAAGTACATTTTAAACTTTAATTCAGAGGCTAGGTAGCAGCCCGGGCGGAGCTTGTGACAGAAAAAAATGCATACTTACCTTATTTTTTTAATATTAATAGTTAATTAATAGTTAAGGATTATATACCTAACTAATGGTATGATATTTATATGGTCTTAGTGGTGCATGTAAAACAGATGTCTCTAGTCTCTCTCTCTGTTCTGGCATTCCATAAATAGGATGTGGGGCGGTGGTAACTGGGATAGAGAGGAGTAGAACAAAGCCTAATGGTTCTTAGACATCCTGGCATCTGGGAAATAAGGCCAGGGTCAAGGGTTAAGACAATGCCAGCTGCAGATAACGACAGGATGGATCTAAAGGGTTTTATTATACCTCTTGGTTTGAACCAGCAATGACTTAGCATTATAGGGTCAGCTCTATATAAGAAACAGCATTGCCAAAGGAGGTAAGACTGTTGGACTGACCAGTCTCATTATTGCAATAATTAAATCGATATTAAATAAAGATGATTGTTTGAAGAAAGGACAAAGTCTCTCTCAGTACTGAAATTTCCACGACACCCTATACGCTCACTACACAAGTTGCGTAAGGCCCTGCAAATTACGCAAGAGCCCCGCCACCCCCTCGTGTCAAAGCTGGTGTCAATGTTTACAACTTCGATGAGAGGATGAAGCGGAACTATCCTTCTGGTCACGAAAAGAGAGAAAAAAACACAATGAGAGTGAATTGCGGGAACAGCAATCAGGTAAACTTGTGTTCTCTCCTCTCCAAGTTTGATGTCAGCAAATAACAGTAACGTTGATGTGCTAGCTTGCAGTGCATCTCTCTCTAGTCTGTCTGTCTTGTTAACCTAGCTGGGCAGTGCATCTCTTGGTCTGTCTGTGTCTTGCTTGCCAGACACTTCCAGGGCTGTGTTCTATGACTTTGTGCCTGACAAAACTATTTATTACGTTTGATGAACGCCAACGGGCAACGGTGTTTATAAACTGCATGTGAACATGCATTCATATGCGAGTACACGAAATGAAACTCGCGCTTTCCAGCAGCAACCTCTGTGGGGACCAGTCCAGACAATATATGGGTGTGATGGCATTCCTCATAGGTGCACATAATTTTAAAACAAGACAATGATTATCTAGTCTTTCAGTCAAGGATTAGTTACAACTCTGGACTAATGCAAGATTGAAAGCAATGGATTGACATTGACTGTTGATTTATATATTGCATTAAAAATGTTGATTAGCTGGGCATACTGGGCAACATGGATGCACATCTCTCAGTAAATAATAACCATCAAGTATTCAGCCAAGCCATAGTTTGAAAATGTATAAAAGGAAATCTGGGGGAGTCAGTTTGAATGGGCCTGATGCAGCTGATAAAATTAATAATAGTATTGTTATCTATAATTTACAGGTGCTATGCTTATGTTTGTCAGTAGAGGAGATTCTGGATCATCAGCCAGTACAAGAACAGACTCAGTTGATCCACATCCAATCTCAGCCAGTACTAACACAGACCCAGTACAGCTGGCTTCAGAAAATACTAACACAGACCCAATACAGCCGTCTTCAGCAAGTACTAACACAGACTCAGGTGAAGTACAGGTAGCCTCAGCCAGTACTAGCACAACCAGAGGTGTACAGCCAGCATCAGACACAAGCAGCTCAGACCCTAATAGAACAGTTGCACCAAACGACTGGTCAAAGATCAACACCATTCTGAAACACCATGAGGGTAGTCCTAAACACACAACCAATATGATTAAGTGGAGAGAACTTGATCTGTCAGGGACAGACCCTTGACCAGATACAAATGACAATTTTGGAGGCTAAAAGAAAGAGATGGCGGGATGTCCTTACACATTTAATAAGTATCACCCAGTCTCTGGCTGAAAGAAAAATTCAGACAAATTCTTCCAACCAGATAATGGAAACTTCCTAAAAGAGGTTGAATTACCGGCAAACTTTTACCCCGTTATGGAAATTAATCTCAGCAAAATTAAAGATGGAGAGACACACGCTCATTACCTTGGGAAGCGCACACAGAATGAGCTGATACAGATTGTGAGTGACAAGATTCTGGAAGCAATAGTGACTCAAGTAAGAGACTCAAAGTACTTCTCCATTATCTTGGACTGTACACCTGACATGAGTCACCAGGAGCAAATGTCCATTATTCTGAGAAGCATGGCTTTAAAGGGAAAGCCAGAGATCAAGGAACACTTCCTCGGCTTTGTGAATGTTGAGGTTACAACAGGCTTGAATCTGTCCACTGTCATCTTAGATAACCTCAACGAGCTGAAGATTCCATTTGAAGATTGCAGAGGGCAAGCTTATGATAATGGGGCCAACATGAAGGGCAAGCACCAAGGAGTACAAGCCAGACTGCCATGTTCGTCCCATGTGGAGCACATACTCTAAATATTGTCATTGCAGATGCTGCCAAATATTCAAAAGATGCAGTTGGGTTTTTTGGGCATGTGCTATAGCTCTTCACCTACTTTTCAGCAGGTACACAAAGATGGAGTGTTTTGAAGAAACACGTGAACATAACCGTGAAGTCATGGAGTGACACAAGATGGGAGAGTAGGCTCCAAAGTGCTCATGCAATCAGGTATCAGACTTCTGAGGTTCGGGAGGCATTACTGGAAGCCAGACAGACGATCAACGATCCTGTGGCCAAAGTGGATGAACAAGCACTTGCAGAGGAAGTTGGGTCCTATCGCTTCTTGATTTGCTGTGTCGTATGGTGTGAGATACTGACAATGACAAACAAGGTGAACAAGCTCCTCCAATCCGCCTCAGTGCAGTTGGATATCGCAGTGAATTTAATCTCAAATGCAAAGGAATCCCTCACTCCATACCGGGAAACTGGATTCTTTGAGGCCCAGACAACAGTCAAAAGTATTTGTGAAGAAATTAATGTGGAGGCTGTTCTGAAAGAGAAGAGACTGAGAAACAGCAATGAGGCTCCTGATGAACTAGTGACTGATGCACTGAAAATCCTTGAAGTCAACTACCTCAACATTGTGATCGACTCTGCTGTGAAAACCATGGATGAGAGATTTGAAACACTCAACCAGGTGAAAACCAAATATGGAGTGCTGCTGAACTTCAGCACTGCCTCTCAGATGTCAAGTGAATCTTTAAAGGCTCTAACCTTCAGAGATGACTGTGACATCAGTGGAATGGATCTGGCACCTGAGATTCAGAATTTACCTGATCTGCCATCAGATAGGATGACTGCCTTTGAGCTGCTTTCCTTTCTCTGTGAGAAAAACCTGGAGGAACTCTATCCTAACCTGGATAGCCCTAAGAATTGCAGTTACCCTACCAGTAACAGTAGCATTGGCAGAGAGAAGATTTTCTAAATTAAAGCTCATCAAAGCTACCTGAGGTCTTCCATGTCACAGGAACGTTTGAGTGGTCTGGCCATCATGAGCATAAATCATGACGTGGGGAAACACATGTCCTATGATGACATCATTGATGATTTTGCCTCAAGAAAATGCAGAAGAGGAATATTTTGATGGTAAGATTTGAATTCAAACATTCAAATGTTTACACACTTAGTAACATTTAAGAATGTATGGCAGAAGTGCAATTGTGTAAATGACTGCTTAACTAACTATGTGACATACTTTCTCAATTTCTTCCAGATAGAATGGGGCCCATGCTGATGCTGAAAATGCCCAGGCTGTAGAGGGAACCAAAGTTAATCACACAGCTGTATAGGTTTTATTTGACTATTTTGAGACATATAGCTGAATCTATAGCCTATAGGCTTATGTTTACATTGTATAGCCAAAGCTAATTATAGAATATTGTAAGGATTGGACTAATTACCAGGCAACAGAGCGAAAGCTCAGTGTTATATTTGATTATTTTCAACATTTTATATTTTCTACAATTTCTTATTCATGTTAATGTTAATATTCACTTATCTTAAGATTCTATAGAAAATATTCTATTCAATAAATATTGTTTGTTTTTATTCTGTTCTGTATAGGTCTACTTATTCTTAGACCGACAGATGGAGCAAATTGTTTTAAATGAGGGAGGATTGTAGTGGGAGCATTGGGGTGTCAGGTGTGACTGTGTGGCAATGGCAAATGGTTTACATGGCTCATGGGTCAGGTAGGAGGGCCCCTCTGGCTGCTTAGGGCCCCAGGGAGGTCAGGACCGGCTCTGGCTGTAGCAACCTCATGATGGGTATATGGAAAATTTGAGTATCATGTAGATGCCTAAACCTATCGATGTTACATTGAGCTGGGTAAAGGGAATATGAATGACAGTCATCCAATATGCTTTAATAGAAATAAGGCCATGCTCCCTCATCTTAATTGGCGACGCCACTGGTGTGCTTGTGGCTGATGGCTGTGGACCCTAATGGCCATTATGTGATACACTGGGTTCATAATTCAAGTTGGGATGCTGGGGGATTAAATCGTCATTGCCATTGGTCTGCTTTGTTCCACAACCCTGTAATTTATATTACTCCTTACTCTCCATGATGGACCGACCAAAACAGTTGCACGAACCAACCAATGCGAAAACCCTATAAAAAACGTGTCAAACACAAGGCCCCCAGGCAGAATCCGGCCCATGACACAATATTTTATATGGGCCCTGCAATGATTTGGGTTAAAAACAGATCGCAAAGTGAAATAATATTTTACATAGCAAGAAAGACCGGGCAGCAGAGCCTACCGGTTGACGTCTCAATCGCGTTGTGCTTGTTTTGGCCAACTGAGGGGGCTCCTCGCTACAGCAGCTTCATTCACTCTTCTTCTTCTACTAACTACTTGCTTGCGCTAGTTTTAGAGAAAACTGCCGTGGAAAACATGCCCAGAAGCTAGCAAGTGTCAAGTGAATCACCACAAACGTCTTTTCAAGCCAGATAAGTTAAAATCGTTTGAGATACTAGCTAGTGATGTTATACTGTCACAATTTATTAGATAGATGATCTGCTCTATAAGGTTTATAATAGGTTATGCTAGCTAACGTTAGCTATGTAGACTAAGTTAGCTTGCTAGGTTAGCTAGCTACTGTCGTGGGTTAAAAAACGTTCACATGTAAACATGCAGTGGACGGGCTATTTTGAAAATATGATTATATTAAATGAATGCACAATTAATTATGATAATATGTATTTGTAGATTACAATTTTAATGGTTTGGCATTATAATAAGTAGTGTGAAAATATATTTAGAAATGTTCATGGATAACATTAACATAATGTTTTCTGTTAGAGAGTGGAGAGGAAGGAGAGGAGGAAGACTGGATAGGAAGAAGAGTGAAGGAGATAGAGGAGGAAAGGTAAAGATATGATTACAGAGCCTGCCAATTTATTATTCCAAACAATGTTTTTGAGATAAAATACAAAAATGAGGCAAGCAATGGGAATCTGTTAACCAAAGTATTTTATCTAATAGTGTACAATTTATTATTAAAGATGGGAGAGGAAGTAGAAGAGAGTGAGAAGGAAAAATGAAGGGAGTAAAAAGAGTGAAGCGAGGAGAGTGTAGAAGAGTGAGGTGGAAAGGTAAAGAGAAGGAAAGGAAGAAAGAGAAGGAAGACGAGTGAAGAAAAGAGGAGGAGAAAGATTGGAGGAGAAGAAAAGTTAAGATAGTAAGAAGAGTGACACAAGGAGAGGGAAGAAGAGCAGACAGAGGAGGTACAATGGCTCTTTCCAAGAAACGGAAATGCCATTTTAATGACAACATGATGAGAGAATTTCCATTTATACGCTCAGGTCAAGACGATAGAATGGTTCACTGCACCCTTTGTAATTTCTCTTTTTCAATTAGCAGCGGGGGAAGAACAGCAGTGATCAACAGACGAAAAAGCATAAAGCCTCTCTGATTGCCCGTGTTGGTATGGCCTCTGTCACTACATTCTTCAAGAAGGTAGAGCCTTCCAAAGAAGAATAGGATTTAGCTGTGCAGGAGGGTGTCTTTGCATACCACACTATGCGACACAATCATAGTTACAGATCTATGGACTGCACAGCACAACTGACACGGAAGCTTTATGAGCCAAAGTTTACATGTGCTAGGACAAAATGTGACACCATAGTGAGTAACGTGTTAGCACCATGGGCAACTACTTTGGTAACACAAGACCTAGACCAGGTTGAATTTGTGTCCCTGTCCATTGATGCGTCCAATCATGGACATGTAAAGCTGCTGCCAATAGTAGTCAGATATTGTCAGATATTGTAAGATATATAAAAATGCAAAAAAAGCAAAAGGTGATTGGCTTAGGTTGTCCTGCCCACATCATTCATAACACGGCCAGAACAGCTTTGGATATGATTCCCCTTGATGTTGACTACCTGCTCACAAAGATATTTTCATATTTTCACCAGAGTAGAAAGACTGAAGAGCTTTTGTGAGTTTGTTGGCCAGGAGTACCATAACATTTTAGGACACAGCAATGTTCGCTGGCTGTCCATGCTCCCTGCTCTAGAAAGAGTGCTGAAAATGTATGTGGCATTGAAATCCTTTTTTCTTTCTGAAGACAAATGCCCTGTGACCCACTGACTGAACTTTGACTGGCCTTTGTCCATGGAAACCTGACCGTATACAGTGACACAATCAAGATGCTTGAAGGCCTGGACCGCTGTGCTGTGGAGTCAGCTGCAATTCTGTGAAATGTTGAGGCAAAATTGACTGCAAGACGTGATGACAACTTCATTCCAGTTTTGGTCAGAGGACTTCTGAGAGAGCTAGAGGAAAATGGAGCAATGTCTGAAGAGAGCTTTCTCAAAACATCTCAATCATTCTTGTTCATCATAAGCTGACCCTTTAGGTAGGCTGTCATTGTAAATAACAATTTGTTCTTAACTGACTTGCCTAGTTAAATAAAGGTTAAATGAAAAAAAACAGCGCACCGACTGAATCTTCTACCAGACTGGAAGTTTAAGCCTGTTGAAGGCCCATGCCAAGTTTCACTTCCAACAAGTCATTGCTGTAGCCTACAGAAAATGTCATATTGGTTGTCAAAATGTTAAGTATTCATGTGCGGGTATAAATTACGACTAAAGTACAACAAGACACACAAGAATGAGTCAACAGTTTAGTCATTTACCTTATGAATTAACAGCCTTACGCTCATATCTGGGAATTCAACTTCAGTTGCGCTGCTTTTGTGTGTCCCGTTTATCGCGGAGGGAAAGTGTACAGACATAAACACAAGACCTAGCCAGGCTACTAGAATGTTGCAGTCTGGCTTCGGTTTTTAAAGCTTGAAATTAATAACCCAAAAACTAAACCTGCAACAAAACACCAAAGGAGAAACAAACATAATAGTCTGTCTGGCCCGCAAATTCATTGTGTTTTTTCAATATGGCCCTTGCGCTGATTGAGATTGACACCCCTGCTATAAAACGTTATGACATTTCAAAAATATAAGGCAATAAAGCACTTGAAAACCAGGCTTTTTTTATTTTTATTTTTATTTTACCTTTATTTAACCAGGTAGGTCAGTTGAGAACAAGTTCTCATTTGCAACTGCGACCTGGCCAAGACAAAGCAAAGCAGTGCGACAAAAAAAAACAACAACACAGAGTTACACATTAAACAAACAGTCAAAAACACAATAGAAAATCTATAAACAGAGTGCAAAATGTAGTGCAAAAATGCAGTTAGGTTGGGAGGTAGGACAATAAATAGACTATAGAGTAGAAATAAATTACAGAATTATCATCATTAACACAGGAATGAAGGATGTGCAAATTATGATGTGCAAATAGAGATACTGGAGTGCAAGATTAGTGAAAAATAAACAAAAATAAATATGGGGATGAGGTAGTAGTGTGGGCTATTTACAGAAGGGCTATATACAGGTGCAGTGATCGATAAGCAGCTTTGACAGCTGATGCTTAAAGTTATTGAGGGAGATAGGAACCTCTAGCTTCAATGATTTTTGCAATTCGTTCCAGTCATTGGCAGCAGCGAACTGGAAGGAATGGCGGCCAAAGGAGGTGTTGGCTTTGGGGGTGACCAGTGAGATATACCTGCTGGAGCGCATGCTACGGGTGGGTGTTGCTATGGTGACCAGTGAGCTGAGATAGGGCGGGGATTTACCTAATAAAGACTTATAGATGACCTGGAGCCAGTGGGTTTGGCGACGAATATATAGTGAAGGCCAGCCAACGAGAGCATACAGGTCGCAGTGGTGGGTAGTGTAAGGGGCTTTGGTGACAAAACGGATGGCACTATGATAGACTACATCCAATTTGCTAAGTAGAGTGTTGGAGGCTAGTTTGTAAATGACATCGCCGAAATCAAGGATCGGTAGGATAGTCAGTTTTACAAGGGCATGTTTGGCAGCATGAGTGAAGGAGGCTCTGTTGCGAAATAGGAAGCCAATTCTGGATTTAATTTTGGATTGGAGATGGTTGATGTGAGTCTGGAAGTTGAGTTTATAGTCTAACCAGATGCCTAGGTATTTGTAGGTGTCCACGTATTCTAATTCGGATCCGTCGAGAGTAGTGATGATAGTCCGGTGGGCGGGTGCTGGCATCGTTCGATAGAAAAGCATGCACTTAGTTTTACTAGCGTTTAAGAGCAGTTGTAGGCCACGGAAGGAGTGTTGTATGGCATTGAAGCTTGATTGAAGGTTAGTAAACACAGTATCCAAAGAGGGGCCAGATGTATACAGAATGGTGTCATCTGCGTAGAGATGGATCAGAGAGTCACCAGCTGCGTAGAGATGGATCAGAGAGTCACCAGCAGCGAGAGCGACATCGTTGATGTATATAGAGAAAAGGGTTGGCCCAAGAATTGAACCCTGTGGCACCCCCATAGAGACTGCCAGAGGATCGGACAATAGGCCCTCCGATTTGACACACTGAACTCTGTCTGCAAAGTAGTTAGAGAACCAAGCAAGGCAGTCACTTGAGAAACCAAGGCTGTTGAGTCTGCCAATAAGAATGCGGTGATTGACAGAGTCGAAAGCCTTGGCCAGGTCGATGAAAACGGCTGCACAGTACTGTCTTTTATCGATGGCGGTTATGATATCGTTCAGTACCTTGAGCGTAGCTGAGGTGCACCCATGACCAGCTCGGAAACCAGATTGCATAGCAGAGAAGGTACGGTGGGATTCGAAGTGGTCAGTTATCTGTTTGTTAACTTGGCTTTCGAAAACTTTAGAAAGGCAGGGCAGGATGGATATTGGTCTATAACAGTTTGGGTCTAGAGTGTCTCCTCCTTTGAAGAGGGGGATGACCGCGGCAGCTTTCCAATCTCTAGGGATCTCAGACGATACGAAAGAGAGGTTGAACAAGCTAGTGATAGGTGTTGCAACAATTTTGGCTGATAATTTCAGAAAGAGAGGGTCCAGATTATCTAGCCCAGCAGATTTGTAGGGGTCCAGACTTAGCAGCTCTTTCAGAACATCAGCTGTCAGGATTTGGGTGAAGGAGAAGCGGGGGGGGCTTGGGCAAGTAGCTGCCGGGGGTGCAGAGCTGTTGACCGGGGTAGGGGTAGTCAGATGGAAAGCATGGCCAACCGTAGCAAAATGCTTATTGAAATTTTCAATAATCTTGGATTTATCGGTGGTAACAGTGTTTCCGAGCCTCAGTGCAGTGGGCAACTGGGAGGAGGTGCTCTTATTCTCCATTGACTTTACAGTGTCCCAGAACTTTTTGGAGTTAGTACTACAGGAAGCAAATTTCTGTTTGAAAAAGCTGGCCTTTGCTTTTCTAACTGACTGGGTGTACTTGTTCCTGACTTCCCTGAATAGCTGCATATCGCGGGGGCTATTCGATGCTAATGCAGTGCGCCACAGGATGTTTTTGTGTTGGTCTAGTGCAGTCAAGTCTGGGGTGAACCAAGGGCTATATCTATTCTTAGTTCTACGTTTTTTGAAAGGGGCATGCTTATTTAGGATGGTGAGGAAAGCACTTTTAAAGAACAACCAGGCGTCCTCTACTGACGGGATGAGGTCAATATCCTTCCAGGATACCTGGGCCAGATCGAATAGAAAGGCCTGCTCGCAAAAGTGTTTTAGGGAGCGTTTGACAGTGATAAGGGGTGGTCGTTTGGCCGCTGACCCATTGCGAACACAGGCGATGAGGCAGTGATCGCTGAGATCCTGGTTGAAAACAGAGGAGGTGTATTTGGAGGGCAAGTTAGTCAGGATGATATCAATAATGGTACCCATGTTTACGGATTTTGGGTTGTACCTGGTGGGTTCCTTGATAATTTGTGCGAGATTGAGGGCATCTATCTTAGATTGAAAGACAGCCGGGGTGTTAAGCATATCCCAGTTTAAGTCACCTAACAGTACAAACTCTGAAGATAGATGGGGGGCAATCAATTCACATATGGAGTCCAGGGCACAGCTGGGGGCTGAGGGGGGTCTGTAACAGGCGGCAACAGTGAGAGACTTATTTCTGGATAGGTGGATTTTTAAAAGTAGAAGCTCAAACTGTTTGGGCACAGACCTGGACAGTATGACAGAACTCTGCAGGTTATCTCTGCAGTAGATTGCAACTCCACCTCCTTTGGCAGTTCTATCTTGACGGGAAATGTTGTAGTTGGGGATGGAAATTTCCGAATTTTTGGTGGCCTTCCTAAGCCAGGATTCAGACACAGCTAGGACATCCGGGTTGGCGGAGTGTGCTAATGCTGTGAATAAATCAAACTTAGGGAGGAGGCTTCTAATGTTAACATGCATGAAACCAAGGCTTTTACGGTTACAGAAATCAACAAATGAGAGCGCCTGGGGAATAGGTGTAGTACTGGGGGCTACAGGACCTGGGTTTACCTCTACATCACCAGAGGAACAGAGGAGTAATAGAATTAGTATTCGACTAAGGACTTTAAGAACTGGACGTCTAGTACGTTGGGTACATAGAATAAAAGGAGCAGATTTCTGGGCGTGGTGGAATAGATTCAGGGCATAATTTATAGTCAAGGATATAGAAGGGTGTGAGTTCAGTGGAGGTAAACCTAGGCGTTGGGTAATAAAGAGAGAGGTTGCATCTCTGGAGACACCAGTTAAGCCAGGTGAGGTCTCCGCATGTGTGGGGGGAGGGACAAAAAAGCTATCAGAGCCCAGTTGAGCAGGACTGGGGGCTCTGCAATGAAGTAAAACAATAATAGCTAACCTAAACAACAACAGACAAGGCATATTGAAATAAGAAAGGGGCAGAACATAAAATAAATAAAATGACAGTTAATTAAGAGGGCTAAGACAACGACGGGTAATGGCGATGAATGGACAAAGAGGGTCAGTTAGAAAAAAAAAAGTGATGTACTACACACAGGACCTGAGGCCTGGTAGTTAAACAGAAATAAATACCATAAAACCAAACAGTCCTGCAGGCATCAGCTGTGGAGCTGAACAAGCGTAGGATCCGATGAAAAAGCAAAGTGGTGAGCCGGGGAATCAGTTCAATGGCACGGCGTTCAGAGTGTTAGCAGGCCGGGCTAGCAGGCCGGAGCTAGCAGATGAATCTTCGGCGGCGTCGCAGAGGAGAACCCTGTTGAGACCACGTCGGACAATTACGTCGGCAGACCAGTCACGGTGGCTCGGTGGGGCTCCGTGTCGACAGTAGAAAGGTCCAGGTAGGTTGATAAGGTACTGGAGCCCGGGAGAGTAGCTAGCACACGTCGGCTGTCCGGGAGATGAGCCTAGCTCACGCTAGCATTGGAAGCATGTACACAATGGAGCTTAGCTATAAACGTCGGTCAGTCGAATGCAGCTAGCTAGCTGTGATGATCCGGTGTGGTGGTCCGGTACTTTCAGTGGAAATCCGGTAAAGTGGAAGGGAACGCAGTCCGATAAGCGCTGGGTTGGTAGCGCGCTGAGCAGACTGGCCAATATTGTCCGAACTGAAAGCTGGCTGATCAGCCAGAGCGGAGGTGAAGACCGCTAGCAGTGGTTAGCGATGGAAGGTTAGCAAGCTAGCTAGCAGGCTAACTTTTGACTGCGGTTCGGTTAAATAGTGGAAAAACACGGATATTTGACCCGATATTTGACCCGTTTCACGTTGGGTAGGTGGCTTGCAGGAGGGGTAAATCGGGAACAAATAAAAATGTATGGAAAGACAAATTACAAACTATTTACACGAGACGAGACGGGACAAAACAAAATACACGTCTGCACTGTTACGCCATCTTGGAAGCGTTTTTTTTCTTTGACACTTTCCTCCTAAAAATTCAGGTTTGGGCAATGGCTGACATTTCTCCCAGTCATGGAGCATATCCCTGTTATGTGGGGCGTCGTATGGAGACGTTTACATCTGATAGGCGTCCTCCATTTTAATGATGTCTATCTTCTCCTCAGCAAGTGCCAGTGAATGCATCTTAGAATGAGAGTGGAACAACAGCAAAATACACTTTACCTAGCAAACCGAGAACATTCCCAGAACATTAGCTAAGATTCCCATTAAGTTCCATTGCCCAGACGGCATCCCAGCCGGGTCCTCAGAGCATGTGCAGACCAGCTGGCTGGAGTGTTTACAGACATAGAGTGTTCAATCTCTCCATATCCCAGTATGTTGTCCACCATTGTTCCTGTACCCAAGAAAGCAAATGTAACGGAACTAAACGACTGAACTAATTAACTTAGGATGATAACATCCCAAGAATGTTTTTTATAAAATCTTTCATTTTCCCAAAAATGTTTTAAATGAAATATCCTTGTAATGTTTTCCTAACATTCACTAAATCAACCACCACAGAACATTCCCTAAAGGTTTTCATTACATTTTCAGGTAATGTAATAACACAATGGACCAGTAATGTTTTTCCCAGCAAACCAAAATTGGTTCTGTGAAAGTTTCCAGAACATTCATTAGGTTGCAGCAAATGTTTTCATAACACAAAAATTGTCCATTCGTGGTGATGATTATAGAACGTTTGTATAAAATGTTCCCAGAACACATTTCTTCTGTTATTTAATGGTTCCCAGAATGTTTCATTAGTTAGTGGGAACAGTCTGTTGGGAACATTGTGGGGACATGACAAAATACACACTACCGTTCAAAAGTTTTGGGTCACTTAGAAACGTCCTTGTTTTTTAAAGAAAAGCACATTTTTTGTTCATTAAAATAACATCAAATTGATCAGAAATACAGTGTAGACATTGTTAATGTTGAAAATGAATATTGAAGCTGGAAACTGCAGATTTTTTATGCATAGGCGTACAGAGGCCCATTATCAGCAACCATCACTCCTGTGTTCCAATGGCACATTGTGTTAGTTAATCCAAGTTTATCATTTTAAAAGGCTAATTGATCATTAGAAAACCCTTTTGCAATTATGTTAGCACAGCTGAAAACTGCTGTGCTGATTAAAGAAGCAATAAAACTGGCCTTCTTTAGACTAGTTGAGTATCTGGAGCATCAGCATTTATGGGTTCGATTACAGGCTCAAAATGGCCAGAAACAAATAACTTTCTTGTTCTGAGAAATTAAGGCTATTCCATGCTAGAAATTGCCAAGAAACTGAAGATCTCGTACAATGCTGTGTACTACTCCCTTCACAAAACATCAGTCTCAAGGTGAAGAGGCAACTCTGCGATGCTGGCCTTCTAGGCAGAGTTTCAAAGAAAAAGCCATATCTCAGACTGGCCAATGAAAAGAAAAGATTAAGGGCAAAAGAACACAGACACTGGACAGAGGAAGATATGGCTTTTTCTTTGCAACTCTGCCTAGAAGGCCAGCATCCCAGAGACGCCTCTTCACTGTTGACGTTGAGACTGGTGTTTTGCGGGTACTATTTAATGAAGCTAACAGTTGAGGACTTGTGAGGTGTCTGTTTCTCAAATGTAATGTACTTGTCTTCTTGCTCAGTTGTGCACCAGGGCCTCCCACTCCTCTTTCTATTCTGGTTAGAGCCAGTTTGCCCTGTTCTGTGAAGGGAGTAGTACACAGCATTGTATGAGATCTTCAGTTTCTTGGCAATTCCTCGTTGTTCTGTGACCTGCTATATGACCTGCAATATGACCTGCTATATGACATATTACAGCGGGTGAAATAAGTATTGAACACGTCACAATTCTTCTCAGTAAATATATTTCCAAAGGTGCTATTGACATGAAATGTTCACCAGATGTTGGTAACAACCCAAGTAATCCATACATTCAAAGAAACCATAACAACTTAATTTCTGAACTTATTTATGTGTAATAATGTGAAATGACACAGGGGAAAAGTATTGAACACATGAAGAAAGGGAGGTGCAAAAAGGCATGGAAAGCCAAGACAACAGCTGAAAACTATCAGTAATTAAAAAGCAATCCAGCCCCCTGTCAGTGCAAATGAATATCAGCTGATTCAGTCCCAACTGAATGTTCCAGTGAGCACTGTTGGGGCCATAATACGGAAGTGGAAAGACAATCATTTCACCATAAATTTGCCTCGACCAGGTGCTCCTCGCAAGATTTTTGACAGAGGAGTGAAAAGAATAATCAGAAGAGTTGTCCAAGAGCCAAGGACCAAGGAGCTTCAAAAAGACCTGCAATTAGCAGGTACTGTTGTCTCAAAGAAAACAGTAAGTAATGCACTCCACCGCCATGGCCTGTATGCACGCTCTCCACGCAAGACTCCATTGCTGAAAAAAAAGCATGTTGAAGCTCGTTTAAAGTTTGCTGCACAACACATGAAATACTGGGAGAATATAGTGTGGTCAGATGAGAGCAAAATTGAACTGTTTGGATGTCATAATACACACCATGTTTGGAGGAGAAATGGCACTGCACATCACCCTAAAAACACCATACCAACAGTGAAGTTTGGAGGTGGGAACATCATGGTGTGGGGCTGCTTTTCAGCAAATGGTACTGGCAAACTTCACATAATTGAAGGAAGGATGAATGGGCAAATTTACCGAGACATTCTTGACAAAAATCTGCTGCCATCTACCAGGATGATGAAGATGAAACGAGGGTGGACATTTCAGCAAGACAATGATCCCAAACACACAGCCAAGGAAACTCTCAATTGGTTTCAAAGAAAGAAAATAAAGCTGCTAGAATGGCCGAGCCAATCACCTGACTTAAATCCCATTGAAAATCTATGGAAAGAACTGAAGATCAAGATTCATAGAAGAGGCCCACGGAACCTTCAAGATTTGAAGACTGTTTGTGTGGAAGATTGGGCCAAAATCACACCAGAGCAATGCATGCGTCTAGTTTCTCCATACAGGAGGCGTCTTGAAGCTGTCATTACCAACAAAGGCTTTTGTACAAAGTATTAAATAAATATCAGTAAGTGTGTTCAATACTTTTTCCCTGTGTCATTTCACATTATTACACATAACTTAATTTCTGAACTTATTTGTTTTGGTTTCTTTGTATGTATTGATTACTTGGGTTGTTACCAACATCTGGTGAAAAATTCATGTCAGTAGCCTTTGGAAATATAGTTACTGAGAAAAATGGTGACGTGTTCAATACTTATTTCACCAGCTGTAGATGACCTGTTATATAACCTGTTATATGACCTGTAATATGACCTATTATATGACCTGCTATATGACCTGTTATATGACGCACCAGCCTACAGTGTGTGTTGCCATGGCCACACACAGAGCTGTGTTGACAGTGGGCCTGTAGCTGCTTGTCCTAATGTTGTTATTACAGGATGCTTGGCATGTTCACCCTCAGCCACTACTGACTGGTGTTTGATCAGGCCACTCGTGTTATGGAGCAGGAAATATAGGCTGGCAAAAGCACAGCACTCCATTAGCTGAAATAATGTGAGATAGAAATACATTAATAGCTTGCTCTTGATATTGTAGAAATAGAAGCCATTCCTATCTCATTTCTATGGGTAGCCTACTCATTTGAGTTTTTATGTCTTAAGATGTCGTGTTGGAGCACTTTACAGTCATTCATGTCGTTCATGTCGTTCATGTCCTATGGTGTTTTCTACAATGGTCTCATGCTTCAACACAAACACATACTAAACCAATGAACTAGTTGGTTGTTATTTCCATTATGTTCATGTTGAATATAACGACTTGTATGTGTTTTACTAGGACGTATTCGTGAAAATGAATAGTGAATTATCTGATGTTTATTAAGAAAAACCTATCTTAGAATTTGACAATTTGCTTTACCGAAGTTCCCTATTTAGGCCAGAATTCTGTATGGTCGGTTAACCTCATTTTTTCCATATGCTAATAAATAACCTAGCTAGATCTTGACATTTCTCAGTACAATTTAAACAGATAACTGACAGTATCCTGGTAGGTTCTTGTGTGTGCTTTGCCTCAAACACTGCAGTATGTTCCACAGGGTTCCCATATTCTGATTTCTGTGTGCTAAGAAACCCACCCCAAGACACCTCAGAAATCGCTGCCAGCAATTTATTGGCCATAACCTCCACTGTTTTAAAGACATGGTTTGCTGACTATCTTGTCGAGGCTTGCTGTGCTGCCATACCACTGGGTAGTGCCACAGAGGTCCGCAGCTTCAGAACTGCACAGAGAAAAGTAAACTAAAAAATATCTATCAGATTTACAGCCATCTTGAAACAGAGGAGGAGTGACCACCAGCAGCAGAATCCTCATACTCACCCTTTTCACATCTTTTCCAAACGTCTCGCTGAAGCTGGTGCCCAGTATTTCAAACTGGACATGAGAATTGGATCCGTTTGCTTTGAAATCCATCGTTCCTGTGAGGCCTGTGATATGTCCCTGTGATGGGAGAGAGGGAGTTAGATAGAGAGAAAAGAGAGAGAGAATATATGATGACTTTCATAGAAAGAGTGAGATCTCACAGTGTCACGACAAGAGCGCCTGTTCAGCGCCAAGCCCTTCAGTATCAAGTCCATAACGAAATTGATGCGCTCCCAAAGCCAGTTTAATATTGTGGTTGAATCAGTTTGCACGTTTGAACCAGTGACACTGTGCTAGGGACAGACAGAGATCTCTGAGACAAAGATATCTATCCCATGTCCCCCCAGGGATAGATTAGACTCGCTCCACAGGTCTCTGTGGCTCATAGAACGTTAAAGGAGTATGAAATTGAAGAGTGCACGCACGCACACACACACACACACACACACACACACACACACGCTAGCCAATACTGCTCTAAAGACATCATTGGAAAAAAGGGCCCCAAAACCCACGAGTGCCACAAAAAGTCAATCAATCACAATAAAAAAAAACATAAAAATATCTCGGTTTTACTGTAATGACTAGGAAAATCAGGCAAACAATTCATACAGTACAAGGTTAGAAAAAGGTTCATGTTCGTGTTCTGAACTAAAGTTTACCATCTGGATGTTCTCCAGCATGGACCAGCCTCCATTCCAAGGTTTGGTGGACTTCTTGATACAGTTCAGACTGGCCATGCTGTGCCACTTTCTGTCCACCAACTTCCTCTGGAAGGCGTTGGCCAGAGCCAGCACGCTGTCGTACAGGTACAGGTTGGACACCTGGAGTACAGACAGTCACAGGTACATAGAGGGAGGATTAGGGAGAAAACACCATAGAATTACATATAAGACTCTAGAATGGGTGTTAGCATCCTAGTAACATGCCTAAAAACCGTCCATCTTGGTCAGGAAAACATCCATTGTAGTAACTGATAACATATCGTAAAATGTTCTATTAAACAATATATTTCTAGGATCTCTGTTGAAAACACACAACAAAGATTGGAGACCATGGGAACCACTTAAACGTGATTAGATCATCATTGTTGATGCAGAACAGTAAACTTTAAGCTGCACCATAATGGAGTTTTGGTGTGTTTTGATGTGTTTAATAGGACCAGGATTTCCCGTTTGTGTGTCATGCCGACTTGGAAAACTACTGCATAAACAAAGGTTAGAAAGGATTTATAAATAGAGCCCTGTGGTTGTCTGTCAAAGCAGCACCACAGATGTTGGTCTGGCTCTGATGGGGAGTGAATGGGTGCTAATCCCAGTGACCTCTGGGACTAGGAGTGACTGGGAGTAAGACACAGCTGGGGACATCAGGAACCCACATGAGCCCCACCCAAAACACGCATGCATGCATATTCACACACACACCCATCTATCACACTCCCCTATCAAACTGACACACAGCATGACAGCCCCCTTGAGCAGATGTGAGTCCAGTACCAGAGTCCAACCCAGAGCCATGGAGCAGAAACCAAATGCACAGTGACAAATAAACAGCGGAGCAGTCCAACTGTTTCAGAGATGAAGGACGCAGACATCCCACTGGGCTACGATAATGTCATAACCTGCACTGACAATTCATCTCCCTTCTCTAGCATGTTAGAATAACAACATTAGGCAATACAGAGCTGCATCCACATTATAACGCTATAGGCTACCTCATACATCTACCCCTCATCATGATATGATTGTGATAACTTACACAGATATCTGTTGTAATTATTATGCCTTTTGTCATTTTAGAGTGTGAACTCACAATCAGAACCAGTAAAGCAGTCTGCACTAGTCTGTGGCCAGATTAGAAGATCAAGGACAACTATGAGCCAGGCTGGGCTCGGCTAATTGAGTCCAGGCAGGACTAACTGAGGCTGGGCTGGGCTAAGACTGAGTAGTCTTGTAAACTGACCCTAGGCAAAAGCAGTGATTAGGGTCTGGTTTGAATTATGGACTCTTTTGGCATAGAGGAACAACGTCACTGCCTACGTCGATAATTAAAAACTCCCAACAAATCACGAGGCAAACCACAGGTTGCAGGCACAACCTTTGCAGTAGTTTCAGTACTCAAGTTTTCAAGATATGTCACTTTCAAAATACAGGAATCATCATCATATGATGCAAAATGCATGGAGATGATTTCTGTATTTTGAAAGTTACATAAAGTATGGCGTAGGTAGTGACGCTATGCCAAAAGAGTCCATCATTGAAACCAGACCCAAGTCACTGCTTTTGCCTAGGATCAGTTTTACGACACTAAGGCTTGGCTGGGCTAACTGAGGCTGGGCCACTGATAGTACATCTGTCTGGGTAGTGTGTACCTGAAGAACTGGGACATTGGTTACAACGTCCTCATCACTCCAAACCCCCTGGACCTAGATCTATCCATCAGTGATACTTAGAGAAGTCCGAAATAGCAACAAATAAAATAAAATTGTATTTGTCACATGCGCCAAATACAACAAGTATAGGTAGACCTTACCGTGAAATGCTTAATTACAAGCGCTTAACCAACAATGCAGAGGTTTTTCTTTAACTAAGCAAGAAAAAAATATGTACATAATACAAATAAAATGACACAATCGAATAACAATAACGAGGCTATATACATACAGGGGGTATACATGTGCGGGGGTACAGGTTAGTAGAGGTAATTGAGGTAATATGTACAGTGCATGTAGGTAGGGGTAGTGACTATACATTGATAATAAAAAGCAAGAATTAACAGTGTAAAAAAGGGTGTCGATCCAAAAAGTCCAGCTAGCCATTTCATTAACTGTTTAGTAGTCTTATGGCTTGGGGGTAGAAGCTGTTAAGGAGCCTTTTGGACCTAGACTTGGAGATCCGGTACCGCTTGCCATGTGGTAGTAGATAGAACAGTCTATGACTTGGGTGGCTGAAGGCCCAATTTTTAGGACCTTCTTCTGATACCGCCTGGTATAGAGGTCCTGGATGGCAGGAAGCTTGGCCCCAGTGGTCAGATGCCGAGCAATTTCCATACCAAAAGGTGATGCAACCAGTCAAGATGCTCGTAATGGTGCAGCTGTAGAACCTTTTGAGGATCTGAGGTCCCATGCCAAATCTTTTCAGCCTCCTGAGGGGGAATAGGCTTTGTTGTGCCCTCTTCACAACTGTCTTGGTGTGTTTGAATCATGATAGTTTGTTAGTGAGGTGGACACCAAAGAACTCTCAAGCCGCTCTCAAGAGCTGTAGTCGATGAACAACATTCTCACGTGTTCTTTTTGTCCAGGTGGGAAAGGGCAGTATGGAGTGCAATAGAGATTGCGTCATCTGTGGATCTGTTGGGACGGTATGCGAACTGGAGTGGGTCTAGGGTTTCTGGTATCATGGTGTTGATGTGAGCCATAACTAGCCTTTCAAAGCACTTCATGGCTACAGATGCGGTAGTCATTTAGGCAGGTTACCTTGCGTTCTTGGGCACAGGGACTATGGTGGTCTGCTTGAAACATGTAGGTATTACAGACTCAGTCAGGGAGAGGTTGAAAATGTCAGTGAAGACACTTGCCAGTTGGTCAGCGCATGCTCTGTGTACATGTCCTGGTAATCTGCACTGCGGCCTTATGTATGTTGACCTGTTTAAAGATCTTACTCACATCGGCTATGGAGAGCGTGATCACACAGTCGTCAGGAACAGCTGGTGCTCTCATGCATTGTTCAGTGTTGCTTGCCTCGAAGCTAGTATAGAAGGCATTTAGCTCAACTAGTAGTCTCGCATTAATGGGCAGCTTGCTACTGGGTTTCCCTTTGTAATCCGTAATAGTTTGCAAGCACTGGCACATCCGACGAGCATCAGAGCCAGTGTAGTAGGATTCAGTCTTAGTCATGTATTGACGCTTTGCCTGTTTAATGGTTCGTCGGAGGGCATAGCGGGATTTCTTATAAGCGTCTGGAATAGTGTCCAGCTCCTTAAAAGCTCTTTATGTCAGTGTGGATGTTGCCTGTACTACATGGCTTCTGGTTATAATATGTACGTACTGTCTCTGTAGGGACGACGTCATCAATGCACTTATTGATGAAGCCGGTGACTGATGTGGTATACTCCTCACTGCCATCGGATGAAGCCCGGAACATATTCCAGTCTGTGCTAGGAAAACAGTCCTGTAGCTTAGCATCCCCATCATCTGACCACTTCCATCTTGAGCGAGTCACTGGTTGCAAGCAGGAATCAGGAGGATAGAATTATGGTCAGATTTTCCAAATGGAGGGCGAGGGAAAGCTTTGTACGTGTCTCTGTGTGTGGATTAAAGGTGCCCTAAAGTTTTTTTTCTTTTTTTTTCTTTGGCACATGCGGGTAGAAATTAGGTAAACGGATTTAAGTTTTCCTGCATTAGGAGCGACGCTTCTGCGTGAGCATTCAACAACAACAACAACAACAACTCATATTCCCTTATCACTCCTCTCCTCTCCATTTTGTTAGCTGTGTGTCCTCTCCTGATTCCTGTGTTTTGATGATAACCTTCTGATTATTTCACTATCACAACATGTTCAACCAGAGATCAACAAGTGACCCCTTTAGACGCCCCCATCGAGAGTGCTTAGTCAAGCTCAATCCCACCCAGAGAAGTGGAGTGAATCACTGCATTTTGGAGGTGATTTGCTGTATACTGAGTGAAGAAGTGCATATGGCTAATTTACAGCTTTCCAGGGCATGAGAAACTAGGTACAATAGTGTTAAAAGTGCAAATTCAGCAACAGACTGCTGTTGGTGTTTTGCCAGCACCGTGAACCAGCATTTTCCTTGTCATGAAGGTGATTTAACATCAAAGAGCGTTTAACCCTCTTTTGCATTAATTATTGAGATAAGAGCCCCCGGAGGATTTGGGCCATCTGTTAACAGTTATCATTAGCGAGAGTTCAGGTGGGTTCAAGCAGGTTTTCAATCAGAGACACCTCTGGTTACATAAAGGTATAACAGAGGGGAGGGATGTCAGAGAGCAGCATCCATGTGATCTAGCTGCTATCTAGCTGCTATCTAGCTGCCGTATCAAAGTGAGCAGCATCCATGTGATCTAGCTGCTATCTAGCTGCCATATCAAAGAGAGCAGCATCCATGTGATCTAGCTGCTATCTAGCTGCTATCTAGCTGCCATATCAAAGAGAGCAGCATCCATGTGATCTAGCTGCTATCTAGCTGCTATCTAGCTGCCATATGAAAGGGAGCAGCATCCATGTTATCTAGCTGCTATCTAGCTGCCATATCAAAGAGAGCAGCATCCATGTTATCTAGCTGCTATCTAGCTGCCATATCAAAGAGAGCAGCATCCATGCTATCTAGCTGCTATCTAGCTGCTATCTAGCTGCCATCTAGCTGCTACTATCTAGCTGCTATCTAGCTGCTATCTAGCTGCTATCTAGCTGCTATCTAGCTGCTATCTAGCTGCTATATCAAAGGGAGCAGCATCCATGTTATCTAGCTGCTATCTAGCTGCTATCTAGCTGCCGTATCAAAGTGAGCAGCATCCATGTGATCTAGCTGCTATCTAGCTGCCATATCAAAGAGAGCAGCATCCATGTGATCTATCTGCTATCTAGCTGCTATCTAGCTGCCATATCAAAGAGAGCAGCATCCATGTGATCTAGCTGCTATCTAGCTGCTATCTAGCTGCCATATCAAAGAGAGCAGCATCCATGTGATCCAACTGCTATCTAGCTGCTATCTAGCTGCCATATCAAAGTCAGTTAAGAACAAATTCTTATTTACAATGACGGCCTACCCCGGCCTCCCCTAACCCCGACGACGCTGGGCCAATTGTGCGCCGCCCTCTGGGACTCCCAGTCACAGCCGTTTGTGATACAGCCAGGAAAGATGATTGACCCTGGGGATATAAGACCACTGAAAGGCCCCTTGTTGAACTGACCTCCAATGACTGTAAGTATCCTTCCTGGGGGTCACAGAGTAAGGAGGAGATGCGGTGGTTGTTCCTCATGCAGCGCACGTTGCTGTCCCTCCACAGTGGAAAGATCTGACGAATCACTGTCATCCGCCCCAATGCACTGTGGGCCAACTCCATGATCTCAGTGTCACTGATCTCCTACAGACAGAGGGAGAAAGAAGGGAAGAGGAGGGGAGAGGAGGGGGAGAGACGGGGAAAGGAGAAGAGGAGAGAAGGGGAGAAGAAGGGAGAGAGGGGGGAGAAAGGGGGGGAGAGGAAGAGAGGAGGGGGGAGGAAAGGAGGGGAAGAGAAGGGTAGAGGGGGAGAAAACAGGAAAGGAGAGGAGAAGAGAAGAGAAGGGGAGAGGGTGAGAGGGGGAGAAGGGGAGAAGGGGAGAGGGGTAGAAGGGGAGAGGGGGAGACATGTTACAGCATCAACAAAAAGGTGAAACAAAAACTGTCCAGCCTGTTACTACTGACTACCAACTATGACAAGGTGGACAGACTCCCTGTGTACAGTTACTACTGACTACCAACTATTACAAGGTGGACAGAGTCCCTGTGTACGGAGTCCCTGTGTACTGTTACTACTGACTACCAACTATGACAAGGTGGACAGAGTCCCTGTGTACGGAGTCCCTGTGTACTGTTACTACTGACTACCAACTATGACGAGGTGGACAGAGTCCCTGTGTACGGAGTCCCTGTGTACTGTTACTACTGACTACGAACTATGACGAGGTGGACAGAGTCCCTGTGTACGGAGTCCCTGTGTACTGTTACTACTGACTACTAACTATGACAAGGTGGACAGAGTCCCTGTGTACGGTGACCATATTAGGATAGTCTCAGTCTCAGTCCTGACACGAGTCCTGCTGAGACTGAGACTCTATTGATTCAGGGTGTGGTCATTTTCATAGTCCCTTTACTTCTTGTTATTACTTTGGCATTCTGAAATTCAGGAATAATCAGGAAAAGCCATAGCCTATACCCAGAAAGCATAGGCCCAGTGGCCAACCCATTTAAACAGCATAATGCACATGGAAATGGATACCCACAATCAATATTGGAAACCCACAATCAAGTACTTGCAAACCACAATACCTGCTAAGGTGAAAGAATGTATCATTACAATAAAATGTGTAAATTAGAAGTTTGACGTTCAAGTAAAAGAGTAATGCCAAGTAGAGAAAGCGAAAGCTGTGTCCTTAGAAAGCTCTAACAAATGTCTAAACTGGGTATGAGGATGAAGTCTGTATAGTGTGCGGTGTCCATATTAGGATAGCCTCAGTCTCAGGAGCGGATGGCAGTGCTGCAGGAGCTGTGCCCTATGGATGAGCATGAATATGGATGCTTTGCTGCGTGGTGAAAGAGCTTCTTCCTTCTCCTCCTTCTACTTCCTTGGGTCTGCTTGCTGTTCACAACACAGTGCTCACTGAGCCTGCAGGCAATCTCTGAGCTCCTGCTTGAGAGACCACCAGGCCCAATGGCCCATCATCTCACCCACCGCATCCACCCCCAGGATATGTGCTAGTCAGCCACAACCGGCCCCCGGCTCCCTGCTCACCCCACCACCACAGCTGTTGGCTTGTCTTCTCAGACTACTTTTGTTATTATCGTATTTTCTGCTGGCTTGGGCTTCCCTCAGCCCTGTGAGAATGGGAAATGAACCCAGGCAGGCTTGCACAATCCCAGTCTGCACCTTGCCTGGCCTGGTATGTCCTGACTCCTGACACTGTCAGGCACACCTCAATGGTGGTTTCCCAGATACAGATGAAGCCTCGTTCTGGACTAAAAAGCAAACTCAATTGTGAATCTCCATTGAAAATTATTTTTGGGGGTTTAATGGGTATTCTGGGAAACCACCCCATGTTTGTCTGAAGCAGCAGGGAAGCCTACAGTTCTGTATCACTTCCACATAAATGAGAGAGATGATTCTTGCATGATATGATAATAATAACAGACTGGCCGTTTGACAGTGATGAATGGTTAATTTACCCTACAATTATAATGTGATATGGGGGAAATAAATGCTGGTCGCAGCTTTAAAAAAACAAACATGTTATCCAATACTCCGAGCTGACAAATGATTCAACGGCAGATGCTCTGATAAAAATTATTAAACAAAGCATTGTTGGTAATGTTTTACTCATCATCAAGTTGGTATTTTGTCCATGTATAAAAAAGATGTCAAAGTTTTACACATGGATGTTTTGTTAAATCAGGGGAAATAAGCTTTTTTGGTTGTAGTTTTTAACCCTGTCAGAGCTAATAGGGTATACTATAGGGTGTACAGTATGCAAAATGTCCTTTCATATAATAACCAGAGGCAAAATCATTAATATTCATGACTTACATTTGGTGATTGGTTGAGCCTTATTGGGTGTGTGACATCACACAGATGCGCTTTTACCTTTCCACAAACTGTCTGTTGCTTGAAATGAGCAAGTTGACCCAAATGTATAAAAAATTGGAAATCCACGATTAGTTGGTTAGTAGCGGTTACTACCTGGCCAGTGAGCTATCTAGCTACATCTTAGTCATTTAGCTAGCTTTATAAATGCAGGGGTCAGTGGATAAACTACAGTAAATGAGTTGAACATATAAGATCTGAAAACAAATTAGTCAGCAATTATTGTTGTATGTGGACAACATCTCATTCCAAAATCATAGACATAACAGCCTCCACTCTTCTGGGAAGGCTTTCCACTAGATGTTGGAACATTGCTGAGGGGACTTGCTTCCATTCAGCCACAAGAGCATTAGTGAGGTCGAGCACTGATGTTAGGCGATTAGGCCTGGCTTGCAGTCAGCGTTCAATTCATCCCAAAGGTGTTCAATGGGGTTGAGGTCAGGGCACTCGACAAACCATTTCTGTATGGACCTCGTTTTGGGAACAGAGGCATTGTCATGCTGAAACAGGAAAGGGCCTTCCCCAAACTGTTGCCACAAAGTTGGAAGCACTGGCTCGTCTAGAATGTAATTGTATGCTGTAGTGTAAAGATTTCCATTCAATGGAACTAAGGGTCCTAGACCAAACCATGAAAAACAGCCCCAGACCATTATTCCTCCACCAAACTTTACAGTTGGCACTATGCAATGGGGCAGGTAGTGTTCTCCTGGCATCCGCCAAACCCACATTTGCCCACAGACTGCCAGATGGTGAAGCGTGATTCATCACTCCAGAGAATGCGTTTCCACTTCTCCAGAGTCCAATGGCGGCGAGCTTTACACCACTCCAGCCGATACTTGGCATTGCGCATGGTGATCATAGGCTTGTGTATGGCTGCTTGGCCATGGAAACCCATTTCATGAAGCACCGAACAGTTCTTGTGCTGACGTTGCTTCCAGAGGCAGTTTGGAACTCGGTAATGGGTGCTGCAACCGAGGACAGGCTAATTTTACACGTTACGCGCTTCAGCACTTGGTGTTCCCGTTCTGTGAGCCGTTGTTGCTCCTAGACATTTCCACTTCACAATAACAACACTTACAGTTGAGATGGAAGCTCAACTGTCTGTCTGTCTGTCTGTCTGTCTGTCTGTCTGTCTGTCTGTCTGTCTGTCTGTCTGTCTGTCTGTCTGTCTGTCTGTCTGTCTGTCTGTCTGTCTGTCTGTCATCTGGTTGTAGTAACCAGTTAGCCAGTCAGTCATCTGGTTGTAGTAACCAGTTAGCAAGCCAAACATTTCTGAGTTTCTTCATTCCGACTAGCATGTGAACACGGCATGATACCCTGACATAGGGAATTGCTGAGGGGACTTATCCTATCTCCTACATTCTGTAATATCTCTGTCCGATGGGAGAACAATTGTCCGCCATTGTTTTGTGTTTTGCTAAGTGATGTCATGCATCCAGTAAGGATCAACCAATCACCCAATGGATAATAATGACTTTGCCTCTGTCTATCCTCTGAAATTACATTTTGTATACAGTGGCGCAGTACAGAGCATCCTGCTGGATGTGTCAACCATGAACATATTTTTCCCATTAAATGGAATTGTTTCATTCCTATATCAGTGCAGGCCAGGAGGGGTGTTGGGGGTTGGTGTTAGTACTAAAACCCTGCTAACGCTTTTCTCTTGGCCTCACATGCCCCTCCTGATTTCACACTCCGATGTGACCAACATCTTCAGTTGCTGTACAGGCTGGCCCTCTGTCCTGCTGACCCCCAGGACAGAACATCTGGTTATCCAACAGGCGTGAAGACTGGAGCCGACCTACTCTAGAATCTGAGAGTTGCCCAGGAGATGGACGATGGCCGATAGACTATGGACTTATAACAGAAAGATATTTGGATGGAGCACACAACTGTTTAACCCCTGGCCAATGTCCATGATCTCTTCATAAAGACTCATGTTTATGTAGTCAAAGTAGTGTTGATCTTGGCCTGGGCCTCTATAACTCTCTGTAGCAGATGAATAATGAATATGAAGCTACAGCAGTGTTCTGGATGATCTGTCTGATAGTACAACACCAGGGTTAGAGTGCAGTATGGTTGTACTAGAACCATAACATTCAATACATTATGGCCTCAATTTCATGAAGTAAACATATTTTCTGGTTCTAAGGGAAAACTATAAATAGTTTTGAAAAAGCAGCCTCAAAAGAAAAATAATGATTGATTCTACACAACTCTGGAACATGTGAGTCATTCAAACTTCTGATCTACAGTAATCTCTCTTCAAAGAAAATCCATATCATAAGACTTTGAAATGTATATTTAGAATCATTTTTCTTATTATGTTTGATTTGATATCAAATGTAATTAAACAACAACAAAAGATCGGAGAGCAAGTACCTTATCGAATGTATTCTGCCTGATGATGTTGAAAGCAAGTTATCTATGCATGGTCTCCATATTCAACAATAGTATATTGTATACTTTAAAAAAAAAATATATATATATATCCACTGACACTGAACAAGAATTATATTATCTTTCTCTCTAACGCTAATGTGAATGTGGGGTTTCAAAGAGTAGAATAACCATTCTAGACTGCAGACATAGATAATACTAATATAAGTACACACTTAATATGCCCCTGGATTCATTTTCCAGCACATTCACGTAAAGCACAAATTCTCAAAGAGAATAAGACCAACAAAATAACAGCAAAAAGGTCATTTTCATGTGCTCATTCAATTATTCATGAACTTGGTTCGTTACCTTGAAAATATCTTTGAGTTGATGAAAGGCACAGAGAGACTTCCTCATTATATTTTCAGATGATGTATAGAGGACGGTTCACCCGTTTCTGATATGGGCTCACAATGACAATAACTGGAGTATACTAACATATACCAATCAGCTTAATGGAAACACAACACTGGATAATATACCATGTCGTGCGTAGCCCTAAGACAGCCAAATCACTCAGCAACACAAACCAGCACGACGACTGCCAATGGTTTATACAACGGCAACACACAAACACACAATCGATTAAAGCACCATCTGCTGCTGCGTCATCTCCCCCCCAATCCCACTTTCCCGGCATCAGTGAACATTAGGGACAATCCCAATCATAAATAAGACTCATCTCTGGTAGGCTGTGACATCACGACGACCACGGCTCTCTCTGCCCGCAATTGGGCGGTCTAGGCAAGGCAGCTCCAGCTCCACAGGAGGCCAGTACACCTGCAGCTACGCTCAACCCCTCATCAACTCTCTCTACTGCTGCCTGGCTGCATTCTGAGCAGACCCTGCTACTTTTAATTGGCCTCCAGTGAACAGGCTGGATTAAAGGGCAGGGTTGTTTACATCAACACAGTGTTAGAGCAGACATACTGAGACCTGGATAGACGTCTTTGAGACACTGGCCGCGTCCGAATACCAATACTAGTGCAGTACATACTTTAACTGCATACTAATTTCAGTGTTTGATCTAGTAGATCTAGTAGAATTCACTCTGACTCGCGTGTTTGACAACAGCTGACATGCTGTACCAAAATGAACGAATGGCGGGAGTCAACGCAATCGAGCATTAGATAACGCATTTGGAGTACTATTTCCACATTTTTTGTCTGCGAGTATGCTTCTAGTAAGCGAGTATGGCTATTGGGACAGGGCCACTGCTGAAAAACAAGTGTGGCGTCCTAGTGGTACAGAGACCCAGACTATGTCTATGGCTAAGACTATGTCTTGGGCTCCCGAGTGGCACAGTGGTATAAGGCACTGCATATCAGTGCAAGAGGAGTCACTACAGTCACTGGTTCAAATCCAGGCTGTATCACATCTGTTTGGCAGTCCCATAGGGCGGTGCACAATTGGCCCAGCGTCGTCCGGGTTTGGCCGGTGTAGGCCGTCATTGTAAATAAGAATTTGTTCTTAACTGACTTGCCTAGTAAAATTTAAATAAGTAAGACCTAGGGAGTCTCCCAAATGGCACCATAATCCCTAAATGGTACTGTAATCCCTACTTTTAACCAGGGCCCAAAAGTAGTACACTATATAAGGAAAATACTGCTATTTGGGATGCACACCTAGACTCTGTATGGTGTCATATTTAAATAAGTGGATCGGGAACCAAAACTGTTCAAACAGATCTTTCTGGAATTTAAATCCTTAATGTGCAACTGGCGGAGAAGCAACGCTTTTGCCGAAATTGGCAAATTGAGCAAGAGATGATAGTTAACCATTTATCATTTATAAAAGTGTTTTTACAAAACTGCAAATGCTTTAAAGATGTCTTAAGTGGATGTGTAGGACTCAGGCATATTGAAATTGAAATATCAGAAGAGGAAACTTTCAGGAATCCTTAGCCAATTGGCAAAGCTTGTAACGATATAACACATAAGTAGAATTATAGTTGAGCCCAGAGAGAAATCTATGATGTAGAAATCGATCAAGGAAATGATGTAACTAAATTTAAACTTGTCACTTTCTTATTCAGGAGTTTCAAATGCAATTTTGGCCACATCTTCATAATGGTGGAGGAGTTTTGTTGTATCAATCAATGAAACATCTTTTGTTAGACCTCTATCAGTGTGCGGAGTGACTGAATGATGTAAGACACACACAATGCAAGGTGCTATAGAACTGTGGGTGACTACTGAGCTACTTGAGGCGTCTAGCAGTTCCCTTGATCATCAATTCACTGTTATTGGCAGTGCACTATCATCGTGCAGTTGTTGTGGGTATATACACTGAGTGTACAAAACATTAGGAACATGTTTGCCTTCAGGACAGCCTCAATTCGTTCACCAGGGATGCTGGCCCATGTTGACAACAATGCTTCCCACAGTTGTGTGGTGGTGGACCATTCTATTGAGCGTAAAAAACCCAGCAGGGTTGGAGTTCTTGACACACTCAAACCAGTGCGCCTGACTCCTACTACCATATCCAGTTCAAAGGCACTTAAATCTTGCCCATTCACCCTCTGATTGTCTCAAGGCTTGAAAATACTTCTTTAACCTGTCTCCTCCCCTTCATCTACACCGACTGGGGATCATAGCTTTCACCTGGATTCACCTGGTCAGTCTATGTCATGGAAAGAGCAGGTGTTCCTAATCTTTTCATTACTCACTGTAGAGGAAAGGGAAAGATAGGTGTGAGAGAGAGAGAGAGAGAGAGAGAGAGAGAGAGAGCGAGAGAGAGATTTATTTTATTTAATAAGATATCTTCATCACATTAAGAAATCCCCACCCACCCACCCCCAACACACACACCCCATCCCCCATAAAACCCACATGGTGTGCTGCTACAACTGTTACACATACATCTTGCACCATATACAAACACATATCTCAACACCAAATTACAGAGCCCAGAACCCTCTTGCCACTGGTGACCCATAACACCCTCCAACTCCCTAACGTGCCTGACCTTTGCACAGAGGAAGTATAAAGCTTTGCTCCCCACCTCCGCAAAGTTGCCCAGTTCCGGAGAACTAAAAGACAATATATACATCATCACCCGCCCTCAGCCCGGCTTACAACATTTTAACCCAGGACACAAAGTGATCCCCAAAACCAAAAACAGACAATACCTTAAACAAATATACATGATCCAACCTGTCAAATGCCTTTTCCTGGTCTAAAGAAACTAGTCCAAAGGTCACATTCGAACACCTTGACAGGTCCAACCTGTCCCTGATTAAAAACAGATTGTCTGTGATGGTACGACCTGGCACACAGTACGTTTGGTGCGCATGTACAATGGAGTCCAGGTGGGATTAAGTTGATTAGCGAGGACCTTGGCAAAAACCTTATAGTCTGCGCAAAGCAAAGCCACAGGCCGCCAGTTCTTCAGGTCGCTTAAGTCCCCTCCGCCAGCTTAATAGCAACTCCCCAACCCCGATGCACTCACGCAAGACACAACACAAATCTCAACCAATGAGGCCCCATAATTTCTGGGAACATGCAGGATCACACAGTTCTGCCCTATACAAATCAGAATAAAACTCCACAACCCGTCCCTGCATCTCCCCCACAACAGAAGACACCTGACCATCAGCCATATGTAAACACTGCATACACTTCCTTTCTACACTGCATTTCTAAGCCAAAAAAGAAGGAGCTGGGAGCATCCATCTCATTCAACATAGAAAGCCTCGCTCTTACAAGTGCCCCCTTTGCTTTCAACTGAAAAAACGCGCCCAGGTCCCTATGCAATTCAGGTAAGTTCAAAACCATCCCCACCCCGTTTTGCCTCAGCAACTCAGCCTCCGCCTCGCTTTTTTTTTGTTCAAGCTTCCCCAACAATCTCCTAGACTCATTGGAGAAAAAAGCAGTAAATTGTTGACAAATAAGCAGAATCTGTGCTTTCCCTACATCCCACCACAGACTAAGAGACTCATAATCGTCTTCCGCTGCCCCCATCTCCCCCAGAAGGTGAGAAAGCTAGAGCAAAAAGCAGCATCTTGTAAGAGCTTTACATTTAATTTCCAATAGGAAGCCTGTCGGGGCCCTGGTGTAACAGAGAGCTGAGTCATGATAATATGATACTCAGAAAACCCAACTGGGAGTATCGAGGCCGACACCAGCCTATTGCTCTGGTGCCTGAACATATAAATACGATCCAGGCGAGAGGCACAAACCCTCCTCCCAACTACCTTCACCCAGGTACATTGTCTGGTTGTGGGATACTGAGTCCTCCATGCATCCACCAAATCATACTGAATCAATACATCATTCAGCACCACTGCTGAGACTGGATGTGGCTCCTCACCATTCCGGTCCTTGGTAAAATCAAATGTGGAGTTCCAATCCCCCCCTAAAACTAGCACCTCAGCCTGAACTATCAGTGCCAGCTCTTTACATAAGCACCCAAAAAAGACACCCCACTCCCGCCCTGTACTAGGCGCATACACATTTATAAAAACCAACAACCAACCACCACACACAGCCTTTGAAGACGTAACGGTAACGCCCAGCACTAGTGTTCGTACCACGGCTCAGCACCTGTGCCCCCTTCCACCATAGCCCCCAATCCACCTCATTTACAACATCAGAATGGGTCTCCTGCAAAAGCAGTACATCTATATGTTTCTGTTTGACATACTCCCACAACTGACCCCTCTTCCCCTGGCGCCATTTATAGTAAGAGAGCCTACCCGCAGAGCCTCCATGAAAAGTGAGAAGAAAAAGAACAAGAACCAAAAAAATAGCATGTTGGAAGAAACCCAGCCATTTAAGTTGTATCAGAAGGCAAGCCTTTTCACACCGCTGTGACCCATTTCTTCAACCTGAGAGAGGACACTCAAGCCCTCAGTCTTCATAGCCTTTTGCACTGACCTCACAAACCTCACAGAGTCAGGAAAATGGGACTCCAGAACCACCTTCTTCTTACCCTTAGTGTCAGTCAAAAATGTAGACATCTCCCTCACCATATAGGTAGGGCCTGCCACCTGACTGGCTGTTAGCACCGAACTCAGAGAGCAGTCAGAGTAGGACATCTCCTCACACTCCTCTTCACTCGATTCATCTACCTCCTCTTCTTCCTGTCCCAGCACTGTACTGACCTGCACTCCCTTCTTACTCAGGCCCTGCTCCCCAACACCAGGTGAAACAACCTGGGACACCAGCCCTTCCTCCACCACACCAACCACACCAACTCCGTCCGGCAGTCACGAGCGGCTGCTCTCCCTGGCCTTGAGTCTTGTGCGGACACGTAAACTTCTTATGCCCCAGATCACCACATAAACACTTGCCTACGGCAACATGCTTCACGGATTCCGCCCTATACCTCGCCGACAGGATGCAAAAAAAAACTAGCTACTTTTACAAAGCAAACCAGCTCCTTTCGGATCTGCTCACCGTAATGAATGGCGGCAAATTTGTCACAACTACCCTAGTCGATGGGATAGAAAGAGGCGAAATGAACAACAATTCCAAAGCCCACTAGCAATCTGCATACCTACCAAGGTCGCTTTCTTCATGAACACAACAACCGCTTTGTTCATTCTAGATGGCGAGTGAATGTGTTCAGCACCTACCTGTTTGCTGACGGCCAGCAACACCTCCTCATCTCTAACTCCATCCACCGGTACACACCTGAAACCGTGCCTAAGAGACATTGTCTCCTCCCCAGCTGGCAAAACAGCCATAGCGGCCACCATACCGTCAGGACCCAAACAAACTTCCCCCTTCTCCTCCAAAAATGACCCACTAAATTATTAAGGAATTAGGGAAACATAGATTTATGGAAAAGCCACCTCCAAAGAGAGAGAGAGAGAGAGAGAGAGAGAGAGAGAGAGAGAGAGAGAGAGAGAGAGAGAGAGAGAGAGAGAGAGAGAGAGAGAGAGAGAGAGAGAGAGAGATCTTCACTTACCTCATTGACAAATACCCAGTGACTGTCCTTGGAAGCCAGGTTGGTTTCAACTGCCTGCAAAGAAAGAGAGAGAGAGAGAAATAAAGAGGTTACCATAGTGACAGCTAAGACTGTGGAAGCAAGAGGCAGATTGAGTCCAGAAGACTTGGATGTATTGTTGATTTTTCTATCCAACAGAACCCATGTAAAATCCTCTACAGTCCTGTCATTATCCAATTATACAAGGAACAAACATAACACCCATGTGGCTTGGAAAACCATGGTGGACAAACAGCATTGGGTCCATGCAAGCATCACAGATACAGACCCTCCTCAGCGGTGAAAATTGCGTTTGTACAATTCCTTCCATTTTACTCGTTTGTTGTTCTTATGGTTCTTTTCCCACAGTCCAACGTGTTGACAGCCAGTTGCAACTGAAAAGTCTACTATAACGTCCAAACCACAAGCCTTTTTTATGCCTTAGTGGTACAGCATAGGTAGTGCCAAATTGTTGACAGCATAGGTTGTGCCAAATTGTTGACAGCAT
This sequence comes from Thymallus thymallus, assembly GCA_023634145.1. Lineage (NCBI taxonomy): Eukaryota > Metazoa > Chordata > Actinopteri > Salmoniformes > Salmonidae > Thymallus > Thymallus thymallus. Next base: position 9,138,390 of record CM042386.1, read on the forward strand.
AGGTAGTGCCAAATTGTTGACAGCATAGGTAGTGCCAAATTGTTGACAGCATAGGTTGTGCCAAATTGTTAAGCACCTAACATCCTAGCTTTTTGAAAAATAATAATTGGTCAGTGTAAGCCTACATTTTTCATGACAGTACTTGCTTGGGAATATGCCATATATCGTAATAAACTAGCTTGTAGTACAATAAAAACAAACATTTATACTGCCATTTGCAGAAAGAAAGGCCTGCACGTGGTATAACCCAGAAAGAAAGTCCTGCACGTGGTACAACCCAGAAAGAAAGTCCTGCACGTGGTATAACCCAGAAAGAAAGTCCTGCACATGCTATAACCCAGAAAGAAAGTCCTGCACGTGGTATAACCCAGAAAGAACGTCCTGCACATGCTGTATTCATGTACTCACTTATAGAACATGCTGGTTGTACAGTGTCCATATTAGAACAGCCTAGCACATTTACTTTGAGATACATGTAGAGCATCTGCCAGTTGAGTGGCCCAATACAGAAGCTATGGATCACCCCATGTGATCCTCCTGTCCTAAGGCTAATTAGGCCTGACAGGTGTTCTCAAACGGCTCCTCATTTGCCTGCCTTAGCATAAGACGGCTGTTACATATGTAAACACTTCTATGGGTTCATGTTGACCATAAATATTCACAGATGTATCCTCTCATAGAATTTCACAATGTAGACTACACTGCATGGATAATTCCAAAAGAGCTATTCTACCAAGAACCAAAAGGGTTCTACCTGGAACCAAAAAGGTTTCTTCAAAGGGTTCTCCTATGGGGACAGCCGGAGAACCCTTTCAGGTTCTAGATAGCACCTTTTTTCTAAGAGTGTAGTCAATTAGTTAACATGGGTTTGTATGCAATTATTAATCAATCATTGGTTGTACAGTCAAATTAGGTAACTTTGATTCATATCCTATATATTAAACTATAACATTGAACCAGACAGAGCTCAGAGGTTCCAGACCTCATTGAGATATCCAAGTCTGTGCTGATCAGGTCTCCATCATCATTCGACCTTTAGGCATATGATTACCTTCTCAGGTACCTGTCTAAAAAGTATCAGATCTCATTCTCTATGGATATAATTACTAGCCCACATGACAGACCTCCATATAGGCCTATTACAGTGATTCAGTAGGTTTTATTCACCGTATGACATTTCAGAGGAAAGGGGAAAGTTGGCAAGCATGACGTGCGTAGTTGAGAGCATGTCACCGCCTCTAGATAACCCCTGAACAGCCCAACCAGTCCAACCATCTATTCAGTGTCACCACTACCTTTCTTCACCCAGAGCCCAGGGATCATCAACTAGATTCAGCCGCGGGACGATTTTTTTCTGGAGCGGATGGTCGAGGGGCCGGAACATAACTACAACTTGTAGACTGCAGAAGCCCAAACAGATATAATGTTTGACTAAAACATAATCATTTCAAACCTTGCTTACATATACGATCACATATCTCTCTCTATTATGCGTGGGAATACATGGGAACAGATTACTTAAATTAAAATCACTTGGAGCTCATTTCCTGGTGTTTTTACAGTCTTTTATGTCCAACAATGAAAATGTCACCCCCCCCAAAAAAAATAATAATATTATTACATTTTTTTTGCTCATAAAACCTGGGGTGCCAAATAAAACCACCCGCGGGCCGCCAGTTGGGGAACCCTGCTATAGCCTATAGTCTAGCTGCATATCTGTCACATCTCCGGCCTCTAGGTCACCAGGCTGCGGAGTATTACGCACACCTGTCACCATCATCACGCGCACCAGAGCCTCATGACTCTCACCTGGACTCCATCACCTCCTTGATTACCTTCCCTATATTTATATCCCTATTATCCCCAATTGCTTCCCATTTACTCTCTCAGCTTCTTTCTCACTCAATTTCTCTGTGCTCCCTCCATCATCCTCTCTCTCCTCCTATCCTAGCCCTGCCTCCATCCCCCAGCCCTGCCTCCATCCCCCAGCCCTACCTTCATCCCCCAGCCCTGCCTCCATCCTCCTATCCTAGCCCTGCCTCCATCCCCCAGACCTGCCTCCATCCTCCTATCCTAGCCCTGCCTCCATCCCCCAGCCCTGCCTCCATCCTCCTATCCTAGCCCTACCTCCATCCCCCAGCCCTACCTTCATCCCCCAGCCCTGCCTCCATCCTCCTATCCTAGCCCTGCCTCCATCCCCCAGCCCTGCCTCCATCCTCCTATCCTAGCCCTGCCTCCATCCCCCAGCCCTGCCTCCATCCTCCTATCCTAGCCCTGCCTCCATCCCCCAGCCCTGCCTCCATCCTCCTATTCTAGCCCTGCCTCCATCCTCCTATCCTAGCCCTGCCTCCATCCCCCAGCCCTACCTTCATCCCCCAGCCCTGCCTCCATCCTCCTATCCTAGCCCTGCCTCCATCCCCCAGCCCTGCCTCCATCCTCCTATCCTAGCCCTGCCTCCATCCCCCAGCCCTGCCTCCATCCTCCTATCCTAGCCCTGACTCCATCCCCCAGCCCTGCCTCCATCCTCCTATATTCACTCCCCTTGGTTCTTTCCTCAGGTGTTTTTGACTCTGTTTTATGTCAGTGAGTTGCTTGTGTTTTATTTTCAGTTTATTTATTAAACACTCACTCCCTGAACTTGCTTCCCGACTCTCAGCGCATTTGTTACAATATCATGGCACATTTCATGCGTGCAAGATCATCGCACATGTCCCCAAAAGCAGATTATATGTGTGGCCCGTCCTCTCTGTCCGTTGAGTGATGTGGTTTAAGGGGGTTTGCAGGGACAAGAAGAGAAGTCACGGAGGCTGCTGATGATACTAAGCCTGCTGGGTCAGTTTTGCTCCATGACAGGGCTCCTTAGTTATAACAGTAACACTACACACTATTTATCAGCCTTCGGTGAAAAGAGAAAGGATACAACTGTGTTGTTGGGAATTGTGGTGAGTGAAGTGAAATTATACTGCTGTGTTGTTGGGGATTGTGGTGAGTGAAGAGAAAGGAAACGATTGTGTTGTTGAGGATTGTGGTGAGTGAAGTGAAATTATTCTGCTGTGTTGTTGGGGATTGTGGTGAGTGAAGTGAAAGGATACTACTGTGTTGTTGGGGATTGTGGTGAGTGAAGTGAAATTATACTGCTGTGTTGTTGGGGATTGTGGTGAGCGAAGTGAAAGGATACTACTGTATTGTTGAGGATTGTGGTGAGTGAAGTGAAAGGATACTACTGTGTTGTTGAGGATTGTGGTGAGTGAAGTGAAAGGATACTACTGTGTTGTTGGGGATTGTGGTGAGTGAAGTGAAATTATACTGCTGTGTTGTTGGGGATAGTGGTCAGTGAAGTGAACATACTGTAAATGTGGCTGACCAAAATATGTGTAAAAATGTTAATATCATTCAAATGCTGAGCAATGGCACCCTATTCACTATATAGTGCTCTGTCCCTACAGGGCTCTGGTCAAAAGTAGTGCAATATGTACAGTAGGAACGCAATCCTGGGATTTCCAGCATGGTGTTCTTGATAGTGGCACTGGTTTAAATTGGATATTTGCATTGCTGGTCACCACTTGGGCAGTATCAGTTGTGGTCATTTGTAGCTCAGTTGGTAGAGCGTGGTGCTTGTAATGCTAGGTTAGGGAGTTCAATTCCTGAGGTCACCCATATATAAAATGTCTGCATGAGTGGCTGTTAGTCGCTTAGGATAAAATTGTCTGCTAAATGGTGTACATTGTGATGTTGAGTGTGCTACAGAAAGCCATTAGGGAGGTTGGCAGAGTGGATGGGTCTCCTATATCTGGCAGCCTTTAACGAGGGAGGGACTGATGGGGAGACCACTGAGTAGAGGCACTAGGGAGAAACTACAATGAGAAGGGTCTGACCTTAGATCACCTATAATTCCATAAATAACCTGTAATGCCATAGAGAACCTATAATTCCATGTCATTCTATTGGTCTGAAACAGTCAATGAGACAGAGAATAGACTACTCTATTCAGGTAGAACTTGTAATTTTCTCTACACAAATTAAAAGTACATAGATAGACTACTGGTATTTAAAGCTTCATTGTAAATGTAGCTTTTCTGCTATCTGGAACATGAGAACATTACAGTAACTGACTATCCACAATATTACCTGTTCATTTACCCAGTCTGTCTATTAAGTAAACTATTATTACCCTCGCTCATATCATACGCATTTTTAGCTACTGAAGTATTTCTCTGCCATCAACCTGTATAGTATAGTTAACCATCCAATATCCACCAATGTATAGTGTACATATTCAGCCAACCACCCATACTATACTATGTCTTTTTTATAGCTTTTATTTTTTTGCACTCCAGATATCTTGTATTTCTATATTTTTTCATACTGCCGCTCTATGTATCATGTACCGTGTATCTGTCTTTTGTGTACTTTCGTTGTGGCATTTTGCACCTGCCCTGTGTTGTGTTGTAGCTGCTTGACAATGAAATTTCCCCCCCGGGGGATCAATAAAGTACCAATCTATCTATCTATCTATCTATCTATCTATCTATCTATCTATCTATCTATCTATCTATCTATCTATCTATCTATCTATCTATCTATCTATCTATCTATCTATCTATCTATCTATCTATCTATCTATCTATCTATCTATCTATCTATCTATCTATCTATCTATCTATCTATCTATCTATCTATCTATCTATCTATCTATCTATCTATCTATCTATCTATCTATCTATCTATCTATCTATATACGATAAACCATTTAGCAGACGCTTTTCTCCAAATCGCCTTACAGTCATACGTGATAATACCCGGAGGCAGGTAGCCTAGCGGTTAAGAGCGGTGGGCCAGTAAGCAAAAAGTTGCTGGTTTGAATCCCCGAGCCGACTAGGTGAAAGCTCTGTCGACGTGCCCTTAGCCTGAAGTCACTCTCGATAAGAGTGTCTGCGAAATGAGCAAAAAAGTCAAAATAAATGTTATGTATGGTTGGAATCGAACCCACGTTCCTTGGCAACCACCGTGCTCTACCGACTCACGTTCCTTGGCAACCGTCGTGCTCTACAGACTCAGCCACAAAGGACCTTATTACCAAAATCACATTACTGTATGTAGTATTCAGCTAATGATGATCCTTAATAAATACACATTATCTAATACAGAATAAGAAACCAAAAGAACTCTGTTACCACGAAGAAAACATGGAGGCAACTGTACCATGTGTTCTGTAACAATGTGTCATGGACCAATATGACTAAGCAAATAATGCCGTTCAATTTACGCAGCTAGTTCCATTTACCGTGAACACCAGCACAGGAGGTTGCTGGCACATTAACTGGGGAGGATGGGCTCGTGGTAATGGCTGGAGTGGCATTAGTGGAATGTTATCAAACACACGGTTTCCATGGTTTCCATGTGTTTGACGCCATTCCAATTCTCTATTCCAGCCATTATTATTAACAGTCCTCCCATCAGCAGCCTCCAAGGAAAACCAGTTTGCTTTGGCATTATATGACAGAGCTGTCCATGTTGCTGTTCATGCCTCCCTGGGTCCGCAAACATAACCAAGCACATAGGACGTGGGAAATTAAAATGTGTCATAGCATGCTTTGCCATGCTTCATTTTAATGTATTTCCTAATTAATCATGCAAACCAACTCACTTAGAATGGAAACCACCGAAGAGGGAGGATGAAGAGGGAGGATGAAGACGTGTTTTCCATCAAGATTAATTAATGCATTTTTTTTGTTTTTTACTCTGATATTACATGCTAATGAATGCTTTTGTTTAACATATGACTGATTGGGGTTTGAATCCTGGTCTCATGCATGCCACACAACTGTGTTAGCCCACTGAGCAGAAGCCTAGGCACTGGCTCGGGAGCTAACACAAGTCTTCTGAAGGGTATTGAATAATCATGGCATTGCATGCAGATCCAGAGAGAGTGGTACTGAGAAAACCAAAACAATAGCATCACTTATCCTCTTGTCGGATCCCATTTTCTCACTCTGTGGTTTACAGTTTTTTGCTCAGAGGCAGATTTAAAAAGACTAGAAACAAAACCCACTGATGGCGTAATGGATGAATTGACCAGACAAACATTGAGGCACAGAGAAATACCTAATTTCAGACAAACTGATTCAAAATGGATTTTGCTCGCTGCGTATTTGCCGAAAGCTGCCGAGGGCCCTGAGAAAACATCAATGGAACCTTGTAATGTTCCATGTTGTGTAACTATGGTTACAGTCTCCATGGCTGCATTTAAGATGCATTTCGAGTGTTAACGATGTTCATATGTCTTTGTGGACCATGTAAATCAAAGTAAAACATACAGTAAAGGGACTGAATAGAACATTTTAGGGGGTTCATACAGAGAGCTGGTTTCCCAGACACAGATCATGCCTAGTCCTGGATTAAAAACCTGTCTCTATGGACTATCAATATTTATAGTGTTTTTTATTCCTTTTTAGTGTCTGGGAAACCAGCCAGAACTGCATGCTAAATTTGCAAGATTACTAGAAGTATCTGTTATAGAGGCACATATAGAGACACATGTAGAGAGAGATACGTATATAGAGAGAGATCTAGATTGAGCTCCAAACTTATTGGGACAGTAACACATTTTTAATTGTTTGGGCTGTGTACAATGACTATGAGGTTAAAGTGCAGACTGTCAGCTTTAATTTGAGGGTACGTACATAGTCCCCCCATTTTAGGGGACCAAACGTATTTGAATAAAATTAACTTACATGTGTATTAAAGAAGTCAACATTTTATTTGTGCGTCTGTAACTTTCTCACTCATAATTATTCAGAATTCATTCCTGATGTGTAGACTGGCCCTAACAGCCAAGGGCCAGCAGAACAGACCTGGGATGAAACGGACCTGACGCGTACAACTGGCCCTAACAGCCAAGGGCCAGGAGGACAGGCCTGGGATCATTGGTCAGAGACCTGCTGTCTTCACAGCATCAGTACACTGTGGTGTCCAGCCTGCATGTCTATGTCCCTAGTTCCCCATGACCTTACCAAGGTCAACTGTACTCACTACATTGAGTAATATACAACATTAATATACACTGCCTTCAGAAAGTATTCAGACCCCTTTACTTTTTCCACATTTTGTTACATTACAGCCTTATTCTAAAATGAATTAAATAAACTAAATTCCTCAGCAATCTACACACAATAACCCATAATGACAGAGCGAAAACAATTTAGAGAAATACCTTATTTACATAAGTATTTAGACCCTTTGCTATGAGACTCGAAATTGAGCTCAGGTGCATCCTGTTTCCATTGATCATCCTTGAGATGTTTCTACAACTTGATTGGAGTCCACCTGTGGTAAATTCAATTAATTGGACATGATTTGGAAAGGCACACACCTGTCTATATAAGGTACCACAGTTGACAGTGCATGTCAGAGCAAAAACCAAGCCATTAGGTTGAAGGAATTCCTCTGTGGAGATGGGAGAACCTTCCAGAAGGACAACCATCTCTGCAGCACTCCACCAATTAGGCCTTTATGGTGGACCATTAAGTCTGATGAAACCAAGATTGAACTATTTTGCCTGTATGCCAAGCGTCATGTCTGGAGGAAAGCTGGCACTCATCCCTACAGTGAAGCATGGTGGTGGCAGCATTATCCTTTTCAGCGGCAAGACTAGTCAGGATCGAGGGAAAGATGAACAGAGCAAAGTACAGAGAGATCCTTGATGAAAAACTTGCTCCAGAGTGCTCAGGACCTCAAATTGGGGTGAAAGTTCACCTTCCAACAGGACAACAACCCTAAGCACACAGGCAAGACAATGCAGGAGTGGCTTCGGGACAAGTCTCTGAATGTCCTTGAGGGGCCCAGCCAGAGCCCGGACTTGGACCCGATCGAACATCTCTGGAGAGACCTGAAAATAGCTTGGGAGAAACACTCCCCATCCAAAATGACAGAACTTGAGAGGATATGCAGAGAAGAATGGGAGAAACTCACCAAATCCAGGTGTGCCAAGCTTGTAGCGTCATACCCAAGAAGACTCGAGGCTTTAATCGCTGCCAAAGGTGCTTCAACAAAGTACTGAGTAAAGGGTCTGAATACTTATGTAAATAAAACCTGTTTTTGCTTTGTCGCTACGGGGTATTGTGTGTAGATTGATGTGAAGAAAAAAAACAATTTAATCCATTGTAGAATAAGGCTGTAACGTAACAAAATGTGGAAAAGTCAAGGGGTCTGAATACTTTCCGAATGCACTGTATATAGAGAGAGATATGCACTGAGTATACACAACATTAAGAACACCTGCTCTTTCCATGACATAGACTGACCAGGTGAAAGCTAGGATCCCTTTTTAATGTCACTTTTCAAATCCCCTTCCATCATTATAGACGAAGGGGAGGAGACAAGTTAAGGAAGGGTTTTTATGCCTTGGGACAATTGAGACAGGGATTGTGTATGTGTGTCATTCAGAGGGTGAATGGGCTAGACAAAATATTGAAATGCCTTTAAACGGGGGATGGTAGTAGGTGACAGGCGCACTGGTTTGTGTCAAGAACTGCAACGCTGCTGGGTTTTTTACACTCAACATTTTCCTGTGTGTATCAAGAATTGTCCACCACCCAAAGGACATCCAGCCAAGTTGACACAACTGTGGGAAGCATTGGAGTCATCATGGGCCAGCATCCCTGTGGAACGCTTTTGACACCTTATATAGTCCATGTATAGTCCATACCCTTATGAATTGAGGCTCTTCTGAGGGCAAAAAGGGGGTTTGCAACTCAATATTAGGAAGGTGCTCCTAATGCTTGGTATACTCAGTGTATACAGAGAGAGATCTCTTTGGCTCCGATCTGTGAAACAAAGCATGGACAACTCTTCTCTAAAGGCCCAGTGCAGTCAACAACCTGATATTCCTGTGTTTTATATATATATTTCCACACTATGAGAGCTGTTTAAAAGGCCGCCTGAAATTTCAGACCACTCCTAGACAGTTCTCGAAAAATTCTTCCTTGAGATATTGCTCCTTGATATTTTTTGGGGGGTGACTATTTTATATTTTTTATTGAAAACAATCAAAATTAGGTACTCTAATTGTTACCTAGAAATTATTTTATATTGAGATAGAAACGTCTGAATTGGACCTTTAAGCTACAAGGTGATGTACATTTCTTCTAGAGTACATCTAGCATACCACATTTCCTCTTAAACTTTCAAGTGAACCTCTTTTTAATGGTGATAGATCCTATGTGATAGATCCAATGTCTGAGAATATGATGACTTGATAGATCCATTGTCTGTGACCTTTCCCGGTCCTGTTTGTTCAGAAACCTTCATTGAAATTACACACATACACACATGCACACACAGTGCTGACATTAGTCTCTTAAATGAGTGACATGTCCATTTGCCACGAGAGCAAGTTAATGACTTTCCATCCTAAGAATAAAATGGGGAGACATTAGCAGGAGCGTCTCGCTCTACATACCCATAATGCAATACAGAGAGTAGGAAAGGGCTTATAAACAGCTACACACTAGAACACTCTATTTCTCTTCATTAGTGGATCAGGTCAAGTGGCACTTGAAAAAAGTAAAAATCACAACAAAACCACTTGACATGTTGAACACAACTAGTGGAATATGGTTGAATACAAAATAGTCCGTATGTAGGGATCGACGCTGGAGACCAGAATCAGGTACAGTGAGTGAACATTTAATAAAACAACGGACAGGAACAGAATACGGACAGCATCTGGACAAGGAAAAACGTAAACGACAATGATGCTGACACGGGGATGAAACAGAGGAAACAGACAGATATAGGGAAGGCAATCAAAACGTGAAGGAGTTCAATGAGCGCTGCTGCGTGTAATGATGGTGACAGGTGTGCGTAATGAAAGGTAGCCTGGCGCCCTCGAGAGCCAGAGAGGAAGAGCGGGAGCAGGCGTGACACCATAAGGAAATCAAACAGACAAAACGTCAGTATAGAGACAAAGTGGAGTCGCAATTCAACAGCTCAGACACGAGATGTATGTGGCAGGGATTCCAGACAATCACAGATTATAGAGGGAAAACCAGCCAAGTCGTGGACACAGTGCCACGGATGAGGGCCGGTCTTGAGGAGTGTGGGCTCTCGTTCTCCGTGGCCGACATGAGTAAGACATCCCTAGCCGTGTCCTCAGTGCATACGCAGACCAGCTGGCTGGTGTGTTTACAGATATATTCAATCTCTCCCTATCCCAGTCTGCTGTCCCCACTTGCTTCAAGATTTTCACCATTGTTCCTGTACCCAAGAAAGCAAAGGGTACAGGAACAAGTAGCACCTCTGTCATCATGAAATGCTTGGAGAGGGTAGTCTTCCTGATAGGCCGCCCCCCCCAGGTGGTGAAGGTAGGAAGCAACACCTCCACATTGCTGATCCTCAACACTGGGGCCACACAAGGGTGTGTGCTCAGCCCCCTCCTGTACTCCCTGTTCACCCATGACTGTGTGACGATGCACGCCTCCATCTCAATCATCAAGTTTGCAGACGACACAACAGTAGTAGGTCTGATTACCAACAATGACGAGACAGCCTACAGGGAGGATGTGAGGGCCCTGGCGGAGTGGTGCCAGGAAAATAACCTCTCCCTCAACGTAGGAGCTGAATTCCACATCGACGGGACTGCAGTGGGGAAGGTGAAAAGCTTCAAGTTCCTCGTTGTACAGTACACATTACTTACAATCTGATATGGTCCACCCACACAGACAGTGTGGTGAAGAAGGCGCAACAGTGCCTCTTCAACCTCAGGAGGCTGAAGAAATTACTAAGACCCAAACTAACTTAAAAAGATGCACCATTGAGAGCCTCCTGTCGGTCTGTATCACCGCCTGGTACGGCAACTGCCCGCCCGCAACCGCAGGGCTCTCCAGAGGGTGGTGCATTACAGGGTGCAAACTACCTGCCCTCTCGGACACTCACAGGAAGGCCAAAAAGTTAATCAAGGACATTAACCACCCAAACCACGTCCTGTTCACCCCGCTATACATAACATTAACTCATCTTTAACCAAATGAGCAGTTACTGCCTTTTTGCTTGGTAGTGTGCATCCCATCACACACACACACACACACACACACACACACACACACACACACACACACACACACACACACATACTGTATATACGTTAATAATAGTGAACACATCAAAACTATGAAATAACACATATGGAATCATGTAGTAACCAAAAATCAGTCTTCAAGTAGCCACGCTTTGCCTTGATGACAGCTTTGCACACTCTTGGCATTATCTCAACCAGCTTCACCTGGAATGCTTTTCCAAGAGTCTTGAAGGAGTTCCCACATATGCTGAGCACTTGTTGGCTGCTTTTCCTTCACTCTGTGGTCCAACTCATCCCAAACCATCTCAATTGGGTTGAGGATGGGTGACTGTGGATGCCAGGTCATCTGATGCAGCACTCCATCACTTTCCTTCTTGGTCAAATAGCCCTTACACAGCCTGGGGGTGTATTGTGTCATTGCCCTGTTGAAAAGCAAATTATAGTCCCACTAAGTGCAAACCAGATGGGATGGCGTATCGCTGCAGAATGCTGTGGTAGCCATGCTGGTCAAGTGTGCCTTGCATTCTAAATAAATCACTGACAGTGTCACCAGCAAAGCACCCCCACACCATCACACCTCCTCCTCCATGCTTCACGGTGGGAACCACACATGCTGAGATCATCCGTTCACCTACTCTGAGTCTCACAAACACACAGTGGTTGGGACCAAAACTCTCAAATTTGGACACATCAGACCAATTTCCACCGGTCTAATTTCCATTGCTCATGTTTCTTGGCCCAAGCAAGTCTCTTCTTCTTATTGGTGTTCTTTAGTAGTAGTTTCTTTGCATCAATTCGACCATGAAGGCCTGATTCATGCAGTCTCCTCTGAACAGTTGACGTTGAGATGTGTCTGTTACTTAATCTCTGTAAAACATTTATTTGGGCTGCAATTTCTGAGGCGTGTAACTCTAATGAACGTATCCTCTGCAGCAGAGGTAACTCTGGGTCTTCCTTTCCTGTGGCGGTCCTCATGAGAGCCAGTTTCATCATAGCGGTTTTTGCGACTGCACTTGAAGAAACTTTCAAAGTTCTTGAAATTTTATGGATTGACTGACCTTCATGTCTTATAGTAATGATGGACTGTCGTTTCTCTTTGCTTATTTGAGCTGTTCTTGCCATAATATGGGCTTGGTCTTTTACCAAATAGGGCTGTCTTCTGTATATCTACCCTACCTTGTCACAACATAACTGTTTGGCTCAAACGCATTAAGAAGAAAGAAATTCCACAAATGAACTTTTAACAAGGCACACCTGTTAATTTAAATGCATTCCAGGTGACTAACTCATGAAGCTGGTTGAGAGATTGCCAAGAATGTGCAAAGCTGTCATCAAGGAAAAGGGTGGCTACTTTGAAGAGTCTCAAATATAAAATATACAGTATTTTGATTTGTTTAACACTTTGTTTGTTACTACATGATTCCAGCTAGGAAGAGAAGCATTTCACTACACCCGCAATAACATCTGGTAAATATGTGTATGCGACCAATACAATTTGATTTGATTGGGAGAAGCCAATCATGGTCGTTGTCTGGGAGATGAGAGGGACAGGAACAAGAGTCATAGTACTGACGCCCCTGCAGCCAGCCAGTGCTGATGATGACTCATAGCTTGACAGACTACGGTGCAGTGATATGTCACTCATCTCTCTTTTTCATTATCACTGTGCATGGGCAGTGATGAGGAAGGTGATTGCGGAAAAAGCCCTGTAGTAGTGGTTCTGTTCTTGTTCTTGATAACAAGGGCTTTTGAGCACAGTCATGAATCTATCTATCACCAAGGTGATAGATAGAGGTTAACTCAACAGGTTAACTCAACACAATATTCTACATTTTCAGGCATAATTAATTAATCTGACCTTCAGTTCAAATGTGAAGACTACATTAAGAATGCACAAAGAGTTAATATTCGGATTAGTAATTTATATAGTTTGCAGGATTAATGATAACGTAACCAAATCAAACCAAGTCGTCACATTGACTTGCCGAGGTTTAATGGTTAAATTAAATCAAGCTCACAGTATTTAAGCAGCCAGCATATATGTATTTTGACATGGAAAGGGTTGAGTACTGTAAAAGCAACAGGTAGACTCCAATAGGTAGGCTAGACACTTCCATTTCTCAGAATAAGACATGAGTGTGCAATGTGTATAGGGAGTATAGATTTTGCACCTCAAACCTTTGCAAAAACATTGGCCTGTCATGTTTGATTGATTCAGACCTTGACGTGGACATGTTCAAGCTAATGCTTAGAAATGTGTTTTTAAAGCAGTTTCTAAAATGTATGTGTGAGAAAGCTTTATGGGAGTTATTCCACATTCAACTATTGCACACAATGTACTTCATGGGAGTTATTCCAGATTCAACTACTGCAAGCAATGTACTTTATGGAAGTTATTCCACATTCAACTATTGCACACAACGTACTGGTATCTCACAGAGATTCTGTACCTTGATATGAAAACCTTAGTTCATACTACTTATAGTGAAACTTCAAATAAAAACAATAACAACACCCAATATATCTCTAGGGGCCTTGTTACAGAGTACCAAGACAAATGTGATGCTTACAGAAGTTCCCTTGGTCTGAGAAAACGGACAATAAACCAATGCCCCTCTAAATCTCCCACTCTTTATTTTTCCATCTCTCTCTCGCTCACACATAAACCACACACAAACAAGCATGCTCACTCTACTCGCAGATACACATGCAGAAAAGGACAAACAGTCCAGGACTGTACACACTTAATTTTGCTTGTGTTTCAGCAATTATATCTGATACTTTGGATGCCTATGTCTTAATATGAGGGAGGTTCTGTCCACCATCATGAGAGAAATTCTGTCAACTTCACTAAGTTGATTTATGTTTTATATATGTATTCAAAAGCCAATTATAAACTGGGTGGTTTGAGCCCTGAATGCTGATTGGCTGACAGCCATGGTATATAGGTATATATATACCACGGGTATGACAAAACATGTATTTTTACTACTCTAATTATGTTGCTAACCAGTGTATAATAGCAATAAGGCACCTCTGGGGTTTGTGATATATGTCCAATATACCATGGCCAAGGGCTGTATTCAGGCACTACACGTTGCGTGCTTCAGAACAGCCCTTAGCTGTGGTATATTGGCCATATACCACACCCCCTCGGGCATAATATGCTAATTGGGCAAATAGCAAAGGCCTACTTTTTCGAGCGATGCTGAACTTACAATCACATACACTATACTTGAAACAACTATATTTCACAGACTCAATCTGTCTCCCAATCTGGCTGCACATCAAAAATGTAGATTTAAAATAATTAATTAACAAGCCTTTTGAACAGAATGATAATTTATCATATACACCAGAAAAAAACAGCATTGGGTCCGTCATGTAAAGACAACTTTACTGTAGATAGATAGATAGATAGATAGATAGATGATAGATAGATAGATAGATAGATAGATAGATAGATAGATAGATAGATAGATAGATAGATAGATAGATAGATAGATAGATAGATAGATAGATAGATAGATAGATAGATAGATAGATAGATAGATAGATAGATAGATAGATAGATAGATAGATAGATAGATAGATACTTTATTGAAGATTGATCAGACTGCTTTCACGAAAGAAACTACACGCACACACACTTTCCTCTTGACTTCAGCGTCATCTCAAAAGGCTTGCTTCTCTCCACCTAAACAGCTCATGACAGCAAAAGTCAAATGAACAACTACTGATCTCCCATCATCCGCAAATGTTATGATATGGGGGCAAGGTTAGTGTTAGGACATACTGTAGAAAAATGCACTATCCAGGATACACTTCCACACTCCATTCCCCCAGGGGGCAGCAGCAACCTTGTCCACATGTTGAGCCTGGTTTAAAAGCTCATCAGGTGCTGCCAATTTGTATTTGTATTTTGTATTTATTAGGGATCTCCATTAACTGTTGCCAAGGCAGCAGCTACTCTCCCTGGAGTCCAAACACATTAAGGCACTTACAGTACATTACATATAATACAAAACAGTACATCATAGAACATTATTACACCACTACATATCTACAATACAAAATGTATAATACCACCATACAACAATATTACAATGTACGTGTGTAGAGTTCGTGTGCTAGCGATTGTGTGCGTGTGTCTGTACCTTTGTGTGTGTCTCTTCACAGTCCCCGTTGTTCCATAAGGTTTATTTTTACCTGTTTTTTAAAACCTGATTCTACTGCTTGCATCTGTTACCTGATGTGGAATAGAGTTCCATGTAGTCATGGCTCTATGTAGTACTGTGCACCTCCCATAGTCTGTTCTGGACTAGGGGGTTGTGAAGAGACCTCTGGTGGCATGTCTTGTGGGGTATGCATGGGTGTCCGAGCTCTCTTCCACTTTGTCCACGAAGTCCACGATAATCTCCTTAATTTTGTTGATGTTGAGGGAGAGGTTGTTTTCCTGGCACCACTCTCCCAGAGCCCTCACCTCCCTGTAGGCTGTCTCATCATTGTTGACATGCATAATATTAATGTTAGCTCCCCGTGTACTTTTAGGGCAAGCCGTGCTGCCCTGTCCTGAAACAATTGTAATGTTCCTAAGTCTCTCTTTGTGGCACCTGACCACACTACTGAACAGTAGTACAGGTGCGACAAAACTTTGGCCTGTAGGACATGCCTTGTTGATAGTGTTGTTAAGAAGGCAGAGCGGTGCTTTATTATGGACAGATTTCTCCCCATCTTAGCTACTGTTGTATCAATATGTTAGGCTGATCATCAGTCCCAGTTTACAAGCTGTGAGGCTGCTGGGTTTGTTTGGAAACCATGTGTTTGATGTATTTTATACCATTCCACCTATTCTGCTTCAGCCATTACCACGAGCCTATCCTCCCCAATTAAGATGCCACCAACCTCCTGGAATAGGTTTGCTCTTAGGATGTTGTTGCAAATATCTTGGAGCTCAATCTTACCATGCTCAATGCCAAGTTCAGACTGGAAAAAGAGAAAAATTGGTGGAAAACATGAAGGACGGACGTATTCAATTAAGCTGCCATCACAATGATAAAATGGGTTTGAGATTGTGACAGCTGCATCTTCCTAGACCTTGGCAAGACTCCACACACACAGTATAATCTCTTCTGTTATCCAGCCTGTTTTTCAAATGACTAGGCTGGATGTTTTTGTATGTTTCCTTTTTGTCGTTTTTTTTTACCCTTGTGGGTGTATTGGTGCTATTTGAAGAGTTGAATTTCTAGAACTAGATGTCTTGCAGGGAGTCTTTTTAAGCAGCTCTTTTGTGTGTGTGTGTGTGTGTGTGTGTGTGTGTGGGCTGCATTGCATGCATTTCTTATCTCCTATCGGAACAAACCCGCCAACCAGCTCTTCAAAGACCTGACATTATCCTAATGCAGGAGAGATGTGCTCTGCAGTTAAACCGATTCGCAGAAGGGAACATAGGATTCGGAGAAAGAGTAATTGAGCAGAACAGCCTTTTAGTCTCCATCTAATAACCATAGGAAAGAGCTGCTTGGATACAAAGTGACTTCAGAGGGGACAAAAAAACAAACAAGCAAAAACAACTAAATTATATATATACTGTATATACTGTATATATTACGGAAAAATGTGGTCATCACTGTCTGTGCTCCACTGCCTACGGAGCCAAGAAGATAATACACTTCATTTAAAGAAGGGGTTTATACAACAGATAAGCAGACTATTACGGTGTCTACTAGGCCGATGACAAGGCTGTATATTATACACCATTGTAACCAATAATCCAATCTTGGTCCGACAGGGCTGCTGAATAGCTAGACTATAATGAAAGGGTTGGAGTGAGAGGATGATGAACATGGCTCAGACAAAGCATCTACTGAGGCTTTTGAAATAGATGATGGCTCCTCCATTGTCTGACTGTTGAAAATGAGGCATTTTGTTTTACTGATTATGGACTACATTCATAGGTAGATGTAGAGTTGCACAGGAAGGGCATGTTACAGGAAACTTTCTACTGGAATTTTGGTACATTTCAAGGATTGTATGTAATGTGGGCCCTCTGTGTGGCCTTGCCATATGTAAAGTACATAAAAAAAATTTTGGGAAAAGAATGACAAAACTGTAAAACATGATCCTAAATACAAACTATCAACTTAGTGAATACCATTGGTGTTTAATATGAGGGATTTAGCATGAAATATCCTTTATACAGTACATATATGTTTTTACACACTTTTATTGATGTTACTATGTCAATATGTCTTTGTTGTAAATGTTTTGGTGCCAAACAGGTTGCAGTTGTGAAGAATTAAAGAGTTCATTGAAAATAATGCCGTTGTTGATTAGAAGCTTTTTTTCATTAATTAAGCTATTTTATCTTTAACCATATGGTCTTTCACCAAGAAACTCATGGACAACATGGACTAAATGAACACTATATATACAGTACCAGACAGAAGTTTGGACACATCTATTAATTCCAGGGTGTTCATTTATTTTTTACTATTTTCTACATTGTAGAATAATAGTGAAGACCTCAAAACTATGAAATAACACATATGGAATCATGTAGTAAAAATAACATTTTAGATTCTTCAAAGTAGCCACCCTTGATGACAGCTTTGCACACTCTTGGCATTCTCTCAACCAGCTTCACCTGGAACACTTTTCCAACAGTCTGGAAGAAGTTCCCACATATGCTGAGCACTTATTGGCTGCTTGGTCCAACTCATCCCAAACCATCTCAATTGGGTTGAGGATGGGCGACTGTGGAGGCCAGGTCATCTGATGCAGCACTCTATCACTCTGCTTATTCAAATATAAATTACCAAAGTTACCATAGATTGCCATATATTACCTGTCAATTACCAAAATTACAGAAGATTTGGGTAATTTTGGTCAATTACTAATAGCTTTGCAACCTTAGTATATGTGGATCATCCATTTTGTCCATGGTGAATAACTGAGTGGGGAACATATATTAGCTATAACTTAATTAAGAGAATGTGTTACACAGAATATAATTCCATTAAACAAACAACACCATACTTTGACTAATATTTAATACGCACATTTAGCTATTTATCTGCCATCGACCAGTATTGTATAGTTAACCATGCAAATATTCCTTATTTATCTATATCAACTTGCAATATTTTTATCTTTTTTTTCACCTAACATTCTGTAACAATGTATAGTGTACATATTCAGCCATACTATGCAATGTCTTTTTATAGCTTTTTGCATTCCAGACTTCTTGTATTTGTATACTTTTGTATCATGTATCGTGTATTTGTCTTTTGTGCATTTTCGTTCTGGCATTTTACACCTGCCCTGTGTTTTTTCGTAGCTGCTTAGTGAAGAAATGATAGATAGATAGATAGATAGATACTATCTATCTATCTATCTATCTATCTATCTATCTATCTATCTATCTATCTGTCTGTCTGTCTGTCTGTCTGTCTGTCTGTCTGTCTGTCTGTCTGTCTGTCTGTCTGTCTGTCTGTCTGTCTGTCTGTCTGTCTGTCTGTCTGTCTGTCTGTCTGTCTGTCTGTCTGTCTGTCTGTCTGTCTGTCTGTCTGTCTGTCTGTCTGTCTGTCTGTCTGTCTGTCAAACCTAGGGTAATAACATTGGCCATAATTCAATTGACTACTACATGCACAAAACTCCATACCCTACTACATTACAATCCCAATCTTCCCGTTGTGAAAGACAAAACCCAAATGCCAGCTGCAGATGTTTCAGTGTTGTTGCAAAGCCTACTATTGCACTGCAGTCTACTTGTTTTTTTTTTCTAAATGAATCCAGCCTGTATCTGCTCCCTGTTTTCCTGCTCACCAGGCATCGAGACTGACAGCTAAGGCATGAAGCCTTCATGATACTGCAGCGTTCTGTGCGGCGGCTGCTGCCTGCCTTTCCAGGGGGACATCACAGCTGCGGCACCCTGTCACTCCCAGAGCACATCATCTCCGCTGAGGGGGGGAACACTTCCCAGCAACCTCACAATAAGCACTGCCATTCCTTAATCCCCCCCCCCCTCCTCTCTTCCCCGTTTCCTCATCACTTCCCAAACAGTCCACGACGAGCCGGGTGACTATGACAGACTCCAGAATCGCTACTCAGGGTTTTTCTCAGAGTGCTGGATGAGGGGATAAAGGGGATGTTACAGCCAAAAATGACAGCAGCGACAGCTGCCTCGGACAATAAGTTGTCTATGCTCTAGTCCTCAAATCACATTTTATTTCTCACATACAGTACACTGCATCCTCCAGCCTGGGACAGGATGGCGCTGCAGAGATGGATAGCTGCTGTCTTACGGGCTCCTGACCAATTCTGCTATTTTTACACTGATCTTTTTTTATTCATTATTTCCTACGACCGAAAACAGCTTCTGGACATCAGAAGGCCCGGGGCCAGACAGATTACCAGAATGCGGATTCAGAGCCTGCGCGGACTAGCTGGCAAGTGTCTTCACTGATATTTTCAAGCTTTCCCTAACCCAGTCTATAATACCTATACTGAACAGAAATATAAATGTGTGTTGGTCCCATTTTTCATAAGCTGAAGTAAAAGTTCTCAGAAATGTTCCATTGTCTCACATTTTGTGCACAAATTTGTTGACATCCCTGTTTGTGAAAATTTCTCCTTCACCAAGATAATACATCCGCCTGGCAAGTGTGGCATATCAAGAAGCTGATTAAACAGCATGATCATCGGCCCAGACGGCAACCCTAGCCGCGTCCTCAGACCATGCGCAGACCAGCTGGCTGGTGTGTTTACGGACATATTCAATCTCTCCCTATCCCAGTCTGCTGTCCCAACATGCTTCAAGATGGCCACCATTGTTCTTGTACCCAAAAAGGCAAAGGTAACTGAATAAATGCCTATCGCCCCGTAGCATTCACCTCTGTCATCATGATGTGCTTTGAGAGGGTAGTGAAGAATCATATCACCTCTACCTTACCTGTCACCCTAGACCCACTTCAATTTGCTTACTGCCCCAATAAATCCACAGACGATGCAATCGCCATCACTCTGCACACTGCCCTATCCCATCTGTACAAGAGGAATACCTATGTAAGAATGCTGTTCATTGACTATAGCTCAGCATTCAACACTATAGTACCCTCCAAGCTCATCATTAAGCTCGAGGCCCTGGGTCTGAACCCCGCCCTGTGCAACTGGGTCCTGGACTTCCTGACGGGTCGCCCCAGGTGGTGAAGGTAGGAAACAACACCTCCACTTCGCTGATCCTCAACACTGGGGCCACACAAGGGAGCATGCTCAGCCACCTCCTGTACTCTCTGTTCACCCATGACTGCGTGGCCAAGCATGCCTCCAACTCAATCATCAAGTTTGCAGACAACACAACAGTAGTAGGCTTGATTACCAACAATGATGAGACAGCCTACAGGGAGGTGAGGGCTCTGGGAGAGTGGTGCCAGGAAAACAACCTCTCCCTCAACATCAACAAAACTAAGGAGATTATCGTGGACTTCAGGAAACAGCAGAGGGTGCACCCCCCTATCCACATCGATGGGACCACAGTGGAGAAGGTGGAAAGCTTCAAGTTCCTTGGCAAACATCACTGACAAACTGAAATGGACCACACAGATAGTGTGGTGAAGAAGGCGCAACAGAGCCTCTTCAACCTCAAATTTGACTTGCCACCTAAAACCCTCACAAACTTTTACAGATGCACAATTGAGAGCATCCTGTCGGGCTGTACCACCGCCTGGTACGGCAACTGCACCGCCCGCAACCACAAGGCTCTCCAGAGGGTAATGCGGTCTGCCCAACGCATTACCGGGGGCAAACTACCTGCCCTCCAGAACACCTACAGCACCCGCCAAAAAGATCATCAAGGACATCAACCACCAGTTCACCCCGTTATCATCCAGAAGGCGAGGTCAGTACAGGTGCATCACATCTGGGATCGAGATTCTGAAAAACAGCTTCAATCTCAAGGCAATCAGACAGTTAAACAGCTATCACTAGCACATTAGAGGCTGCTGCCTATAAACATAGACTAGAAATCACTGGCCACTTTAAGAAATGGAACACTAGTCACTTTAAATAATGTTTACATATGTGGCATTACTCATCTTATATGTATATACTGTATTCTATACCATTCTACGGTATCTTAGTCACTTAATAATGTTTACATATCTTGTATTACTCATCTCATATGTATATACTGTATTATATACTATTATATATACTATATACTATTATATACTGTATCTTAGTCCATACCGCTCTAGCATCACTCGTCCATATATGTATATAGACTTAATTCATTCCTTACTTAGATTTGTGTGTATTGGGTATACAGTATGTTGTGTAATTGTTAGATATTACTTGTTAGATAAGGACCTCCACATCTGGGGATTGTCTGAGGAGTAGGGGTGCTGAGGGGTATTTCTGTTTGTAATAAATCCCTTTTGTTGCGAAAAACTAATTCTTATTGGCTAGGCCAATGTTTTTATTTTATTTATTTTTATTTAACCTTGATTTAACTAGGCAAGTGAGTTAAGAACTAATTCTTATTTACAATGACGGCTTACCCCGGCCAAACCCTTCCCTAACCTGGACGGCGCCGCCCTATGGGACTCCCGATCACGGCCGGTTGTGATACAGCCTGGGATCGAACCAGGGTATGCAGTGACGCCTCTAGCACTGAGATGCATTGCCTTAGACCACTGCGCCACTCGGGAGCCCTATGCCCTCCCAGGCCCACCCATGGCTGCACCCCTGCCCAGTCATATGAAATCCATAGATTTCAATACATTTGTTTCAATTGACTGATTTCCTTATATGAACTGTAACTCTGTAAATTCTTTGCATGTTGCATTTATATTTTTGTTCAGTATACACGTTTCAAGCAGACCAACATAGTCCCTGTGTCCAAGAATGCCAAGGTAACCTCTCTAAATGACAATCACATCTGTAGCCATGAAATGCCTTGAAAGGCTGGTCATGGTTTACATCAACACCGTCATCCCAGACACTCTGGACCCACTCCAATTCTCATACCGCTCCAACAGATCCACAGATGATGCAATCTCTATTGCACTCCACACTGCCCTTTCCCACCTGGACAAGAGGAACACCTACGTGAGAATGCTGTTCATTGACAACAGCTTAACGTTCAACACCATAATTCCCTCCAAGCTTATCACTAAACTCAGGACCCTGGGACTGAACACCTCCCTATGCAACCGGATCCTGGACTTACTGACAGGCCGCCCCAATGACCTGGCAGTGTGGTGCCAGGACATCAACCTCTCCCGCAACATCAGCAAGTCAAAGGAGCTGATCGTGGACCATAGGAAACAGAGGGCCGAGTACGCCCCCATCCACCTGGACGTGGCTGTAGTGGAGCGGGTCGAGAGCTTCCAGTTCCTTGGTGTCCACATCATTAAGGAATTATCATGGTCCACATAAAACCAGTTGTGAAGAAGACAACGCCTCTTCCCCATCAGGACGCTGTAAAGATTTGGCATGGGCCCTAAGATCTTCAAAAAGTTCTACAGTTGAGAGCATCTGAGAGTACCATTGAGAGCATCTTAACTGGCGGCATCACCGCTTGGTATAGCAACTGCTTGGCATCTGACCACAAGGCGCTACAGAGTATAGTGTGTATGGCCCAGAACAGTACATCACTGGGGCCGAGCTCCCTGACATCCAGGACCTCTATACTAGGAGGTGTCAGAGGATGGCCCTACAAATTATCAAAGACTCCAGCCACCCAAGTCATAGACTGTTCTCTCTGCTACCGCACGGCAAGCGGTACCGATACACCAAGTCTGGAACCAACAGGACCCTGAACAGCTTCTACCCCTAAGTCATATGACTGCTAAATACTTTCATAGTTAACCGAATAGCTACCCGGACAATCTGCACTGACCCTTTTTGCACTAACTCTTTTGACTCACCACATACGCTGCTTTTACTGTTTATTATCTATCCTGTTGCCTAGACACTTTATCCCTACATAATTACCTCATACCACTGCACATTGACTCAGTACTCAGTACTGGTACCCTGTGTATAAAGCCAAGTTACTGTTTCTCTCTGCATTGTTGAGAAGGGCCCGTAAGTAAGCATTTCACTGTTAGTCCACACCTGTTATTTACCAAGCATGTGACAAATAACATTTGATTTGATTTGTATGAGCCTGGCCAGCTGGTGAGGAGACACAAACTCTGTCTGTCTGCTCAGATTCTTATTAAGATATCAGATTTGGGGATATGTGTCTGTGTGTGGCAGGGCTGAAAACCTCATTATGATTATAAGTGTTGGCTCAGCCATGATAATGGCTTTATAAATGTCCCTGTGACTGGTGATTGGTCATTCTTGTTCACATCTATAAAGCTATTTCTCTGAATGTGTTGAAGTGTCATTTGAGTTACGGTGCTTAAAGGGATAGTTCACGCCATCTTATTAATTTACTATGTTGACCGTTGTAGACAAAATATAACTAAACTGCATATCAACTCAAGCATGTGTTCTCATTGTGGGGAAGGAATAATTTTTTTTTTTTTTAAATGCTTTATTGTCACATACACCATATAGTGTTGTTTTACAGGCTCATCCACAGTAGTACGGCGCCCCTGGAGCAAATCAGGGTTAAGTGCCTTGCTCAAGGGCACATCAACAAAAATGTTTATGATACTGGACTCTTCCCAGGCTTGATTGAATGCCGTCTGCCTGTAGTTTTTTGCTCGTTAGATGTTGAAGATGAGCTCCTACTCAGACCGTAGATAATAATGAAATGGCAATGAGGCCATTTCCGACGTAAAGACCTTGTTTTCATCATCATATTCTTCCTAGGAGTTATGGACATAGGTGAGTACATGAAATATCAATTTAGAATCATTAATATGCCAGTCAAATGCAGATCTGAGTAAGAGGAGTGCATTTTGGGCGATTGAATGGCCACAACAATAGTGTTGAAATCGTAATGGAACTTACTTCAATTATAGTTCAATCTAGTGAAGGATTAACTGAATGAAGAAGAGAGATGGAATGAAAAGAGACGGAATGACGGAATGAACAACAGAGACTGAATGAACAACAGAGACGGAATGAACAACAGAGACGCAATGAACAAAATGTCCCCTCCGGGGGATCAATAAAGTACCTATCTATCTATCTATCTATCTATCTATCTATCTATCTATCTATCTATCTATCTATCTATCTATCTATCTATCTATCTATCTATCTATCTATCTATCTATCTATCTATCTATCTATCTATCTATCTATCTATCTATCTATCTATCTATCTATCTATCTATCTATCTATCTATCTATCTATCTATCTATCTATCTATCTATCTATCTATCTATCTAAAGAGACTGAATGAACAACAGAGATTGAATGAACAACAGAGACGGAATGAACAATAGAGACTGAATGAACAACAGAGACTGAATGAACAACAGAGACTTTCCCATGAACAAATGGGAAAGTGTATTCAAATAAATTTTTGGGGTGACCCACGTAGCCAAACGCCAGGATAGCAGTTAGAACTAGTGCTTCACTACATTATGCAGATAGGATAGTCTTGCAGAGCAGAGGAGAGAGCAGGCAGAGAGAGGAGAGGATAGAAAGGAGTGATGGGGAGAGGATCAGGAGGATGAAATGCACCTCTTTAGAAAGAAGGATGAAAGACTTGGTCTCTTTTAAAATCCTGCTGCTTTGACTCCCACATGTAAATGTACATAACACTGTAACCTCTTGCAGATACACATATTTTCACTATGCGTGGCGCACATGGGAACAAACGCACAGCCTTGATGTGTTAAGCGGGTAAGTAAATAAGAATTTGTTCTTAACTGACTTGCCTGGTTAAATAAAGGTTAAATAAAGGTTAAATAAAGGATAAATAAAGGTTAAAAAAGTAAAGAAAGGTTAAAGAAAGGATAAATAAAGGTTAAATAAAGGATAAATAAAGGTTAAAGAAAGGATAAATAAAGGTTAAAGAAAGGATAAATAAAGGTTAAATAAAGGATAAATAAAGGTTAAAAAAGTAAAGAAAGGTTAAAGAAAGGACAAATAAAGGTTAAATAAAGGATAAATAAAGGTTAAATAGAGGATAAATAAAGGTACTAATCCGTACTTTTCTTACTCAGACAGACAGAAAAACACAGACAGATACATTTGCCCAGTAGTTTACATTTTAGTCATTATATCAGACACTCTTATACAGAGCTACTTACAGGAGTAATTAGGGTTAAGTGCCTTGCTCAAGGGAAAATCGGCAGATTTTTCACCTTGTCGGCTCGGGGATTCAAACCAGCGACCCATCGCTTACTGGACCAGTGCTCTTAACCGCTAGGATAGCTGCCGCCCCAAGAGCTACAGTTAGGCAACAGTAAAGTATGTGTCTATTTCCTAAGGCAATTAATTCATACACAGAAGACCTGAGACAGAGAATTTAATGAAGTGGTTTGTGCATGTGTGTGTGTGCGTGTTTGCCTTTGACCCTTCACTATGTCTCCCTGAGGCAGGACGTTATAATATGCATGACTGGGAGCAAGACTCAATTTCTCTTTGCCCTCTTTCCCGCAGCATGTGATGTGAGACGCACATAAAACCCACCTGCCACCGTAATTAGGATATAAAATCTTTACACTCCCTTTATTTTTTCGATGATAATCAATCACATTGATAAATACCAGCTTGGTTGAGACTGGGCCACCCATCATCACATTACTGAGAATGTGAGCCCAGTGAGCGCGGTGCCTAAACCTACTGTTCCACAAACACCTCCATTATGGGGCCTGAGAGGCTGATTACCACCCAAGACACAAAATAATGTCCCATTGATTCTTACTGCTGCTAGCCCAGATCATATGGTACCATAATACAAGACTGAAACAAACAACTGCTTTGTTTCTTATGTACAATCAATCAGTGGTTTGGAATCAGTTAAAATCCAGAAAAATTATACGCTTTCGTAATTGTCCATAAAGGTGACTAAATCTTGCAATGGCCCCCTTTCACCCACGTTCTTAATTGGATAGCTGGCCGGAGACAGCATTATGATGTGCTGTGTTCTTAGAAACCTGGAAGCACAGCAGCTTCCTCAGGGGCCACAACAACACCCTCATTTGCATCCTCTAATCCTGTAATAAAAGGGATAAACCATCTTAAATTAATGACTTAATACATAGGTTAGGTGTCTGACTATCCACTGGAGGACTCCAATCACAGCTCTCTCTCTCTCTTGCTCTTCATCTTTCTCCCTCCCTTTCTCTCTCTCTCTCTCTTCCCCCATCTCTCTGTCACTTTCTCTCAACCCCTTCTCTCTCTATATCTCGCTTTCCTTCTCAATCGCTTCTCTTTCTCTCTCTCTCCCCTTTGGCTCCATCTTCCCTCTCTCTTTCTCCATCTAAGACAGGTCAGTGACTGTGTGTTGTATTGTCCACAGCTGCTGTAAGAGCCGGGAGCAGCAGGGGTGTGGCCTGGCCAGGACAGCCACTCTTCAGGAAAGATGGAAGGGAGGGGCCATGGAATAATACTCATTAAGAATCTAATTTTAATGATAGATTAAATGCCCAACTAGCAACAGCTTTGTTTGGGGCAGCATCGCCCGGTCCAGCCAATCCGGTCCTTTGTTTCGTTTTTGAGAAAACAGGAATGAGTGACGGAGGGAGCGAAGGAGGTAGGGAGATTGGGAAGGAGGGAGGGATGGAGATGGGTTGCATCAAGGCAGTAAACGTGGAGGTAAGGAGAACTACTGTAGTACAAACAGCTTCAGAGCCTCTAATGACAAACAAGACATTAGCTAAGTGCGCTCCTTTGCACCTTGACGTGTGCTTTTAGTCTTATCAATACAATAGCATTCACCTGCGCTTACATTTCAGTCAGTCAACAATATCTCTCTGTAAGTTAAACAATCGATCAATCAAATCACAGCATGTTAGGCCATCAATATACTCTATGTCTTTAGCCTATACGGAGCCGTTGGAGGTAAAAAAAATAAATTGAAATAGCTTGAATGGCGGTGGCGCAGGAAAACATGATTAAAGCCTATATCTCAAATCACTTACTTCTCCATTAGTATGATTAATGGGACTTCCTAGGGCCTCAGACAGAGGCAGGGCTTGAAAAATGATGCAATTACCTGTTTTTCAATAGGGAAGGGGAAACCCTACTCTTCTCAGGATGGTATGGACAGAGATTCTCTCAGGTTATGGAGAATAGCGAGAGAACGGCCTCTCTATTTCTATGGTCATTCACTTCAGCTGGTAGAAGAGTATTAGATATATTAGTATAGTTGCAGATGGAGTCAAGGTCCGACTGCTGCTCCACAACAACCGCGACCTGATTCAATATATATATATAAATACATACACATACACACTTTTTACCAAAATAAATGATCTTATGACTCTGCCTCCTCGCAGCAAAATCTGCAGAGCTGGAAAGATTGTATCCCCCATATATATAACATTCTATTGGTTGCAAGAATTTTTTATAATAGCATGTTAATTCATAATCCATGTGCCATGTAATTGGTACATCGAAAAACTCTTCCCAACTATTTTGCAATGTATATGGCAGAGATGTCAATTTTTTGGTCCTTAAATGGAACTGGTATATATTTTTATTTATCACAATTTTCTTCAACCAATTTTGGTCTTTAATGCAGGACCGACAGACAAGTTCTCGCCTTTGTGTATTGATTTAACTCACATCTCTTGTGGGACATTTATATTGAAGGCACGTATAAATAACAACTGCACGGGGACAGACAGTGACTGACACACACGTCACAGTTACAAATAGTAGCTAGCTCAAAATTGCGCAAAATATCGTTTTTCAAAGATTTCAAAGAAAAGGAAAGTAGACAATGAATGAAGGGTGTTCCAGCAAGAGCGGACATTGAAATATTTCTTTATTGAGGTATCAGGGAAAGCTCGAGTGTGCTTTGTCTATAAAGAGAGCATCGCTGTCTTGAAAGACTACAACTTGTCCCGACACTTCCAGACAAAGCATGCAGAGGAATATAGGAATATGTCTTCTGAGCAGAGG
Source organism: Thymallus thymallus (assembly GCA_023634145.1). Taxonomy (NCBI): domain Eukaryota; kingdom Metazoa; phylum Chordata; class Actinopteri; order Salmoniformes; family Salmonidae; genus Thymallus; species Thymallus thymallus. The sequence continues at coordinate 9,166,511 of CM042386.1, forward strand.
GCAAGTGCATCGAAAGAGTTGCTTTCTCAGTTGCAAAAGCATCAAGGACTTTTCACAATATTGCATTCAGCAAATGACGGAATTGCGAGAGCTAGCTATGTACTGTCCCACAAAATTGCTAAACATAGCAAGCCATTCGCTGTTTGTTTAATTGACTCTTCAGCAATTCTAAGCCCCGACAAGAAAGAGCTGTTTGAAAATGTTTGCCTGTCAAGATGAACAGTCACACGGCGTGTTGAGGACATCGCAGAGTATATGGAACAACAGTTGAAAGACAAGGTAAAGGATTTCACCTATTTCTCCTTTGCCCTGGATGAGAGTAGTGATGAACTTGACACGGTGCAGTAGTTGATAATCCCCAGACTTAAGTGTGTGGCAAAGCTGGGACTGAGTTTTGAAAAGTTATCCAGTGTAATCACTGATGCGTGCCCAAACTTGACAGGAAAAAACGTTGGACTTTTGAAAAGGATACAAGATCAAGTAGCTGAGCTGAACCCAGATCAGAAAATGATTTTCCTGCATTGCATTATTCATCAGGAGGTGCTCTGTAAATGTGTTCTGAAAATTAGCCTTGTTGTGGATACAGTCACTAAAGTGGTAAACTTCATAAGAGCAAAATCTTTAAACCACAGGCAGTTTGTCTCATTGTTGGAAGAGACAGAGTCGGGTCATGCAGATCTTCCCTACCACACAAACGTGAGATGGCTGAGTTCAGGGAAGGTGCTTAAAAGGGTTTGGGACCTGAAGTCGGAGATTGCTGAGTTTTTGCAAATGAAAGGAAAATATGTGGATTTCCCTCAACTGCAAGATAAAAAATGGTTGGCTGATTTGGCCTTCACCGTGGAAATCATGGCCCTCATGAATGAATGGAATTCCAAACTACAAGGGAAGGGCCTTTTTGCACATCAGATGTACAGCCTTGTCAAAATTACTCCTCCTGACCCGTCAAGTAGAAGCCAACAATCTCACCCACCTTCCAACACTACTAGTCTGTTCCTTATCAGATGACCAGCAGGAGAAGTATAGATCGCTGCTGCATGCTTTTAACAGTGAGTTTTCTAGTCGTTTTGAGAATTGTGTTGGAAAATTACATGCTGTTGGTTTCCTCATGTCAGCACAATAACTGTTTGTCGGGAGCTTTATGAAATGGGTTTCCATGGCCGAGTAGCCACACACAAGCCTAAGATCACCATGCGCCATGACAAGCGTCAGCTGGAGTGTTGTAAAGCTTGCCGCCATTGGACTCTGGAGCAGTGGAAACGCGTTCTCTGGAGTGATGAATCACGCTTCACCATCTGGCAATCTGATGGAAGAATCTGGGTTTGGCAGATGCCAGGAGAATGCTACCTGCCCCAATGCATAATGCCAACTGTAAAGTTTGGTGGAGGAGGAATAATGGTCGGGAGCTGTTTTTCATGGTTTCGTTTAGGCCTCTTAGTTCCAGTGAAGGGAATTATTAACGCTACAGCATACAATGACATTCTAGACGATTCTGTGCTTCCAAATTTGTGGCAACAGTTTGGGGAAGGCCCTTTCCTGTTTAAGCATGACAATGCCCCCATGCACAAAGCAAGTGTCCATACAGAAATGGTTTGTCGAACCCCTTTGAGATAAATTGGAATGCCAACTGCAAGCCAGGCCTAATCGCCCAACATCAATGCCTGACCTCACTAATTCTCTTGTGGCTGAATGAAAGCAAGACCCCGCAGCAATGTTCCAACATCTAGTGGAAAGCCTTCCGAGAAGAGTGGGGGGACCAATGCCCATGATTTTGGAATGAGATGCTTGACGAGCAGGTGTCCACATACTTTTGATCATGTAGTGTATATAAGAAAGCTCAGGAAAACATCAGGAACGAGTGATCTCCATCGTAGAAAAACATTCTAACAAGTCTTGTGGACTCAACAGACAGACAACACACGTGTGTTCGTGAGAGTCTCAGCTTTCCATGGTAGGGTCATAACTGTAGCTCAAACGGATCTGACTTTAGAGACGTTTTCGTGAGAACAACACATTTCGGGGAGTCTCCTGGTCTCAGAACCAGTACAAATCACAGACCTGTGATGGAGGATGGAACTAATAGAACTGATGAAGTTGATTTGTGTTTCTTCACCACCTAATCATGTAATGGGGTTGATCTGTATGTAAATTATGAAAATTTGCCATTTTAGTCATTTAGCAGATGCTCTTATCCAAAGTGACTTACAGTTAGTCCATTTATCTTAAGATCGCTAGGTGAGACAACCACATTCCACTCCAGGTAAACAATGGATATATATAGCGTTTTAAAAATGGATGAATAAAAAAAGAGAGAACAGTAATATTTTACACACATGAAGGTACCCATAAGCAAAAAAATATTGATTAAAAAACACAAATGCATAAAATGTGTGGATATAGCGCTTTGGAACGAAACTTTTTATATACTAAGAGTCCATATGTACAATGCACATGCATTTTACATTGGGATATTACATTAGCTACGCAACGCGATGTACTACTGCAGATGAAATGCAGTCAATTGAAAGCGGAGCAAATTGAAAACAGGGGGGAACCATCCGAACATCATGCAGCCAGTCCAATACCACTTTCCATACGCATCAGCGATAAGGGAGAGGAACAGAGAGAGCGGAGAGAGAGGGAGAGAAAAACAGAGACAGAGGAGGAGAAGAGAGAGAGAGAGAGAGAGAGAGAGAGAGAGAGAGACACTGCATCGTATAGCTACTGTGTCAGCTATAGGAGCAATAATGTATTACTATGTTGTAAAAGCACACTATTGAATTTCCCTAGCCCCCAGGACATGCAACAAGAGAGTGCTTTAGCAGTGCTTTGCCCAGTGGAGCATGCAGCAAGGCAGGGTCGGCCAGGAAATAGGGTCCTCGCTGAATTAAATGTGTGAGACACTGCAGGGGCGTTGGAGTGGTACGAGTGGTACTGCGGGGGGGGGGGGGGGTAGAAGTGGGAGAAGAAGAGGAGGTGGGCATTAATTGTTAGTGGGTGGGTTGTCTTGCTGGAGTGGAATAACGCTACTTCAGTACAATGATGGCTCGTTCAGTCTCACAGGTTCAGCTGTGCGCCTCCGCCCCCCTGTTCTCCTCCTCTTCCCCAGGGGGTCGGCCAGGGCACTGTCATGAACGCCGGACCACCCTATCTATCCTTGTCACATTTCTGCCCACGTGTTTCCACCTCCCATTCTCCCCTACCAAGCAGGTGGACCATCTTAGTGAACCTGTGTGTGAAAGTGATTAGATTCCAGTGGCTCTACCAACCTGTTGTCCTCGGTATGCCCGGCTCATGCTGTTCACTGCTTGGGGCTGGGTGGTAGTTGTCTTTCCACTGAAGGTGCAAGTCAGCAATATGCTGCCATCTGCCAGACCGGTAGACAAAACTAATGATTGGCGTACTGGTAATATCAGTAAATGAACAGTGACTCGGTTTTTGGGACAGCTTTTTTTGGGAGGGGTTTGACCAAGTCATTGGCTCACAGTAAAGCCTCTCAGAAGGCACGAATCCTCAAATCCTATACAGGGCAGTAAACCTCGACAGGATCTTGGGAATATTAATGGTTGCCAGCTCATTAAATGAATCTGTTGGCGTCTTTATCAACTAAGATGCTATGGAGTGATATTTTTTCCTCTGGGTAGACTACCTTACCTCCTGAAATGATTTAATGGAGCTGGAGCCCGGAGGGTGGAATAGCATGGGATGGGAAGTCTAGAGCAGCACATATCACAATACTTCATATCTTCTCCACAGAGATTGAGATCAAATCTTTGGAATGGGCCAGCATAGAAAAGTAAAGCTGCTCAACTTAACTCCATTCCGAAACCCCACCGCAAAACTGATTACTTCCACCTGAGGAAATTATAGAGATGTTACCAGGCCACAAGGAAAATGACCACAGACATCCTGCAGGGTCGACCAGAAAATATGATTGCATCCTCCTCCTAAGCCTTTCTCATAAACTCATGATCGAGTTCATTACAAAAACCTCCATCCAAAAGCCCATCTAGATAGAGGAACTGAGGATAGCGTCTGTCAAAGGCAAAATACATTATGAATAAACATGACTGAGGATTGACAGCTGAGGGTGGGGGAGCCCCCTCTACCTCTCCGTGCCAAGCAGGCCAAATGCCTCCAGATAATCCCAGATGATCCCTAGAAAGCCGTAAACACAGGGTTTAACTGACGATGGCATAAAGAGGGGAGGTGTGTGTGCACCTGTATGAGTGTGTATATACATGCGTGGGAGTGAGTGGGTGTCATTGCCCCCATGGTAGTGTAGGGGCATTTATTTATTTAGGCAAGTCATTTAAGAACAAATTCTTATTTACAATGACAGCTTACCTACAGGGTCAGCCCCTGGAGCAAATTAGGGTTAAGTGCCTTGCTCAAGGACACATCAGCAGGTTTTTCACCTTGTCGGCTCAGGTATTTGAACCAGCAACCTTTCGGTTACTGGCCCAACTCTCTAACCGTTAGGCTACCTGCCACCCTCAAAATACTGTGATTGAAAGGAGGGAAGCATTTGGGATTGAAATGTATGGAGATTACTATACAGTATTTAGAACCCCTGTGTATCTGGTGCTGCACATGGAACTATATGATGTAGTTGTCTGAACATTCTGATTGTGTGAAATTCAGTCTTCAACACATGCATAATGTGCTGTATGTCTGCTTGCTGTGTAGCCAATGCCAAACTGTGATGAGCAATGGAACAGTTTCCCTCTTGAAGGACAGTACATGACTTAATCGCACTCTTTAAGCCCTCCGCATGTCATTCTGACAGAGATGAAATGACAAGCGAAAAGGGCAACAATTCTAAATGATTAGTCCTGATAAATATACAGAAAGAAATCAACGTACTTTGATAATAACTGTTGGCTTTTATTGCCGCAGGCCCCCTGATTCCTGTACCGATGCCAAGTCTTCCATGCCAGCCAGTACAGGGCTGTACAGGGTGATGAGGTCATTGTTTACTTTCCTTCCTTTATCCCCTTCCTCCCTCTCCCTTTCTCTTTCCCTCCCCCCTCTCCGTCTGTCTCTCGCTCCCTCTCTCGGCTGAGGGCTAATTGAAAGTGAAAGCGACTGATTTCACAGATTCCACGGGGTCTGTACCTCCATTGGGAAGAGCCAGTACAGTAGGCGCATGATTGGTTGATTGATTGGTTGACTCCTCACACCTAAAGTACCCAAAACAATTGTATAGCTAATGAACACTACAGGTAGGTCAAATAAAGAAAGAAATTAAAACCCCTCACACAAAAAACTACCAAACACCAGTACAGAGGTCACAATACGCAGATCAAGGATGAGTTAAACCGTGAAATTACATTTCTGAGGTCTGAAGAGCAAAAATCCAACAGGTCAACAACTATAAGAGTTTCTCTTAGACAGACAATCACCAGGTCCTGATAAATTTGGATTTTCTTCTCAGAGGCTATTCACGCTGGAGCAGGCTACCACATCTAAAACAGACTGTCTCTCTCTGTCTCTCTCTCTCTGTCTCTCTCTCTCTCTCTCTCCCCCACTGTCTTTCTCTCCCTCTCTCTCTTTCTCTGCCCTCTCTGCCTCTCTGAGAGGGTTACAGAGAGGCAGAGTGAAAGAAGCAACTTTCTTTGTGACAAGGACAAGTGGTAAATTGGTACTACACACTGAGAATCACAGAGAGACCCCTCCATCCAAGGAGGTTAAAGCCTGTCTAATCCAACTCTTAAAACGTTGTCTAGCTTCAGCCTTTCACTATCAAACAGACTGTGTCTGAGGTATCTATATCCTTAGCCGTGGTATGTTGGCCGTATACCGCTGAGGCAATGCATGCTGACCATATTCAAGTAAGCACAGATTCAGATGTAGGATCTTCATTTGAGTCAGTTTGCTACAGCAGGAAAATAATCCTGCAGGCAATAGGAATTGACATTTTTGTAGGGTTTGATACATTTTTGTTAAGGGAAAGTCAGACATTTCCAAGTGGAAATTACAAACTTTAGAAGCCTTTTTAAACCTCAAATACACTACAAGTTTTAGTTATCCTGACCTGGGTGGTCAAATGAAGACACAGAGAGATACCTGCAGACTGAGCTCCACATATTTCCACATTCCAATTGACTAGAGAAGACTACAATACCACTGAGATATAACTGCTAGCTAATGCAACAGTATTGTTCCTAGCATTTAATATACAGCTTTATTATACTTTTTTATTAACTGTGCATGTGCGTGCGTGCTTGCCTGCGGCGTAACGCCCAGCCTGGCTGCGTGACCAGGAGAAGGTGGAGCCACAGCCCAAGAACAGGGCACGGAGAAGAGAAGCGAGGAGAGGAGAGGAGAGGCAGGTCAGAGCAGCGGGATAAATTGTGATTTATCTGGGAGATGTTCTGTAAATGTCCTTGGCCCACAGAGGCCAGGCCAGCACAGGCTGGAGATGGGCTGGATGGCAAAGCCCCCCTAGGGAGAGAGATTAGAGGGAGAGGAGAGGGAGATGGAGAGGGAGGGGGAGGGGGAGGGGAGAATGCCATAGGGGATTGGGAGGGAGAGAGATGAAGGGGGGAGAGAGATGGGAGAGATGGAGGAGTTGGAGGGAGAAGAATCTGAGGAGAGATGAGAGAGGGAGAGGGGGAGAGAGGGGGAGAGATGGTGAGAGGGGGAGAGATGGTGAAAGAGGGAGAGGGAGAGGGAGAGGGAGAGGGAGAGGGAGAGGGAGAGGGATTGAGAAATATGGAGAGGGAGAGAGATGGAGAAATATGGAGAGGGAGAGAGAGGGAGAGAGAGAGAGATGGAGAGAGATGGAGAGATATGGAGATTGAGAGAGATGGAGAAATATGGAGAGGGAGAGAGAGGGAGAAACAGGGAGAGAGAGGGAGAGAGAGATATGGAGAGGGAGAGAGATGGAGAGGGAGAAAGATGGAGATAGAGAGATGGAGAGGAGGAGAGATGTGGACAGATGGAGAGGAGGAGAGATGGAGAAGGAGAGGAGGAGAGGGAGAGAGATGGAGAGATGTGGAGAGGGAGAAAGAGGGAGGAGAGAGATGATAGGAGGAGAGATGGAGATGGAGAGATGGAGAGATGGAGGAGGAGAGAGATGGAGACGAGGAGAGATTGAGAAGGAGAGAGATGGAGAGGAGAGATGGAGATGGAGATGGAGAGGAGGAGAGATGGAGAGGGAGAGAGATGGAGAGATGGAGAAGGAGAGAGATTGAGAAGGAGAGAGATGGAGAGGAGAGATGGAGATGGAGATGAGGAGAGATGGAGAGGAGGAGATATGGATAGGAGGAGAGATGGAGAGGGAGAGAGATGGAGAGGAGGATAGATGGATAGGAGGAGAGATGGATGGAGAGGAGAGATGGAGAGGAGGAGAGATGGAGAGATGGATAGGAGGAGAGATGGAGATGGAGAGGAGGAGAGATGGAGAAGGAGAGAGATGGAGAGGAGAGGAGAGATGGAGATGGAGAGGAGGAGAGATGGAGAGGGAGAGAGATGGAGAGGGAGAGGGAGAGGGATTGAGAAATATGGAGAGGGAGAGAGATGGAGAAATATGGAGAGGGAGAGAGAGGGAGAGAGAGAGAGATGGAGAGAGATGGAGAGATATGGAGATTGAGAGAGATGGAGAAATATGGAGAGGGAGAGAGAGGGAGAAACAGGGAGAGAGAGGGAGAGAGAGATATGGAGAGGGAGAGAGATGGAGAGGGAGAAAGATGGAGATAGAGAGATGGAGAGGAGGAGAGATGTGGACAGATGGAGAGGAGGAGAGATGGAGAAGGAGAGGAGGAGAGGGAGAGAGATGGAGAGATGTGGAGAGGGAGAAAGAGGGAGGAGAGAGATGATAGGAGGAGAGATGGAGATGGAGAGATGGAGAGATGGAGGAGGAGAGAGATGGAGACGAGGAGAGATTGAGAAGGAGAGAGATGGAGAGGAGAGATGGAGATGGAGATGGAGAGGAGGAGAGATGGAGAGGGAGAGAGATGGAGAAGGAGAGAGATTGAGAAGGAGAGAGATGGAGAGGAGAGATGGAGATGGAGATGAGGAGAGATGGAGAGGAGGAGATATGGATAGGAGGGGAGATGGAGAGGGAGAGAGATGGAGAGGAGAGGGAGAGGAGGAGAGATGGAGAGGTGGATAGGAGGAGAGATGGAGATGGATAGGAGGAGAGATGGAGATGGAGAGATGGAGAGATGGATAGGAGGAGAGATGGAGATGGAGAGGAGGAGAGATGGAGAAGGAGAGAGATGGAGAGGAGAGGAGAGATGGAGATGGAGAGGAGGAGAGATGGAGAGGGAGAGAGATGGAGAGGGAGAGAGATGGAGAGGGAGATAGATAGATAGATAGATAGATAGATAGATAGATAGATAGATAGATAGATAGATAGATAGATAGATAGATAGAAAGATAGATAGATAGATAGATAGATAGATAGATAGATAGATAGATAGATAGATAGATAGATAGATAGATAGATAGATAGATAGATAGATAGATAGATAGATAGATAGATAGATAGATAGATAGATAGATAGATAGATAGATAGATAGATAGATAGATAGATAGATAGATAGATAGATAGATATGGAGAGGAGAGGAAGAGAGATAGAGAGATGGAGAGGGAGAGTGAAGGAGAGGAGGAGAAAAAGGCCAGGGGCTGTGTCTGGTTTTGTAGACGTACATTACAAGCACAGCTTTGACATCCAACACCCTTCTCTGCTCTGTGCAAGGCTGAATTTAGCCTTGTAGTGCAATGGACGACACGTTATTTTGAGTCGCTATATGGTAAAAATAAACAGGGAGCTACAAGCTTTGGTTTATCTCACTTTACTCATTACAAATCTGAAATATCAAGTTGGCACATTAGAACACTTTAGATAATGTGTTTCTTTAGGCTTCTCTAACCACTTGGTGCATTTTTACTTGCTTGACCACATTAACCTCAGTGTAGCAGATAGTTCTACTACCTAGTGCCTGAATAACACTGTCTCTGCTGGCTGCAGAGAAAACTAACAAGTCACTTTCAAGGCTGTCCTCAACAAACCCTTCTCCCTCCTCTCTCTGTCTCTCTCTGGGCCAGATGTACGTACATTTGCGAACGCAGCGTTAATAGCGCCATGGCCAAGACGCAGAAAGCACTTGATGTGAAACCGCATTGTGCGTGTTATGTACCAAACCTGCAGTTCATCAGGTAATCAGCGCCTGTCCCCACCCACTATACCGTAAATTACGCGTATTTAAATGTGCAATTGAATGGGCCTCCTCCTCTCTTTCCATCATGGATCAGCCACCAAGTCAGGCAAAACAGCGAAAACAAAAATTTAGCGATAACGAGGTTGATCTGCTTGTTCATGAGGTAACAGCAAATTTAAACATCATACAAGCCCGGAATTCCACACCCACACAAAAGAATGCCATCTGGACCGAAATCACAAAAAAAATCTATGCAATATCCTCGACCCGCAGACAGGTGGAAGAGGTAAAAAAGAGATGACAGGACCTCAAACGCCGTACCAAAGAAAAAGTTGTATTTAACAGGGCACAGGCCAGGAAAACTGGTTCAGGTCCACCAGAAGTGCGCGAATTGACCACTGTTGAAGAGGTTGTGCAGCAAACGCTGGTTGCTGAACAGGTGGAAGGCGTGGAAGGAATTGATACTGCTGAGTCCACATTAGAAAATGAAGGTAAGTCTGATTTAATTTATATTTATTTGATTTATATCTAGCTATTGAAAAATAGAACATTCACCCACCCAATACCATTGCTGATAGTAAAATACTGTCCGGGATTATTGCAGCACTAAAGTGTTCAATTTCTGTGATTTCCCTTCGGTATACATAACGGTTCGTTAGCCTATTACAAATGTATGGACGCTACGCTGGCAAAAAAAATGTGGAACAGCTGTATAAGTTGTTTTGTAGGTGTTACGAGTGTTAAGTGTGTTACATATCCTTTTTCCCCTTTAGAAAGCGCATTTTCAAATGTTGGTGCTACTGCACCGGCATCCTGTGCACCTTCCACCTCGTCTCTACCCTCTGCACCCGCACGTAGGATGAACATGGATGACGTGGATGAAATGCTCTTGACTGAGCAAAGGATGCTACAAAAGATGTCTTCGGATGTGCAGCAGATGGCCATTTCCATCAGGGCTGTGAGGCGCCACAGTCAGCAGGTAAAAGACCTTGTGGTGGCAGTGAATGGAATGACGCGAGCTGTCACAAGATTATGTCGCCAGCAGCAGGAGACCAACAACTGCCTCAAGGCGATCATTGTAAGCATGACCGGAACCTCCAACCCTGCACCACCCAGCCCTGTGCCATCCCGACCTGCGCAACCCAGCCCTGTGCCATCCCGACCTGCGCAACCCAGACCTGTGCCATCTCCAACTATACTGAGGCGAGGTCTCAGAAAGAGAAAAATTAAGTCTGAACAAACACAGTCACACTGACAAAAGTCCAACATTGCTGTTGTTCGTTTAATGTGTATTTCCTCTTTGTAATAGCACAAATTATTAGTTTTTTTTTCCACATTTAAAGTGAAAGTTCTAGTTTGTTTATGGTTGAATCCATTTATTTTATATGGATACAATATAAATTAGCAGCGGACATTTAAATATTTTTCAGTGATCAACCAGCTACCAGAGATAATACATGTAAAACACTTAAACCAAATTGTTTCAGACTGGGTTATTTGTGTAATATTTTTGTCCTCCATTTTTATTTTTACATGGTTCAGCTCGTCTCCTTAGCCTATGTCTTCGTCTTGCTCGGATTACTGCTGCCATTTCACCAGGAGGCATATGCCAGGAAACCTGCTTCCTAAATTACACCTGCTTTTAAGAGGCAGAGAATTTTCAGCGCTTTTTCTGTACATAACGCGGAATACATAATTAGGCGCAGTTTACGCTTCCCCTCCCATCTCTTTATGTGACACTCCCACTTTCCCCTTGACCATCCCATGAATGCATATGCATGACACAAAAAGCGCATTTTGCCATTTTCAGTTCCAGCGACAGGCAGTCTGCGTCTCTCTGTGTCTCTCTGTGTCTCTCTCTCTGTGACTCTCTATGTCTCTCTCTGCCTCTGCGTCTCTCTCTCTGTGTCTCTCTCTCTGTGTCTCTCTCTCTGTGTCTCTCTCTGTGTCTCTCTCTGTGTCTCTCTCTGTGTCTCTCTGTGTCTCTCTCTCTGTCTCTCTCTCTGTCTCTCTCTCTGTCTCTCTCTGTGTCTCTCTCTGTGTCTCTCTGTGTCTCTCTCTGTCTCTCTCTGTCTCTCTCTGTCTCTCTCTGTCTCTCTCTCTCTCTGTCTCTCTCTCTCTCTCTGTCTCTCTCTCTCTCCGTCTCTCTCTGTCTCTCTCTCTGTCTCTCTCTCTGTCTCTCTCTCTGTCTCTCTCTTTGTCTCTCTCTGTCTCTCTCTGTGTCTCTCTGTGTCTCTCTGTGTGTCTATGTGTGTCTGTGTGTGTCTGTGTCTCTCTCTGTGTCTCTGTGTCTCTCTGTGTTTCTCTCTGAAGCTCATCAGATCTACCAGAGTGGTCCCTGAAGCTCATCAGATCTACCAGGGTGGTCCCTGAAGCTCATCAGATCTACCAGGGTGGTCCCTGAAGCTCATCAGATCTACCAGAGTGGTCCCTGAAGCTCATCAGATGCGATGGGGACACATTTTGAGGTCTCCTTCTGTAAGCACATGGGTCATTACAGTATGTATCGCTCATCTTTCCAAGAACACAATATATGCCAACTCCGATCAGTCCTCCACCGAGCCTCTGTACCTGGCCAGAATGCCCAACGGCTACAGACAGAGGAAATGTGCTGAAGCAAGGCTCTCCTGCCCCAGAAATGCTGACGCCGCCAACATGGAGAGAGAACACCGATGTTTCACTGGGTGACGCAGATGAAGTGGATGTCAGAGACGTGGGCCAGCATGCCGTGTCCCTACCCAGCATCAACATAGTAGCAGATAATCCCAAATGGCACCCTATTCCCTATTTAGTGCACTACTTTTGTGCACTATATAGGGAACAGTAGTGCAATATAAAGGGATCAGGGTGCCATTTGGGACGAATACCTCAATAAAGGAGCTTAGTGGAAACCATGCCAGGACTACACACTATACATTGAAAAACTATAAAACCCTAATATCTATATCTGTTGATGACAGTAGCAGGAACAATCACCTCTCCCGTAGAGGAATTCTCAACAACTCTCAAATGAAAAACAGGCAAATACAGAAAGTCGAGTCGTGAACTTTAAGTGTTGCTGGGAGATTGTTTTTTACTGTTAGGACCTCAGTTGTCGGTTCATAAAAAATACCATGATACACCAACAAGAACATTCCTGGCTTCTCTCACTCTAAATCTAATTTGTGTGAACTTCTATTTCGCAAGGTGTCTCGCCTTTCTTAAGCCTCTCGTAACACTCGCCTGAGTCTGAAAAGGTTATTGTGGGTAGACAATAGGCCTACACAGTGTGACTGGCTGGCCATTGATCCACAATATCCCCTGTTGAATCCTATTAATTCCTGCTAGACAGGCTGGTAGGATTCTATGCCAGACGCACCGCTGTGCTCCGTAGAGACCCAACCTTCTCCAACAGGATCCGGTTCTATCCTGGACTGCGTGCCAAATGACACCCTTTTCTCTATGCAGTGCACTACTTTTGACCAGGGTCTATAGGGACTCAGGGACCTATATAGGGAATAGGGTGCCAATTGGGACACAATCCTGGTGACCCCTGGGAAGATCTGCCCTTCCGGACATTCAGTGCCTGACTGAGTGAGAGAGAAAGTGGCTGCCAGACCCGGGGCTGGGGCAGACGTCACCCACCCTGCAGTGTTTTGTCCTCCGCCTCCACAGCACAATGCAGGATGTCCTCAGCCTCCACAGTGGCAGTCTGGCCAGCTTCCAGCATCCCCTTCCGGTTGTCAATCTTTTGTTTGGGGCTCTTGGAGACTCAATGTGTAAGTTTGGGTGTCTGGGGCTGTATTATCCGCGGGCGGAGGGGAGGAGGTGGAGGGGAGATGACACAGGGATGTGGAGAGCTCTTGAGGATCTCTTGAGGATGCGAGTTCCTTCAGCACCTTCAGATGGGTTTCTGGGTGCTTCTGTGCACATTTAAGCCTGGTTCCACACGCTGCATTCCATACTGTACTCACTCTAAACAGTCCACACCATCTGCAGTTATTCTTCCCTTGTGTTGAAATCCCATTAAGAAAATATATCATATATGATAGTCAATAAGATCGGAAAAAATGCCCTCAAATAAAAAATAAACTTGATGTTTGTCCTTGAGGAGAAATGGACATGATTGAATGTTTATAAATCTGCAGTTACCTTGGTACTATGGCATGTAAATGTTTACTCAGATCATACCCCTGTCACTCAGTCTGGAGGGATCTGGACACTTCATTTGAGTTAATGCACTGTGCCAATGGAACAAATGATTTATGCATGCGTGTGTGTGCGTGTGTGTGTTCTCTCCCTCTCTATCTCCATTCTCTCTCTCCCTCCTTTCTGCATCGCTCAGTGTCACGCTATCAGAAGTCTCCTCCTGTCATTTCCCCAGACACTTACGACCACAACACATAAATGAACTGCAAACAAAGTGAACGTTAGGCACACACATCTCAGTTTCACCATTGAGGGCAGCCCTCTCCATTAGGAGTGACATATTTAGTGGATGGAATGTATACAAATCCTGATGAAGTGCCTGTTAAGAATAGAGAGTGATTTACACATAGCAGCAATGTGAGGGGGTGACCTTGAGACACACTGGGAGAGAGAGAGAGAGGGAGAGAGATACAGAGAGAGATATAGAGAGGGTAGAGACCGACGGAGGCAGAGAGTGTGTATGTCTCCTCTCATCTCTCTTCCCTCCTCTCTCTCTCTTTCTCCCTTTCTCTCTCTGTAGAATGCCGCTAGTGGCCACTCCACACACAGTACCGCCTTACGACCTGCAGGTGCCAGGAGTGAGCAAATGTTCACACAGTGTAACCTTCCATTGGCTGTTGTCAGCCAGTGTGCTGAATCAGCTGTAACGCTTGACACATTGTGCCAGTGTTTAATCTTCAGAGTCCAATACAAACTGGGAGAAAAGAGTAACAACCAAAATAAATAGTTCTAGGAGTCCAAAACTCAGTTCTATGATAAGATTCTTCAGAGAGAGAGAATGGTATGAAGTAGAACAGTATGAGTCAAGAACAAATAACGTCTCCTTTCTCTGTATAAACAAAATAATCTCATAGAAACGTTGTTCCCTGAGGAAAGAGAGACAGGTCTTTCAAACAAACTGTGTTTATCTGTAGAGATTGGCTCTTAGAAGGGCAATTTATTTACGCCGATATGTCTTGAGTGTTTTGGCCGGCAAGTGCTTCATACAAGCCAGCGTAATGATAATCCATTTCCTTAAGAGCCTGTCAACAGCAACCTTTTTACTCTTAAATACCAACATTTGAATCAAGAGACTCTTTCTTTCTCCACAACCAGTGAAAAATATTTGCCTCAAATCAATACAGAAATTCTTGGTTTCCTTCATTCCATTTCCCCCTGATGCAAATCACTGAATTTCCAGGACTTTCCCACATCCACTTCTGCCCTGAAATGCAGCTTCTTAGTATCTCTAATATAATATCAAGGTCAAATGTGTGCTCAGCATTCAGCCATAGCTTTCTCAGATTTTTATACGGTTTCGTTGAATGTCGTTAAAGTCACAATCTGTTTTTATGAGCAAGCCCGCCACACAGATGTCAGTGAGCAGATGCTCCTTCAGCCATTTGATTCATTGAGATTGTGACAGACTGTCTTGGCCATGGAGAGAAATGCGAACACACATGAAGAGCCTTGCAGTGCTCCATTATTCTGTCTTGCTCTGCTCTGCTACAGGCCGGGACCTGTGAAACTGAAGGCCTGCTACAGGCCGGGACCTGTCAAACTGAAGGCCTGCTACAGGCCGGGACCTGTCAAACTGAAGGCCTGCTACAGGCCGGGACCTGTCAAACTGAAGGCCTGCTACAGGCTGGGACCTGTGAAACTGAAGGCCTGCTACAGGCCGGGACCTGTCAAACTGAAGGCCTGCTACAGGCCAGGACCTGTCAAACTGAAGGCCTGCTACAGGCCGGGACCTGTCAAACTGAAGGCCTGCTACCAGTATCGGATTTAGGTACGGGGCGACATGGGCATCCGCCCAGGGCGGCTTCTTGCCAGGGGCAGCACGGGGCGCCCCAGGGTGCGGGCGGAGGCGAGCGCGGCGCTGAAGGGGGGGTTTGCCAGGGCGGCAGTAGCTAGAACCGCTACTGCCTGCTACCAGCCGGGACCTATCAAACTGAAGGCCTGCTACCGGCCAGGACCTGTCAAACTGAAGGCCTGCTACCGGCCAGGACCTGTCAAACTGAAGGCCTGCTACAGGCCGGGACCTGTCAAACTGAAGGCCTGCTACAGGCCGGGACCTGTCAAACTGAAGGCCTGCTACAGGCCGGGACATGTCATACTCGGAAGACCTGAGGAAAAAAGGACTGGATAGATTGACCTCACTGCTGCCACTGTCTGCTCCATTACCAAGATTAGCCAGCGTGAGAAATGGGGTTTGAAAGTGTGTGTATACGTGCCTGTCTATAAAATAACGGATGACGGAGCGAGAGACAGCGAGAGAGAGAGAAGAGAGAGAGAGAGCGAAAGAGTAAGGAAGCGAGACAGTGAGAGAGGGGAAGAAAGCGAGAGAGAGAGAGAGAGAGAGATAGAGGGTGAGCGACAGTGTAAACAGGGAAGATGAGGCTCCAGACTGAAATAGATTATCCATTGGCAGCTGTGATTTTCCCAGAGAATACTGCGGAGAAAAGAAACAAAGGAGATCCATAATGAGGGAGAGGAGAAGGGAGCCAGCTGACAGGCCCTCAGACAGCCAGCTAGATCAACTCTCCATGCAGCAGGACAACACATTCCTCATAACACAGCTGGCCTTGAGAGCTGCCTGTCTCTATGGTCCCCATCCACAACCACCATGCCATAGGGGCCACACAGCTACCTTCACACACAGCTAGCAGACTCTGATCCTGAGTGACAGAGGGGACAGAGGGGGTCCTGCTAGCGGTCTTTCCAACAGTTATAGACACCTGTATGTATGATCTTGGAGTGGCTCCAGAGGCCCAGTCAGGGGTAAGCTGAGGTAAGCTGAGGTGATACTGAGATCTGTAAATCATCCACCGCCATGCTGATACTACTCACACCTCCTTGAAGTCTGGCGCACTTACTCAGCAAAATGCTGTAAAGTCCCATAGCTGGTGTGCATTACCCATAAAGTACTTCCACATGAATACCAATCAATTGTCTCAGGCATCATCATTATTGTCATCATCCCCCTCCTCCTTCTCCTCCTCATCATCTTCATCATCATCATTTTCAATGTCATCATCCTCCTCCTCGTCATCATCATCATCATAATTTTCAACATCTCCTCCTTATCATCTTCATCTTCAACATCCTACTCCTTATCATCGTCATCATCATCATCACCATCCTCATCATCATAAACATCCTCCTCCTCCTCATCTTAAACATCCTCCTCCTCCTCATCAACATCCTCCTCATCATCATCATCATCATCAATGTAATCCTCCTCCTCCTCCTCCATCTCTATAACACTGTCTCTGATCCTTGTTGGTGCTCGTTTATCTCAACCTTCCTCTTTGTCTTTCTCAGCATTTCAAAGTGTGTGGCTCCCAGACAAAGCCAGCTTCTGAACAGTGACTCCACCTGTCTCAAGGCTGTCCTTGCATGCGCGGCGACACGGGAAATGGAGGCCATCTCTTGTCACGCAGATACTACATTGCATATATTTAGATCGGCTCAGGTATTCACAGACACACACACACACACACACACACACACACACACACACACACACACACACACACACACACACACACACACACACACACACACACACACACACACAGCAGAGAACCTGCTCACTGTTTTCCTGTGTCATTGCCCCCAGCGGGACACAATGAGCCATCCTTGGATAATGACATTCAGATTGATGTAATCAGAGTCTGAGGGAAGGCCATTAGCAAGCAGTCCTGATCTAATGGAACATCCTATCTTTTTTCATTCACAGTAGGGGGAGAGTTTTTCTCTGTGCTTAAAATTTCACTAGGAAAACAGTATCGGACGTGCATAATTATTCCTGGCCTCGCTTGTTCTCCCGCAAGGAAAAGTATCAGTGATGGATACTGGTGGTGTTAGATGGGGATGAGGGGAGGTGATGGATCCTGGTGGTGGTAGGTGGGGATGAGGGGAGGGTGATGGATACTGGTGGTGGTAGATGGGGATGAGGGGAGGGTGATGGATACTGGTGGTTGTAGGTGGGGATGAGGGGAGGTGATGGATATTGGTGGTGGTAGGTGGGGATGAGGGAAGGGTGATGGACACTGGTGGTGGTAGGTGCGGATGAGGGGAGGTGATGGATACTGGTGGTGGTAGGTGGGGATGAGGGGAGGTGATGGATACTGGTGGTGGTAAGTGGGGATGAGCGGAGGGTGATGGATACTGGTGGTGTTAGATGGGGATGAGGGGAGGTGATGGATACTGGTGGTGTTAGATGGGGATGAGGGGAGGTGATGGATACTGGTGGTGTTAGATGGGGATGAAGGGAGGTGATGGATACTGGTGGTGCTAGGTGGGTATGAGGGAAGGGGGATGGATACTGGTGGTTGTAGGTGGGGATGAGGGGAGGTGATGGATACTGGTGGTTGTAGGTGGGGATGAGGGGAGGTGATGGATACTGGTGGTGTTAGATGGGGATGAGGGGAGGTGATGGATACTGGTGGTGTTAGATGGGGATGAGGGGAGGTGATGGATACTGGTGGTGTTAGATGGGGATGAGGGAAGGGGGATGGATACTGGTGGTGGTAGGTGGGTATGAGGGAAGGGGGATGGATACTGGTGGTGGTAGGTGGGTATGAGGGGAGGTTGATGGATACTGGTGGTTGTAGGTGGGGATGAGGGGAGGGGGGCAGCAACAATCATGATTGACCCAGGGAATGTCTCCCTCCTGCCCAGAGGGAGTGAAGACTTGGGCTAAGTGAGTCACACTTAGCTGGGTTGATGTTGCTGGTTCCCATTTCTCACCTAAGACACTGGGTTTGAGGTGGATGGTTGGAGTAGTTACTCAGTCCTACTAAGGCATGGCTCTGTACTGACCATAAGGATGTGGAGCGAGAAGCGGAGGGAAGAAGCAGCGGAGACGGAGTGGTCCCGTATGGTGTTGGTTGGAGGAACCCCTGCGTCTCTCCTAAGGTGGCCCTGTGTGTTTAATACAGCCCTGTCAGGACTGTCAGTCCTGGGAGGTGCATAACTTTCTACCGCCGCTAATAATCTCCATCTCTACGCAGATGACACCATTCTGTATACATCTGGCCCCTCTTTGGACACTGTGTTTACTAACCTTCAATCAAGCTTCAATGCCATACAACACTCCTTCCGTGGCCTCCAACTGCTCTTAAACGCTAGTAAAACTAAGTGCATGCTTTTCTATCGAACGCTGCCAGCACCCGCCCACCGGACTATCATCACTACTCTCGACGGATCCGAATTAGAATACGTGGACACCTACAAATACCTAGGGATCTGGTTAGACTATAAACTCAACTTTCAGACTCACATCAACCATCTCCAATCCAAAATTAAATCCAGAATTGGCTTCCTATTTCGCAACAAAGCCTCCTTCACTCATGCTGCCAAACATGCCCTTGTAAAACTGACTATCCTACCGATCCTTGATTTCGGCGATGTCATTTACAAACTAGCCTCCAATACTCTACTTAGCAAATTGGATGTAGTCTATCACAGTGCCATCCGTTTTGTCACCAAAGCCCCATACACTACCCACCACTGCGACCTGTATGCTCTCGTTGGCTGGCCTTCATTATATATTCGCCGCCAAACCCACTGGCTCCAGGTCATCTATAAGTCTTTATTAGGTAAATCCCCGCCCTATCTCAGCTCACTGGTCACTATAGCAACACCCACCCGTAGCATGCGCTCCAGCAGGTATATCTCACTGGTCACCCCCAAAGCCAACACCTCCTTTGGTCGCCATTCCTTCCAGTTTGCTGCTGCCAATGACTGGAACGAATTGCAAAAATCATTGAAGCTAGAGGTTCCTATCTCCCTCAATAACTTTAAGCATCAGCTGTCAAAGCTGCTTATCGATCACTGCACCTGTATATAGCCCTTCTGTAAATAGCCCACACTACTACCTCATCCCCATATTTATTTTTTGTTTATTTTCACTAATCTTGCACTCCAGTATCTCTATTTGCACATCATAATTTGCACATTTTTCATTCCTGTGTTAATAATGATAATTCTGTAATTTATGTCACCACTATAGTCTATTTATTGTTCTACCTCTTAACCTTACTGCATTTTTGCACTACATTTTGCACTCTGTATATAGATTTTTCTATTGTGTTTTTGACTGTTTGTTTAATGTGTAACTCTGTGTTGTTATTTGTCACACTGCTTTGCTTTGTCTTGGCCAGGTCGCAGTTGCAAATGAGAACTTGTTCTCAACTGACCTACCTGGTTAAATAAAGGTGAAAAATAAAAAATAAAAAATATATAAAAAAAATATGCCCCTCCCAGCTCACTCCCAGCCATAAACTCTCCCATGATGGGCAGTGAACCAGCGATCCTCCACCTGTCCTGGCCCTGTCACACCCCATCTCCCTATCTTGTCCTGGGGGATAGGCTAGCGGGAGCTCCACATCGCATACCCATCCAGGCCCACTGGGAGTAGACAGATGATAGGGATTTAATGGTGATGTGCTCCTCCTCTCCTCTCCTCTCCTCTGCCTCAGCCCAGAGAGGGAGAGAGGATCATGGGGAGAGGGAAGGAAGCTCCTCCTGGCTCATGTAGGCATATAGATCACAGCTTCAGCTGGAGACTATCTTACCAGAACGTATCGCCAGTAGCCAACACCTGAATCTATGCATGTGTGTTCCATGTGTTTCCCACAATCCAATAGTTTTTTATTCTCCTATAATTTTTTTGACGTCTGTGTATATAACCTTTCTGCATCCACTTACGGAAAATACACATTAATGTGATCTTATATGAAGTTAATATGATAACACGTGACAACATGTAATAGCAACATGTGATAACATTAAACTACACATGTGAAAACATGATCTCATGTGAAATAAATGTGACAACATGGGGATACAAAATGTCAATATGTTATGCCATGAAACTATACGTGAGACAACATTTGAACGTTTTTCACATGTAAAACTTAAAATTGCTAATTCGAGTTTCACATGTGAAAATACAATTCCACTTGTGAGAGTTAGATTTTCACATGTTTGATTTTCACGTGATATATGAATATATGAATCTGCAATTCACATGTGAGGTGAAAACATGTTATTCTCCTCACGTGAAATGGTGGTGTTAACATGTGAACTCTAAATGTAATACATGTGTAATACAAAAATATTCACATGTAAAAATTTGAATACACAAGTTATGTGATTACATGTTAAAATCCATGTGAAATATCATCATATGTGAAGTGTTCCAAAACCACATAATTTCACATGATTTCACATTTGAAATCATATGTTTTTTTCTATAAGGGTCTATAGAAGGACGTAGCCCTTTCCTGCAGTCAAATTACCTAGTGGCCCCATGTGTGGAATGTTATGAATATTTTTCATAATTAATAAACATTATTTCAAAAACGCGCCGGAAATCTGGTGTTTCTATGTCAAGTGATTTTGTTATATTTCTCTGTGATGTAAATAAAGTGTAATATTTGGATGCAAACTCAAAATGTAATACGTTTAATCTCAATATCCGACATGGTACAAAGGGTCTTCTTTTTTTTAAGCCCATTACCATGTGTGTGAGGTGTATACTTTTGTTTCAAAGTAGATTTGTTTATGACTACCAAGAAACACTCTGTGTGACCCCGATTTAGCCCACTGATTTAGCCCACTGCAGTAAAATGTTAAGGAGTCCTCTTATCCCGCTTTGTTTACAAGGTGATCATGTGTCGTCCCAGCCCAGTCCTTATCAATGTTTCTAATGAGCCCTGCTTCTGTTGCTCAAATGTGATTCACTTCATGGCTTGTACACTGTACGATAAAGCTGTTGCGGTTTAATGAGCTGAATGCCAAAAAGATAGGACAAGTTATTGCTCCATTTGTATAGGTTGAATTTCAAGAGGAAGGGGAACGATACACCCCTTTAATTACATCTCCAAAAAGGTTGTGGATGGATGGGAGTCAATTATGTAAATTGACCTCTGTAGCTTCTGTGTGCTCTGCCTGGTGGTTGTGGCACAGACATGACTGGATCATGGGGAGATATGCCATTTGCTGTGCTGCCACTGATACAATACACTGATCTGGCAAGTTTAATCTTAAACCTTAAGAATTGTCTCTACATAAAGGCATATGCGCACACACACACACACACACACACACACACACACACACACACACACACACACACACACACACACACACACACACACACACACACACACACACACACACACTGAGGCCCTGTTTCCATTAGTTCTAAGGCGAGTCTGTCTAAATCTTCTATGCTCCTTGCTGTATGCTTATCCCTACATCTCTACGAGTGTCTAATAAAAAGCAATATGGCAGCGTACGCGATAACTGCTGCAGCTGGCTTGAACACAGAAGAGGATGCCATCAGGCTTAAAGCTCAAATCCAAAACTTGCTGACAAAATAGAATGCCTAGCTAGCTAGCTACAGTTAAGTAGCCCCTCATACGTCCACAACATGAAAGTGCTGAGTCTAAAAGTCTAACACAGCAACACCAGGGAATAGCAAACAGCTTTACTCTCTCGGTTTAGTAAGAACATGCATTTGAAATGGGAAATGTCAACATGTTAAGAAGAAATGTGTCACTATTAACTGAATTGAATTATTGATCCAATACCCTCGATCCCCATTGTGTAAAAGTACATTGTTCTCTAGGGCAGGGTGTTTCTCCTAGTTTCATGTCCTGTGCGTGCTGGCCTTAATCATTGTTAATCACTGGGATTTGTCTCCCATCAAATAAGTCCTTGCTGGCACAGTAAGACAGCACAACTAATGAGGCAGGTAATGTGTGAGGAGAGAGAGAGAGAGAGAGAGAGAGAGATAGAAGAAATGCAGGAAATGTTTAATTTCTAGTGTATTTGAGGTCTAAAAAGGCTTCTAAAGTTGATCATTTCCATTTAGAAATTTCAGACTAGATTAATAATTGACATTCCCTGTTGCTGCAGAATTTTTTCCCAGCTGTAGCAAGCTGTCTTAAATGAAAATCCTGCATCTGTACAACAGCAACGGAACAAGTATCTCCATTAGCATCACAACATCTTGGAAAGACAGTACAAACCTAAATCATTGTACACTGAGTGTACAAAACATTAGGAAAAGCTCTTTCCATGACATAGACTGACCAGGTGAATCCAGGTGAAAGCTATGATCCCTTATTGAGGTGACTTGTTAAATCCACTTCAACCAGTGTAGATGAAGGAGAGGAGACAGGTTAAAGAAGGGTTCTTAAGCCTTGAGACAATTGAGACATGGATTGTGTGTGTCTGCCATTCAGAGAGTGAATAGACATGACAAAAGATTTAAGTGCTTTTGAAAAGGTTTGAGGTGTACCGGTTTGAGTGTGTTAAGACTTTGAGTGTGTTAAGAGCTGCTGGGTTTTTCACGCTCAACAGTTTCCCGTTTGTATCAAGAATGGTCCACCACGCAAAGGACATGCAGCCTACTTGACACAACTGTGGGAAGCATTGAAGTCAACATGGGCCATCATCCTTGTGGAAGCTCTTTTGAAACGTTGTAGAGTCCATGCCCCGACGAATTGAGGTTCTTCTGAAGGCAAAAGGGGTTTGCAACTCAATTTTATTACTCAATGTTCCTAATGTTTTGTACACTCAGTGTACATTCATTTGTGCACGACTATACACACTTTATTCCAGAGAGAGCAAAACTGCATGTGGGTGATGGATGTTAATGGTACTTGAAACGCAATAATTTGATCTCTTAAAAATTATCCCCCGCATAGCCTATTCGATGTTCAGGGTTATTGGAATACAGGGCTGCTTTAGTCATTGTGTTGTTCAAGATTGACAAATGACTCAACCTTTTGACAAACCAAAAATGAAATGTCAATCATGGAGTTCTATCATTATTTTAGAAATCTATCTTCAGAGCTTTAATCCCATTGGGGACTTTGGGTCAATTACACATAGGACTATAGTAGGTATCTGGATTAAAACAAATGCATGACGAATTTGTGATGCAATTGGCCTTAAAATGCTTTTTTATCATCCAACTACAGCTGCTAGCCCTACATAAAGTCCAAAACAGAATAAAATAAAACTGAAGGCACATTTTTTTGTGTTGCTTGATTGTGTGTGTGTGTTAGGTGTGTGTGTGTGCACGTGTGTGCGTGTGAGCCCATCTCTGTGTGTGTGTGTGTTTGTGTCACAGCTCCCAGGGAAGGGGGATGCCTGCAGACCCCTGCTCTGACCTTCCTGTAGTCACTCACCATGCTTCTAACACCTCTCTCTGCTCTGACCTTCCTGTAGTCACTCACCATGCTTCTAACACCTCTCTCTGCTCTGACCTTCCTGTAGTCACTCACCATGCTTCCAACACCTCTCTCTGCTCTGACCTTCCTGTAGTCACTCACCATGCTTCTAACACCTCTCTCTGCTCTGACCTTCCTGTAGTCACTCACCATGCTTCTAACACCTCTCTCTGCTCTGACCTTCCTGTAGTCACTCACCATGCTTCTAACACCTCTCTCTGCTCTGACCTTCCTGTAGTCACTCACCATGCTTCTAACACCTCTCTCTGCTCTGACCTTCCTGTAGTCACTCACCATGCTTCTAACACCTCTCTCTGTACCAACCTCTGTTCTCTCTCCTCCTGCTGGTGGGTTGGCTAATGAGAAACCTGCCATCCTGTCATTCACTGTGCACACGTACACACACACACACACCCTTCTTCACCCACATACATACCTACACACACTCTCCACATGCTCCTCACACTCTCCACATGGAAACTTGTCGACCATGTGTCATCAATCATTTCATGGGCTGCCTGATGGGCGATGCCACTCAATCTGTCTCCCCTAGCCACAACAGCCCCGGCCCAGCCTCCCTCTCTCCTCGGCAGGCAGAAAAAACACGGGAAAGGCTGGAAGAATGAGGATTGATGGAACAGCCTGACTGAGTCCCAAATGGCACCCTCTTCCCCATAGGGCTCTGCTCAGAATGAGTGTACTACACAGGGAGAGGGACGCACACCCTGACTAACTGGCTGGGGTCTGGCACAGCCCCAACACGGAGCAGGGCTGTTGGGAACAGATTAGAAGGGGTGTCACTTCACAATCTGTGGCCTTGGTAAGACTGGAGGCAGCAGTGTACAGCTATCCACCCTTCTATTAATCTGTCCATCAATCTTTCCATTGATCTTTCCATTAATCTTTCAATTAATCTTCCCATTGATATTTCCATCAGTCTTTACATCAATCTCCCATCCATCTCCCCATCAATCTTTTCATGAATCCATCCATCCGTCCGTCCGTCCGTCCGTCCGTCCGTCCGTCCGTCCGTCCGTCCATCCATCCATCCATCCATCCATCCATCCATCCATCCATCCATCCATCCATCCATCCATCCATCCATCCATCCATCCATCCATCCATCCATCATAGATGTCTATATAGAAGACCTATGCACAGATGTGGATTGTCATTTACCATGGCCTTGACTTGAGGAAAAGTGATGCAATGCAATGCTTGATGCAATGCTTGTAATAAGTTCTATATGGCTCCGTACAGGAAAACTCACCAAGCTAGTAACAACCCAGAACATTATTCGATGGCCATTATTATTCACGGCTCTAGTTATATTTGGGATTCCACCGTGTCAGAACAGAGAACACACTCCCACATCAGAGATGGCAAAACAGCATCCACTAGCTACCACATCCAGAAGCTAGCAGAGAGAAACCACTCATATTGCAGGGCCAAATGATTAAAGTCACTGAGTCCTTTTCCTCATTGTAAGTAAATAAGTTCAAAGTGTACCTCCTCTCCTCTGGAGTGGGAAGTAACGAAATAAGAAAGGAACAATGAAAGGTGAAAACTGGGTAGTGAATGCTAGTAGCTGATGAGCCTTAAACAGTAGTGAAGCTACTGATTGAAAGGAGACGATTGCAGGCGTTTGGTTAATTACTGAATTAATCATTCTCCTCTGTTGAAACCACAAGTTCTTCCTGACAAAAATACACACCACCACATCTTCTCTGAGCAGTGAGGGGCTTTTCTACTGTACAACACTGCTGTTAAAGATTATCCACTGAGTGGTAGAACTGGAAGCCTGAGTGTGTGTTACTGAAGTGTCTTTTGTGTGTGTGTGTGTGTGTGTGTGTGTGTGTGTGTGTGTGTGTGTGTGTGTGTGTGTGTGTGTGTGTGTGTGTGTGTGTGTGAAGGAGCAGAGCAGCCTGCGGGGGGTAGTGTGTGGGTGCTCAGTGAGCCTCTAACAGACGCTCTGCGTTTAGTCATCGTGCTTACCGCTCACTAAAGGCACAGGAGCTAAAGGAGACAACCGACGCCACGGTAATCCAATCCGTCCGAGCCAACCTGTTTTCTAACATAATAGAATGACAGTGGGAATCAACGGCGCTACAGCTCACCACAAGGCTGTATGTTGGTGTCTCTCTCCCTGTCTCTCTCTCTCTCTGTCTCTCTGTCTCTCTCTCGCTCTGTCTCTCTCTCGCTGTCTCTCTCTCTCTCTGTCTCTCTCTCGCTGTCTCTCTCTCTCTCTGTCTCTCTCTCTGTCTCTCTCTCTGTCTCTCTGTCTCTCTGTCTCTCTCTCGCTGTCTCTCTCTCTGTCTCTCTCTCTCGCTGTCTCTCTCTCTCTCTGTCTCTCTCTCGCTGTCTCTCTCTCTCTCTGTCTCTCTCTCTGTCTCTCTCTCTGTCTCTCTCTCTCTCTGTCTCTCTCTCTCTGTCTCTCTCTCTCTCTGTCTCTCTCTCGCTGTCTCTCTCTCGCTGTCTCTCTCTCTCTCTCTATATATATATATATATTTATATCTTCTATCTTTCTATCTCTCTTCTATCTCTCTGTCTCATACTCAGCCTCTCTCTCACATTCTCTCTCCCTCATAATCTCTCTCTCTCTCTCTCTCTCTCTCTCACACTCTCTCACTCTCTCACTCCCCCTCTCTATCACTCTCTCTCTATCTCTCTCTCTCTCACATTCTCTCTCTCTCTCTCTCTCTCTCTCTCTCTCTCTCTCTCTCTCACACACATTCTCTCTCTCTAGCATTCTCTCTCTCTCAGTTTAAATTCAATTTTAATTTAAGGGCATGGGAAACATGTTTACATTGCCAAAGCAAATGAAATAAACAATAAAAAATGTACAGTAAACATTACACTCACAAAGGTTAAAAAAGAATAAAGACATTTCAAATGTCATATTATGTCTATATACAGTGTTGTAGTGATGTGCAAATAGTTCCAGTACAAAAGGGAAAATAAATAAACATAAATATAAGTTGTATTTACAACGGTGTTCGTTATTCACTGGCTACCCTTTCTTTATGGCAACAGGTCACAAATCTTGCTGCTGTGATTTCACCCAATAGACATGGGAGTTTATCAAAATTGGATTTGTTTTCAAAGTCTTTGTGGGTCTGTGTAATCTAATATGGTCATACATTTGGCAGGAGGTTAGGCAGCTCAATTTCCACCTCATTTTGTGGGCAGTGTGCACATAGCCTGTCTTCTCTTGAGAGCCAGGTCTGCCTACGGCGGCCTTTCTCAATAGCAAGGCTATGCTCACTGAGTCTGTACATAGTCAAATATTTATTGTATTCTGCCACTCTCTGTTTAGGGCCAAATAGCATTCTAGTTTGGCACTGTTTTTTTGTGAGTTCTTTCCATTGTGTCAAGTAATTATCTTTTTGTTTTCTCATTATTTGGTTGGGTCTAATTGTGTTGCTGTCCTGGGGCTCTGTGGGGTCTGTTTGTGTTTATGAACAGAGCCCCATGACCAGCTTGCTTAGGGGACTCTTCTCCAGGTTAATTTCTCTTTAGGTGATGGCTTTGTTATGGAAGGTTCTCTCTCTCTCTCTCTCTCTCTCTCTCTCTCTCTCTCTCTCTCTCTCTCTCTCTCTCTCTCTCTCTCTCTCTCTCTCTCTCTCTCTCTCTCTCTCTATCTCTCTCTATCTCTCTCTCTCTCTCTCTCTCTCTCTCTCGCTCGCCTCTCGCTCTCTCTCGCTCTCTCTCTCTCTCTCTCTCTCTTCTCGCTCTCTCTCTCTCTCTCTCTCCGTTTCTCTTTTCTCTCCCTCTCTCAACAACAGGGAGGAAAGAGAAGAGAGATCAGACAGACAGACAGATTTACGACACAACTCTCCTCTTAGCCACTCTAGATTTAATAAGAGGCTCGGCGAGGTAGGCTGTGTGAGACACTGCTCTCATAAGCGCATTCATTCCCTGTGTCCTGGAGCTTAGGCTATGGATAGCGTACAAAATGGCTACTAAGCATGAGTGTGGAGTGTTTGGGTAGAGGATCATCAGAGTGAAGCATCATTATATTTCACAGAGCTATCACGGTTTCTATTCTGGAATCATAGTTTATTGAATCACAAGTGGATGTAAGATTAGCATTTACACTTGAAAACACTTTCTTGTCACATCTCAATAGAACTCTTAACATATACATTTTCTTAAAGGGCTATTCACCTTGTGCTTTTACTAATAATGCTCATTGCCGTAGTCACGTGAGGGAACAAAAGAACCCAGACATCAATCATCAAAGCCTGGCTATTCCTGTACACAGTGGCTCACCACCCCACCACGTCTATGCATAGATTTCCTTGTTTGCTTACTGGGTGACAAAATGCTTGATAATTTCCATTATTATTTGTGGATACAACCTCTAAATCAAACTAATGTTCCGTGTGCCATCCTCAATCAAAATGAAATAAAAAGTAAAACGATTCACAAGCATAACACGGCACATCATATAAATTACATAAAGGCATCAATTATCTGGAGATATCCACGTCACACTGAACCAGGGACCCGTGAAGAGACAGAGAGAGAGAGAGATGAGCTGTGGGTATTTTTGTTTTATTAAGATCCCCTAGATACTTCCGAGGAGGCTACACTTCCTGGGGTCCAAACAGGAAACAATACAATACATCTCATCAGTGTGTGTGTGTGTGTATGTGTGTGTAGAGAGAGAGTCTGTGTGTGTGTGTGTGTGTGTGTTACTGTGTTATAAATATGTGTTTATATTATTTTTCGATCCTCGACCACAGATTCTCAGACGGAGCTACGGAAGAATTGGGCATCTTGCCCAATAGCACCGCAGATATACATATGAACTACATATGCACTGGCTGAATAGGAACATAACATATGCACTTAGAATACAATAGCTTTGCTCAAGGGCACAACGGCAGGAGATTGCAGTTCAGTAAAAAAAATTGCGTCGCCACGGCACAGCGCTTAAACCAGCAACCTTCTGGCTGCTGCTCCACCTCTCTACAGCTACTGCTTCACTGTAAGTGGTTAAAGGCCATAAAGCAAACATAACGGTACGTTAAAAAGCCACAGAAGGAAGTAGAATAACTCCAAATAACACACCTGGCTAACAGAGCTTTTAACTACAGCAAGGCCTAGACAACCTTTGGGATCGGAGAAGAGCAAGAGGCCTTACCACGCCAAACAAGTTGAAGTGAAGCTCACTTGCTGACCCAGAGCAAAGCCAGTGGTGCAGCATTCAACACTCGTCATTAACGAACAAGTCCATTTCAGATATAAGAACACCAGACTCCATCCAGACAACCAGACAGTGTACTTTTGCTGTATGATCGTGGAATAGCGTGTCTGGTTTAAAGAGCAGCACAGCTAACATTTCCCGGTAGAGGCAGAGTAGCGTCGGGAGTCGGAATACGATGAGGCATTAAAGCTTAAAGCAACTAGCCTGCCACCAGCGCCCCAGTTTGATGCAGCCGCCGAGTCAGACAGAGGTGCCACGGTTACGCCTTCCTCTCTGATTGGCTGCTAAATTTAAGACTTCTAAAAATACAGCCTGCCTTGGCTGAGGATTGGCTGAGGATTGGAGAACTGACACATGCATATGCATGAGAACGGTGTTCCGTCTCCACTCTGTCTGTAGGTTGTGGACAGGCCATCTGCTCTGCTCTGCTCTGCTGAGCCTGAGTCCCAGGACACATCTCAGAGACACATGACAGACTGAGCTATAAGGAGTCATGTGTAATATATAATGATAGGCAATGCCCCCATGTCGTATGGTGACCTGGTCCAGTGGGGGAATACTAATGTAATCACAATCATCTTGAAGAACGATCTGGCCTAAATGGCCATGTCCTCCTATAATCTCCACCTAGCGGAGCTTGGTTACTCTCTAGGTGTCTTCCTAGGTTCTCTCTAGGTGTCTTCCTAGGTTCTCTCTAGGTGTCTTCCTAGGTTCTCTCTAGGTGTCTTCCTAGGTTCTCTCTAGGTGTCTTCCTAGGTTCTCTCTAGGTGTCTTCCTAGGTTCCTGCCCTTTCAAGTTTGTTTTTTTCCTAGCTATTGTGCTTCTGCATCTGCAATATGCCTTGCTCTTTCGGGTTTTAGGCTGGGTATCTTTATAGCACTTTGTGACAACTGCTGTTTATAAATAAATGTGATTGATTAATTAATTGACAATGTCTCACGGAGGTCGACACTGTTTGTCTTATAAGTACCGTGTGTGTCGGCAAGTTGGTGTGTGTGGGGGGGTTTCTGTTTGTGTGCACAGTGCAGGTAGACTATGTGTGTGTGTGTGTGTGTGTGTGCTCAGACATACCTGCATGTGTGTGTGGGGACCCACAAGCACGTGTGTGTTGCTATATCTAGGCCTAAACGCTGCCACGTACCTGTTGGATGAAGATCTGTGCTCCCCGGGGGCTGAGCAGTAGGATGGCCCGTCTCAGTGTGTCTCTGTAGCGGTTGAGCTCCTCCGTCCTCATGGTATTGAAGAGGTTCGAGAAGACCTTACTGATGTTCCTGTCTACTCTCTGTAGAGACACGTCCAGCCCCTGCCGAGACGTCTGGTCCAGGAAACCCTGTAGGCCGCGGATATCTGAGGGGAGGGAGGGAGGGGGATGAGTGGGGTTGGACTGACTGGACTGACTGGACTGACTTGACTGACTGGACTCAGAAAACCTACTGACTCTGAACTCGAAAACCCCTCTATCCTCCTGCAGAGCCCTCTGAGTACATGAAGCATACCGTAGAATTAGGCCCACAGCATCCATTGCATCACTCACTCCTTTTTCAACTGCATATTTTTACTCAATTTAAAAGTAAATGTAATCTTGTCACTGTGATCGCTTCAACACAGTGCTTCTAATGTTAACCCATGACTAGAATACAAAAATAACGCACTCTACTTGCTGACAAGGACTGTAATTTACATAAACGCACACACAAAAGACACCATGCTTTGAACATTTGCAGTGTTCTGGGTTGGATAACAGCAGAACAGAACAGAGCAACCCTGATCCCACACTGTGGAGTAATTGCCTGCCTGCCCATCTCCGCTGCAGGCAGTTCAGTGAGTGTTCAGCGGAGGGAGAGTGTTGGAGGAGGCCTGGGTAAATCAATGCTTATTTTGTGTTCTCAGGGCTCCTTACTCTCAGTCCTAGCCTATGCTGGGGCTCTTGTAGCCAGCACCAAGGCCCCCTACCTACAAGTCATCTTCCTTTGTCTAGGAGTCACATTTCAGCCCAGAATAGAGCAGTTTCATTGCTAGCATCACGTCTTATTTGCGTCATGTTGAATGCTCTTCTTGGTGTAATTACTTCTTCAGCTATCACTTAAGTGAGAAGTTTTAAATGTCTGGGAAAGAGAGTTGTGTGATGACAGGTGGGTGTGACATGGTGAGGCTGGACCCAGAGAAGAGACCAGACCAGGAATCAGTGGTTAAGAATAAACATAATACTTTACTGAGTAATGATAACTGAAGGATCACAGTAACACTGCGAAAGGACAACAGAAAAAACACACCTCTTTTAACAGGAAACCATAATGAGTAAATAGGACACACCTGAGTTTCGCTAATGTCTCTAAGACGTTCTCTGCCGCCCTCTGGTGACAGGTGGAACCATGACAGTGGGTTCATTCGAAAACCTCTCCTTCACCTCTTATTGCCGTCTATTTGGATTGACAGGTACCTTGTAGTGAGTTATGTCTGGCTGTCTACTGTACTCCTTATGCTGCTTCCTCTCTCTGGAGTTTAGTGGCAGAAACCCGTCTTAGTCTATGTTTCCATGGTGAAAAAGGAGATAATACCTTGTCTTCTCAACAATGCTGGTTGTTGTAGTCTCTACAAAACAACAACAAACTACAAACATGGCTCTCACAATTACTTGCTGTTGATTCATTCTGAAGGGTACAGTGAACAGTGCCTTGTAGGGGTTGTATTCCTCCTCAGGAAGAACCTGGCAATTCAAATCAAATAACATTTTATTTGTCACATGCACCAAATACCAACAATGCAGTTTTAAGAAAATAGAGTTAAGAAAATATTTACTAAATAAGCAAAATGACCTGTATTAATCAAGGTGCTAGCACCACTTCTTGTCTTGAGGAGGAGATTACTATGGCTGCTAATTTCTTCCTGTAACCCCTGCAGTTAGCACTTCATGCCTTGCTGTGAAACTCATTACAACGGATTACATGTAATGAGTTACATGTAAGGGATTACAAAAAAACAGAAAATGTAATCTGTTATGTTACAAGCTAAAATATAGATACTTTTGAAAAACTAGATGATTACTTCGAGGATTACTTTTAAATTCAGAAAGGATGTAAAAAACATATCTGTTTTCTCAATGACATTCAAATCAGCATTGAAAAAAGGCGCAAATGTTAATTTGTTCCACCTGAGTCTGAGACCAAATGTGTTTGATGGATCGGGGGAAAAGAAAAGGAATAGGCTTTTGCAGGCTACAGTCCAAGCTATGTCTTCCAATGGAGCGACTGCTGTCGGCATCCAAAGATTATCCAACTTGAATAAACGCTTACGATACCGATATCACTTATTATTGATATCTACATAGCGCATTGATGTGAATCACACTGCTGCTCTCTCATTTAGCTATTTGCGACTTACTTGTGGTTGTTGTGGATGGATGTTCACAAATCTAAATGTGTATTTGAACCCAATAATGGTTGAATTCAAGAAGTTTAAGCTGCCTATCAATCATTGTTTTTGAAACCAGTGGACAGCCAGTGAAAAATGCGCTCTTGCAAAAGCTGCATAGATCGAAGCCTATGGAAAAGTGGGTATTTTATTGCTCAAACTTTTGATAGACTTAAAGGTGCAATCTGTAGTTGCTACATCCATTTTTGGATGAATAAATTATATACTGTATACAGTACCAGGGTTTTCAAGGGTTTTTCGTTATTTTTACTATTTTCTACATTGTAGAATATTAGTGAAGACATCCACACTACAAAATAACACAAAATATCATGTAGTAACCAAAAAAGTGTTAATATATTTTAGATTTTAGATTCTTTTAAGTAGCCACCCTTTGCCTTGATGACAGTTTTGCACACTCTTGGCAAAGCATGCCAATCCATGAGCGCAGCATTTATTTTTCAACTCGAATCAATGAGACCAATCAGTCCTCCATGACAAAATCATAAACAACAGAGTAGGGCTGGCTAATAAGTCCTTAGTTTTGGGGTCATGCTCAGGTAAAACTATTTGGCTAATCTATACTTCCATATATTAATCCTATTCTTGAAGATCAAGGGGTATAACATTTATTAGAATGACTGGAATTCTGATAGACTTTGGTTTTTAACTGCCAATCACTGCCGGATGTGATGCAGCCTGGACACGAACCAGGGACTGCAGTGAAGCCTCTTGCACTTAGATGCAGTGCCTTAGACCACTGTGCCACTAATGGTTGAAAGTGATGGGTTAGAAGAAGCCTACATATCCAACCGATAAAGTAAAATTTAACATCCATATATGGCCAGCTATGCAAACTTTAACATTGATTTATCCTGCAATAGATGTTGTTCAATTGGTAAGAAACATTTAAAAAGTAATCTAAAAGTAACAGAATGTAATCAGATTACGTTACTGAGTTGGGGTAATCCAAAAGTTACATTACTGATTACAATTTTGGACAGGTAAATTGTAACTGTAACGGATTACATTTATAAAGTAACCTACCCAATCCTGCATATATTTAATGTATATGTAATATCAAACAGGACTGAAGTACTGTACCTCAACACTTGCAAAAATAGACTGATACATACTGTACTTTATGGTGGACCAGAGACAGACACTGCTCTGTATCATTCAATGCCTAACTGTGGTGGGTTCGAGGTATCCTTGTTTATGAACATTCTACATTTGCATTTTCCTCACTTTCCTCAAGTAATCCCTACAGATTACAGCCCAAATCTTTCCTCAGCTAATCCCTACAGATTACAGCCCAAATTTTATGTTGGCTGCACAGATAGTGGCAGCAATGGGCTCTCCAAAGCTGAATCACCTCACCTCATGGACTTCAGCAACAGCTGCTGTGGTCCCAGTGAAATTTAACTAAGATACTTAGGGGGAGGGGGCATCATAACAAGCACCAAAGATGAGCAGGAGAGCAAATCCAATCAAAGAAGGCCCATCTCTCCACTGGTGGCTAACAAATGGGATTTTACAGGGGATTTGACTCTCTGTCTCTCTGGTAGCTCTCGCAATTCAATTTCAATTTCAATTTAAGGGGCTTTCTTGGCATGAGAAACATATGTTTACATTGCCAAAGCAAGTGAAATAGATAATAAACAAAAGTGAAATTAAAAAATGTACAGTAAACATTACACTCACAAAAGTTCCAATAGAATAAAGACATTTCAAATGTCATATTATGGCTATATAAAGTGTTGTAATGATGTGCAATAGTTAAAGTACAAAAGGGAAGATAAATACACATAAATATGGGTTGTATTTACAATGGTGTTTGTTCTTCACTGGTTGCCCTTTTCTTGTGGCAACATGTCACAAATATTGCTGCTGTGATGGCACACTGTGGTATTTCACCCGATAGGGAGTTTATCAAAATTAGATTTGTTTAAAAAAAATGTGTGGGCCTTTGTAATCTGAGGGAAATATGTATCTCTTATATGGTCATACATTTGGCAGGAAGTTAAGAAGTGCAACTGTTTCCACCTCATTTTGTGGGCAGTGTGCACATAGCCTGTATTCTCTTGAGAGCCAGGTCTGCCTACGGCGGCCTTTCTCAATTGCAAGGCTATGCTCACTGAGTCTGTACATAGTCTAAGATTTCCTTAAGTTTGGGTCAGTTACAGTGATCAGGCATTCTGCCACTGTGTACTCTCTGTTTAGGTCCAAATAGCTTTCTAGTTTGCTCAGTTTCTTTCCAATGTGTCAAGTAATTATCTTTTTGTTTTCTCATTATTTGGTTGGGTCTAAGTGTGTTGCTGTCCTGGGGCTCTGTGGGGTCTGTTTGTGTTTATGAACAGAGCCCCATGACCAGCTTGCTTAGGGGGCTCTTCTCCAGGTTAATTTCTCTGTAGGTGATGGCTTTGTTATGGAATGTTTGGGAATCACTTCTTTTTAGGTGGTTGTAGAATTGAATGGCTCTTATCTGGATTTTAATAGTTAGAGTGTATCAGCCTAATTCCGCTCTGCATGCATTATTTGGTTTTTTTACGTTGTACACTGAGGATATTTTTGCAGAATTCTGCATGCAGAGTTTCAATTTGGTGTTTGTCCCATTTTGTGAATTCTTGGTTGGTGAGCTGCACAACCATAAAAGGCAATGGGTTCCATAACTGATTCAACTGATTGGGTTCAACTGATTCTCTCTCTCTCTCTCTCTCTCTCTCTCTCTCTCTCTCTCTCTCTCTCTCTCTCTCTCTCTCTCTCTCTCTCTCTCTCTCTCCCTCCCTCCCTCCCTCCCTCCCTCGACATATCCTGCTCCTCTGATTTCTTCTTCCTCCCGCTGGGCTATGTGAGTCATCATGGAGGCTGCCACTACCTCATGAGGAGAACACACACACACATCCACTGGCACGCCCAGGCGCACACACACTACCCCCAGCCACACACAGAGACCTCCTACAGTAGGTGACGAGAGGGGCTGTGTGATACAAGCTGACAGCCCAAATGTGGCCTTTTGTGTAACAGTGCTGCTACCAAAGCGATGGATTGAGACAAAAACACACATGAGAAGCCACTATTCCAGTCATCCTGCCCTCCTCTCAACACAGCATGACATGGTCAAACGAGTCAGATGATGTCAGTGGATGGGTTGTATATGTGATCATAACAGGGCTACAAAAAACAAGTATTCCATCACACAATCATCACACTCAGCAAGGAGATGTGCAAGACAGAGGAAGTTATAGCATTGCAAAATGAGGCTTCACATTCGAGGAGGGGATATGTTGTGTCATTCTTTGCCACTGGCAGCCTAGAGAAACTTCAGGCTGACCCCAGGCACAAGGACTTCAGAGGAGGGATGGATCAAACAGAACAGCTCATAGGATGATGTCACAAGCCATAGTTGAGGTAGGGTTTAATCTGTCAGAAGGTACATCACATCTCATGATCTATTTATGGGGCATGGCACAAGGATATGGAATTAGGTGTATATATATATATATGATTTTAACCTTTTATTTAACTAGGCAAGTCAGTTAAGAACAAGTTCTTATTTACAATGATGGCCTACCTCTATAACATATTATAGCTGTGGAGTCAGCATGTTCTGATTGTTTGATCTGGAAGGGTGTATGTGTCTTTCACTAACATGTGTGGGTTGTTATTATTTGATTAGTTTAGGCAATCAAGGCTGAGAGGCTGTATTACATTTTAGTAATTTAGCAGACACTCTTATCCAGAGTAACTTACAGTTCGTTAGTGCATAAATGTTAATACTTTAACATACTGGTCACCCATGGGCATCGATCACACAATCCTGGCGTTGCAAGCGCCATGCTCTACCATCTGAGCTACACAGGACTGTATCCATTGATAGGGTGTCCTGCTCTTTGTGGCATGCACTTTGATCAGACCAACTGTTCAGACTTGATGGTTGTAATAGCAGAAAGACAATAGGGTAGGTGTCAGGCCTATTTCCACAACGTTTCATTTACAAGTAAA
Organism: Thymallus thymallus; assembly: GCA_023634145.1. NCBI lineage: Eukaryota > Metazoa > Chordata > Actinopteri > Salmoniformes > Salmonidae > Thymallus > Thymallus thymallus. The sequence goes on from CM042386.1 coordinate 9,202,734, forward strand.
ATATGTGATTTTCTTATACAAGTATGCAGAATATTTTCACAACTCTAAGCACAAGAATGTATTCAGGTCATCAAAATGGCTCATATTTCAAAACTATACAGATATTTCAATTGACGGAGTACAACAAACAAATCCACAAAGTCACTTGTTCACTGCACCAAATCACTCTCTATCTGCTTTTCAAAATACAATATTCACTTTACTTTTGATATGATTTTCTTGTCATTTGTTAACAATATAATTAACTATCACTTAATCAAACTGCTCAAATCTGATATCTTCAGAACCAAAATTATATAGTGCCCAGTTAATGTACACTACATGACCAAAAGTATGTGGACACCTGCTGAACATCTCATTCCAAAATCATGGACAGTAATATGGAGTTGGTCCCACCTTTACTGCTATAACAGCCTCCACTCTTCTGGGAAGGCTTTGCACAAGATGTTGGAACATTGCTGAGGGGACTTGCTCCCATTCAGCCACAAGACCATTAGTGAGATTGGGCACTGGCTCGCAGTCAGTATTCCAATTCATCCCAAAGGTGTTCAAGGGGGTTGAGGTCAAAACTAGTGACCTAAGCGACTTTGAGCGTGGCATGATCGTCGGTGCCAGACGTGCCAGTTCCAGTATCTCAGAAACGGCCTTTACCGAGAATGGAGCAACAAACAAAAATCATGCAGTCAGCGGTAGTCCTGTGAGCGAAAACAGCTTGTTGATGAGAGGTCGAAGGTGAATGGCAAGAATCGTACACATTATGTCCCTTGATGCTAATTGGGCTAATTGTGAGAAAAAGGTGCTTTTGATCAAGTAGAGTCCTTGGTCAATTGTGGGACAAAGATGTGTTGTGCCCTTCATTTGTGGTAGTGTAGTAGGCTATGTGGGGAAAGCAAACATAATTAAACTATCTAGCTGATGTTTTTTCAGGCCCTTTACGACACTGCTAAATTCCCTACTTACTACTGAATTATACTTCAGACAAAACACAAAAGTTGTAACACAAGCTGTATTCAAGTTATTCCATACTGCGAATAGGCATATACACTTTTCTGAAAGATTTAGCTGTTGCTTATATTTATTTGTGTTTTTCGTAATCAGTTAGTCTCAGGTTGTTATGTGGATATGGATTTTGTTTGTAGCATGTGTTACAATTGCTATTTATTTTTTGATGCATGCTTTCATTCATACATTCATTTTTTAAATGTTAATTCACAGGTTGAATGTCAATAGGAAGTAATATAATTATGTTGTATGACTTTACAATGTGCAGTATACATTATACCACATAGCATTATAGGAATCAAATCAAATCAAATTGTATTTGTCACATGCGCCGAATACAACAGGTATAGATCTTACAGTGAAATGCTTAACCAACAATGCTTTAAGAAGTTTTATGAAAAAAATTGAAAATAAAAGTAACAAATAATTCAACAGCAACAATAAAATAACAATAGCGAGGCTTTATACAGGAAGTACCAGTACAGAGTCAATGTGCGGAGGCTTTATACAGGGTTACTGGTACAGAGTCAATGTGCGGTGGCACCGGTTAGTCAAAGTAATTGAGGTAATATGTACATGTAGGTAGAGTTGAAGTGACTATGCATAGATAATAAACTGAGAGTAGCAGCAGCGTAAAATAGAGGTCTGGTGGCCCTTTGATTAGTTGTTCAGGAGTCTGATGGCTTGGGGGTAGAAGCTGTTAAGAAGCCTTTTGGACCTAGACTTGGTGCTCCGGTACCGCTTGCCGTGCGGTTGTAGAGAGAAGAGTCTATGACTAGGTGCCTTCCTCTGATACCGCCTGGTATAGAGGTACTGGATGGCAGGAAGCTTGGCCCCAGTGATGTACTTGGCCTTACGCGCTACCCTCTGTAGTGCCTTGCGGTCGGAGGCCAAGCAGTTGCCATACCAGGCAGGATGCTCTCGATTGTGCAGCTGTATAAACGTTTGAGGATCTGAGGACCTAGGCTGTCATTGTAAACAAGAATGTGTTCTTAACTGACTCGCCTAGTTAAATAAAGGTTAAATAAAAATAAAAGTACTGTACTACTACACTACTACTATATTGCAATAAACTACTATCCAAGATGGTAACCCTTTACACGTACCCGCATACGGGTTGAAAATGGCAGATTTGGGCACTGATAAGCGGCTAAAATGGATTCGTAGTGGCTGTACAGTACCATGATATAAATGACGTCAGAGCTCAGGCTCTGCACTTCACAGCACTGTTTGGTTTTTGATTGACAGCCGTTCTGAACTTGAGCCGCGCACGTGACAAGAATTTGCCCAATTAGCTGGAGGGAGGGGGGAAACTTCTTGTCACGTGCGGGGCTCAAGTTCAGAACGGCTGTCAATCAAAACCTGTACAGTGCTGTGAAGTGCAGAGCTTGCCGAGCGCTGTAATGACAGCAAATTTTTCTCCAATCCCCACAAAGGACAACGATTTTAATTTTGCCACAGTGAGACTCATGTACGTTGTTTTTTTTGGTGCATTTTTGTTTATTTTTCCTGCTGTTTTGAAGAATAATTGTGATTTTTATATTTTTATCTCTGCTGACAGGTGTGACATTTTGCCTTTAGGAGACATATTTTTCAGCCGCTGTTCAAGCGGTCTGTTTGTGGATGAGAGATTTCTGCTATTGAATATCCATAAAAACACCTGGTATGACCTTTCAGATAGCTGTGAGTAATGAGCAGAGATTGGGCCGGAGGAAGTTGGAAGGCAGACGATGGAATTCAATAGAATAGAAGCCGCCATACAAAGCCACCAACGTTGATCCTGTGTTGTTGTTGACAAACCAATGCCTGCACACACACACACACACACACACACACACACACACACACACACACACACACACACACAAACAGTATTTATTCTGCCTTTATGTTTGTGCTACCATGACAACTCCTTGTCACTCATTACCATGCCAATCATTTAAGTTTTGCTAGGCAATGACAGCATATAGGCAAGAGCACAAACAGATCTGGGACCAGGCTATGTAAGGAGCCAACAGATCTGGGACCAGGCTATGTAAGGAGACAGCAGATTTGGAACCAGGCTATATAAGGAGACAACAGATCTGGGACCAGAATATAGAAGGAGACAACAAATCTGGGACCAGAATATAGAAGGAGACAACAGATCGGGGACCAGCTATGAAGCACTATTTATTAGTGGTCCTTTGTAACTCAGTTGGTAGAGCATGTAATGCCAAGGTAGTGGGGTTGATTCCCAGGACCGCCCGTATGTAAAATGTATGCACACTTCACTGTAAGTCGCTTTGGGTAAAAGCGTCTGCTAAATGGGATATATAATTTGGGTAAAAGCGTCTGCTAAATGGGATATATAATTTGGGTAAAAGCGTCTGCTAAACAGGATATATTATTTGGGTTTTTTCATTATTTTATTGTGTATGACCATAGGGAAAAGATCTGCATGCGTTTCAATGTATTTTGAGTGAGAACAGTTTCTCTCCGGGCTCAGGGCAGTCTCTTCACAGTGTTGAAGTATGAGGCCCAGCTGGAGAGAACAGCTAGCGAACACTGTCCTGGTCCTGCACTGTCCAATCTGTCACCACCATCTGCCCTCAGGGCAGGGAGAAGAACCTTGGAGACAAGGGTTGTCATCTCGCTGTGATGCCATCCGTCTGTCTACATGACTCGCACTTCACCGACCGACAGAGGAGGGAAAGAGGGAATGAATCGCTCACCAGAGAAAAAGGCGAAGAGATGAGGGAAAAAAAGAAGGGAAAGCACCTTGGACAGCCAATTACCTCACTTTGAAGAAATGCTACAGATCAACCTTTTACGAAGGCCATTCCCACACCTCCTGTAAAACAATTATATAGCCCTGGCAGTAATGTGATGAGCATGTTCTGGAATGGTGGGATTTAATTGTGTGTTTAGGTAAATGAACAGTGTGTTCTCCTCTTCATGTAGATAGTCCCATACAGACGCTCTACAAATGGTCGTACTATCAACACACTATCGGTTGATTAGCAAATACATGCTACGGTTACGGTTAGGTTTAAAACAAGGGTTAGGGTAAGGGTTAAAGTTAGGATTAGGGCTAGGGTTAAGTTTATGGTTAGGATAAGGGTAAATGTTAGAGTTAGGGATAAGATTAGGTTTAGTGGATAGTTGGTTGAAATGTTGTTGACAGTTATTGACCATCTCCAAACCATCTACTTGGAACTATCCAAATAAACTGTTACCTTCAAATTTGCCCCTCAAGTAACATCTCTTCTCTCTCAAAGAGTTGTAATCTCCTGCCAAGGCGCTATGCAAATGGTTCAAAACAAAGATCTATGCTAGATTTTAAGGCCGCAATGAAACATCTATATGTTAGGGAACTGATCAAATCCAATTTGAGTGTCTGGGATAACTACACTGAGTGTACAAAACAGGAACACCTTCCTAATATTGAGTTGCATCCCCTTTTGCTCTCAGAACAGCTTTGATTCGTTGGGGCATGGTGTCGAAAGCGTTCCATAGGGTGCTGACCCATGTTGACTCCAATGCTTCCCACAGTTGTGTCAAGTTGGCTGGATGTCCTTTGGGTGGTGGACTATTCTTGATACTCACAGGAAACTGTTCAGGAAACTGTTGAGCGTGAAAAATGCAGTTCTTAACACACTCAAACGGATATGCCTGGCACCTACTACCATACCCCGTTCAAATGCACTTAAATCTTTTGTCTTTCCCATTCACCCTCTGAATGAAACACATACACAATCCATGTCCCAATTGTCTCAAGGCTTAAAAATCCTTCTTTAACCTGTCTCCTTCCCTTCATCTACACTGATTGAAGCAGATTGACATCATCATAGCCTTCACCTGGATTCACCTGGTCAGTCTGTCAGGTGAATTTGTACACTCAGTGTATATTTACCCTCTACATAAACAACACCCAGATACCATGTAAGTGTCTTAATGTTTTCCAGTTATGAAGAGGGGAAGCTAATTATGCTACTGTAAGTGTGGCTATTCATGAGGTCACATGGGCTTCACAGCTCCATTCCTGCCTAATTGGTACAAGGACTTAAACAAGTTGAAGGTCCAATGCAGCTGTTTTTCATCTCTGTATCAAATTATTTCTGGGTAACAATTAAGTACCTTACTGTGATTGTTTTTAATTAAAATGGTCATAAAATAAACTAAAATAGCTTCTTTCAAAGAGCAATTTCTCAAGCAAGAATTTTGCTAGAACTGTCTGAGAGTGGTCTGAGTGGGGAGGGGAAAACTGAAAACGAGATATTATTGTCAGAGAGGCTTGGAACTGTCTTTCTTATTGGTCTATCCACAAATTTACCGCCTGATGTCACCAGGCAGGCAAAAGCAAATTTTCACCAAAACAGGCAGAAATTTCAGGCAGTCTTTTCAAACAGCTCTTACACTTACAGTAAAGGGCATTGTCATAATTTTCACAATTTCGCAGTATTCTTCTAACCTCATAGTGTTGAAATATACACTCAGTGGACAGATTATTAGTTATACCAACCCGTTCAAGAAAAGGTCCCTTGGTACCAATTGAGAAACGTTTCCATGCTCCGGAGAATTCAGGCTGTTGTGGGGGTAAAGGGGGGCCCGACCCGGTACTAGATGTATATAAAACACAGGAAAAATCACCTTTTTGACAGCACTGGACCTTCAATGAAAAAGAGACAAATCATCATGCTATACCAACCCGACCAACTGACCCATGAGACCATAGGGTAACTGTTTACAGGGGAGAACTGCACAGTTTGTTTGTCCCTCTGATGACCCAGAGGATGTGTGTTGCCCTGCTTCCCGCATATCAAAAACAGCCAGGCCAGCGGGCCTCATGTAACCGGATTAACTGCATTAATATGTCAATGCTGGACAATCCCACAGACGCTGGGTTTTCTGAGACAGCTTAATGAACCCCTAGGCTGTGTGACCCCTCTGAAGGCCTCTGAATGTAGGCCTGGGCCTATAGGCTAGCGTGTGTCTGTTTATTTACTTGTTTACTTGGATGTAGAAGCAGCAGCTACTCTTCCTTAGGTCCACAAAAACCATAAACCGATGACAGTTAACAAAACACTGACAGACTGATAGACAAGAAAAACTTAAATTTAAAATACAACAATATATATAAACAAAATCTAGAAAAAAAAAAGTGTGTTAGTGTGTCTGAGTGTGCATGTGTGTCTGTGTGTGCATGTATTTGTCCCCTCACACTACCCACTGTTCCATGAGTTGTTTTTTTATATATATTTTTACCCCCTAAGGTTGATGTCCCTGCGGAAATCTAATTCATAATTCAAAAATCTGTCAGTTTAAGCTAGATAGATCTGTTTTTGCATTGGATGCATCTCAATCCACCGCATCCGCCTATGTCACACTTCCGCATATGCGGTGAAAGGTGACAGAGTGGTGTTTGTCAGACAAATCGTTCTTCTCACAAAATTGTTTTGCTCTAAGACGCCCACAGGCCTCACAAGACTAGTCTGAAGGTGTAAAAAAAAAGGGGTCTTAAAATTAAACAAGGCTTCCTGCTCTGTTTTGCTGCACTTGACCATATTACCAGACGGTAATCAATATGGAACAAGACCAGAGCCTGAACAACTAGTAAAGTTGATTTTTGTGTCAAAAACACAGAACATATTTTTGTAAGAGACATTCCCCTCAACAAATTTGTTAATATGACTTGCTCATGATAATTGTCCATTCATTGTTATACCTAGGAGTTAACTATCTCCAGTTGAGGTTTAGGTCTTTAGGTCAAATACAATGCTTTTAGTTTTAGATTTAATACACGTTTATTATTAATCACCCATTCTGTAACTCCTTATTTATAATTTCAGTGAGCTCACTGGCTTTGGGTGCTGACATGTAGTGTGGAATCATCTACATACATAGTCATTCTAGCTTTGTGTAAGAACAGTGGCAAATAATTTGTAAAAATTAAGAATAACAGCCCAAGGCAACTGCCCTGAGGGACACCGCACAGTACATATCTGATGTTAGAGAAGCTTCCATTGGGCCTCCCGAGCAGCGCAGAGGTCTAAGACACTGCATTCCAGTGCTAACTGTGTCAATACAGATCCTGGTTAGATTCCAGGCTGTATCGTAGCTGGCTGTGACTAGGAGACCCATGAGGCAGTGCACAATTGGGCCAGTGTCTGGGTTAGTGGAGGGTTTGGCCAGCTGGGATGTCCTTATCCCATCACGCTCTAGCGACTCCTGTGGCGGACCGGGCACATGCAAGGTGTACGGTATTTCCTCCAGCACATTGGTGTGGCTGGCTTCCAGCTTAAGTGGGCATTGCGGCTTGGCTTAGTCATGTATTGGAGGACGCATGGATCTTGATCTTCGCCTCTTCTGAGTCTGTATGGGAGTTGCAGTGATGGGACAAGACTAACTACCAATTGAGGAGAAAAAGTTATATTGGATAAATAACTCTCCAACCATGTGATGGCAGGTGATTTTTCCAACATCAATTTATGATTAATAACATCAAAGGCTGCACTGAAATCAAACAATACAGCTCAAACTATCATATTTGTATTCATTTATTTTAACCAATCATCAGTCATCTGAGAGTCAACTTGTTAACTTGTTCTCTGAAAAATAGTACTGTATTTGGTCAAACACAACCCTCTCCATCAGTTTACTAACAACAGGCAGTTGTTAGAGCTAGCAAAGGTTGTTTTTGCTATTTTTAGTCAGTGGAACTTTACTTTAGCTTCCTTCCATGCCTGTGGACACACACTCCTTTAGGCTTTGGTTAAAGATATAGCAAATAGAGGTGGCAATACAGTCTGTTACCAATACAATCTGTTACCAATACAGTATGTTACCAATACAGTCTGTGCTACTGTACTGTAAGAGTTGGCTTCTTCTAGCCAGGCGACAGCTATTGTGTTTGACTTGCCCTTTGCACTTAAGCGACGTCATTGAAAAGGATGGCTGTCTCTACTGATATCTATTTCTGTCCCTGCACAATGGCCTTTAGAAGGTATCAATCGCCAGTTTAGGAGAGAGGGGAGGAGATATGGGTGCAGTGGAGGATAGAGGGAGGTGGTAGTTTGAAGGGGGGTAGTTGCTGGTATTGCTTGCATTTTATTTCATTATATGCTAGCAGCTCTCTGCAGCTTCAATTGCATCTTTGGGATGACTCACTCACTGACTGTTGTGCCCAATAACATCAGTCCCTCTCTCTCTCAGAGCACGTCAAGACCAGACTCAGTGTAACTGGGGGATATAGAGAGGTACCAAGATGACCAGAAGCGATCGATACAAGGCTGGATATTGCTTTGAAGAAATATGAACGTTTGTGATTGGATGGTAAATGGCACTTAGAGACAGGCCTATATTTCAAGTGAGTTTTGTTTTGTTTTTATTGATCATCTTTTAAACATGAACTGTAAAGCCATATGGAAACAAAAAAGGACGGGTCTGATCGTCTGATCTTCCATCTGTTTTGTGAATGCTTGCGTGTTGGAAGTGTAGACATACAGTGCCTTCAGAAAGTATTCATACCTCTTGACTTTTTCTCACCCATCTACACACAATACCCCCATAATGACAAAGTGAAAACATGTCTTTAGGAATTTTAGCAAATTTATTGAAAATGAAATTCAGAAATATAACAAGTATTCACACCCCTGAGTCAATACTTAGTAGAAGACACCTTTGACGGTGATTACAGTTGTCTTGGGTATGTCTGTATCAGCTTTGCACATATGGATTTGGGGATTTTCTCCTATTCTTCCTTGCAGATTTTCTCAAGCTCTGTTAAGTGGCGGTGAACAGCAATCTTCATGTCTTTCCACAGATTTTCAAAGGGATTCAACTCTGGGCTTTGTCTGGGCCATTCAAGGACTTTCACATTCTTGTGATTGGCACTCTGAAGCAGGTTCTCATCAAGAATTTTTCTGTATTCAGTCTCCCAGTCCCTTCCACTGAAAAGCATCCCCATAGCATGATATTGCCACCACCATGCTTCACGGCAGGGATAGTGTTAGATGGGTGATGAGCAGTGCCTGGTTTTCTCGAGACATATCACTTTGTGTTCAGGCTAAAGAGTTAGATTTTTGTCTCATCCGACCACAGAATCTTTTGCCTTTTGATATCAGTGTCTTTCACATGCCTTTTTACAAACTCCAGGCGTGCTGTCATGTGCCTTTTTCTCAGGAGTGACTTTGTCTGGAGTGGCTTTGTCAGGAGTGTGCTTACTGCACATTTATAAAAGACAGACTTGACAGATAGTATAACAGTCTATGGCTAAAATACTGCTAACGGTACATGGTACCAATGCCGTGTGCGACAAACTGAGCATTCATTTTCCAGAATCAATGTTCATTGATACTCTCGTTTTATATGGCCAATGCGTTTCTATGGGCTTATTTTGGACCTAAGCTTGTCGCCTGCCTTCTCGATTTGGGACAATGACTCCCATTGTTAGGGTGGAGAAGTGTATCTCGTCATTATATACAGATCTCTGGTGTAAATGGGGAAGGTACACACAGCATAGAGGAGCGAAGGAGAGCAGACCAGAAACGAGAACAACCGGACATAAACTAAAAATAACAAAAAACTTGATTCTTAAGATACAGGCATTTGGAATATGGGGCAAAAAAAACATACATTTGAATTAATCTAATTAAATCAATATATCGCCCTGCCCTAGCTGTAACACAACAACATGTGGAATAAGTCAAGGGGTATGAATACTATCTGAAGGTTATACACTACCGTTCAAAAGTTTGGGGTCACTTAGAAATGTCCTTGTTTTTGAATGTCCATTAAAATAACATCTAATTGATCAGAAATACAGTGTAGACATTGTTAATGTTGTAAATGACTATTGTTGCTGGAAACGGAAGATTTTTTATGTAATATCTACATAGGCGTACAGAGGCCCATTATCAGCAACCATCACTCCTGTGTTCCAATGGCCCGTTGTGTTAGCTAATCCAAGTTTATCATTTTAAAAGGCTAATTGATCATTAGAAAACCCTTTTGCAATTATGTTAGCACAGTTTAAAACTGGCCTTCTTTAGACTAGTTGAGTGTCTGGAGCATCAGCATTTGTGGGTTCGATTACAGGCTCAAAATGGCCAGAAACAAAGATCTCTCTTTCTTTCTTCCAGTTTGCGCTGTTCTGTTCTGGGAGTAGTACACAGCGTTGTACGAGATCTTCAGTTTCTTGGAAATTTCTCGCATGGAATAACCTTAATTTCTTAGAACAAGAATAGACTGACGAGTTTCAGAAGAAAGTTCTTTGTTTCTGGCCATTTTGGGCCTGTAATCGAACCCACAAATGCTGATGCTCCATATACTCAACTAGTCTAAAGAAGGCCAGTTTAATTCCTTCATTAATCAGCACAACAGTTTTTCTTTAAAAAACGTTTCTTTAAAAAACAAGGACATTTCTAAGTGACCCCAAACATTTGAGCGGTAGTGTATAAGTAGACATAGAGCTTTGAGAAATGCAATTAGTCGATGAAAGACGTGGCAAGGATTGCAACAATAGCAACGGCATCACAGCAGGCCATTAGTGAGCCGTGTGATTGGGAGTCCTGTATGATGTCAGACTGAGGTGAAGAGGGGCTGAAGACAGGTTGCATAGAGTTGGCTACATGCTTCTCTGTCCTTATTAACAAGATGTAAAAACCATCTTCTACTGTTAATTCTTCTTTGGCTCATTGAGAGGCTTCTTAGAAATGCTCATAGGCAAGCCTACAGTAAGGACCTAAGGAAAGACTGGAAACTGAGAATTCTTCTGAGAATACATGATGAGAAAAATGATGATAAATAGAAAAATTTGAAGTTCCACCTTTTTTTCATACGCCGTGTGTGTGTGTGTGTGTGTGTGTGTGTGTGTGTGCGTGTGTGTGCGTGTGTGTGTCTGGACCACTCGCAACAAACCTTGCCATACAAGGTCTGTTCTTTGGCACCACCTGGGACTCAATCTGGCATGCAATATGCTTTCACTGCAACCATCTGAGGCCAATTGCATCCTTCACATGATCCAAGGTATTCTGTCAATTGACAGGTGAGAGAGACACCTCACACTTTAAAATCCATGCAGTATTTTAAAGTGTAATGTATGCATTTTATTTTATAAAAATCCCCACCTTAGAATCACGACCTGAGTCCAATACGCCACGGGCAGGTTGGGAGGCAGAGCGACATCAAGCAAGGCCTTAAAGGGCTAGCTAAGCCCAACATCCATTATGCATGCTAAACCTATCTGATCCAGCTCAGTGAGTAGGAGCGTTTCATATGGGCAACATTTGCAGTGAGAAGCCCAACCCGAGGGGCTGAGGGCTTTAGCTTTAACAGCAGCCGGTAGAGTACTAGACTAGCAGCACTTGAGCTCTTCTCAGTTTATGTGGCATGAAGCAGCCACCAGACAAAACAAGTTAAGACTCTAGGAAAAGATGTCTGTCCACTGCCGGACCATTAACCCAATCAATCTAGGAAATGCAAAGTGACAGACAGGCAGGCAGAGAAAAGCAATGGGAGAGAGTGGAGCAGTTTAAATAGTTGTTTGAGGTACTTGCTGCCTGGAGGTGTCTGTACCAGAACAGCCATCTACAGGAACACAAAATAAATGTAGCCATTAGGATAAGTAAGGGTCAGAAACGTGACTTCTACAACATATGTGTGTGTGTGTGTGTGTGTGTGTGTGCGTGTGTGTGTGCGTGTGTGTGTGTGTGTGATGAATGTGTGTGCCGGCTTATTGGCAAGAGGCAGTGTTTTTAAACTTCATTAACTGAGGAGGAGCTCATCCCTCAAGACGTATGTCTGTCTGATGCTAGCGATGCTAACCGCTGCTGGGTACTCTCAACCATTCCCTCCATACCGCCACTTCACACAGCCACGGCCAGACTGCATCAGGACACGCACCAGCACAGGCGCAATTGCCCATGCCGTCCTCTCGCCTCTTGATGGACCAAATTGCCAAATCAACAGGCAGCTAGCTCAGCAGCACTGCAGTGGTGAGGAGAGGCCAGAATGCACTCCATTTATCGTAGGGAAACAGGGAGGTATTTGTTATGTCAAGGAGGCTTGTAAGATAAATTGCGCCTAAGATTATGGAACATTTTTATTACCCTGGAGAATATTTTTTCTCGTAAGGCTTGAATACACTGGGAAAACACAATTAGCTGCAAGAAATTTGTCTTAGTATCAAATGTAAGGTTAGGATTCTTAAATATGCAGGTGTGTCATTTCAAAGATCAATCAAATTGTTTGCTTAAGATCATTTCAGCATGAATCTCATTGAAAGACAATCTCTACCCGCTAACGATCAACAACACAGCGTTGTATTTAGCACAGAACCACAACGGATATCAGAGTTTTTCATGTACTACCAACAAATTGTCATATCTTAAAAATCCCATCCAATGTCTGCAGATTTTATGCAGACCCTCACATCTCACAAGACAGTCCCATAGGGACTACCATTCTACTACTGTAGATAAATGTAAATACCACCATGTTTCTCATCAAATATTTTTCTGGAATTAATCAGAGGCAAAACATGTCATGTACAGTACCACAGAATAGAAAAGAAAACTAGTGGGAAGAAGCTATATATGGCTAATTGGGCTTCTGCCGTACTACTCAAGTATAGCAGTCAGTTCAAACACAAACAGTAAGCCATGGACTGCACTATGAAAAGTGTTGCCCTCTCACACTCGCTATTTTCACAACCAGAACTATGGGTGCAGTAGCTGGCAGGGAGTTTTGATTAAAACATAAATTGAAGGTGTGTCGAGGCTTGACCCCCTCACTGGCTATTCAGAACTCCATGGCTAATTATGTGGTTGCTTCAAGTTGTGTATTTACGGTCTTTTATGTATTGGGTTTTCATCAACCAGGAGGCTGAAAAGATTTGGCATGGGCCCTCAGATCCTCAAAAAGTTCTACAGCTGCACCATCTTGACTGGCTGCATCAACACTTGGTATGGCAATTGCACCGCCCTTGACCGAAAAGCATTACAGAGGGTGGTGCGGACAGCCCAGTACATCACTGGGGCCAAGCTCCCTTCCATATTTTCTCATTGTTTCTGTGATCAAAAAATACAATTAACATTTAAATTAAATTCCTTTAGAGTCTTTCCTGTTTAAGTAGTATTTTAGTATGTGGATACTTTGTGCAAGGCAATTGATAAGCATTAAAAACTTTGTGGATGGGGCCTCCGAGTACAAGCTGCGTTGCTACAGATGCTGGCTCGATACACGTCTGTGTCGCAGCCGGCCACGACCGCGAGACTCATGAGGCGACGCACAATTAGCCCAGCGTCGTCTGGGTTTGGCAGGGTTGTGTTTTGGAGGACGCTCGGCTCTCGACCTTCGCCTCTCCTGAGGCCGTAGGGGAGTTGCAGCGATGGGACAAGACTGTAACTACCAATTGGAAATGACTAAAAGGGTGTAAAAAATAAAATACACTTTGTGGATGGGTATTATTTGTATGTATCAAATGAATAATATAAATATTTAAAATGACTAAATTGGGTAAGATTTATTTAAATTTGCATCTGGTCGCTTCTGGGGGGATTCTGGTAAGATGCCGGTGTTTCGGCAAGTCGGCTGAATTCCGGTAGACAGAAACAGCCCGATGTACTTGGCAGTCATTTTGATTCCGGGCCGAGTCCGACACCCGATTCCGCCCTAATCCCCCCCCCCCACAGCCAGCTGATGTTAGACAGTGAGCCAGGTCATAAATTACGAAATTGCAAACCAACGTATGTTTGACACTTGCGCCTCCAAAATCCCGAAGCTATGATGTCAGATGGAGAGGGCAAATTAGAAGGGGATGAGAGGAGTGGATAGAGAAACAGAGAGCGAGGGGAGATAGAGAACAAGGGAGTGAGAGGGAGGGAGGGAGGGAGGGAGGGAGGGAGGGAGGGAGGGAGGGAGGGAGGGAGGGAGGGAGGGAGGGAGGGAGGGAGGACGGGGGAAAGGCTGCTCACAGAAGCTAATCACAAGGATCTGTCCGTCTCCCCTTTTTTGCCTGGCCGCCGTTCACATTCCATGATTTATCTCCCTCCTTTCTCTGTTGCTCCCCATTTTCTGCAATGTTATCGCTGCGTTTAAGAGACAGCTTCTGAAGGACGTTTCTATTCTCAGTCCGTGCTCGGTTTAGAGCCCAAGACAATTAAGTTATATTTCTTCTCCTTCTACCCCTCTTTACCGCAGCAACACTGATTACCATTAGCGGCAATACTCAATCTATTCTGCATAGCCCAGCCTAGTTTCATACGGTATATTTCATATTGAGATGTTCTAATGAAAATCGATGCTCTTCTTCATAGATCATTTATCAAGGTTTAATCAAGATATAAAATCCAGCTTAAACATGGTAAATATGATCAATTTGATTCTAATGCAGTCAGTCAGATGTTTGCTGAGTCAATTAATTACAGCTGCATGAGGGGTAAGGGAAACCCTCAAGTCCATTTTTTACCCATCATTCATGTAAGACATCTCAGATATTCAGGCACTCTTGTACTGTAGTCTGTAGGACAATGGACGTTAAATAAAAAAGTCATTTTTTAGGACCAAAAACCAAAGCCTATCACTTTTGGGATTATTTCTTTATTGGACTTTGTGGTAATGACAGTATAGCAACACTATAGTGAGAGTATATTGACAGTACAGTGACAGTATAGAGGCAGTATAGCGACAGTATAGCGACAGTCCCCTCAGCACACCAGTCCTTTATATCAGTGCAGTGAAACTCCATTGGTGATCCATAACCCCTACTTGAGCTCAACCCCATCATGTGTCTGCTTGTGTAATGTCACAGTGCATCAGGGAGATGGTCCCAAGATGGTTCCCCAGTTGCTCAGGAGTTACACTGTGACGGAGCACTCTGGGAGGAAACTGGGAGAAAACTGCTCATTAGGGGATTGACAGGAACTAAGACGGAGTGGGGGTCTTATGTGGCAACACAGCCAGGAAGCTACTGTACTGTAAGGAACAACCACAGGTTAAGCTAAGAGATTGAACCTGATGGGAAACAGATAGGAAAGCAATCCGACCCCACATGGGAATCAGTATAGTCAGGATAAAACAGAACTTATTCCACTGTGTATCATTCCTTCTACGACAGTAAAGCATTATTGCTTTTTGTTATTTCCCTACTGTGGTTTGTTAGGTCATACCTACCCCTACCGTCAACACACGACACAACACAGGAGATCTATGAGAGGAATTCAGAATTGTCAGGAGGCATTTTCACAAGTCCCCTCTGAAGAGAGTTGCAATACAATGTGATGACCATAATACAACATGTATCATTACCTTGTGAAACAGTCTGTCCAATGGAAGCACAAGCACAGGACCAGGGGAACTGTCCGGTAGCGGCAATCTAAACACCTCATATTGGTTTTTTTTGTTTGTTTTATTAGTGACGGATATGGTGGCTTTGCCTCTGTTCAGGCTGCAACTACATTACCCAAGACACAATGGGGCAGTGCTTTAGAGGTGTGACGGACTAGATTAGACATGCAGCATAAAAGCCAATGAGATCCCGCTCATAGGCACCTTTCAGACTGCATCACATTTCCCCATCTCACTGATAAAACACAGCTGGGAGGAAGTTTTCAGGGGTGTCAACAGTCGGAAAGGGAATATCTTTTGGCAGCCAACAAGGTCCAGATAAACTCAGTGTCACGTTAGAGAATTCGAGATGCGCAGGAGAAGACAAATGGCTTTGAGGCGTCTGTGTTGAAGCCTCTATATATAGACAGCAGGAAGGAAGGCAGGACAATGAGGGGACCCTCAACCTCTGTCATTGTAGCGTGAAGAGGCTCCAACAATTATCTGTCTAGCTGCTCGTCTCAATGGTGCTCCTGGATAATCACACTACCTCAGAATAGACCATAAACACCCTTGTATAAGTCCATGTGAAACACAGCTAGCTAGATAACTGTTATCTGTGTTGGCTATCCTGAGACTTTAGCTTGTCGCTGAGGCTTTAGACTGGCTTGATTTGTCACAGCTCTCAGCGAAGGTGACACCCTACTATCATGAGTGCTAATGACACAAAGTGACAAAAACGATGTGTTTTGAGCTAAGTCTCCTTTTTTGTGTTACAAGGTGCGATTAAAATGTATTTAATTGTCTTTTTTTTGTCAACGATCGACACAAAAATACTCAGGCGACAGCGTGGATGCAGGGCTGGTCGGAAGTGTAAGGCAAAGCTGAGTAAGTACAAGCCGGCTATACCGTCTATCATTATGGGCAACGTGAGATCGCTACATAACAAGGTGGATGAGCTTGAGGGACTGGTCCATGGGCAAAGAGACTACCGGGAAGCTATCCTATTGTGCTTTACAGAAACATGGCTGAATGATAACATCCCCATAGAGAACGTAACTATCAACGGTTTCCAGACCATCAGAGTGGACAGGGACAGCGTTTCTTCCGGTAAGAGTAAGGGAGGGGGGCTTGCTTTATTAGTTAACAACAGATGGTGTAATCCGAGACATATTACTGTTAAGGAACAGTTTTGTAGCCCGGACATTGAGCTGTTAGCCGTTAGCCTGAGACCCTACTATTTGCCGAGGGAATTCACGGTGGCCATTGCTGTTATTGTTTATATCCCGCCCTCCGCGGACGCAAACACAGCGTGTGACGTCATCCACTCTGCTATCGCGAGGTTACAGCGCATCCCAATGCCTTCTTTACCATTTTAGGGGATTTTAACCATGCATCTCTCTCTTCAACGCTGCCCACATTCAAACAGTTTGTGAAGTGCCCAACCAGGAATAATAAAACTCTGGACTTGTTATATGCTAATGTGAAGGATGCATACAACTCCACTGCACTCCCTCCCCTTGGTAGATCGGATCACAACCTTGTCCACCTCACCCCACTCTACAGGCCTATGGTCCAACAGCAGCCAGCGACCACTAGGACCATTAGGAGATGTTCCCTAGAGGCGAATGAGGCCCTACAGGACTGCTTTGAAACAACAGACTGGGATGTGCTCTGTGAGGCTCATGGGGAGAACATTGATGGACTTACAGACTGCATAACGGACTATATACATTTTTGTGTAGACACTGTACCCACCAGGAAGGTACGCTGTTTTTCTAATAATAAACCCTGAGTCACTAGCAACCTGAAGGCCCTGCTGAATGAGAAGAAGAGGGCCTTCAAGGAGGGGGACAGGGACAAATTGAAATGCGTCCAGAGGGAGCTGAAGTTGCGGATTGCTGAGGGGAAGAGAGGGTATAAGGAGAAGATGGAGGACAAGCTGAGGCAGAGCCAGGTTAGAGAGTTGTGGAAGGGTATGAGAACTATCACTGGCTTCAAAAAGTCAAACAGTGGGCAGACGGAGGGGACAGAGCCAATGAGCTAAACCAATTTTTTAACAGGTTCGATACTGGCCCTGTCCACCTCCCCTCCAGCTCCCCAGGCCACACACCCTCACGGCTATCCCACCCCCACTTTGCTCACAATACCTCTGTTGAGACAATCAGCAACCCTCTCCCCACCTCCGCCTCTGCTCCCTCTGGACTGATCTGCAACACCTCCCTTCCCACACCTCTGGACTGATCCTCAACACCCCCCTTCCCCCCACCTCCCCACCTGGGCTGGCTTTCACCACAAACCAAGTGAAGAGAGAGCTGGAGAGACTACATCAGTGGAAAGCGGCGGGCCTGATGGCATCAGTCCAAGGGTGCTTAGGGTCTGTGCTGACCAATTGTGTGGAATACTCCAGCGACTCTTCAACCTTAGCCTGAGACTGGAAAGGACTCCTGTGCTGTGGAAAACATCCTGCCTGGTCCCAGTGCCCAAGAAGGCGCATCCCATTGTCCTGAATGACTTCAGACCTGTAGCGCTAACATCCCACATCATGAAGACCCTGGAAAGGTAAGTCCTCGCTCAACTCAGACCACTGGTGTGTCATCACTGGACCCCCTGAAGTTTGCATATCAGCGCAACATCTGCAGAGGGCCTACTCTCACCTGGACAACGCAGGTTGCACTGTGAGGGTTATGTTTTTTGACTTCTCCAGTGCCTTCAACACCATTCAGCCCCTGCTACTGGGTGAGAAGATGAAGAGGATGAAAGTGGAAGCACCCTTAGTCTCCTGGGTTACGGACTACCTGACCAGTAGGCCACAATTTGTGCGACTACAGAGCTGTGTGTCAGAACGGGCAGTGAGCATCACAGGGGCCCCCCAGGGAACGGTCCTGTCCCCCTTCCTGTTCAACCTCTACACCGCAGACTTCAGATATATGAAACATGCCACCTACAGAAGTTCTCGGATGACTCCGCAATTGTAGGGTGCATCAAGGATGGGCAGGAGGAGGAGTAGAGGAGCACAATCAATTACTTTGTGGTGTGGTGTAAGCATAACCACCTTCAGCTCACATTAGCAAAACAAAGGAGATGTTGGTGCACTTCAGGAGAACCAAGGCCCAACTGACTGCATTCCCTATACTGGGGATGGATGTGGAAATGGTTGGGTCATACAAGTTCCTGGGAGTCCATATGAAAAACAGGCTGGAATGGGCTTGTAACACCGGAGCTCTGTACAGAAAGGGCCAGAGCAGACTCTACTTTCTGAGGAGGCTCAGGTCCTTCAACGTGTGCATACTTTCTACCAGTCAGTGGTGGCCAGTGCCATATTTTTTTGCAGTGGTGTGCTGGGGTGCCAACATAAAGGCTGGTGATGCTTCTTGGGTAAGGAAGGCCTTTATGTTGACACCTCAGCACACCACCATAAGCTGATCAGGAAGGCTAGCTTTGTTGTGGGGATTAGCCTTGACACTCTAGAGGAGGTGGCGGAGAGACGGATCCTGGCCAAACTGCTGGCCATCATGGACAACGTCACACAACCTCTGCATGCCATGGTTATGATGCAGAGGAGCACTTTCACTCACAGACTGATCCCATCACTGTGTGCCAGAGAGCGCTACAGGAGGTCCTTCCTGTCGGCGGCTATTATACTATTTAATGCCTCACCGGGGTTCCATGCCGTCGGCAACATAGACCTGGAACTGTTGGGGTGTTAGGACCTAGTTTAACAATTATGCATCATTCCGTGAGTAACTCTGGTCTGTAGTCACTCATTCACTCAGTGCTTATTAATTCAGTACTGTATATACATATTCATGTACTGTTGTTATATCATATCACGTGCAATATTGTAAGTAATTCTTGGACTGAACTTACGTAGTCATTCACTCAGGAATGCATCTTAGTATCCTGTCAGTTGTATCTTTTTTCATTGCTTTTAGTATATCGAATGTGCAATACATGCATTTATCTGTAATCAAACCCTGCACTAAGGACTGTATTTTAAGGGAATTATTATTATTACCCTAAATTATATCATACACACATTTAGGTATCTCTTCCTGTCATTTACCTGTACAGTTAATTTAACCATGCAAAATATTCACTTACCTGCTCATTTAACCAGAGTGTATATTAAGTAAACTATAATTACCCTCACTTATATCATACGCACATTTAGCTATTTAAGTATTTCTCTGCCATCGACCTGTATAGTATAGTTAACCATGCAAATATTCCTTATTTATCTATATCAACTTGCAATATTTGTATCATCATCATTTTTTGATTTTGCACCTGCCCTGTGTTTTTTCGTAGCTGCTTGACGAAGAAATTTCCCCTCTGGGATCAATAAAATATCTATCTATCTATCTATCTATCTATCTATCTATCTATCTATCTATCTATCTATCTATCTATCTATCTATCTATCTATCTATCTATCTATCTATCTATCTATCTATCTATCTATCTATCTATCTATCTATCTATCTATCTATCTATCTATCTTTGTCAGCGATTACAGCTGTGAGTCTTTCTGGGTAAATCTCTAAGATATTTGCACAACTGTTATTCTCAAAAAAATTATTCAAGCTCTGTCAAGTTTGTTGTAGAGCATTGCTAGACAGCCATTTTTACATTTTGCCATAGATTTTCAAGCTGATTTAAGTCAAAACTGTAACTAGGCCACTCAGGAACATTCAATGTTGTCTTGGTAAGCAACTCCAGTATAGATTTGGCCTTGTGTTTTGGGTTATTGTCCTGCTGAAAAGTGAATTTGTCTCACAGTGTCTCTTGGAAAACAGACTTGCACCAGGTTTTCGTCTAGGATTTTGCCTGTGCTTAGCTCTATTCCAATTATTTTTATCCAGCCACCACCATGCTTGAAAATATGAAGAGTGGTACTCATTGATGTGTTGTATTGGATTTGCCCTAAACATAATGCTTTGTATTCAGGACATAAAGTTAATTTCTGCAGTTTTATTTTAGTGCCTTAATTGATTCTGTACAGACTTCCTTCATTTCATTTTTTTTTTACCTTTATTTAACTAGGCAAGTCAGTTGAGAACAAATTCTTAGTTACAAAGACAGCCTACCTACAGGGTCAGCCCCTGGAGCAAATTAGAGTTAAGTGCCTTGCTCAAGGATACATCAACAGGTTTTTCACCTTGTCGGCTCAGGTATTTGAACCAGCGACCTTTCAGTTACTGGCCCAATGCTCTAACAGCTAGGCTACCTGCCGCTACAATGTTGTTGATCCATGCTCCGTTTTATTGAGCAGATTTTTGGGGGGCCGGAACAGGCAGGGTCAGCAGCTAGTTTAGCAGTTAAGAGTGTCAAGCCAGTAATCAAAAGGTCACTGGTTCGAATCCCCAAGCTGACTAGAGGGAAGTAGATGTGCCTTTGAGCAAGGCCCTTAACCCTAATTGCTCATGTAATTATGTTTACATTTTAGTAGTCACTCTTATCCAGAGCGATTACTAAAATGTAAACATAATTACAAATAATTTGTAGACTGCAAATTGACCGCAATAAACCCAAACAGATATAATGTTTGACTAACAAATAATAATATTAATAATTTCAAACCTTGCTTAATGTAAATTTGTATAGGATCACTTGTCTCTCTAATACTTGGGAACAGATTTCTTTAATTAAAAACATTTGGCACTGATTTCCTGGGGTTTGTACAGTCTAATATGTCAATATATATATATATATATATATATATATATAATAGTTAATCACATTCTTTTGTTTTTATTTTGTCAGAAAACGTAATAACTTCAAAGGGATATTCAATGTTAGCTTTTTTTTTCTTTTTTTTTTACCCATCTACCAATCTACCATCTACCTTCTACCTTCTTTGCGAGGTTTTGGAAAACCCTCCCTGGTCTTTGTCGTTGAATCTGTGTTTGAAATGTATTGCTCGACTGAGGGACCTTACATTCAAAATTCATGTTAAACACTGCAACTTATTACTTATTTTATTTAAATTATTATTTGACTTGTTAAACATTTGTACTCCTGAACTTATTTGCAATAGTACTCCTGAACTTATTTGCCATAACAAAGGGGTTGAATACTTATTGTCTCAAGACATTTCAGCTTTTCATTTTCTATTAATTAGTTTAAAAAAAAATCTAAAAACATAATTCCACTTTGGCATTATGGGTTATTGTGTGTATGCCAGTGACACAATTTCAATTGAATCAATTTTAAATTCAGGCTGTAACACAACAAAATGTGGAAAGGGGTTGTAAATACTTTCTGAAGGCACTGTAGGCAATATCAAGACCAATGGAGGCGTAGGAGAGTAATGCCAACTGGCATCAACAATGAACAGGAGAGATCATGGAGAAAAAGCCTGCATTATCACTCAAGAGAAGGCATTCTGTCTTTTAGCATGTGCTCGCTTTATAAAGTCATCTTATATATAGAATTACTGTAAGTTGATTTAATTAACAACACAGTGAATTTAAATGAACGTTTACATAAGACGTTATATATTTTGATTATTATCATCGGTAGAGACTGCCCAGTTATTAACCTGATGAGATGACTAACTATATGCCAATGAAAAATGATGCATTTAAAAACATAATTGGGCAGGTGTAACGAGGAGAGAGACAATCACAAAAACAGGATTGTTTGTGAAATCTGGACTACATGCAGTAACAAACCATTGGTTACACTAAGAGGCTTAGAGCTTCACAGCAGCACATTTTGGACTGTTAGAGAAAATATGCATTATACATCATTGGGCCTGTCTGTCGATCACACTGAAAGCGTGCACTCAACTGAGTGATTCATGAAAGGACTGTAAAACCCTCCCCAAGTATGCCTTTCGGTTACACAAGGTTCCATGCAAATGCTCCAAAAGATGGAGGGTTATCGACTGCTTTGGAGTGCTTCTCTTTCTTTCACATGGCTGGTGAGGCAAACTGGTTCTTGATCTGGGGCTTGAGCTCTGCGTTCTGAACTAGGATCAAAGTGTTATGACGCCGGTCGCATGGGAGCCTCAAACAGATCAGCTACTGGAGAGAAGGTGCCTTGGATTAACCCTAGATAAATAGGAGTCAAACATTATTAGCCAAATTGTAGATTGTGGGTATTCGAGGGGGACGGACTCTCATTCCACCCAGAGTGAACAGGAATAACAGACCTCTTGGAGAGACAGGTGATACACAGAGGGTCCTGTTTGCGAATACCTGGGTAGATAATTATCCAATTAAGTGGAAGGGAAACTGAAAGAAGCTAGCATCCCCTTTATCCGTGGATTATAACGCATCAGGTAAGAGAGAGAAAAGAGAGAAAGAGAGGAAAGGAGAAGAGAGGGGGTGAAAGAAGACTAATGCTACGCTAATGAGAGTAAGTGGTGTTTTAGTTTAAGCAGATGCTAGGCTAATGCCTGTCTGTTTATGAATAGGACCACAGGGAAGGACGAGGGTATCCGTGCTTAATTTGCAGCGGGTATTTAGTGATTTAAAAACACAACCTTGAATGTACAGACATACCCACTTCAACCAACCTCTCTCAAGTCTAGACAGTGGACCACAGGATTGATTTGGGATCAATATTGTATGTTCAATCACAATTAATAAGATTACATGGACGAGGGAGACCTGCTCCTAGATCAGCATGTAAAATGCATTTAGTACACTGTAATGTAGGACCTATCATAACAGGTTCAAGTATTACCCGATTTTCACCAGAATATAGTTTGCTTAGAATTCAAGTAGTGGCTGTGTGATTTAATGATTTTAACTGATGAATCTGACAGTGAAGCTAAGAGATGGCTTTAAAGAGATTTTAATATGAGTATAACTTTAACATCTGTCAACTGGACATGCTGATTAGAGCTTTTACATGTCTACCGCTCCAATAAAGTTACGCAGTGTAGCGACGGTAACAATGGACCAGAACGTGTAACTGTCAAGGACCACCACAGATGATGATTTTTTAAGTTGTGTGTTTAAAATAATTATCTTTTCAAATGAAAATGAATTCAGTCAAGGCAATGTTTTAGGACATATCATACTTTGTTTAAAAGTAAAAAGAACTATTCACCAGTCATATAAAGTCTGCATGTCCCTATAGTGTTGACAACATTCAAAACATGTTAAATACTGCATGCACTTTTCCAATGATATTGCTGTTTTCCAAGAAAACAGTGTCTGTTCTTGAATGTTTAAAGGTCCAATGCAGCCCTTTTTAAAAAACAATTCTCAAACCAGATAATTTCTTTGTAAAATTGAAGTACCTTACTGTGATTGTTTTCAATTAAAATGGTCAAAAAGAAACTAAAATAGATTCTTAGCAAAGAGCAATTTCTTAAGCAAGAATTTAGCAAGGACTGTCTGGGTGGGGAGGGGAAAACTGAAAACTAGCTGTTTGGCAGAGAGGTTGGCAGAGAGGTTTGGAACTCTCTTTCTTATTGGCCTATTGACTCATTTAATGCCTGGTGGTGTCACCATGCAGGACAAAACTCCATCACACCGTAACAGGCAGGCATTTTTCAAACAGCTCTTATACTACAAGGGTGTTATCAGCATTTTCACAATTTCACAGTATTATTCCAACCTCATAGTGTGGAAATATATATAAAACACAGGAGAATTATGTTTTTGACTGCACAGGGCCTTTAACAGTTCACCAGAGGGGTGTGAAATACATAAACTTCAGACCAACCCTTTGTGAATCCAAGTAAAAGGGTGAGAAAGCAACTACTATAATCACTTAGAGTGGTACGGTATGTTAGCATAGATATGGAGAGACGAACAAACATCCCATTAAAATAGGTGTGATCTCTCCCACTGTGACACCAGTTAGCACTCAGATACACAGTGTGGGTAGTGACCAGTAGAGGAACCCAACACAACACAGTCAGTTCATCACAGCTTGAGTCGAAAATCAGTCTCTTTATGTATCTTCCTCCCTGGAATCCATTTTGTTTCCCAACAATTCCCTCTGGTGGACAACAGACCAGTTACAATGACTTACTATGGTTTTAATGAAAACTGCTGGAAATGGTGGTTCCTGTGGTGTCAGCCATGTTCCCAGGATGGACTCCTGCAATGTGCAATGCATGAACATTTGTCATCCACACTGTCGTCTGTGCTAGAAGAAGGGAATATCCATTTCTCTGGAACTGCATCACAAAATACCTATTCCAGGAGAGCGATTTGAAAGCCATTCTACAATCAAATTCCTAACTGCTATATATCTATCATTCCTTTCTGTAAAACCTTTTCACATGTTTTCTTCTTATGGCTCATGGATTGTTGACTGAAACATTTTTTTATATATATATTTTTTATTTAACCAGGCAAGTCAGTTAAGAACAAATTCTTATTTACAATGACGGGCTACCCTGGCCTCCCTTAACCCGGACGACGCTGGGCCAATTGTGCGCCGCCCTATGGAACTCCCGATCAAGGCCGGTTGTGATACAGCCCAGGATCGAACCAGAGTCTGTAGTGACGCCTCTAGCACTGAGATGCAGAGTCTTAGACCTCTGCGCCACTCACAAGCTAAAACATATATCCTTTCTATAAAATACAGTATATGTATTCCCCTTGAGATCCTACCACTGATACTTGTCTCCAGGGACAGGGGCCAGCAGTTAACATCTCCCACTCTGGGGGCCAACAGGGGCTGGAACTGTGAGTGGAGGAGAGGAGTTGAGCAGATGGGAGAGGGGACTTTGATGCCAAAGACCATCACATGGACCAGTGAGCCAGCAGCAGGCCATCTGCTGAACGGCAGAGTGGTCAGGACCATGGACAGATCCCTGAGTGGGCTGACTATCAGCTAATAGACACTAGCCTTGTTCGAATACTTCAGAAATGCGCTCTTACTTCCTAGCTTCCTTGAAGTAATCACAGACCTGGATTGGTTGGATTGGTGGAAGTAGTAGGTTGGTAACCTTGTTTCCACGTATCCACTCACTTATCGATCAGTGCTTATCTTAAGGAAGGCAGGAAGGAAGAATGCATTTCTAAAGTATTTGAACAACTGAGGAGAGAGGAGGCGGAGAGGGGAACCAAGAGAAATAGAAATGAGATGGTAGAGTTATTGTTAGAGCAGCATGATACAATTTCACCTACAACATGACATGATCAGCATCTCAAAGATATGCTGGCGTTCATAGCTGAGTTAACAGAGGTACTTCAAACCCCCATGGTTGCATGTCAATCTGCAATAACCTGGATGTGAGGTGACTCTTCCTCCCTTCTGCTGTTAATCCTGGCCTGTATAGAGTGGGGCCAGGCCAGGATGTCCTAGGTAGGTGTACGGATGGCTGGCCAGCCAGTTAATAACTTTTCTAGTCCCAAAGACTGGAGCTATTTGACATTCACTTAATTCGCCTCACTCCAGAGCGCTGGCGACACATCACCTCCGCTTCTCAACTCCAGGAGAGCATCTCCACACTCATCCTTCCTCCAGGCTTCTACACTCCACAGTATGGAGAGGAAGAGAGGATGGGACAGGTATAGCTTCCTTTTCTTCTAGCATTATCCATCTCTTTAAAACCCTCTGCATGTCTCTCCATTTCTGTGCCCTTCTTCAATCTCATCTTGACATGAAGTGTCTTCCCAGGATTTTACAGCATTTGCTGAGATTAACATTACAAGTATACTGCTGAAACGCACTTCAGTCTCAACTGATTCACTTGCGCTCTATAACAGATCATATCATGTAATGTAAGCCTGATGGAGTTGTCGCGAAGCCCGATTGAACAACCCCTTCACAAATAGGACCCGTGCATTTTCACAACGTCTTGGTAAGCACATCTTAGACAAATGCACGAGACGGTGGCTCTTTCGAATTACTTCTCCCTCCCACTGTTTTACGCAGAGCTTAAGAGAAGGCGTCAAAGGAGGAGGAGGCGGATGGAAAAAAGAACTCCAGCTAATGCCCTGGCCCCTACTAACGAGCACATGTAGAAGCTCAGCGTCTGAGAGGAAGCTACAATAAGCCTACACCCCCATAGAGAAGTGTAATTTATCATGGCTGCTGCTGGTGCTGCTGGTGCTGCTGGTGCTGCTAGCACTGCTGGTGCTGAGTAGAGGCAAGGCGAGGGGGGAAGAGGCCGAAGGGTTTTAGGCTGCTGTCAAAGCTGAGCTCATCGTTCAGACCCTACTCTATTAGCAGCAAAGGCACAGTTCCTTTGATGCAGAGTGATTACCCAAAGGGCAAGGGGTCAGTATGATGTGTTGAGATGAACACTGTGTGTGAAGAACATTAGGACCATCTACCTAATATTGAGTTCCACTCCCTTTTGCACCCCCTTGTCTATGTCATGGAAACAGCAGGTGTTCTTAATGTTTTGTACTTTTTCTCATAAAACTACTAGATATTGTGTTTCTATGGTTTTGGGTCTGCATACTATGCTATTGTCTACAGTCTAATGCATTACATTGCTTTACAGGTGTAAGATCTTATCAGGTTCTTACAGCAGGAAAATAATCCTGCAGCAAAAGGAAATGTGAGTTATTGTGTGGATTACAATTAATCAAACATTTTCTAGGGGTTGATGCATTTTTTGTTAGGGCAAAGTCTGATAGTCTTACATTTTTAAATGGACATTACAAACTTTAGAAGCCTTTTTAAACCTTGACTACACTACAAGTTAGCATTTCCTGCTGTGCAGGGTGATCAAATGAATAGTTTAGACTTGGGGTGCAGACCTGAAAACTCCAATGACACTTTATCTTGGCCATATTTCTTGACCATAGGTCGTGAAAGGACAGACATGGCAAAGAATCTGCCCAACTCAGCTCTCGTAGAGGATAAAATAACAACACAACACAAAAACTGTTAATGAAGACAAATGTCAGAGCAGGTTTCGCTCCCAGCCTGATTTTCAGCCGCGGCTCAACCGTGGAGCAGAGCAGCAGAACAGACCGTCACGGGCCGACGGACAGACGGGGGATCCATCATAGCAATGTTGTCATCTACCCCAGGTCCAGCCAGGTGCAAATAGCCTTCCTATCGTATCCGATCATATTGTATCACACCTTTGATGGAACAAAGATGGTGAAGATCACAGTCCCAGTTCTAAAAGAAGAAATAGAGAAGATAAGGATGTGAGAGCCTAGTTGGAAGAGAGAGAGAGAGAGAGAGAGAGAGAGAGAGAGAGAGAGAGAGAGAGAGAGAGAGAGAGAGAGAGAGAGAGGGAGGGAGGGAGGGAGGGAGGGAGGGAGGGAGGGCGAGGGAGAGAGAGAGAGAGAGAGAGAGAGGGAGGGAGGGAGGACGAGGGAGAGAGAGAGAGAGAGAGAGAGAGAGAGAGAGAGAGAGAGAGAGAGAGAGAGAGAGAGAGAGAGAGAGAGGGAGAGAGAGAGGGAGACAGAGAGAGGGAGAGAGAGAGGGAGACAGAGAGAGAGAGCAAAATAATAAAGGAAAGTGAGATGACTGGTGATCCCTCTTTCTCCCCCTCTCTCTACCTCCCCCAATATCTCTCGCTCTTCCTCCCCATATGTCCATCTCTATCCCTCTCTCATAGCACTCCCATCGCCCTCGAAACCCCCAGTCTCCCAGACCGTGCACGTCACACGGTGAGGGCCCCAGGGGAGTGCGGTGGGTAGAGTTTAAGTAGGGGACGTACTCATTAACACACACAACATCTCACCACGTCCCTACGCCCGCTACCTCCACTTCCCTTAGTGAAGATTCCTGGCCAATTAAGGACTTTAATTGGTGGCAACATCAAAGTGTTGACCGTAAGAAAGAAAATAAAAGACCTCAAATATTGGAGCTGCTGCAGGTGTCTAGACAATATCACTCACAGGCCCAGTTTAATTAGCAACAACAAATTGGCACCGCGAATCTGACGACCATTAATGACATTCACCAAGGATTCATCATCAGCTTGCCTTGTGTGAAGTCCAAACACTGATGAGTAGCTACATTCTGAAATATGGTGTAGATGTAGACAAAGATGGTCAAAGAAAAAGGTGCATTGGATAAAATTGGTAGAAGGAAGCTACCA
Source organism: Thymallus thymallus (assembly GCA_023634145.1). Lineage (NCBI taxonomy): Eukaryota > Metazoa > Chordata > Actinopteri > Salmoniformes > Salmonidae > Thymallus > Thymallus thymallus. The sequence continues at coordinate 9,231,031 of CM042386.1, forward strand.
TTGACTCTTCTAACAGTAAAGCTTTGACTGAAGAGGAGCTTTTTCAATATAGAATGTACCATGTAGGCTATTGTATGTCTATTTCAAGTAATGGGAGGTCTTTACTGTGCCTCCTAAAGAATAAATAAAATACCTGTACATTGAACAAGACTCCATTGTAAGATAGGAACATAATTACCAGACTGGCATTTCTGCTGGATGACTGTGGCAATGGTTCTGGCAATGGCTTAGTGTAAATGTTTCAGTTAATATATATATAGTACAAAATAAAAATAAAAATTTGAAAAAGATATATAGTAATTAAGGAGCAACAATAAAATAGCAACACAACAAGTTAGTTCGTCAAATTTCTGCCTTGCTAGAGCTGTCCCAGTCAACTGTAAATGCTGTTATTGTGAAGTGGAAACGTCTAAGAGCAACGACGGCTCAACCGCGAAGTGGAAAGCCCTTAGTTTCAGTGAAGGGAAATCTTCCAACTTTGATGCAACAGTTTGGGAAGGCCCTTTCCTGTTTCAGCAATGCCCCCGTGCACAAAGCAAGATCCATACAGAAATGGTTTGGCGAGATCGGTGTGGAAGAACTTTACTGGCCTGGACAGAGCCCTGATCTGAACCTCAGGCTTAATCTCTGAATAGAAAAAAGCCCCCGCAGCAATGTTCCAACAAATAATGGAAAGCCTTCCCAGAAGAGCGGAGGCTGTTATAGCAGCAAAGGGGGGACCAACTCCATATTAATGCCCATGATTTTGGAATGAGATGTTTGATGAACAGGTGTCCGCATACTTTTGGACACATATAGTATGTATGCGCCATCATAAGATTTTAAGTGGATTCTCAAAATAACTTATTTCCTATTAAGTATTTAACATGATGAGGAGTGAGTGCTGTCTACTTTGAAAAATGTACCATGGTACTACTATGGTACTTTCACTTATACAATGGAATAGTTGGAATCCTGGAAATGTACCATGGTTTGCCTTACAGTATAATTTGTATGATGGTACTACCATGATACTGCCATTGTACCTAAGTATTACCATAGTATTGCATACTTTAAACCATGGTATAGATGTGGATCATGGAAATACAATGGTTTTTAACCTGCATTAACCTAAAATTATGATAAATGGAACCAAAAATTATCATATCATATTATACCATATTGTGTGTTACCATGGTACATTGGCTGTATAATCCATTAAACAAATAAAACCACAAAAGTCAAATGAGGTTAATTGGTATTATATTGAAGCATTTACATACCAGTATGGGCAAGTTTCTGATAAAGTCATCATGCTATTATTGTTGGTCCTAGTTTGTCTGTAACATCAAAGAAAAAGGAAAATAGTTGTCAAAAAGGTAGTTTCTGTATTAATACTACAGTTTATTGCGTATGTTTCCCTGTGTTGCCAACCAGAAATGTGGGAGAATGTGTAGGTTGTCTCTTTTTTTAAAAACTATTTTCTAGATTGTAGAATAATTGTGAAGACATCAAAACGATGAAGTAACACATATGGAATCATGTAGTAACCAAATCAAATTTTAGATTCTTCAAAGTAGCCACCCTTTGCCTTGATGGCAGCTTTGCAGTCTCTTGGCATTCCTTCAACCAGCTTCATATGCTGTGCACTTGTTGGCTGCTTTTCCTTCACTCTGCTGTCCAACTCATCCCAAGCCATCTCAAAAAGGGCCTCCCGAGTGGCGCAGGCACTGCATCTCAGTGCTAGAGGCGTCACTACAGACCCTGGTTCGATCCCGGGCTGTATCACAACTGGCCGTGATCGGGAGTCCCATAGGGCGGCGCACAATTGGCCCAGCGTCGTCCGGGTTAGGGGAGGGTTTGGCCGGGGTAGGCCGTAATTTTGAATTTGTTCTTAACTGACTTGCCTAGTGAAATAAAGGATCAATAAAAATAAATAAAATTAAACAACTGGGTTGAGGTCGGGTGATTATGGAGGTCAGATCATCTGATGCAGCACTCCATCACTCTCCTTCTTGGTCAAATAGCCCTTACACAGTCTGGATGTGTGTTGGGTCATTGTTCTGTTGAAAAACAAATTATACTCCCACTAAGTGCAAACCAGATGGGATAGCGTATTGCTACAGAATGCTGTGGTAGCCATGCTGGTTAAGTGTGCCTTGAATAAATAAAAAAAATCACAGACAGTGTCACCAGTAAAGCAACCCCACACTATCACACCTCCACCTCCATGTTTCACGGTGGGAACCACACATGTGGAGATAATCCGTTCACCTTCTCTGCGTCTCACAAAGAAACGGCGGTTGGAACCAGAAATCTCACATTTTTCACCGGTCTAATGTCCATTGCTTGTGTTTCTTGGCCCAAGCAAGTCTCTTCTTCTTATTTCTGTCCAATAGTATTGGATTCTTTGCAGCAATTCAAGCATGAAGGCCTGATTCATGCAGTCTCCTCTGAACAGTTGATGTTGAGATGTATCTGTTACTTGAACTCTGAGAAGCATTTATCTGAGGCTGGTAACTCTAATGAACTTATCCTCTGCATCAGAGGTAACTCTGGGTCTTCCTTTCTTGTGGCGGCCCTCATGAGAGCCAGTTTCATCATAGTGCTTGATGGTTTGAGCTGTTCTTGCCATAATATGGACTTGGTCTTTTACCAAATAGGGCTGTCTTCTGTATACCCCCCTACGTTGTAACAACACTACTGATTGGCTCAAATGCATTAATTCCACAAATTAACTTTTAACAAGGCACACATGTCAATTGAAATGCATTCCAGGTGACTACCTCATGATGCTGGTTGAGAGAATGCCAAGAGTGTGCAAAGCTGTCATCAAGGCAAAGGATGACTACTTTGAAGAATCTTAAATATAAAATATATTTTGATTTGTTTAACACTTTTTTGGTTACTACATGGTTCCATATGTTATTTCATAGTTTTGATATCTTCACTATTATTATTATTATTATTATTATTATTATTATTATTATTATTATTATTATTATTCTACAATGTAGTAGGTGTGTCCAAACTTTTGATTGGTACTGTATATGGTAGCCTAATAGTTGCCATTTTGTAATTAGATATTTATAGTCAATGTGTTGTGCTTGTTTCGCACCAGATAAACCAATTATTTTAAACCTTATCTTTAAGGTGTCAGACTCCTTTCATTCTTCAGCCTACCCTATCCAGGTCCCAAGGTTTAAGAGGGTAAACTACAGTGCTAGACCATGTGTGTTGTGGTTTTTCACTATGAGCTAAAGGGGGTTAAGAGGATAAACTAGGCCTGCACTTTGCCATTGCAGACCGAGTAGTCAATGTTGCATTATGTGAGTACCATAAATTACTTTGTTTTTTATCATTTTACCAGAAAACTTGTGCGAGATAGATCATCATGATAATACATTGTAAACAATGACCATGCTTTCATGTTTCACTACATGCTGCTAGTACAAAACCATGGTATTTTTCATTGCTCTACCATGGTGCATTTAGTACAATTAAAAAAATGCAACGTTTTTTAAGTCAATACCATGGCAGAAAAAATACCATGGTACTGGTGCAAATAACATGGTATTTTCCTGCCATGGTAGTACATGATATGATGCAAAAACATGATATACCATGGTATATGATAAGAAATGTGATATACCATTTCATTGTACTACCATGGCACATTTTTGTAAGGGCCATTGGATATGGATTCCAATTGAGAGTGATGCATTCATTCACATGTAATTACGCCAAAATTACTGACACTTTTCACAAACGGCTGGCAGTAAAATGTACATTTAGTCTGGCTGTCTGAAATCAGAATGAGCTTTCTCAGGCAGCTTTGGTATACAGATGAAATATGGAGCGGTATTAAATCAATGCAAACAGCACTACACTACAAACAATGGGGGAAAAAAAACAACACAAAAGTACCCGCCGCCATAGGCACATCTGTAATGTGGCATCTGACTATTCATGATAATCCACCTCCATTCCCTCCTCTCCTCGATTCCCCCAACGGTTCACACCATTCCCAGAGTTAATCCACTATGTTATGTACATTTACAAAATCGTCAGATGATCCAAATGCGGCACCATGTTAGAGCGGCGCTAACGCAGGCGGTGTTCTCTGGGCTCCCACACAGGTGTTGGGTAATCTGCCTTCCAGAGGAGAGGAGAGGGGCCAGCGGGCTGTTTTGAAGCTGCTGGAGGATCAGCCTGGAACTGTGATGTGAGGTGCCTCCTGTTGGCCTCTCCTGGAGCGACCTGTCGCAGAGCATCAAGCAGCTCCGGGAATTACTCAGCCTTATATAAAGCCCACAGAGACTCAGCCGAAGTCACGCAGGGATTTACAAAACACCCAGTTCAAATGAGGCATCGCTTCTTCTCTCTGAACCCCCTCTATCTCCCTCCAACTCCCCATCCTCAACATGCACATTCAAAGTCCTTGACTGAACTGATGGTGTTATCAGGAATCATAGGCTAGTAAAGCTACAAGCTAATTTAAACAACCAACGAGCTTAAGATGATAGGTTAAAAAAAAAATAGGCCAGAGTAGTCGTTTTTTTAAGCAGTAATGCTCTTTGAATATGCAACGCTTTCTAGTATGGGTTCGGGGTCCATCCTTGTTTTAGCGTTTTTGCCCGGCTTCACTTGTTTAGCTGACCGTTGTTGACCGTAGCAGATAGGATCTGCAAGACGGAACTTAGTAATTGATAACACTTTATTTCATGACTTGGGCAGATAGTAAGTGTGACTGATTTGTGAGTGGTTTTGTCCTCAGTTCCTCCTCTCAGAAAGCCTAGCCATGTTTTGCTGGGGGAACTGTTAGTGTAAATAAATCTGTCTGGGCTCATGACGCTCCTCTATTCTGGAGGGTGTCGATAATATCATCAATTAGAATGACACAGCGAGATGTAAGGAAGCCGTAAAAGTTATAGGAGCTTTATGGATGAGGAGCTCCTGGGAGTGACTCAGCTGATTTTGGAGTGACTTGGCTGATTGGGGAGGGACTCGGCTGATTGGGGAGGGACTCAGCTGATTGGGGAGGGACTCAGCTGATTGGGGAGAGACTCAGCTGATTGGGGAGAGACTCAGCTGATTGGGGAGGGACTCAGCTGATTTCGGGCCAGACATCTCCTCTTCTTCTCCTCGTCCATAAATGAAATCACCTCCTCAGGCTGATATCGGTTTATTTATACTGAGGCTGGCATTGATATCAGGACAGTGGGCATTAAGAAGTGCTACAGTAATCACCCACTCTCACGTTATGGCTTGTGATTCATAAAAGCTACACCACTAAATATAATGAAATTGCGGCGGACTAAACGCGTAGACTGGGAAAATACATGCATTAACCACATTATCAAGGTCAGAGGGAAATTAATGGTATAAGCTAGTGCTAAGAGGCTAAGTGAGCACATCAGGTCAGGCATTCAAGGCAGTGTCCACTGTCAGTAAAGACTAATGCATGTTAACTCTGATTTTGATTGTGAAAATATTATGTGGCGAACCCTGACCCCTGAGTATCCACTCAAGAGGTGAACTCTGACCCCTATAAATGACCCTTCACCAACACAATAATATATAAAATAATAGCAGTTAAGTATTGAAATAACCCTATTACCCAAACATAATGATATGACTAATACAGTACGTTAGCTCCAGACAGCACTGTAAACCATTAGGCAGAAATGAAGGCAGCAACCCATGTACAGCAACATAAGGTCATGTCAGAACCCTGTGAGTCAACACACATCATCCAGCACTCGTTGCTTCTCACCTCACTCTCCCTTTTTTGTTTATTGTTTTTACAAAGCCAGGAGGCTTTTGTTCCAGCTGGCTGTCAGGTGCCTCTTATTGGTCCAGATGAAAACAGGAGGTCCCAGGATGCGTCTCAAACGGCACACTATTCCCAAAATAGTGCACTACTTTTGACCAAAACCCTATGGACCCTGGTCTAAAGTAGTGCACTATACAGGGGGTAGGGCGCTATTTGGGACCAGTCCCCAGTCAACACTGCAGCCAGCCCAGCTCCAACCCAGCCCGACTGTCTGAGATTGGGAGTCCGTATATGATGTGGCACAACTGTTGTGTCATGCTCGGCGGAACATTCGGCGGAGCACTGTGTGACAGACAGAGCAGATCAATGCACCCGGCAAATCATTTCAGTGGACTATAGCTGTGGTGTGTTTTTCACCACCTCTCTTCGTTCTATAGAGACCCGCTGTCTAAATCCTGAGTCCCAACACCTCCAACAGGATAATGACATCCCATCGCTCAGCCAATGACCCTGTAGTCAGATAGGAGTAGGGGAAATGAGAGCCTCATTCCTGGGTGAGGCTGGAGAGCTGTGAGGCTGAGAGATGGGGCTTGTTTGTTAATTCATTCATTTATTAATTAATTAATAACTCGGCTATTTTGCACAAGACTGACACCAGAGCAGTGCTATGTAGCAAGTCTCATGCGTGGTATAGCCTAAAAGTTATACAGACAGTTATGTAAACAATGTTTCAGCAGTTTAACAACCATGTACCAACCAGAAACGGTCTACTCCACACGGTTTGTGGGACTGAAAAAGAACTGAAATGCTATTTCTGCATTTCAAGCAGCATCTCTAAAACGGGTAGTGGGATTTGCCCTTTTGTCCTTTTGTAAGCAAACCAGAAAAGAGGGAATTGTCTGTACTTTACGGAGAGAAACAGGATTTCCATGAGGAACTGAGAAAGAGAACGAAAGAGAGAACGACAGCAAAACAAACACAGAGAAAGATAGACACATACAGACAGAAAGCGAATTACAGTGGAAGGCTAAGAGAGAGGATGAAAGAAAGTGATGATGAAAGAAAGAGAGGATGAAAGGGAGAATGAGGTTGAGAGAGGGGCTGGGGAGGCAAGGGAGGCAGGGGGAGTTGGGATGGAAGCAGCAACACAATCCAAAGTCTCTCCTTAATCATCATCACTCAGCTGTCAGGCCTGGGCCGTGCTGGAGCTAGGCCTGGACACCCAAACCCAGACCCCATCTGCTCCCAATAAACTTAAAGGCCTTAATTTGAATAAATGTGCCGTCTTTGTCTCCCGTCACTTATTTAATGCCTTTGCTCATCAAAGGGAGGGATATTGTTGAGGCTGGGGCTGGATAGAGTGGTGGGGAGGAAAAAGCTCTCTTGTACATGCCTGTGTATGCGCAAACTCATTTGTTGAGTCAGATGGTTTGGTGACAACCATCTTTTGTGCTCTGTTATGATTTTACCTTGTAAAGTATAGTGTTCCTTTCGTAATGTCCACCTGAATGTTTGTTTACCTAGAGAACAGGAATACATTATGCATCCTCTACGTCAGGGTTCTCCAACTAAGTTTTCTGAGCAAAGTTTTCTGTTTATTTTGGTGTGGAATTTTCATTGTTGGACATAAAAGACTGTAAAAAACACCAGGAAATCAGCTCCAAGTGATTTTAATTCAAGAAATATGTTCACGCCTATTAGAGAGACACGTGATCAAATGTAAGAAAGGTTTGAAATTATTATGTTTTAGTCAAACATTATATCTGTTTGGGCTTCTTGCGGTCAATATGCAGTCTACAAATTATTTGTAATTATGTTCCGGCAACCTGACCATCCGCTCAAGAAACAAATTGACCCGCAGCTGAATCTGTTTATCCCTGCTCTATGTCCTCTAAAACTCTTTCAATAATAGCAAATTATCCAACTGGTTGGTAAACATAATATAACTGCATCCAGGTTTGACTAATTGGCTGAAACTGGATGGGAAAGATGCAATAAGATGTGTAAAATACTCCATAGGATGCTGGGGGGATATTCAAAAGGATTCACATTAAACCAATCCTCTACAGACTAACCCTGTATGTTCACTATCTTAAATATCCTTTGAAGTAAATGTACATCACTTGCTTTCTTAAAAGTCCAATTATAGGATGTAAGATTTGCTAATACAGTGAAACAAACAGGTTTATATTGAGGAACGCAATTAAAACCAGTAATATTAAGAGGCCGCTTTTACTAAAACAACAAATTAAGAAGCACGACACAAGAAGACATAATACCCATTTCTAATCCATTGCTCTTCTTCATATGGATAGAGTGCTAAGTCAGTATGTTCATGATGATAACAAAATAACAGCCGTAAACATTAATAGCTTACCCTTACCATGACCTATTCCACAAACACATGCGCTGCAATCTACTACACTGTTCCGAGAATCCACATCCCCCATTTTCTATTGAAAACAATCCTCAAGTTTCATCAGCTGTAGAAAAGCAGTGGAACATGGTGGTACGCAGTCATCTGACAATAATGAAGCAACCCGGGTCACACTGACAAAGACCCTGGTTCAAGGGCATCATTGAAGCAAACCAGACATAGACAGGTTGAACTTCTGACCATTTCTGATGCCACTCTATACCTTCACAAATGTAGACTCGTATAGTGGAACAGTATAAAATATAGGAAATAGAATTCTTATCTAAAAGCATTGAGCTGAAAGGAACATGCTGTGAAATCTTGGATCCTATCACGGAGCTGCTTGTACAGTACATTTCATCGTTCCTAAATCAGACTCATTTGATCCCGATTAACATAATTTGATAACTATCAGGAACAGGTGGTTCGTTGATGAGTAAGACAGCCTCTCTTTCTCTCTCCTACTTCACACAGCGAGAGCTTCCCATGTGACCGTGAGTAAGCTCCATTTCCTCCATCCGGTCACTCAACTCTGAGAGGCTTCATTGATTGGAGCACTTTAGTCGTCGGAGACAGACCACCCTCCAGCCCTCTCCCCCTCTCCCCCACGTCATCAACCTCCTTTCACCATGCTCTAGAATCATTTTAGTGCCAGCCTTGAAGCATGTTCACTAGCTAGTCATGCCATACTCCACACTTACCATATTCGTTGTCATAGAAGACGATGAACTTCTGCCAGCGCAGCTCGCCGACGAGCGTGAGCATGACGTCGTTGAGACGGACCGGCGGGCGCGCTGCCAGGGTGTAGCGTTGGCCGTCGGGGCTGGGGTTGAGCTGGCAGGTGGTGCGTGGCGAGCCCTCGCCGCTGCGCTGGACGTACAGGTGTGGGATGTGCATGGCGTCCGTCAGGGATTGGAGGGCGCTGGCTGAGGCACAGCCCGTAGAGGTGACCAGAGCCAGGATGCCCTGGGTCATCAACTCACAGGCTAGAGAGAGGGGAGAGAGAGAGAGAGAGAGAGAGAGAGAGAGAGAGAGAGAGAGAGAGAGAGAGAGAGAGAGAGAGAGAGAGAGAGAGAGAGAGAGAGAGAGAGAGAGAGAGAGAGAGAGAACAGATTAGTACAGTGAAGTCAGCAGCACATTTATCTAACTATAAAACACATATTGTCATAAGAAGACAAGGAGTTTGAAATGTGAAATGTGAAACAAAATTATTGTCTTCAAGTGAATACTAATGTTCACATTACAGCTTTAAATCCATTGCCTTGGTCAACATGAGATAATTACTAAGAAAATAATAGCTATTATAGAGAGCGTGACAGAGTTTCTTGCTTTGTGACTGCTCTGTGCAATCCCTCCGTTTTGATATACAACCACTGCTTGTAATAGTGACTCTAGGACAGTTCTACAGTCAACAGCTGACACGCGGCATTACAGTAACTATAAAAGGACCTGAGTCTCAATCCCTCTAAAATCTACACTCGCTCTCTCTCGTCTTGATTAGTATGACCTTTCTCCAAATGTTCTAGATTATTTAGCGCTCAGACTCTCTCTCCCCAGACTTGGCAACCTTGACTGCTCTTCGTCTTAGAGTTTCTACAGAGTTGGGGCTAATTATATCTCTAAAGGTCATAAAAAACGAGGCACAGAGGCCTTTGAGTGATCTCAAGCCAATCCGTGCACTGCACCGCCAGTCCGCGACAAAGGAAAAAAGTAACTCGCACACTAACACTCTCCCACTGCAAAGGGCTTATGTTATGTTATCCGCCACAGTTTGGGTAGGACCTCCAGAGGATTGCATTCCCTACACACTTTAGTGCACTACTTTTCACCAGAGCCCTATGGAACATGGTCAAAAGAAGTGCACTATATAGAGTATAGGGTGCCATTTGCGACTGAACCTTAGGCTTGGATTGGGTGAATCTACAGAGTATAAGAACAACGCTTTGGCTTTTAAACAAATACTGCACAGCACTCTTCACAGACCCAAAGCATGATGGGATTGATCTACTTCACTTCCTATGTCTTTAAAAAATGTATTTTCTCCCCTGGTGACCGACACATCCCAGGACAAAAACTGCCCGGCCCAGTCCCCTTACTTCCACATCAGCCAACATAATGGATTCGCCAATTGGATTGTCTTGGCAGTCTGACTTTTTTAAAGCTACTCAAATGAAGTCAAATGAAAATGAAATTAAAAGTGCCTCTGTAAAAACCTGCTGGGATCGATACACGGTGGGGCAAAAACAGCAAGCAGGAGTCAATAAACGGAGTGGGTGGGGCCAGGGTGGGGAGAGGAGAGGAGGAGTCAATAAAATGAGTGGGTGGGGCCAGGGTGGGGAGAGGAGGATTCAATAAAAGAAGTGGGTGGGGCCAGGATGGGGAGAGGAGGAGGATTCAATAAAATGAATGGGTGGGGCCAGGATTGGGAAAGGAGGAGTCAATAAAATGAGTGGGTGGGGCCAGGATGGGGAGAGGAGGAGTCACTAAAATGAGTGGGTGGGGCCAGGTTGTCATTGTCTAGATGGCTATTACTTGAGGCCAATTGACTTTTTAATTCCGGTTACACTAAATTAAAAGCTCAGCATCGGTCTTCAACAATAGGACCTCTGCTCACTGTCCCCTGATCCCCCCTATAGACAGGCGTTTACACAAACACACACACACACACTGGTCAATATCGTAGCTTGATGTTCTGGCCCCTAAATAGGTCAATAGACCACTCACCTCATGCCCAAAGTAGTGATGGAGGCTCCTGCACAGTCTTAGGTCAATAGACACCTCACCTCATGCCCAAAGTAGTGATGGAGGCTCCTGCACAGTCTTAATAGTGTGTAATCAATTGTCCAAACTCTAGACAGAACACTAATGTCCTGTTGGAGGAGTTATAACTGCTCATGAGTTTTTCCCCAAAAAGTGCTAACGTGCGCAACAAAACAAATGATATTTATAGAGTACCAATCTTTCACACCACCACCAGTCTCTGTGTGGGTTATGTCCTTCCTCAAAACAAAGGAACTACAACATAGCTGTTTCTGAGCATTGATTTGCTGAGTCATACGAATTCTATACCATGCTACTTTTGATATGAATGTAACTGGATGGTAGACGCCTAAAATAATACACCACAGGAGGTAGCGCAATGGAAAGAGAATCGTCTTGAGGTCTAAGGGCACATATCCAAATGTCATTTTCCATTTTCGTCCTTCGTGCTCGGGGACAAGAAATCAGGCCAGGAAATGAACACGATTCAAGAGACTAGTTAATGTGACATCCAGGAAGATATCGTCGGAGTCACAGACGAGGGCTACACCAGACGGCTGTAAATTGAACACATGCTTCACCGGATTATGGTGAGTGGGTTTCATCTGCTCTAAATCAATTGGGTCCCAGAACAGAGCAGAGAGGGAAACGACGTCCCTAAGAAAATGCAACCTGAAATCTCAGGTGTCTGCAATCTCCCTTATTGCTTATTCAAGAAATAAGATGACCCTGTATGCCACCAATCTAAAGTTTGCATACTGTTCTATATTCAATCATTCAATGCTCTCACTCCAACTTCAGTGGGCACCTGGGCCTTTACTGTATGTAGACAATCAGCTTAATCTCATTTCAGTGCCAGTTCACTTAAGAAGGGGCACCAATGGGTTGATATTCAGCCCAATGTGTGTGTGTGTGTGTGTGTGTGTGTGTGTGTGTGTGTGTGTGTGTGTGCGTCTCCCATCAATTCCCCAATCTTCCTTTGGTTCATTAGCGAAATGTTACAGGCGGATTGTGTGCTGCACTAAGCCTCAGTTTTGATGAGTATTTTACAGACGACACAAGATGCGACGCTGTGCTGTGACAGCCACCGGAGGATGGGAGCGTCATTGGTAAGAAGTAACGATCTATTAACGGGTGGAGGAGACATTAAGACATGCCAGAGGCCCCCATCCATCACCCATAGACATCTCAGGGACAATGCCATTTTTCACAAGAAAAACAGGAGGTTGGGTTTGGGGGAAATTCAGACTGATGACGCATGTTCCTACATAGTACACTACTTTTGACCAAAGACCTATGGCTCAGTAACATCCCTCCTCAGAATACATTTTCAGTGAAGCTCATAGAACAAAAAAAATATAATTATTATTATTTTGGGAATATAAAGAGCTGCAGGAGGTTCGGATTTTCTACAACAATTGGCCTCTGTTGTTGATTGTCAGGCTCTGGCTCTGTCAGTTGCACCTTTTCTCATTGCTTTTAGTATATCGAATGTGCAATACGTGCAGTTGTCTGTAATTAAACCCTGTTCACTAAGGACTGTATTTTAAGGGAATTACTATTATTACCCCAAATGATATCATACACACATTTAGCTATTTAAGTATCTCTTCCTGTCATTTACCTGTACAGTTTATGTAACCATGCAAGTATTCACTTATCTGTAAATATAACTGTATATTTACCTGTACAGCTAATTTAACCATGCAAAATATTTACTTACCTGTTCATTTAGCCAGTCTGTCTATTAAGTAAACTATTATTACCCTCGCTCATATCATATGTATTTTTAGCTACTGAAGTATTTCTCTGCCATCAACCTGTATAGTATAGTTAACCATCCAACATCCACCAATGTATAGTGTACATATTCAGCCAACCACCCGTACTATGCAATGTCTTTTAATAGTTTTCTTTGCACTCCAGATATCTTGCATTTCTATACTTTTTCATACTGCCGCTCTATGTATCATGTACCGTGTATCTGTCTTTTGTGTACTTTCGTTTTGGCATTTTGCACCTGCCCTGTGTTTTGTTGTTGTAGCTGCTTGACAAAGAAATGTCCCCCTTGGGGATCAATAAAGTATCTATCTATCTATCTATCTATCTATCTATCTATCTATCTATCTATCTATCTATCTATCTATCTATCTATCTATCTATCTATCTATCTATCTATCTATCTATCTATCTATCTATCTATCTATCTATCTATCTATCTATCTATCTATCTATCTATCTATCTATCTATCTATCTATCTATCTATCTATCTATCTATCTATCTAGAGAAGCCTTTTGCTTCTCTATGTAGCCATGGTCAGAGTCTGACAGATCTAGGTTATATGTGTTGGATCCCTAATTAGAGGCAGCTGCTATGCATTGTCTCTAATTAGGAATCCTACTTATGTTTGTAGGTTCCACACCCTAGGTGTGGTTCATTGTCGATTGTCCGAGAAAGTAATTGTGTCTACGTCAAATTATTATCATTGATATTCAGTATAGTTCGTCATTCATGTTGTTTAAGCATTAAATGGATATGTCTAACTATTCCTGCGCTGCGGCTTGGTCCGTTAACACACCCGCTCGTGACATTGATTTGCATATCGTTGTTCACTGTGTTCTCTAATTGAAATGATGCGGTAATAATTTTAATCTGGTTGGTTTCTAAGCCCTCTGTCAGTCTCTGAAACCATCTGTTGAGTGGATGTGGGTAATTTAACATCAACAGCATTGTCTCTCACAATTAATCCCACTCACTTGAACCACATTAAAACATTCAATAAAAACACGTTTTAGGTTCAAAGCAGACGCTTCATTCATTGACTTTCAAACGTCTGGTTTTAGTTCAAAGATACAAACATACAGACAGTATTCCTATGCTAGAGGGCTTTTGGATGCCTCATGGAACAATCTGAATTTTCCTAGCCTGGTGGTCCAGTCTATTTTTGCCTCTTTGAATTCGTTAATTGACATGCCAAACAAATATGTAATGTAAAAAATGATAGTTGGCTACAGCGCATACAGAATACAACCAGGTTAGAATCCACAAAGATAAGTGGCTACAGCACGTACAGAACAGGATTTAAAATTCTCCAACCTGTCAAGTGTCTTTCAGAACACACTGACAGAGCCAGTCTCTCCAAGGGCAACAGTGTGTGTCTTTCAGAGCGGAGAGAGGGTGGAGGTGAACTCCAGGCCCCAGTAGGAGAGGGCTGTCAGGGGGATAACAGGGCTTGCATGGAGGCCTCACATCAAGGGCACATTCATCTTTCCTCTTTTTCTTCCAGAAACTCCAAGAGCAGTAGGATGAAAACCCTCATTGGCTTTACAGTACCTCAGACATGGACGTTACCAGGAACTGGCTTTCTGAGCTTTTGTAGTCAACTGAATGTGCCACTTAGTTCATAGAGCTGTGGTTACGTGAAACTCCCGAAGTCATCCAAACGTTATAATCAGGGGTGTAGGAGTGTGGTCCTCCATTTCTCAGGTGTTATATTGTGCAAGATGATTCATGATTAATTAGTATTCTACATAACAAACCAAATATAATATATTCGGTTTAGGGTGGCGCACAATTGGCCCAGCGTCGTCCAGGATTGGCTGGGGTCGGCCGCCATTGTAAATAAGAATTTGTTCTTAACTGACTTGGCTAGTTAAATAAAGGTAAAATAAATACAAATATAATGGCATGATAATTTCAGGCTACTGTTTAACCAAAAACACCACTTCATTTCTTATAACAATTTAGGATGAGTGTGCTGAAACGTAACATTTTCTTTTCACATGCTGTGGTTGTGTTTAACTCCATCTGCTCTAAAATGTGATTATTTAGGCCGGTTAGCCAGTCTTACATCATTCAAGAACATCAAACAGCTTATTCCCATGAAACTGATTGGGATGAAATGGTTTGCAGGCATACAGCATGGACGTTTCACCTGTAAAACGTGAAGATTTATCATTCACGATTGACAGTGATGATGGCCTGATTTATAATAAGGTAGGCCTAATTTTGTGTTTTAGGATTTTAAAACTACGTTTTCCTATAGCCACTTGCAGTGTGTGTAGGCAATCGTAATTTGGATGATGCATTGTCTGTATATTCTAAAATTATTTTATACAATAGGCTTCATGTCGGTACCAACATTCATTCAGAAATTATGGCTTAATAATTTGTTTAAATGGTTCTCTACCTAAAAAAAAAAATAGCAGTACACCACTGGTTAAAATAAAAGTAAAGCAATTGCCATGTGTGGTCAACTGATAATTCCAGCACCGTTTTGATTGGTACAGTGCTGTTTTGAGACAAGCATGGGAACTCATCTTGTTAAATCAATCGTTTGGATGTTTGGTTACACTTAGACTGGGAAAGGTTTAGGTGAGTGCTCATGATCATTAGTCAATCAAATCAAATGTATTGGTCACATACACATGTTTAGCAGATGTTAATGCGGGTGTAGCGAAATGCTTGTGCTTCTAGTTCCGACAGTGCAGTAATATCTAACAGTTACACAACATATACCCAATACACACAAATCTAAGTAAGGAATGAATTAGGCCTATATACACATGGATGAGCGGCATGGACTAAGATACAGTAGAATAGTATAGAATGCAGTATATACATATGAGATGGGAACGCAAGATATGTAAACATTATTAAATGACTGATGTGAATTGAAAGCAATGAAGATATTCTCTACACACGCATTAGGTCTATAGACTAACTGATGAGCTTCCCTGATGTTTTCCTGAACTTTCCAATTCTTTTCTGATGCATTTCAGCCTACTGATGCGAATACACATTTGTTCACTTTTCCCATAGGCTATTCAAGTCATTTGACATATGTTTTTGTTGTTTAAAAAGGTCCTAAGGCCTACATTGTTTCAGTAACAATATACTGTAGCTGAAACCACTATTGGCTTCATTGATTTACTGAATGTATTCCCGTAATTGTAGGTTAGGCTACTTGCTAACAAATTATTTATTGTAAAAGTAGGCCTACTTACACAATAACCTCATGTGCAGTTATTGTCCACAATCGATTGAATCCATAATAAGTGTTGATTAATTTATTTGGCCTTCAGGAGAGCACAGTTCATGGAAGAAATCATAGCGCTGCAGGAAGTGGTGCTGGAAGTGCTGCAGATAAATTGAAATAAATGTGCCAACTTATACAGTGGGGAGAACAAGTATTTGATACACTGCCAATTTTGCAGGTTTTCCTACTTACAAAGCATGTAGAGGTCTGTAATTTTTATCATAGGTACTACTTCAACTGTGAGAGACGAAATCTAAAACAAAAATCCAGAATCACATTGTATGATTTTTAAATAATTAATTTGCATTTTATTGCATGACATAAGTATTTGATCACCTACCAACCAGTAAGAATTCCGGCTCTCACAGACCTGTTAGTTTTTCTTTAAGAAGCCCTCCTGTTCTCCACTCATTACCTGTATTAACTGCACCTGTTTGAACTCGTTACCTGTATAAAAGACACCTGTTCACACACTCAATCAAACAGACTCCAACCTCTCCAAAATGGCCAAGACCAGAGAGCTGTGTAAGGACATCAGGGATAAAATTGTAGACCTGCACAATGCTGGGATGGGCGACAGGACAATAGGCAAGCAGCTTGGTGAGAAGGCAACAACTGTTGGCGCAATTATCTGGGGCACCATGCAAGATCTCACCTCGTGGGGCATCAATGATCATGAGGAAGGTGAGGGATCAGCCCAAAACTACACGGCAGGACCTGGTCAATGACCTGAAGAGAGCTGGGACCACAATCTCAAAGAAAACCATTAGTAACACACTACGCCGTCATGGATTAAAATCCTGCAGCGCACGCAAGGTCCCCCTGCTCAAGCCAGCGCATGTCCAGGCCCGTCTGAAGTTTGCCAATGACCATATGGATGATCCAGAGGAGGAATGGGAGAAGGTCATGTGGTCTGATGAGACAAAAATAGAGCTTTTTGGTCTAAACTCCACTCGCCGTGTTTGGAGGAAGAAGGATGAGTACAACCCCAAGAACACCATCCCAACCGTGAAGCATGGAGGTGGAAACATCATTCTTTGGGGATGCTTTTCTGCAAAGGGGACAGGACGACTGCACCGTATTGAGGGGAGGATGGATGGGGCCATGTATCGCGAGATCTCCAGACCTGAACCCAATAGAATATCTTTGGAGGGAGCTGAAAGTCCGTATTGCCCAGCGACAGCCCCGAAACCTGAAGGATCTGGAGAAGGTCTGTATGGAGGGGTGGGCCAAAATCCCTGCTACAGTGTGTGCAAACCTGGTCAAGAACTACAGGAAACGTATGATCTCTGTAATTGCAAACAAAGGTTTCTGTACCAAATATTAAGTTCTGCTTTTCTGATGTCATGCAATAAAATGCAAATTAATTACTTAAAAATCATACAATGTGATTTTCTGGATTTTTGTTTTAGATTCCTTCACTCACAGTTGAAGAGTACCTATGATAAAAATTACAGACTTCTACATGCTTTGTAAGTGGGAAAACCTGCAAAATCGGCAGTGTATCAAATACTTGTTCTCCCCACTGTATAATTACTCCTGTTTCTATAAATAAATGAAATCATTGAAAATACTACACCAGCTTAATTTAGCAACAGAGGATCAATTGCTTATTTAAAAAAATTGCTGTTGATTGTGTTTTGTCACATGAAGCGCGTAGGCCTAGTTAGCCTACAGTTGGGAATCGGCCAGCCAGCTGATTGTTGAGTTGTGGCTGTCAATGAAAAGCAGGCAGCAGCTAGAAGGTATTTCGCAATTGCAGGAAAAATCAGTTTGAATAGGTGAGTGCCACTAGAAAGTTGGTGGACTATAATTTCCTCATATTGTAGGCCTAAAATCTTTGTATCCACTCTTTTCATTGGCCCTTTGTTTTAATGATGTCACCACGTACATGTCAGAGTAGCTTGCCATTTTGATCGTTTGCAGTTACATTTTAAACGAAGGCAGTTACACTTTTTTTTAAACATTACAATACATTCACAACAAATTTTCTCGGGCCCACAAACCCTTCAGGCCCTGATCTTCAGGACAGAACCCTGAATGTTATGAAACTCTGGTGATCGCCCCTAACTAAAGTATTAGAACTCCCCAGAAAGGCTCAAAGAGACTATATTTATTGTTATAGGTAGGAAGGGGAGGAATCTCTCAATAATGTATTGACAAAGGTTGATCAATTACCATACGATCAGGACATTGTTTGATCTATATGATTTGAAGTTTTGATCGTGTTCGTTGCTGCAGTACTTTTAGATGAGGGTTAATGAGAAAAAAGATAAAACAGATCATTTCTCAAAACAAGACAATACTTCATTACATGTACTGTACAGTAGGTCAGGACAATCAATTTACCATTGAGCAAAACAAAGTTGATGGCTGAGCCCTTCTCAGCTGTAAGTGTCAGTTCACTGTCCTGTTTTTTTATTTTCGTGCATGTAATCACAGTAACATTTTTTTTATTATTATTATTCCTTTGTGGGATTCTGAGAAGCTAGAAGGTCAGAGCAGCATTTTGTGTGAAATGCAATGCTCGGATTACACCATTTATTGACCGTTGTATTCACATCTCCTTCACGGAACACTTGCCATCCAGGCAGATTGTTGTGAGAGTGAATGGCTATTTGAATACCAACCTCCTCACAATCATACAATACAAGAAACAAGCCTGGGTGTGACAAAATCACAGAAAAGCTTTTTACTATCACCAATGTGCCTCGATGCCTTCAAACAACACAAATGTTTAATGAGGCAGTTACATCTGCACATCTCAATCAAAGAGATGAGCACTGCATGGAGTAAGGCTTTTCTGACTACCTCCTCACCCTTGCTTAAATTGGATTTAAATTGACTTTTGCTCCACCAAATTGCTACAATGAGGAACTCAACAAGAAACATGGCCAAGGGTCAACAAAATAATAAAGGAGGAAGACGGCAAAGTATCTACTGTTGACTCTGAACTAGAGTCTGACTCTGAGACTTATGCTGGCTGACATTCCGACAGCAATCAAGAAAATGGAGGAGGACATGATAACTCGATTTAACAATCTGGACTCATCCTTACAATCAGTCCAAACCCCCCTGGCTGACCACACAACCTGTAATATTGACCTGGAAGGAAGCAAGTGACCATGAGACCCGCATCACCACCCTTGAAGAACTACTAACAGCACCACATGGGAATGCTCTTTACTACGCTAGCGCTCAGGACCTCAGACTTGGGCGAAGGTTCACCTTCCAACTGGACAACGACCGTAAGCACACAGCCAAGACAATGCAGGAGTGGCTTCAAGACAAGTCTCTTAATGTACTTGAGTGGCCCAGCCAGAGCCCGGACTTGAACCCGTTCGAACATCTCTGGAGAGACCTGAAAATAGCTGTGCAGCAACGCTCCCCATCCAACCTAACAGAGCTTGAGAGAATCTGCAGAGAAGAATGGGAGAAACTCCCCAAATACACCTGTTTTAAGCTTGTAACGTCATACCCAAGAAGACTTGAGGCTGTAATCGCTGCCAAAGGTCCTTCAACAAAGTACTAAGTAAAGGGTCTGAATACTTATGTAAATGTGATATTTCAGTGTTTATTTTAAATACATTTGCAAAAATTTAAAAAAATGTTTTTGCTTTATCATTATGGGATACTGTGTGTAGACTGAGTAGGGACATTTAAAAATAAAAAAATAGAATAAGGCTGTAACAGTGACTTTAAACGTGGTACCTATCCAACAAGTTAGTTCGTCAAATTTCCGCCCTGCTAGAGCTGCCCTGGTCAACTGTAAGTGCTGTAGGCCACACAAGCTCACAATGGGACCGCCGAGTGCTGAAGCGCGTAGCGCGTAAAAATCATCTGTACTCAGTTGCAACACTCACTACCGAGTTCCAAACTGCCTCTCGAATAATGTCAGCACAATAACTATTTGTCAGGAGCTACATGAAATGGGTTTCCATGGCTGAGCAGCCGCACACTAGCCTAAGATCATGCCCAATGCCAAACATCGGCAGGATGTGGTGTAATGCTCGCCGCCATTGGACTCTGGAACAGTGGAAACACGTTCTCTGGAGTGATTAATCACGCTTCACCAACTGACAGTCCGACTGACTAATCTGGTTTTGGCCCCAATGCATAGTGCCAACTGTAAAGTTTGTTGGAGGAGGAATAATGGTCTGGGGCTGTTTTTCATGGTTCGGGATAGGCCCCTTCGTTCCAGTGAAGGGAAATCTTAACCCTACAGCATACAATGACATTCTAGATGATTCTGTGCTTCCAACGTTTTGGCAACAGTTTGGGAAGGCCCTTTCCTGTTTCAGCATGACAATGCCTCCTTGCAAAAAGCGAGGTCCATACAGAAATGGTTTGTCGAGATCGGTGTGGAAGAACTTGACTGGCCTGCACAGAGCTCTAACCTCAACCCCATCGAACCCCTTTGGCATGAATTGGAATGCTGACTGAGCCAGGCCTAATCGCCCAACATCTGTGCCCGACCTTACTAATGCTTTTAGGGCTGAACGGAAGCAAGTCCCTGCAGCAATGTTCCACAATCTAGTGGAAAGCCTTCCGAGAAGAGCAGAGGCTGTTATAGCAGCAAAGGGGGAACCAACTCCATATTAATGCCCATGATTTTAAAATGAGATGTTTGACGAGCAGGTGTCCACATACTTCTGGTCATCTAGTGTATTTAAACTATATGCGACCCTAATGGCAGCTATGTCTTAGTCCTAATGGCAGCTATGTCATAGGTCATGTTATATCATTACTGTGAGGGCTTGGTTGTGGTAAGGCCTCTTACTCCCACCTAGGGGAGGAGAGAGGCACACAACCAAGTCCTCACACACTTATTAGGGAGATTATCATCCCCAATCAGAGACAGCTGTCTAGCGTTGTCTCTGATTGGGGAGTGTATTTAAGCTCCACTCTAATCCACCTGTGTGTGGATCATTGTTCGTTTGTCTGCACTGCAAGCAGCACGTAAGTCACTGTGTTTTTGTTATTAGTTATATTTTTTCACTCTCCTTTTTTTTGTAAATGCTTCGTGAGAACATCTCATTTTCAATAAAAAGGATGACACTTCACCAGCGCTCCGTTTACCGTCCCTTATATAATGCGCACCGTGACAGAATGATCCACCACCCTGGGACGCAACGTGAGCAGACACTGGTAGACATCCTCTATGATATGGGGAAATTATCTAGGGAGGATGTCTACCACTATCATGCGGTGGAGGAAGGCTGGGGTCCGGAGCAGCAGAGGCGCCGAAGACGGGGGAAACGTCACCGGGCTAATGTTGAGGACCAGCCTGGAGCCCAGAAAAACCCCCAAACTGATTTTGGGGGGGGGCTATGGGGGTGGTCGGGGATCGAAGGAGAAGAGCCCCGACCACTGCACTCGTGGGGGTTCCAGGAGGAGCCCCTACAGCCGTGGGAGCAGGAGTACAGAGAGGAGTCGGAGGAAGACGACGACGATGTGCTTCTGTTCCCTCACTCGTGGGGGTTCCCGGAGGGACCCTCACAGGATGGGGATTGGCGGTGGAGTAGAGACGACAGGGACAGTCGTGCTCCAGCGCCAGTTCCCAGTCCGGTGCCTCCAGCGCCGGTCCAGAGTCGGAGGAAGAGGAGACCGACTCAGCGCACCAAACCATCGGTGCGCAACATTAGCCCGGTGCGACCCGTACCAGCTAAACGCACCAATCCAACGGTGCGTTTCCCCAGCCCGGTACGGCCCGCGCCTGCTCCGCGCACCAGCCCTATGGTGCGTGTCTCCAGCCCGGTGCGACCCGTGCCAGCTAAACGCACCAACACAACGGTGCGTTTCCCCAGCCCGGTACGGCCCGTACCTGCGCCTCGCATCAGACCAGTGGTGCGTTCCCCCAGTCCAGTACGCCCCGTGCCTACTCCTCGCACGGAGGCTACAGCGACGGTTGTCAGCGCAGCTCTGTGGTTGGAAACCATCTCTGCGTCGGTGCCCAGGGTGGGCACGACGTTCAGCCCCGCTGTGGAGCAGGAGCTCCATAGCGTGTCGGTGCCCAGTCTGGGGCCGACAGCCAGCCCAACCACAGGGCTGGAAACCCTCTCTGCGTCGGTGCCCAGGGTGGGCACGACGTTCAGCCCCGCTGTGGAGCAGGAGTTCCATAGCGTGTCGGTGCCCAGTCTGGGGCCGACAGCCAGCCCAACCACAGGGCTGGAAACCATCTCTGCGTCGGTGCCCAGGGTGGGCACGACGTTCAGTCCCGCTGTGGAGCAGGAGCTCCATAGCGCGTCGGTGCCCAGTCTGGGGCCGACAGCCAGCCCCTCCAGAGGGCTGGAAACCATCTCTGCGTCGGTGCCCAGGGTGGGCACGACGTTCAGTCCCGCTGTGGAGCAGGAGCTCCATAGCGTGTCGGTGCCCAGTCTGGGGCCGACAGCCAGCCCAACCACAGGGCTGGAGACCATCTCTGCGTCGGTGCCCAGGGTGGGCACGACGTTCAGTCCCGCTGTGGAGCAGGAGCTCCATAGCGTGTCGGTGCCCAGTCTGGGGCCGACAGCCAGCCCAACCACAGGGCTGGAAACCACCTCTGCGTCGGTGCCCAGGGTGGGCACGACGTTCAGTCCCGCTGTGGAGCAGGAGCTCCATAGCGTGTCGCCGCCCAGTCTGGGACAGACAGCCAGACCTACGGCAGGGCTGAAAACCACCTCTCCATCGGTGCCCAGGGTGGGCACGGCGTCCAACCCAAGGTCTCCGGTGAAGGTCAGCTGTCCGAGACCTCCGGAGAAGGTCAGCAGCCCGAGGCCTCCGGAGAAGGTCAGCAGCCCGAGGCCTCCGGAGAAGGTCAGCAGCCCGAGGCCTCCGGAGAAGGTCAGCAGCCCGAGGCCTCCTGTGAAGGTCAGCAGCCCGAGGCCTCCTGTGAAGGTCAGCAGCCCGAGGCCTCCTGTGAAGGTCAGCAGCCCGAGGCCTCCTGTGAAGGTCAGCAGCCCGAGGCCTCCTGTGAAGGTCAGCAGCCCGAGGCCTCCGGTGAAGGTCAGCAGCCCAAAACCCCCGGCGAAGGTCAGCAGCCCGAGACCCCCGGCGAAGGTCAGCTGCCCGAGACCTCCGGAGAAGGTCAGCAGCCCGAGACCTCTGGGGAAGGTCAGCAGCCCGAGACCTCCGGGGAAGGTCAGCAGCCCGAGATCTCCGGAGAAGGTCAGCAGCCCGGGACCTCAGGTAAAGGTGAGCAGCCCTGAACCTCTACCAGAGCCACATCCGGGTCCAGCAGTCTGCGCTGTTACAGCGCCAGAGCGGTCCGCTCCACCGGTGCCCAGTCCGGGGCCGGTCATCTGCGTCGCTCCAGTGCCGGAGCAGTCCGCTCCACCGGTGCCCAGTCCGGGGCCGGTCGTCGCCGTCGCTCCAGTGATGGAGCAGTCCGCTCCACCGGTGCCCAGTCCGGGGCCGGTCGTCTGCGTCGCTCCAGTGCCGGAGCAGTCCGCTCCATCGGTGCCCAGTCCGGGGTCGGTCATCTGCGTCGCTCCAGTGCCGGAGCAGTCCGCTCCACCGGTGCCCAGTCCGGGGCCGGTCGTCTACGTCGCTCCAGTGACGGAGCAGTCCGCTCCAGTGACGGAGCAGTCCGCTCCACCGGTGCCCAGTCCGGGGCCGGTCGTCGGCGTCGCTCCAGTGCCGGAGCAGTCCGCTCCACCGGTGCCCAGTCCGGGACCGGTCGTCTACGTCGCTCCAATGACGGAGCAGTCCGCTCCACCGGTGCCCAGTCCGGGGCCGGTCGTCTGCGTCGCTCCAGTGCCGGAGCAGTCCGCTCCACCGGTGCCCAGTCCGGGGCCGGTTGTCAGCCCCTCTCCAGGGTCGAGGGCTCCCACACCAGGGTCCAGACAGGACTTGGTGGATGGCGGGAGTACTGAGGGGGGAACCATCGCGCCGGGGTCCGGACTGGACCGGGCGTGCAACGGAGAGGTAGGAGGGAAGCTACTCTCACAGCCTGTGCCACGCCCGGAACCAGAACCGGAGCCTCCACCAGCAACCACCTCAGTACCCCGCCATGTCCCCCCTAGTTTTTTGGACATTTTTTCTGGAGAGGGGGGATTGTTTGTGTGCGATCGGGAGTCCGCACCTTAGGGGGGGGTACTGTGAGGGCTTGGTTGTGGTAAGGCCTCTTACTCCCACCTAGGGGAGGAGAGAGGCACACAACCAAGTCCTCACACACTTATTAGGGAGATTATCATCCCCAATCAGAGACAGCTGTCTAGCGTTGTCTCTGATTGGGGAGTGTATTTAAGCTCCACTCTAATCCACCTGTATGTGGATCATTGTTCGTTTGTCTGCACTGCAAGCAGCACGTAAGTCACTGTGTTTTTGTTATTAGTTATATTTTTTCACTCTCCTTTTTTTTGTAAATGCTTCGTGAGAACATCTCATTTTCAATAAAAAGGATGACACTTCACCAGCGCTCCGTTTACCGTCCCTTATATAATGCGCACCGTGACAATTACATGTCAAAATTTTCAATCTTTATGCACCGAAATTTGATTAATGTTTTCAATCTCTTACCAGACTCATCAACCACACATTTAATTCTAGGCGGTGATTTTAACTGCATATTGGATCCGTATATGGATAGGATTTCCACTCCATTGAACAATTAAAGTAGATCAATGAGTCTTGGTGATATTTGTAGAGTACACAATTTAACAGAGAATGATTACTCTTTCTTCTCACATGTGCATAAAACATACGCAAGAATCAATAACTTTTTAACAAACTCTTTATTGACGTCTAACGTCACCTCTACTAAGTACCATAATATAATAATTTCTGATCACAGTCCTGTTTCATTGCAAATTGACTTCGTTAGAACAAAGCCTCAATTCAATTGCCGATTTAATCCAACATTACTCAATGATTAACAATTTCGCCAATAAACATACAATTTAATGATGGACTATATGACCCAGAATGATACTGCTGATGTATCCGACTCCACTATGTGGGAGGCCTTTAAGGCTGTGTGTTATGCCTGGGAATATAATATCATATGAGGCTACCATGAAAAAACGTAGGCAGAGAAGATTATTAGAAAATGAGGCACAGCTCCCTGTGCTCGAGAGTGATTATATGGAGTCTCCTTTATCTTCCCAGTTGAATGACAATGAAACTCAAGTATGAATACAATAATATTCTCTCTAACCATGTAAGCACAATGCTATTACAGATTACATTTCGAGTTGGGTGACAAGCCAGATAAACTACTGGTGCGCCGACTGAGAGATTGTTGTTGTGTGTTGGTGTCGGAGCGATACAGGCCAATGGAGCGATTCATAACATTAAATCTAGCACAGGAACTGTTACTACGGACCCAAAAGAAATGAATGAATGTTCACAAAGTTTTATCAATAAGACCTTTACACATCTAGGATCACTGTAGACACTGAACAAATTTCTCTTTCCCTACCTAAATTATGAGTCGCTGCTCAAAATGAATTAAATGCAGAAATAACTTTATAAGAAGTTGCCTCTGCAGTCCGCTCTTTCCCTAACAGGTTTGGTGTAGACTTTCACAAAGTACATCACTCAGCAGACACTCTTATCCAGAGTGACTTACAGGAACAATTAGGGTTAAGTGCCTTGCTCAAGGTGGCACAGATAAGGGGGTACCTAGTCGGCTCAGGGATTTGAACCAGTGAACTTTCCGTTACTGGCCCAATGCTTTTAACCACTAGGTTACCTGCCTCTTGTGTTGAAATGCTGTATACGTGCCTGACGGCTTCAGTTCTCACTAATTATACTGAACAAAAATATAAATGCAACATGTAAAGTGTTGGTCCCATGTTCCATGAGCTGAAATAAAAGATCCCAGAAATGTTCCATATGTACAAAAAGCTTATTTCTCTCAAATGTTGAGCACAAGTTTGTTTACATCCCTGTTAGTGAGCATTTGTCCTTGTCAAGATATATCAAGCTTGCCAAGCATATCAAGAAGTTGATTAAATAGCATGACATTTACGCAGGTGCACCTTGTGCTGGTAACGATAAAAGGCCACTCTAAAATGTGCAGTTTTGTCACACAACACAATACCACAGATGTCTCAGTCAGCGTGCAATTGGCAAGAATGTCCACCAGAGCTGTTGCCAGAGAATTTAATGTTAATTTATCTATCATAAGCCGCCTCCAACATCGTTTCAGAGAATTTGGCAGTACATCCAACCGGCCTCACAACCGCAGACCACATGTAACTTCACATGAGGGATTGTCTGAGACCAGCTACACAGACAGCTGATGAAACGGAGGAGTATTTATGTCTGTAATAAAGCCCTTTTGTGGGGAAAAACGAATTCTGAATGGCTGGGCCTGTCTCACCAGTGGGTGGGCCTGGCTCCCAAGTGGGTGGGTGTACTATCGCTACGCGTATGGCAGGACCACCTATGGCTACACTGCTGACCAGTCATGTAAAATCCATAGATTAGGGCTCAATGAACTTATTTAAATTGACTGGTTTCCTTATATAAACTGTAAATAAATCGTTGAAATTGTTGCATGTAGGATTTATATTTTTGTTCAGTATACAATGAATTACCCCCGCTTTTCACTTCAACGTTCCTGCCGCCTAGGGTGCCCCTTGAGCCCATTGCTATTGTCCATTGCTATGGAACCCTTAGCTATTAGTATCAGGATCCATCCTGTCATTGCCCCGCTAAACATCGCCGCTCCCACCTCTGTTGGTGCTCATCAAAACACTTGGAGAGCTTTCTGGTTACACCATAAACTGGGATGAAAGTGAATTCATGCCATCTTAAATGCGACCTTAAACCCAAACTTCCTTTTAGAATAGAAAAAAATGAATATTAGGGTTTTGTTATCCCCTAAATGTATTTAGAAATTGAACCATCTCGACATGATAGAGAAGTTGAAGCACAACATTGAGATCTGGAGAGTGTAATAGGCTGTGTTAACACTATTAAAATGGTTTCTACATCTCTTCCAGAATCGGCATATATTTTTAACTAAAGCTTTTTTTAGGGATCGAACCATGGTCTGTAGTGACACCTTTAGCATTGAGATACAGTGCCTTAGACCGCTGCGCCACTTGGGAGCCGGCAGCTCACAGGGTAAACAGGTTGTTTTAGAAATGTCACACTCAATGCTGGCATTGAGCGTGTCTCAAAATGCTATTGCAATCAAATGTACAGTACATTATAGATCCCATAGGTGATGATTGAGTTCTTCAGAATCACACCAACCATCCTCCGCCTATCTACAGTATCTTCGTTGGCACTAACTGTGTCTGAAATGGACATGAATAGAGTAGACCCGGCTCTCCATCTGTCTCGGAGGACCTGTCCTCCCTTTCTGATTACCATTTTGAGCGGAAGCTCAGGGCAGAGGTTCCTCCAGTCTGCCTGGCCAGATAAGAGGGGTACAGGAGGAAACCTGGAGACAAAGACTCTCACGTCAGCAACAAGACGATAGCACTGCCCTTTACTGAAGAAAAATTACATTTTGTGATGTCAAGTCTAGAGAGACTCCCACACACGTATGTACATGTACACATGCCTGCACTCACACCTTTTTTATATATTTGTTCTATTGTATCTGCTGTTCTTTAGAGAGTGGAGCCCAGGGCATCCTCTTTATGTCTTGGTGGGGTTTGTTTTCCCTTTTCTCCATGTCTCTGGGTTATCCACTCACATGCCAGTTGAGCTTGTGACTGCAAGTACAAAACATTTCCAATAGGCAGCACTGCCGAGCGTCTATGTCGACACTTGCATCCCCCCTGAAGTAGGCTGGACAGTAATTTTACAACTGGGCTCTATGGCGGATGCAATTAACTAGTTTTTATCCAAAAAAAGCTTTGTTAAAAATTGTATGTGTCCAGAGACGAAAGAGACACTCCCTTTCAACTGATACGAGTGCCAGGCCAGGCTCTGGGACAAATTAGCTTGGCAGTATTTGGCTGACGTATCTCAATCACCGTAGAATGTCAGCATCCCCTTTTAATAACGTGCTCTGTTTAAATTGGTCAAATGTGTTGGAGCCTGATAAAGCTGATTGGTTCCCTTAATAGACCCTCATGGGCAGTGCGAAGCATGTGAACCCATTTGGGTATACGCAGAAGGTTCTGGGAATCAATTTGAATGTAATATCTTAGGGCAGCAGTTCAAATTACCACATTCATGAAGGCTTTAAATGACATGCGATTTTCAAGGGCTTAGACAATGGCTATACTGTAGATGTTTCTGCTTGAAATGGAATTCTGTCGATAATAGTTACTGTTAAATTTTTCATGGAATGGGGCAACACTGACCTTTTGTGAAGGCAACAAAATAAACAGTTGAATTGGCGCAGATAAACTAGCTTGACGGTGAAATTGTATTTTCTGTGTAGTCTACCTTCAACAGAAGACATTCTCTCCCCACAACACACCAGCTCAATATGCACAGTGCATCACACTTTAATGCTCCTTACTTCCCCCTGAATATGCAGCAGGATCCAATCAAACAGTGTCATTCTTCATTTTAATACCTGGCTTAAATTACAGGATGTTTCATTGTTGTTTTTTTACAGGGGCTTTTATGGATATGTTCAATCCATGTTATCACCTTGAATAATCCTGTTGCCCTCCGAGACTCAGTGTGTACCCGGCGCAATCAGCTACCTAGTTTCCCCTCCCAGATGAAATTGTCCATTAAGGTAGGGTAAGAGAAAGGTATCAGTTCTGGGAGGTTTCAGGAGTTTCATCCATCTTGAACATCATTTGGCTTCATGCTTAGGTCATGGAGACATTTTCCTTGTATGCTAGCTCAAACTAAATGGGTAACCTGTTACAGGAGCTAAGGTAGTCAAATTCCATTGTTTACTGGTATATAGTCTATGTAACCTTTTCAGCTGCACAAACAGTACTGTCACCATCACTACATCCCATGTCCAATAGAATAATATAGCAATTAATAGTCCTGAAAATATTGGATCTCATGTCAGCCAGTAAGATGGGCTTTTTTAGGCTCATCTCTAGGCTCTGCGAAAAAAATTAATTTGCATTTATTATTGAGCAGGGTATTTGTATTCACTGCAAATGTAATTTGGCTCCATTAGATTCCAAATAGATTGAAACAGAGAAATTGATTTGATTGATAGATTTTTTATGCAAAGCCTTGAGAATGCAATATTGAGCTGGACCCTTCCCAGAATATTTTCTGAGGAACATATTACGTACATTTAATCTGGTATGTCTACTCTGAAATGGAGAAGCACTATTCACTGACAACTACTTCCTGTGAGATAACGAGACTGAAATATGTCCATAATGATAAATATTAAATTATAAACTGAGTGGTTAGATTCCTGGATTCTGATTGGCTGAAAGCCATGCTATATCAGACCGTATACCACGGGTATTACAAAACCATTAGTTTTACTGCTCTAATTACGTTGGTAACCAGTATATAATAGCAATAAGGCTCCTCTGGGGTTTGTGATATATGGCCAATGTACCACAGCTATGGGCTGTGTCCAGGCACTCCATGTTGCGTCGTGCAATATTGGCCATGGAATATTAGCCGTGGAATATTGGCCATATACCACACCTCTTCAGGGCTTATTGCTTTATTAACATACATAATTTTGCCCTAAAGGCCAGTTCAAGGAAGACACAAAAATATAATTCTGTGACACTTTATTTTGAAACTTCTATATGTTGAAATCTTGATTTCCGACATGCAGAACATCTTGGGACTGTATCAACAGTGGACTAATGAAACAAATACCAAAATATGGTTTTTGAGTGGAATTTTCCTTTCCATCAGAAGCCAAACCACGGACTCTATGCGTTATTCTTAGCCTTCTAGAATGCAAATTGTCTTTGTGTCAAAAAATAAATGTCACCAAATAGTATTCTTAGTTTTGGTCCAATTTTCATTAAGAAAATAAGTAGCCGTTGCTTACAGGTTCTAGAAATACACATGCACGCAGATGCAGTATATGTCAGGCTTTGTTTACTGAGGTCTGTGGTGTTTGCTAAGAGTGGTGACGATGACAACGTCTGAATAAGAATAGAGTAAGGTTTTCTAAGACCAGACGAAACCAGCGCCATTGTGACTCCCAGGCGCAGCCTCGGACATTGTGCTATTGATTAAAGGTTATAAAAGCAGCTGGCATTTGAATTTCATTTGGCCTGTATTTTTTTTCTCAGAGAGCTGTTGAGAATAAGCAGGTGTATTGGCAGCTCGTGACATTTGTTAAGTCAACTTCCCCTTTTCATGTGGCTTCCCTCTGAATCTTAAACGCTCAGGCATCATTTTTTTGTGGTCCAAGGTCCAAGGTGCAACGAGAGCTAAGCTCTCCCCTGGGCTGAGTACAGAGGCTGATTTGGAAATGAATAGAGCCAATGCTTTTTCTTCTTTAATATCACTCTCTGTGCTCCATTGTTGATTACAATGGAGGCCAATGCAAGGGCAAAGGGGTGAGAACTTTTAATGAATTCACAATTAGATTGGACTATTTTATTACTTCAAGTCCACTGCCCACATTTTGAAGGAATTCTGTGGAAGGTTGAATCTTTCCAGTAATTATACGAATGATGAAGAAAACTGGAGAAAAAAACTGTGTAATTGTCTATCATCTCACACTAAGCATGTTTTTTTGTTTAACACAAATGTTTATAATATCGGATTTCTGCACTGTTGCTCAGAGCAACACTGAAAATACTTTAATTTCGACTGCTTAATTTAGCGAGTCATTGGCTCTCATAAAAGCGTGTGATTTCATATGGATTCAGCCTAAACAAAACATAGCACTTCATTTGCTAAAGAGCATGCTGCATCGGAACGGGGCACTTGCCTCACTTCTGATTGTCCATTCACACAGAAAAATGAAATTAAACCATAGATTTTAGAATCCATAGTTCCCTACTCTACACTTGTGCAAAAATATTACCAGCAGACAATGTTTAAAGGCTATGAGTGGCTGTGAGTATCCATTTTCCCCACAGTGAGGAGAAGATCAAGGCTTCCTGTTCCCCTGCAGAGAAGACCAGTGTGTGTGTGTTTGTGTGTGTGTGTGTGTGTGTGTGTGTGTGTGTGTGTGTGTGTGTGTGTGTGTGTGTGTGTGTGTGTGTGTGTGTGTTGAAAACCAACTACTACTTTCAGTCCTCAACAGGATGTGTGTCCAGAGGGTAGAGACAGAGACAGAGACAGAGACAGAGACAGAGACAGAGACAGAGACAGAGACAGAGACAGAGACAGAGAGGAGCGTGGGGGAGATGTGGAGGCAGAAGTCATTACAAGTGACCTTGGCTAAGCACCATTTAATATCGCCCACCAGCCGGCTCTCTCTCTGTCGAGACGTCTGTTTTCACAGCACCTCAGAACGGGACTTGAATGGCAGTCTATGGCAGGAGCAGCAAAAACAGCCACCGGTTTTTATTGGCTGATCTCCCAGTCCATCACCATCTAGCACCTCCCCCTCTTTGTGGATTTCAAAGGTAGCGCATCATAAGTAATGTGCTAAACAAGGAAGTGAGTTCGGGAAATTGAAAAGTATGCATATAAGAAATTGTTTTCACATATAAACTTTATATGCTTGAACTCAGAATCAAATGGGCTTTCCAAAAATAATATGGTCGCTGTGATAGAACATTTATTTTGATTGCCCGATTTTCAGTACAGTGTTAACAGGCTCAATGCACCACAAATCTGAGCCTGGGGACAACGTTAAGCACCATTGGTCTGTGGGCTGGAGTGAACAAGCACAAACAACCTGCAATGAAATTAATGGGTGATAGAACACTCCTGTCTCACATACATGGACCTCTTTGTCTCACACCTACAATATGGCTCACACCATTAGTGGCTAGAAGGGATACTGTGGTTGGTGTGCAAGGACTTGATTGGTAGGCCTATAAAGGAAGTTTAAAGGCTAGATGCAAAAAATAAGAATAAGAGAGTGTCTGTAGGTAGAAAACTCCCTTTATAGGCCTACCAATCAACTCCTTGTTCACCAACCGCAGTATCCCTTCTAGCCACTAATGGTGTGATTGGTTTAAAAAACAAAAATGTAACCAGTCAAGTCAGTTAAGAATTCTTATTTACAATGACGGCCTACACCGGCCAAACTCGGACGACACTAGGCCAATTGTGTGCCACCCAATGGGACTCCCAATCATGTCCGGTTGTGATACAGCCGTGATTCAAACCAGGGTGTCTGTAGTGACACCTCTAGCACTAAGATGCAGTGTCTTAGACCACTGCGCCACTTGGGAGCCTTGGGAGCCATATTGTAGGTGTGAGACAAAGAGGTACATGTATATGAGACAGGAGTGTTCTATCAGACATTTTATTTAATTGCAGGTTGTTTATAGTTGTACACTCCAGCCCACAGACCAATGGTGCCTAAAGTTGTCCAAAATAATCATAAGTAAGTAGTGGGGCCGGTTGTAAGACAGTGTCTGTAGTTTAAAAAAAAAAACTCCTTCCTTTAAGCTAGTTACAAGGTGTGATTCTCACCCTATAAAAAAATAACGAAAGCGAAAACATCAGGCTGAGTAAAGATGCAGCTGTCATGATACTGCACATAGCTGATCTCCTGGGCTACTGGAGTAAGATGCTCTCCACATTTCAAGCCTGCACCGTATAAGATGATAAACACCGCCTGACATGAAAGGCCGGCCCAGATTTCAGGGAATACCCACATGCGCTGAAAACTAAAAGCATCAGGAAATCCATACATGAGCAGACCAAGCACACGGCTGCATTGGTATGGTTGCTCCGTAGCCCTGTGTCGGGGCTGCTGTCGGGAAAACTGCAGGGAGATATCAACGTCTAAACGTGTTGTTCAGTTTGGATTAGACATCAAGGACCCTGTGTTGGTATTAGCAGGGGGCTGTGTAAGAGTTGGGACTTGGGTTTTACTCTCATCCATAATGAGTGTGTCCTTGGTGTGAACGCCTTGCCCATATTTAGTCATCATTACCTCCACTGATCCCCCAAAGGTCCTGGGTTGACTGAATGCTAACGACAAAAGGGAATTTGTCTAGGGGGAACCTTTACATACTCAAAGACGCACTCACAAATTCAACTAAATACGCACACATGCATTCACTCACAGACGCCGTAACGCACACACACACACATACACACAAATATACACTCATACCCATTCTCTAATGTCCTCCAATGTCCTGATTAACCTGTCACAATAGTCATCACTATAAATGTGTGCTTTTAGGGAACATGTTGCTACTTCGTAACTCTCTCATAACAATAAGATTTATTACAGTTAGAAATTAGAGCCTGTCGGTAAATGCTGGTATGCCAAATTAACTTTGTCATAACATTGTATTTACTCTTGTTAAAGACAATCAAACATTTTACCTCAGGAGATTACAAAGCTTTAGAAAAAGTAAGCTGGAATGATTGACTCTTATTACCATAGGAGCTGATGCTTTCTCTGATGCGGTGAAAAGACTGCAGACAAGACATCATCCCATTACAGAGTGACA
Organism: Thymallus thymallus; assembly: GCA_023634145.1. Lineage (NCBI taxonomy): Eukaryota > Metazoa > Chordata > Actinopteri > Salmoniformes > Salmonidae > Thymallus > Thymallus thymallus. The sequence goes on from CM042386.1 coordinate 9,264,443, forward strand.
GCCTGAGCTAATATGATCAAGACCAACAACACACAACCTTCAATAGGAAATGATGTAGCTTGATTCCTAGAGACCAACAACACACAACCTTCAATGGGAAATGATGTAGCTTGATTCCTGTAGACCAACAACACACAACCTTCAATGGTAAATGATGTAGCTTGATTCCTAGAGACCAACAACACACAACCTTCAATGGTAAATTATGTAGCTTGATTCCTGTAGACCAACAACGCACAACCTTCAATGGGAAATGATGTAGCTTGATTCCTGGAGACCAACAACACACAACCTTCAATAGGAAATGATGTAGCTTGATTCCTGGCCTATTTCTCCTCATCTGCCACTTAGTGTGGAAAGAGAGTGTCCGGTCGAGGCAGCAGTGTTGTTAGAGAGATGGTACGACTTCCACAAAATGCAGAATGGCCTCTTCACAGCTCATGAGTTCTGAGCATCTTTGGCATACTGGAAATGGAGGGGGTTGGATTGTAAGAATAAAAACAAAATACTGCAGTACTGTTAGAGAGGGAGCCCTGCTGAGTCTATCTAGCAGTTGAAGTCGGAAGTTTACATACACCTTAGTCAAATACATTTAAACTCAGTATTTCACAATTCCTGACATTTAATCCTAGTAACAATTCCCTGTTTTAGGTCAGTTAGGATCACTACTTTATTTTAAGAATGTGAAATGTCTGAAGGTTTGATACTGGCCCTGTCCACCTCCCTTCCAGCTCCCCAGGCCACACACCCTCATGGCTGTCCCACCCCCACTTTGCTCACAACACCTCTGCTGAGACAATCAGCCACCCCACCTCCATCCCTGCTCCCCCTGGACTGATCCTCAACACCCCCCTTCCCCCCACCTCCCCACCTGGGCTGGCTTTCACCACCAACCAAGTGAAGAGAGAGCTGAAGAGACTACATCAGTGGAAAGCGGCGGGCCCTGATGGCATCAGCCCAAGGGTGCTTAGAGTCTGTGCTGACCAACTGTGTGGAATACTCCAGCGTCATTTCAACCTTAGAGGGCTCAACCTGGAGGGCTCTTTTAACCTTAGCCTAGAAAGGGTCCCTGTGCTGTGGAAAACATCCTGCCTCGTCCCAGTGCCCAAGAAGGCACACCCCACTGTCCTGAATGACTTCAGACCTGTAGCGCTAACATCCCACATCATGAAGACCCTGGAAAGGTTAGTCCTCTCTCACCTCAGACCCCTGGTGTGTACATCACTGGACCCCCTGCAGTCCGCATACCAGCGCAACATTGGGGTGGATGATGCTATCATCTACCTTCTGCAGAGGGCCTAATCTCACCTGGACAACGCAGGTTGCACTGTGAGGGTTATGTTTTTTGACTTCTCCAGTGCCTTCAAAACCATTCAGCCCCTGCTACTGGGTGAGAAGATGAAGAGGATGAAAGTGGAAGCACCCTTAGTCTCCTGGGTCACCGACTACCTGACCGGTAGGCCACAATTTGTGCGACTACAGAGCTGTGTGTCAGAACGGGCAGTGAGCAACACAGGGGCCCCCCAGGGAACGGTCCTGTCCCCCTTCCTGTTCACCCTCTACACCTCGGACTTCAGATATAACTCTGAAACATGCCACCTACAGAAGTTCTCGGATGACTCCGCAATTGTAGGGTGCATCAGGGGTGGGCAGGAGGAGGAGTAGAGGAGCACAATCAGTGACTTTGTGTTGTGTTGTGAGCAGAACCATCTTCAGCTCAACATCAGCAAAACAAAGGAGATGGTGGTGGACTTCAGGAGAACCAAGGCACAACTGACCGCAGTCCCTATACAGGGGATGGATGTGTAAATGGTTGGATCATACAAGTTCCTGGGAGTCCATATGGACAATCGGCTGGAATGGGCTGGTAAAACCGGGGCCCTGTACAAAAAGGGCCAGAGCCGACTCTACTTTCTGAGGAGGCTCAGGTCCTTCAACGTGTGCAGTAAACTACTGCATACCTTCTACCAGTCTGTGGTGGCCGGTGCCATCTTTTTTGCAGTGGTGTGCTGGTGAGCCAACATAAAAGCCGGTGATGCTTCTCGGGTAAATAAGCTGATCAGGAAGGCTAGCTCTGTCCTGGGGATGAGCCTTGACACTCTAGAGGAGGTGGCGGAGAGACGGATCCTGGCCAAACTGCTGGCCATCATGGACAACGTCACCCACCCTCTGCATGCCATGGTTATGACGCAGAGGAGCACCTTCAGTCACATACTGATCGAACCACGGTGTGCCAGAGAGAGCTACAGGAGGTCCTTCCTGCCGGCGGCTATTAGACTATATAATGCCTCACCGGGGTGCCGTGCCGTCGGCAACATAGATCTGGAACTTTTGGGATGCTAGGACCTAGTTTAACAATTATGCATCCATCCGTGAGTAACTCTGGTCCGTAATCACTCATTCACTCAGGACTTTATTCATTCAGGTCTGTATATACATACTCATGTACAGTTGTTATATCATATCACGTGCAATATTGCAAGTAATTCTTGGACTTAACTTACGAAGTCATTCACTCAGGAATGCATATTAGTATCCTGTCATTTGCATCTTTTCTCATTCCTTTTAGTATATCGAATGTGCAATACGTGCAGTTATCTGTAATTAAACCCTGCGCACTAAGGACTGTATTGTAAGGGAATTACTATTATTACCCCAAATTATATCATACACACATTTAGCTATTTAAGTATCTCTTCCTGTCATTTACCTGTACAGTTTATGTAACCATGCAAGTATTCATGTTATGTCGATAAGAAATTTCCCCCTCTGGGATAATAAAGTATCCATCTATCCATCCATCCATCCATCCATCCATCTATCCATCTATCCATCTCTATCTATCTATCTATAGGGCTCGTTTTACTGTGGATATACATACTTTTGTACCTGTTTCCTCCAGCATCGTCACAAGGTCCTTGGCTGTTGTTCTGAGATTGATTTGCACTTTTCGCACCAAAGTACGAACGCGTCTTCCTGAGCGGTATGACAGCTGCGTGGTCCCATGGTGTTTATACTTGCATACTATTGTTTGTACAGATGAACATGGTACCTTCAGGCGTTTGGAAATTGCTCCCAAGGATGAACCAGACTTGTGGAGGTCTACAATTTTTATTCTGAAATACATCCACAGGTACACCTCCAATTTACTCAAATGATGTCAATTAGCCTATCAGAAGCTTCTAAAGCCATGACATAATTTTCTGGAATTTTCAATGCTGTTAAAAGGCACAGTCAACTTAGTGTATGTAATTTTCTGACCCACTGGAATTGTGATATAGTGAATTTAAATAAGTTAAATAATCTGTCTGTAAACAATTGTTGGAAGAATGACTTGTGTCATGCACAAAGTAGATGTCCTAACCGACTTGCCAAAACTATAGTTTGTTAACATGAAATCTGTGGAGTGGTTGAAAAATTTGTTTTAATGACTTCAACCTAAGTGTATGTAAACTTTCGACTTCAACTGTATCTATATTGCAGGCTGTCACTCTGCAATGAGACAAGGTCTTGTCTGCAGTCTTTTTACCATGTCAGAGAAAGTCTCTCTCTACCTCTACCTCTACCTCCACTCTTCTTTGTTTTATTTTACCATGAGGTACACTTAAGCTGCTTGCACACAGACACTGGGAACAGAGCGGGAACTATTTCACCGGCAGAGGAGGGCTCTGGAGAGCTCTTTTAGATGACGCGCAGCAGCGTGACTGCCATTTCTTCATAGATACAGTCACACCATGGCATGTTTATCTCACGAAACCGTGCATCAGAAAAGTAAAGCCCATGAAACAGGCAACAATACAACACCATAATCGTATTGTATAGCACAGAGCTGGTTACACAGTCTGGGATCATTGTATCGTTTTCCATTGAATGCTAAATAATCTATTGTATAGATGACACGCTGGGACCTCGAAAACTGTGATGAGGCTGATCGTGTTTAATATACCATGTTAGTGAGTTTATAATAATGAGTTAGGATGTCAACTGGAAGCAAACATGGGTGTCCTTCCATATCACTAAATACCAATCTCTTCTGGTATCTCTACATACATATGGAATATGGTAGAAGCTACATTTCCTAATCATTCTAAGGCATCTCTGTGTTTAAGCAAAAAACAGCAACAAGCGAAGAGACCACTTTTCCCAGCATGATCAGTGGTGAACACAGCATTGATGATGCTTAGTTTTGTTCCCACACTCGCAGCAACATTGCTGTTTTTGTTGTGTGTGTTGCTGTGCTGGCTGTCACAACTAACCATGATCCTCTCTGAGTATCAGGCAACTCCCAGGCTAATGAGCAGTCGCCTCTTCAGCCTTAGCACTGGGCCAGATGAATGTGAATGAGTGGAGAGGAGAGGATTTGAAAGGTCTCCCAGTCCCAATTAGAGCTGGGCAATACAGACAAAAATCCATATCACAAAATATAACAATAAATAGAATGATACGTTTATAACAATGTGCACCACAGTTTTTTTTTATGATCCTTAAAACTACTACTACTAGTTTGATGGTTTTAGTTGTCATGACTCTCTCATGGGTGAGGATCAAAGGTGCCAGATCAGCCTGGCAAATGGCTGACTCTCCCACAGGAGAGGAGAGGGGGGAGTTGAGCCGATTTTGACACCTTAACACCCGGTCATAAATTGAATGCCGCAAAAGGGTCTTTCCACCGTCTAGAGTCTGGAATGTGCTTTGTGTAGAGAGAGACTAAACATTGGCACATTTTTTGTGACATCCGAAATTTTAAGAATGGTCAGAGGGGATCTAAAGAATAATTATGTAATATTGTTGAATATTTTGTGATGTCATTAATAACTCGGAAAGGGTAAGCATTGTATATGTCAAGTTTACATCTAAATGTTGTATAAAATATATGATTATGTATGAGAGTATTTTTACTTCTAAATGAGATCATTGTTTTTCATATAAACTTTTTCCCAGTCAGTAACCACGTGAGCACAGACATTGTGTCAGCGTAATGGAACGCCCCCTTTTTACCTGAGGACAAAAGCCTTGGTAACGAAATTTACATGCAGACTTGCCGACGTGAAGCGCAAGCTAAACATTACCTACATGTATGTACATATATACAGAGTTTCCGACCATTTTACATGCCAGTAGCAACCCGGCTATGTTCTGGTCTCACCATTTCAAACGTGTGGACAACCGTCTCACGTTTTCTGGTCTATAGAGTTTCAACCAAACTTAATTTGTTACATGCGCTGAATACAACAGGTGTAGACCTTACTGTGAAATGCTGGCATGTAAAGTAGCCTAGAACTTTGACTAAAGACACAAGGAAGAAAGAGAATCCCCTCTCAGACGATCATTGGTGCGTCTGAAGTACCTGTCCTAACAACCACTTCACTACCAGAGAAGCTCTACAAAGGACATTGTGACCTCTGGTGGGCAAGCCGAGCCCTACACCGAACAGGACACTAAAGCCAACGACCCCCCTTTTCCATAGAAGGTTTGATCAAGTCCAACAGAGATAGATGACGAACAAAGATATCTACATGTAAATGTATACATTGCATTTTCAATCCAAATGGGCGGTGGTTAGGGTGCTATTCTGATTACTGTGAGCGTAATTTCCAAACGTATCAGCGATAAGTTTGAATCTCTTTGTCTCTCTCTCTCTCCCTCTCTCTTTCAGACCCCTCCCTTCTGATAAACAAAAGTTATGCTGTTGTTAGTCCACTAGGGACCTGTTTCCATTGTATTACGTCTAATCAATAACCTATACCCTATACCGTGTGTGTGTGTGTGTGTGTGTGTGTGTGTATTGTGTGTTATTATTTAGTAAGTTAGTAAATAAATAATTAAGCCAATATGTGTATTGCTGATTCATAAGTAAGTAAGGTTAGGGTTCTTGCAGATATCAAGGTGTATGTGATGTTCAGAATGAGACTGATATGAGGTAATGATTAATAAGTGACTGTTATCGATATATAACACACACACACACACACATTTATATATATATATTAGAGTTTAATTCGGGAGATGGTAACTCTATCAACAAATTCTCCCATGTTGCCCCAAATTTGTATTTGTTACATGATAATCAGGTAACAATTAAACAGTTAGTTTATTCGATAAATAACAGTCACGTCATGACATAGTCATCAATTGTCCCATTAACAATCACACTATTAGCAAATGTATTTCATTTCAAACTTCACGTTTCTCTAGTATAGGCTACTTATCATAATTAAAAATATCAGCAAAAGAAGTGATCGGTATGGTCGGTGTCAATAATTTTTCTAGTCCCAGTCCTCTATTGCAAAACATAGGGGAACATGGGTAGGATCATACTGCAGATAATAAGATATTGACATCAGGAGAACTCAAGAGCGCTTAGATGTTCTCTTCTTCTCTTCTACTCTCTCTCTCCTGTCTCTCTCTTGAGTCGCTTATGCATGCAAAAAACGCCAAAAAACACACACACACGAAAAATCCCTTCAGATATGATCCAGATATGTATATTGACTAGCTGTAACCACTTCTCAAAAAGCTTATCATGTTCTCTCCAGCAGATTTCCATATATTCATGTGTACATTTGCCTTAGCCGTGTATCTCACATATCCATACATAAACCTCTAAACAGCATGCAGGCTGCGTCGCACCTCCAAGCCAAGTGACTGACAACTGAACAACATTTCATTATCTGTACAAGACAAGGGAAAACTGCTCCCATGTGAGCTCTCCTTTCTCCCCAGGTATTAAAACCTCATATCAAAAGGAAAGGACAGAATCTACTGTATGTCCCCCTTTGTCGTAAATCTCACAGAACATTGAAAAAATAAATGTTTAAGGGAGTTAGAAATGAAAAGGGGTGGATATATTCTGGCTATATTTGAAAAAGCACACACCTCTCTGACCTTGAGAAAAGGGAGGCATGCTCAGTGCCGCGTTCACAGGCAGTGGAAATGCACCCGGGATAGCCGTTAGAAGTTGATAGAAAATATAATTTTAATGTTATGGACTGAAATTTCTAAGCACACTCTGCAGGGGGATAGCAAGGACTTAGGTGCAGAGTAAGGCTTAGAGCATAGTTAATTACATTTCCTGGCAGAGGTTCTTACCATTCATTAATGGCAACGTTTGATTGTTAAAGGAAATAATCCATGTTTCTCATTGTCAGATTCAACCCTCGGGGTGGCCTGTTTCAAGAGAGTTGTGTCTCACAGCAGGGAATTTCTCGCAATCTGGGTGTCTCACTAAAGGGAACACACCCGGTTGCATGTTGTAATGAAGTACACCCTTTGACTCTTCCACATTTTGTTGTGTTACAGCCTGAATTTGGATTAAATTTACCTTTTGTGTCACTGATCTAAACATAATACCCCATAATGTCAAAATGGAATTATGTTTTTTGGCAAGCCTGAATAAGTTCAGTAGTAAAAATGTGATTAACAAGTCACATAATAAGTTGCATGGACTGTGTGCAATAGACTACCTCATCTCTGTACTCTGTACAATTATCTGTAAAGTCCCTCAGTCAAGCAGTGAATTATTTCAAACACAGATTCAACAACAAAAAACAGGTAGGTTTTTCAAATTCCTCTCAAAGAAGGGAACCTAAAGCAGAGACTGAATATCCCATTGAGCAAGTAATTAATTACACTTTGGACGGTGCATCAATACACCCAGTCACTACAAAGATACAGGAGTCTTTCCTAACTCAGTTGCCGGTTGAGGAAGGAAATGGTGATTTTAAAACATAGGAGAAAACTGAGGATGGATCTACAACAATGTAGTTACTCCACAATACTAACCCAATTGGCAGAGTGAAAAGCAGTGACGGCTGGTGATAATTATTTTTGGGGGGGCGCATGCAGTACCAAAAAGCATTTTGCCTACTTTTTATTTTTATTTTTTTATAACAAGTTTTTATTATACAGACAAATAAAAGTATAAATTCAAGCATTAAAGAGAAAACAGTGTCTGCACTTTTATCTTTTTACACATTCCTTTCCCACATTTAACTGAATAAGAAAAACAAACAGCAACAACAGAGTAGCATGTTGACTACTTGAACATAAATTTTGCTCTCCTTTCTTTCTGGCCGGCAAATTTCTCAATGACTCTCTGATTAAAGTCAGTCATCTCAGTAACAAGTCTCTTTTCCATGGACAGCAATGCCAGTGCATTCAGCCTCTCCTGGGTCATGGTGTTTCTGAGAAACCTTGTTATTCTTTTCAAGGTTGAGAAGCACCTCTCAGCTTCAGCTGTGGTCATGGGTGTGGTAATGAGAACTTTGTGTCACCTCTTCGTTGTGCCTTCTAATGCCAATCCTGTAGCCTTCATCTAGTTGTTCAGCAATGCTAACTCTGCCCAGAAACGTTAGTTTCATGCTATTATCAAGATGGCTGCGGCTACTGTCATGACGTTTGCATTTTTCAGATAGATGTTTGAGGTCTCTTACCCCCGTTGTTGTCCACAAAACGTCAGTGCCGACACTTTGGTTTAACTGCTGCCATTTATCTCTACGAAAGTGATCAGCCTAGCAAGGTTTTGGCGACTCGGAGTGACGGTGTGTCGGTGTCGCCCGCGCACTCGCAGTAGTGGCCAAGAGCGTAAAGTTGAATGACAGGTGACGAGAACCAATCAGATTGGATAAAATAACATGTATCCAATTCTGATTCGCCAGGGACGCAGCGACCTGCGCCCGGGGGAGGATCTTTAAGAAACCAATTAGAGACCAGCTTCAGGTCACATGCTGCCCGAAGATTTATGGACATAGACATTCATTTGTCCGGCGTCCCTCGCCCATGAAACCGCATGAAACATATTGAAAAACATATAAAATACTAAATAGTTAACCGATTAAAGACAGTTTATTAAATGCTGAGGCTCTTACTACCAGCCGGCACATCGTATGAGTAATCTATTTTATCTTTTATTTTTATTTCATTTTTATATCATTTTTGTATACATGTAAATTTCAGGAATTTTGATGGGGGCGGCGCCCCAGCGCCCTCTATTGACAGGCCGCTACTGGTGAAAAGAAGGAAGCCTGTATAGAATAAAAAATATTCCAAAACATGCATCCTGTTTGCAAAAAGGCACTGAAGTAATACTGAAAGTATTATGTTTGGGGCAAATCCAATAAAACACATTATTGAGTACCAATTTCAATTCTTTCAAGCATAGTGGTGTTTGCATCATTTTATGGGTATGCTTGTAACCGTTAAGGACTGGGGAATTTTTCTGCATAAAAAAGAAACGTAATAGAATTAAGCACAGGCAAATCCTAGTGGAAAACTTGTTTCAGTCTGCTTTCCACCAGACACTGGGAGATTAATTCACCTTTCAGCAGGACAATAACCTAAAACACAAGGCCAAATCTACACTGGAGCTGCTTACCAAGAAGACAGTCAATGTTCCTGACTGGCCAAGTTACAGTTTTGACTTAAATCGGCTTTAAAAATCTATGGCAAGACTTGAAAATAGTTGGCTAGCAATGATCAATTTGACAATTTGAGCTTGAACAATTTAGAAAATAATAAATCGACAAATGTTGCACAATCCAGATGTGGAAAGCTCTTGGAGACTTACCCAGAAAGACTCACAGCTGTAATCGTTGCCAAAGGTGATTCTAACATGTATTGACTCAGGGGGTTGAACACTTATCTAATCAAGATATATTTGTGTTTTATTTTTCATTATATTTTTTATAAATATTATACATTTTCTTCCACTTGACATTTAATTTATTTCATTTCTTTATTTAACCTTTATTTAACTATACATTATAGTATTTTGTGTAGATCATTGACAAAGAAAATGACAATTAAATACATTTTTATTCCACTTTGTAACACAAAAGTCAAGGGGTGTGAATACTTTCTGAAGCTACTGTAAATGTGACCCTATGTGGCTCAGTTTGTACAGCTTTCAAAGCCAGAGTAATTTAATCAGCTCTCGCTAGTGCTATCAATATAAAAATGGATGCACTCACTACTTGAATAACAGCTTGTGCTTACTGTAGGTAAGATGGCACAGACGGATGGTACCTCGCCTCAAGATCATACAAAACATTGCAGGTTTCCAGCCCTAGTCAGCTACCTACTCCTTTCCTGCCCCCACCTCAACAAACATTTACCCTGCCCCAAATGTTTGCCTCGGACTGCCACGCAGAAGAAATATGAGCCTGTGCAGAGAAGCACGAAATTGAACTTCACTCAACTTTATAGAGCTTTCCCCTTTTAGTTAAAACTATCAACGTTTCGCTCTACTGTGGGAATTGTGATCGAATCAACACAATATTAGCCACTTTCAATGTAAAAATACCGAAACAAAATTAACTATGCAAGATTTATTATGCACACCTAAATTGGTAAGAGATTTTCTTGTAGCAGAGTGCATTGGAGTAGGATTCTATTGCATTGACAGGCCCATACTCTACACAGACCGGTGCGGCATAACCAATCAGAGCTGCAGTACGTCTATATGCAAATAGCCATTGCCATATATGGATCTGTACCATTCGCTTGCAACTGGACTGTGTTTAGGCTACAGTATGAGCAGTTGCGAGTAGATTTGCTTGTTTTGAGATCAAAGAGAGAGCTGCATCTAGCCAGGTGTGCACATTTGTTCATATTCTTTGCTAGTTAGTGAGTTATTAGCCCAGTTACAGCTAATTTATTGTCAACAATGGGGGAGTCGTTGCTTCCAACAAGAGCACAAAATGTGTGCATTTCTAGACATCTTTGAAAAGCCACTCTGGTAAAGAGCTTCGTTATGTCTTAAAGGGGAAGTGTTGCATTTGAGAAGGTCTTGAATAAGCTAAGTAATTTAGCATAATTTGTCTGATTCTCTGTAATAATTGTATGGGCATAATAATGCATTTAATTTTTTAAAGTGGTTCCTTGCATCATACACAACATTTCCAGTCACCTCCTTGTCGGAAGGACAAATGGATAAACAGGTTCATGTCAAGCCCTCCATATTTAGGCTGAATGATAGAACATCAATTTCTATGTTAAAATGTTATGGGATGCATTTTTATCCATTGTTTTTGATGGTAGACCACTCTGGTAGGCCTATAATATGATGACATAGCTACTGTAGCCTACTTGGAATTGTAAATTAAAGCGTGTTCAGAGTAGGCGCAGCAGAAGTTGCACAGCATTTTCACAACTGCATTGCCCTGCCCCCACCCCAATGGTCATTTACCATTGTTCAAATATATTTTTTTACTGTACCCTGTAATTACACCTGCAACCCTGTACATGTGACTACTAAACTTCTAATCTATGCTAAATGGCTTTTTTTAATGGTGCAGGAATATAGATGGTCTATTCACTCCCATCATGTGTTTGTTATTTCTGTTATTCTTGCATGTAATACCACAGAAACACAACAAGCATGTGATTTGTATCTCCATCTTCTAGAGATCACAGAAAAAGAGAATACCTGAACAAAGGTGATGCAATCTGCCAAACACTTTGATCTTCTTGTCAACAGCCAGAGGAATATAAAGGTATACTATATTCTCAACTACTGACCAAGGAAACAAACAAAAGTTTCATTCTAATTCCTTTGTGGAAACGGTTCTTCGGCACAAAAATATACATTATGTACCATTTACAAACATCATAAACACACCTTATATAAAATGTAAACCATATATTAGGACATTTCAGATTCATTCCCTTTTCATAGATTAATGTCAAGGATAAATCTAAATGTTGCAGTTCATGTAGTCTGACTTGGACATCCATTTCATTCAGCTGATTGGCGTTTGACTTACAGGAAGATGACATGAGAGGCAATATATACAGTACCTTCTGAAAGTATTCAGACCACTTGACTCTTTCCACATTTTGTAACGTTACAGCCTTATTCTAAAATTGATTAAATAAAACAATTTCCTCAGAAATCTACACACAATACCCCATAATGACAAAGCGAAAACAGTAAAAATTTTTGCAAATGTATTTATACTTAAATGGAAGAAGTTTGGGGGAGAAGGGCGATGGCCACTCTGACAGACCTCTAGAGATGGGAGAACCTTCCAGAAGGACAACAATCTCTGCAGCACTCCACCAATCAGGCCTTTATGGTAGAGTGGCCAGACGGAAGCCACTCCCCAGTAAAAGGCACATGACAGCCCACTTGGAGTTTGCCAAAAGGCATGTGACCATAAAAAGCCATGTGATTAGCTTGACAAAACTCCATTCTGTACTAACTGTAGCTCTCATAGAAGTCCAAACTGTTTCATCAGAACGCTAAGCCAGCGAGACAGGAATGAGTGAGTGAGTGCTAGCGTCAGCTACAGTATCTCATTTAAATAGAGATCCAGTAATGCTCGTATTTGACAGCATTTAAGAGTACACACCTGGAAAAGTGAGGAAAATACACATAACAAACCTGAGAGTCATTAACGTTACATTTGTTATTACTGTTGATGACTAAATATTTAATGGTCTACCTTGATGATTATGACTGATCCAGGATCAGTGAGACGATGCGGCATTGACACCATGTGCCGCTGTTCTCCCCTCCCAGTCCCATCATTATCTACTACTGACAGTGTAACTCACTCAGGTAGCACCTAGCATTATAATAACCAAAACATTCAGTCACCTTCATTAGCACACTATCTGTGTGACCAGGAGAATTCTCACATTCTTTAAATAGGTGACATACATGTCTGTCGGTAGAGGAGACACAGGAGTGTGTCTGTCAGGTGTGATTCCCACATCAGCCATTTTGGTTCAAGGGCTGTTCTAGTGTCTTGACACTGTGAAAAGCCCCTGAGGAACAGGATTGCTTACAGGAGTGTGTCTGTCAGGTGTGGCTCCCACATCAGCCATTTTGGCTCCTGAGCTGTTCCTGACACCATGACAACTGCTCCCTGAGGAACAAGGCTAAATCCCATGGTAGTAGCTCTAAAGGGGACCCTAGCCTTTGAGACTACACCAGAGCTGAAGAAGGGTGATTCGGTATGAGCATGGCCCCTGGCTGTTCCAAGACCCAACCCGTGTAATCTCCCCTAAATGAAATCTGTCTTTGTGTAATGCCTGGAAAGACATGACAACACACCCAAAGGCTGTCCTAAAATGTCCCCATTAAAAATGCCTCTGTAATGAAATACACCTCTGCAGTGATGGAAAGCTTTATCGTGGCCCATTATATGAATTCAATAATAGAAGATATGGTATGGTGACAGAATGACTTACGAATAGTGCTTATAGGATCTTTAGGATCAACCAAATTGTTAAAGCATTGTGCAGGAATCAATACACAACAATGAGACTCAAATGAAGTCCCATATAGTTACGTCAGATGAAGAGGTAGCAGAGTTGATATCCAGTTTAAATTAATTAATTCAACAACCATCATGTGCAACACGACGATGGCAATAGTTCTGTCAACGTTTCATTACAGGAGAGAATCGTCACGTCAAATATGATCATTAGGTTGGCCTGTTTGATTGGCTGGGAACATGGATCCTCCTTCTCCACGTGGAAGGAAATAATTCTGCTTTGTCCTGATAAGAAACAAACTGGGGCTGGATGAAAACCCAAAGGATGTAGGCTGTGTGACCTTGGTGAATTGACATTATACTGTGAGAGAGGCACCTTTAACACTGTCCCTTTAACACTGTCCCTTTAACACTGTCCCTTTAACACTGTCCCTTTAACACTGTCCCTTTAACACTGTCCCTTTAACACTGTCCCTTTAAACACTGTCCCTTTAAACACTGTCCCTTTAAACACTGTCCCTTTAAACACTGTCCCTTTAACACTGTCCCTTTAACACTGTCCCTTTAAACACTGCCCAAATCCATCATGCTGAAACTAAAACAGGCAAAGCAAATGACACCTCTCTGGAGCCGCCTCAGCCTGCAGTAAGGGTCGAGGCCCGCTAAGACCCACTGCTTGTTTAACATTCACCAAGACCCTTGTCATATCAGCACCTCCACACTGCAGCCACTAATGGGCCCAGGGAAAAATGCCCTTGAATATCAATGAGATTTCCTACTTTGTCTCTCTGCCTCTCTCTCCCTCTCTCTCTGTTTCTCAATCTCTCTTCTCAGTGACCACATTAGCCGAGACAGACAAGATAATTCTCCTAGGGCCATACATTGTGTGTCGGGTTTAAGGGTGTGTGTGTGTGTGTGTGTGTGTGTGTTATGACAGGGTTTACGGGGAATGCTGAAGGCTGTTCAAAACAACAGTGAGCGAATGCGACACCATCATTGTTAATCCTATGATTGCAATTATGCATTGTTGGGCTAAGCTGCAGATGTGGCCTTTGTGGGGTGTGAGGGACAGAGGATGGCCAGTGGGGATAGTACTGACAGGGCACAGAGGGGACAGAGGGGTGTATGAACACAAGCACGCACACAAACACACACACACACACACACTGTTTGCCACATTCAGCAATAGGATTTGGGGTGTTAAATACATTTCACGGCTGGCGACCGTTTGTTGAAAAATGCCAGGCGAATGCAAATTCTATTAACAGAAGCTGTAAAACAATATGATTTAAAGTCATGCATAATATCAATAGCACTATATAAAAATTTAAATAAACGAAAATGATCTTTAACTGCATGGTATGCAGGGATGGAACCTAAGGATTTTAGGCAGAGGCAAGTCGGGCTAGTAGACTGCAATTTCTACCTGCCCGGTCCAAATTCTCTGCCATGTGATATCTGAAAAGACAACATATCACTAGTCGGTGGGCTAGTTGGGTACATTTGATGATGGGTATATTTTGGTGGAATGTTTAGTGAAAAAGTGATTTAAATAGGAAGCAAAAGTAAGGAAATTGCTATAGTCCTAATCTTACATGTGTCGTGTCTTGACTATCATTAAAAGTGAAGACTGTTATATTATCAAATCAATTCTCTAGGTTTAATTATTACGTGATTAAACATTAATTAACTAGAAAGTCGGGGCACCAAGGGAAAATGTCATTTACGGAGTTACTATTTCCCGAAAATAAATCTTCTGATATTTAGAATATCTTATTAATACATTTTACTTTGATCAGTCTAATTCTTTTCGTAGCTGCTTGACAAAGACACTCTATCTATCTATCTATCGAAATTACGTGGTAATTTCTTGTAGTCTGTACAAACCGCAACTTTATTGCTGAATTATCCATACACAAATTAGCTAATTAAACAATTGCAGAAAATACAAAACATCCTCACATTATACAGTAAATACCGTCCCTAGAGGACTAAACAAGACTCTTTGGTTGTAACTCAATATATTCAGAGAAAAGGGGGGGGGGGGGGGGGGGGAGGAAGAGACCAATGAATGGGTCTCTATCGGACATGGGAAGCTAAGCTCGCATAAATACAAATACATATGCCACTAACAATCACTCATTCAAAAAAGTAATGCAATGTAGTCACGTCAAGCTGGCTTCGATGGATTGGTCGATGAGGTAAGACTCTG
Source organism: Thymallus thymallus (assembly GCA_023634145.1). Lineage (NCBI taxonomy): Eukaryota > Metazoa > Chordata > Actinopteri > Salmoniformes > Salmonidae > Thymallus > Thymallus thymallus. The sequence goes on from CM042386.1 coordinate 9,279,875, forward strand.
GTTTGCCCCGCCATTTTCCTTTGTAGAGTCTTCCAGGTCGTAGTGGTGTAAGAGTTTCATCTCACTTTGTAGAGCGGTTCCGGTGTGGTCGTCAGTGTCCTTTTCCTAGACTTGCGCACATTTTCAGCTGCAGACTGATATAGGCTGTAGTCTAGGATTCACTTCTTCTTTAGTGATCGATAGTTCAGAGTTCATACCATTTCCAGCCGTGTAGCTCGCGCTCCACACTGTCTGGTCTTTTGGTAGAGTTTGTAGTTTTAAACCAATTTGAATGTGGGGACCAGCGTCTCCACGTTCTTTGGACTGGTCTAGTAGAAATTCACCATTTCAAATGTGTGGTACTAGTCCTCACATTCTTTCTGGACTGGTGTGATTTTCGCCACGAGGGGTTTTATACTTAGAAAAGGGGCCACCTCATCATGTTTGTGCCCTCCTGGGCGTGGCTACTGACTGTGTATAAGTTACCATAAAACAAACAATTCTCATTTAGAAGACTAAAATCACATTGATAACTTTTCAAAAATATTCTTATACTTAATCATTAATCTCATACAACATTCAGGTGCAGAGCTAATAACTGAGAGATGTACACTTTAAAAGATACAGTTATGTTGTCCTACTGTCTTTCATGATGTCACAAAATGAAACAACTTCGACATGGTCGTTCTTTCAGTTTCCCCGAGTGTTTCCCACATTCTCAAAAATATAAATATTGTTATATTTATCCATTATTGGATGTCGGAGTTTCGGCGGGAGAATCCTTTGTTCTAACAAGAGGCATCCTCTGACTCTCTCTTTCTGCATGTCCAGGGAGAGAGAGAGACTCTGCCAGGAATTTATGACCTGTCGTAAAGTCATAAAACTGCCCCCCCCTTCCTAACAGGAGAAGGGGGGTGTTCACATCTCTGCCTAGTCGATCCACTAAAAGGGAGGCGAGCGTCATGACACAAGTTGCCTTCGAGACCAGGCTGACCAGTAATAGGCAGGTCTTTAGACAAGAAATGTAACAAAGACAAAAAATTCTGTCAAATCAAGTCAGTATCATACTGATGAAACAGTCTGTGCTGTGTGGCTAAGCTGACAACTGCAGAGCACTACTGGAGCCCAGTAGAAGTTATAAATTATTGCTATGAGGCTTAAGTGGAATACTTCATGGGGTGATATATGAGCAATAATACCTCGACAAACAAAGATGACATATCCAAAGATCAGAGCTCCAGTGATTGCCTTATTGAAAAATGACACCCATATGCAATTAAATCATCAATGCTATTTACAACAGGAGATAATGGATTATTGTTTTCCAATTAGTTTGCCTAAATAAAGCTACTGCAGTTCAACAAAACAATTTAATTGCTTGTTGACACACGCACCACATGTCTTCATGGTGTATCAGATCTCCTGGTGACAAGCATGGAAACGAGTGCATGCATAATACCTTCTTCTCAATGGAAACACAACCAGCATATTGAAGTGTCACTCATGCAAACACTCTTAGAAAAAAGGGTTCCAAAATACTTATTCAGCTGTCCACATAGGAGAACCCTTTTTGGTCCCAGATAGAACCCTTTTGGGTTCCGTGTAAAACCCCCCTGTGGAAAGTGATCTACATCCCTTAGCTGACATCAACCAAAATTAGTTTTTCTAAGGGTTCACCTATGGGGACTATTCATGTATGGCTCCTTGTCATATTCAGAGTTCTACCCGTGGAATGAGAGAAGCTAGTTTACAATAAGAGGAGATATAATGAGTGGCCTGGGGGGGGGGGTCTCTCTCCCTCTCTCTCCCTCTCCCTCTCCCTCTCCCCTTCCGCCCCCCTCAGTCTCTGTTTGAAAAGGACACTGGCCTTGTAAACTGAGTGGGAATAGAATTCTCTAAATCAAAGGACTACTGACCAGGTACACCCACTGGCCTCCTGGGTCTCCACAGTGACAGAGAGCGAGAGGGAAAGAGGGCAGGGGCGGACTGGCCCATTTTATTCCTTGAGGCCCCCATTATTAGCCAGATAATTAACATTTTGCACAAAAAATCCAAGTTATATTTTTTTGCCTAGATCGCCAGTCTGCGCCTGAACAAGGGAGAGAGGGAGTGAATGAATGAGTGCTAGGAAACAAGAAAGGAAAATGACAGCTCTCAGAGCAGCCAAGCCTCTAATTTCCTTCATTAAGAGTTTGTCACTTGGTTGCACTTTCGGTGAAAAGAGACTTTTAATTCCAGTTGATTGTGATATAATTCTAATAAAAATCCAAGAACAGTTCTGTTTGAAATTTGTTAACATTACCATCGGCACCAGACGTGTAATTCCTTTTCTTCCAGTTCCAAGGACAACCTTCCATTTTAATTGTCCGATTAGCTGAAATTCAATTAAAAACTCAAGGAGCCAGTATAATAAAGTAATTTTATCGGTGTAGCTGGAGAATAGCAGTGCAGGTAATAAGCTCTGTATCTGAGCATCTTCTAATCAGAAACTCAGAAACTTTTTCTGGGTTTGGAGAGGGCTTCAACTCAGCGCTGCATCGTCCTGCCTGCCTGTGAGCCTGTCAGCCTGAGCCGTGATCTCCACTAAACAAATTAGTGCCCTGATCAAAAACCTGACATGATATAGCTTTCTAGCGCATTGTCTGTCAAGTCCAATGCTCCCGGTGACCCCAGGGATGAGGTCTAGCTTATTTTAGGACAGAGGAGAGCCTCACTGTGCCTCAAAGAGACACACTTCTTCCCCTACCGCAATTAGCTGTGAAAAGCAATTTCATGCCCAGATTGAAAGACATGCCTGTCGAAGGCCACAGTGACACTCCTTATGCACAGGTGTCTTAAACAAATGTTACAGTATGGAATATCACCTTAACATGCAGTTTTGCCAACACAGTCCTCTAACTTTTATGGTATACCTAGATTTGATTATTGCACACGTACATGGCATTTGGACAACAATTATCGTAAGTATAAAAAAACTTGTCCTCTCTGAAAATTGGCTAGGATCAAGTCTTATTTCGTCATCACTATGGAGACGTGAATGGGGCAAGGAGATTTATGTTGGCGGCAATGTTGGAATGCTGTGGAGGATGCTTCCAACAGTGGAACACTGGCTCCTCAGTTGTCATGACAAAGCTGTCACTCCTTATATAGAGGCGCACTGAGATGAAGCGCTCATTTAATAGCTAGGGGAGCGGGAGAAGCGGGACGCGCACACAGCCAATCAATGTGGGCTCGTTCTGCCATCAATTTGGGTGCAGCAGCACGGTCTGCGTCTCAAGTCAACAGCAGAGCACGGGGATGGTGAATTAGGTGATGGTATAAAGGCAGTCACAGGTCTGTCTACATATCAAACACAGGGACTGAAGGCTATACTGATGGTTCATCATACTGATAGTAAACAACATAATGCTGCATGTTTATAGAAAATAGACTATTAGAACATGGAGCTACAACAGCAGGTTTTATATGCGATCGCCTGTGGTGTGGTGCATAGGGTATGGGGTAGCATCAAATGATTTCTGATCAATGTAATATTAATGTGCTGCTTAGTAACACATGCTGATTGAAGCAGCTTATTGGTTGATTTACTTTCACATGATACACTATAGGATTCTATGGGAATGGGACGGTATAGCCTAGTGTAGCCACATTCTCCATTAGCCTTCCATTGGTATTTAACTAGGCAAGTCAGCCGCCCTATGGGACTCCCGATCACATGGGTCTGTAGTGATGCCTCTAGCACTGAGATACAGTGCCTTCCTAGACCGCTGTGCCACTCGGGAGCCCATTTCGGTCTCATGCCAAGGCATTCTTGATAGATGGATAGATGGATAGATGGATAGATGGATAGATACTTTATTGATCCCCCGAGGGAAAATTTCTTTCCTCATCTGAATACGACATCCACCAACCTTGGCACTTTTAACCCCACCTCTCACTCATGCACGCCCGCGGGTACGCACACATAGTAAACACCCAAAAAGAGATATAGCGCTGTCTGAAGGTGTGGAACCCTGACCTTGCTATCTGTCCATCTGTCCGTCCATCCTTCATACTTCAACCTGCCGTCTCCACACTGCAATACAGGCAGGCTGACATCAATCAGAGATCAGGGTCTAATTATGCCTTCCCCAATCATCTTTATTTCATGGCTGGCAGGCTTAAGAGAACGGCCCGCTGGCATATGAAAGGGTGAATTTCCACATTAATTATTCTCAGGCTACACAGCCTGAGGGCTTGCCGCAACCATGAACAGTCGTCTCACACACTCTGCACACACACACACACGCGCGCATATGCATGCAAGCACACACACACGCACATACAGCCACACCGGTGCATACACAAACACACACTGGAACATGCACACGCACACGCAAGTAAACATACTATCACACACACACAAATACTATCACACACACACTTCCTTTGACTGGGAGTTCCACCACCAAGGTCACATAGGTACAGGAAGTTATACATGTGCAAAGAGGAAAAACAGTGACCTACTCTCTCTCAAACACACACCCACACACACAGGAAAAACACAGACCTACTCATGAACACTCCACTCCCATAACTAGCCCCTATCTAATTAAATTGCTTATGGAGATAACATCTTGAATAAAATAGGTGCTATGGAACCCATAAGGAAGTATAATTAGATATCATGATTGACAGAGAGAGTTCATTAAGAGGGGCTAGAGGGGAAGAAAGAGCTGCCCCGGCCAGATTCCACTTCCTTCCAACACACACACAGAGAAAGAGAAAGAGAAAGAGAAAGAGAAAGAGAAAGAGAAAGACAGAGAGAGAGAGAGAGAGAGATGGTGATTCACCTATAACAAAGAACTGGCATCTTCCCCAAAATTTGGAACCAAGGACTGATCACCCCAATCCACAAAAGTGGAGACAAATTTGACCCTCAAAACTACTGTGGGATATGTGTCAACAGCAACATTGAGAAAATTCTCTGCTTTATCATTAACAGCAGACTAGTTCATTTCCTCAGTGAAAACAACGTACTGAGATACTGAGAATCCAACGTACTGAGAATCCATGTACACAAACAACAAGTGTGTGGTTAAAATTGGCAAAAAACACACATTTCTTTCCACAGGGCTGTGGGGTGAGACCGGGACGCAGCTTAAGCCCCACCCTCTTCAACATATATATAAATGAATTGGCGAGGGCACTAGAACAGTCTGCAGCACCCGGCCTCACCCTACTAAAGTCAAATGTCTACTGTTTGCTGATGATCTGGTGCTTCTGTCACCAACCAAGGAGAGCCTACAGCAGCACCTAGATCTTCTGCACAGATTCTATGAGACCTGAGCCCTAACAATAAATCTCCGTAAGACAAAAATAATGGTGTTCCAAAAAAGGTCCAGTTACATTGCTCTAGAGCACACAAATAACTTGACATACCTCGGCCTAAACATCAGCGCCACAGGTAACTTCCACAAAGCTGTGAACAATCTGAGAGACAAGGCAAGACGGGCCTTCTATGCCATCAAAAGGAACAGCAAATTTGACATACCAATTAGGATCTGGCTAAAAATACTTGAACCAATTATAGAACCCGTTGCTCTTTATGGTTGTGAGGTCTGGGGTCTACTCACCAACCAATAATTCACAAAATGGGACAAACACCAAATTGAGACTCTGCATGCAGAATTCTGCAAAAATATTCTCTGTGTACAATGAAAAACACTAAATAATGCATGCAGAGCAGAATTAGGGATTACCTACAGAGAGATAAACCTGAAGAGTCCCCTAAGCAAGCTGGTCCTTAGGGGGACCCCATAGAGCCTCAGGACAACAACACATTTAGACCCAACCAAATCATGAGAAAACAAAAAGAGAGTTACTTGACACATTGGAAAGAATTAACAAAAAAAACTGATCAACTAGAATGCTATTTGGCCCTAAACAGAGAGTACACAGTGGCAGAATACCTGACCACTGTGACTGATCCAAACTTAAGGAAAGCTTTGACTATGTACATACTCAATGAGCATAGCCTTGCTATTGAGAAAGGCCGCCGTAGGCAGACCTGGCTCTCAAGAGAAGACAGGCTATGTGCACACTGCCCACAAAATGAGGTGGAAACTGAGTTGCACTTCCTAACCTCTTGCCAAACGTATGACCATATTAGAGACACATATTTCCCTCAGATTACACATATTTATTTACAAAAATATTTGATAAACTCCCTATTGGGTGAAATACCACAGTGTGCCATCACAGCAGCAAGATTTGTGACCTGTTGCCACAAGAAAAGGGCAACCAGTGAAGAACAAACACCATTGTAAATACAACCCATATTTATGTTTATTTATTTTCCCATTTGTACTTTAACTATTTGCACATTGTTACAACACTGTATATATAAATAATGACATTTGAAATGTCTTTATGCTTTTGGAACTTCTGAGTAATGTTTACTGCTAACTTTTATTGTTTACTATCTACTTCACTTGCTTTGGCAATGTTAACATATGTTTCCCATGCCAATAGAGCCCTTAAATTGAATTGAATTGAGAGAGAGAGAGAGAGAGAAAGAGAGAGAGAGAGAGAGAGAGAGCAAAGGAGAAACAAGAAGGAGAGAGAGAGAGAGGTTCAAGACGAGAAGTCTCATCAGCATGCAGAACACATAGGACACAGAGAGGAAGAAAACTATTGGAGCTCAGCAGAGGAAGCATGACTCACCCTAAAAACGGCGCAGTAAGCTGGGAGGGAGGAGCTATCAATAGCTCATCACTAGCCACTGCTGTTCCTGTACTATACACCTACCATACTGTCTGTCACTCACCTCCCCCATGCAATACAATAGCCATTGACTCAACAACCTTAACAGTCTGTACCTCTAACCTCATTTTCAACTGTGTGTGTGTGTGTGTGTGTGTGTGTGTGTGTGTGTGTGTGTGTGTGTATTGGCTATGTGCTGACAGACCTGTCAATCTTTTCCCCCTCAGCAGTTTCCACATGTTCACGGTTTGTCTATGTGCTATATGATATAAACAGTACATAGCTACCTATCGTACCCCTGCACATTGACTTATGGTACTGGTACTACCTGTATACCTGTGTACCTCTTTATTTTTCATGGTTATTCACAGTGTATTTATTCCTTGTTTCACTATTTCTATGTTATATTTATTTGAATTATTTTATCTTTCACTCTGCATTTTTGGAAATTAATCCGTAAGTAAGCATTTCACTGTTAGTCTACACCTTTTGTCTACGAAACAAGTGACAAATACAATTGTATTTTATTTGAAATTTGATCAAGATATTAGATCAGAAAGATCAGTCATGCTCAGATAAAACCAGCCAGTTTGGGTTGGAAAGAGGAAACCAGCCAGTTTGGGTTGGAAAGAGGAAACCAGCCAGTTTGGGTTGGAAAGAGAAAACCAGCCAGTTTGGGTTGGAAAGAGAAAACCAGCCAGTTTGGGTTGGAAAGATAAAACCAGCCAGTTTAGATTGGAAAGGACAGAAATGTAAAGCCAGTCAAACAAATGGGATGAAAAATAATGTTAACGTCAGTCATAGTAGAAACAGGCATTTTTCGTGGTTAAGATTGAATTATCACTTGCCATGTCCATCACTTGAAACGCCACATAGATGCTGGTGACTATATACTGAAAAAATGGAACGTCGTCTTGGTGACACACATTTCCTTGCTCTCAAAAAATATCTATTTTAAGTTGGTCCTCCTACAGTGTGAATGTATCATCCAATCCACTGAGAGGCAGGTGCCAAGTTCCCATAGACAGAAATATGCACCCCTGCAGCTGGCCTATTGGCATGCAGCTCGTGACACTATACAAATACACACAGACAATACACACATGCATGCAAGCAAACACACTCATATACACACATTGGGGAATTACATGACACACAAACACACACACACACACACACACACACACACACACACACACACACACAATGACAAATGCAGTCAAAACAATATTGAAATAACCCATCCCTGATCATATCACTCACATCAGCATGTTGAATTTAGCTGAATACGCTCAGGCACAAGGACACACACATACACACAGACTTCCAAAGGCCCCAGAAAGGACTCATTGTAGGGAGGGTGTGCTCTCCTCCTTCATCATCTCTTCTGGGAAATATTCCAGGTCGTCTGCTGCCTTGGCTTGCATGATAAAGCCTGCAGTGAGACTCTGAGCGAGTGTGTGAGTGAAATCTCAACTGCAACACTGTTGCACATGATAACAGGCACGAACCCATACGCACGAATATGAAGGTTTACATTACATTTGTCGTATTTCACACAATGTACAAGTGCATTGGAAATGTGTTTTTTGCCGATCCCAGCCATTATTGACAGCAATCCTGGAGCGGTTAGAGTTACGTGCCTTGCTCAAGCACACATCGACAGATTTTTCACCCAACACAGCTCTGAGATTTGAAGCAGTAACCTTTCGGTGACTGTCCCACCCCTTCTGATCGCTAGGCTACCTGCCACCCCGTGCACATGCGAGCACACATGTATGCATACACTAAAGCACTGGTCAACAGACTAGTGCATCATCACCCCAGTATGTTTCCATCAAAATTAACCCCCTAAGAGACAGAATCATCCATAGTGTCACACAGCCAGTGAGCTTATTGACAGGAGCACATGGACAGACAATCATACAGATGAGAGGGTGATTACACCAAGAATAAACGTTACTGAACATCGGGTCGAAATATGGCTGAAGGGGGAGAGAACTACAACATGGTGGATCATGGATCACGTCACCATCCTGTGTGTGTGGTTGGCAATGAATCTCTTACCGTCAGGTGGCAAGTTTACGCAAGCCATAGAGACATCAGGCTCCCCCAAATGTGACAGGGACAGATTGTGTAGCATACAGGCCATCTATTCTCTCTGACGAACCTTGATGGGACGAGACGTTTTAATTCACCAGGGTCAGGATGCAAGACTCGACAACTGTACTCCTGTCAGAGCAAACAGCAACATTCTGTGTGACTCCTATCGTTTAGGCTTTCTGCTTTGATTTACAGAGGTGGATGGGTTCGGAGAGAAGGTCCTTTGATTTGTATAAACTAGCTTAATGCTACCCGACTCCCACCGTTGGACCTCGAAGTGCTATTGATTTGCTTTAACCATTGTGGATGTCAATGAGGTGCCTGAGGTATGTGTTCAATGACTAGGAGTGAAGTACAGAGGTAGGATCTTAATTTGATCAACATGTTGCAGGGGAATTTCAGACATAATTTTCCCTTACAAAAATGTCCATTAATTATAATCCACATAATAAATCACATTTCCTGTCGATGCAGGATGCTGTAGTAAACTGTCTCAAATGAAGATCCTACATCTGTATGTCCACCTCCACATCTCTACACAATGAGCTAGTGTGAACAAGAGCAAAATGCATCACCACTAGCATAAACAATAGAATCAGGACTCTTGACACTCCCTTTCCATATCTACACGTTCTTCTCCTTATCTCATGTTGAAATACCTTATTACACTGAATAAATGTTGAACAATGACACGCTGGAATTAAGCATGAATATTTCTCTGAGTTAGCCTTGCTCTGGTTTAAAGAACAACAACACTATCATAGCATTGCTTTAATTACCCGCCTATCTAACCCTATCTGTTGACCCAAACTAAAATTGCACTCCATGATCCAGGGGATAAGAGCCAGTGTATGGCATTATTCTCAATATATTCTACTCTCCACAGGGTCCCTCATGTTGACCAATCAGAATCAAGCTCAGTTTGAATGACACACATTTTTATGTAAACATAGGACATGTTTTTTAAAAATGTGTTTTATTTAACCTTAATTTAACTAGGCAAGTCAGTTAAGAACAAATTATTATTTACATTAATGGCCTACCCCTGCTAAACCCTAACCTGGACTACGCTGAGCCAATAGGATGTGTTAAGAGGTGTTAACTTAGGATGCTGTTTATCACAGCTTCCATGGAAACTGAGACCTGCAGTGACTGCGTCTCATGACACTGTGTGTTTTATGTGTATCTGTGTGTGTGTCTGTGAGTGTATCTGTGTGTGTGTCTGTGAGTGTGTCTGTGAGTGACCGTGTCTATTCACACCCACACATTGAAACATACTGGCACCGACAGCAGGGATCCTGTGATTAAGATGGTGCCATATTGCCAATCTAGACAGAGCATTGTTCTCCAGTAGCTACATCAAAGACCAGCGGAGTGACCCATGTATTAACACGACAGGAAGCTGTGCTGTTGCGTTCACACCTCACTTCCGGTGAACGGCGCGGCATGCACTCAGGGAGCTAAGTGGCATTATGTGTCTCTCCACTTGGCACATGGATAAAGGAACGGAGAGATCAGAGAGAAAGAGAAAAAAGAAGAGTCTTGTGAACTAGGATGAGGAAACAGAGCATGAAGAGAGGAAGAGGTGTGGCTTGTGAGCTACGATGAGGAAACAGAGAATGAAGAGAGGAAGAGGTGTGGCTTGTGAGCTAGGATGAGGAAACAGAGAATGAAGAGAGGAAGAGGTGTGGCTTGTGAGCTAGGATTTTCTTATTTTCATTTATTTAACTAGGCAAGTCGGTAAAGAACAAATTCTTATTTACAATGAAAAACAATTTACACCGGCCGAACTCGGACGACGCTGGGCCTATTGTGCATAGCCTATGGGACTCCCAATCACGGCGGGTTGTCTGTAGTGACGCCTCCAGCACTGAGATGCAGTGTCTTAGACCACTGAACCACTTGGGATGAGGAAACAGAGCATGTTAGTCGATTACTATTATATATTAGAATATGTCAAATGTAAGATATTAGGTGATGCAAGACAATGTAAGGGTTGAGTATGTGACCTGAATGTGTACAATGTCTCTCCAGCCATACTAGTGTAATTGATGGAGATCATTTTGATTGAGTCCACTTCGCCTTGGTCTCCAAATCTGGCTCATGGGATTGGGAAGTACTTCTCATTGAGTTTACTTGTATTAAATACATCAGTTAACCCCAATTAGCTTGGCTAATATAACTTGTATTTTTTGCAACAAAACACCCCTGCCACTGTGCTAAAACGCTGAACTCCACCTCAGACATAAAGCTTCATAACCGTTGACTAGAAAAGACTATTCTATTTTTTTTTCACTAACTAAATGATATAGAGTTTGGGGTTGAAAAGTATATTTTCAGCTCATTATATGCTGGTATAGAATTCACTCCACATTATTTGCAGAGTCATCCTCTGCAATACTTATTAAGTTGCAGAAACATATTTTTTAATTAAGTATGATGGAAAAGATTAGTTTGTGATACATGACCAATATATCACGACTAAGGGCTGTATCCAGGCACTCCACGTTGCGTCTTGTATAAGAACAGCCCTTAGCTTAAAGTGAAATATTCCTCGACATTATAAAAGACACAAGCCGCTAATAATAACAACTCAAGCTTATCGGAACACTTTGCTATATTCATTCATTGCAGCTGCAGTGCTGGTTGTAGCGTGACGCGAAGTAGGGAGAATGCACATTTCATGGCTTAAAAAAGTTTTGAATAAAGTGTTGAAAGTGCTGAACAACAACTTAAACATGAACTTACTCATAAAAACAGCAGTTCTTTGCTGTACTCGTTGAATCTTTCTCTAGTCATGGTTTTACATGTTTAAACCTATTCAAACAAACTTTGAACAAAACACTTAATCTTCTGGCAAGAGAACAGGCTGACTGTAACATAGTACATATTATAATTATCTCTGATGCACACAAAGTGCTAAATAAACAGATTCCACAAAATAGCTAGTACACCTGTCAAGCAGACTCCATAGAAACCATTAGGTTACTGTGGGGGGGGGGGGAACTCTCCTCAATCTAAGGCCCTAAACTGGTCTAATTAAGTCGTGCTCAAAGAGGTGCACAAAAGCAAACCAATCCCACAGGCTAACTCTGTCCCTTAAACACGGGGCTTTCTAATTCGGTCCCTATGTGTGACTGGGCAGACAGAGGGCAGTAACAGCCTCGTCCTGTGTCCCATTACTACATTGAACTAGTGCTATCCATTAACCACCATACTCATTAAGGCCAAACAAAACACCACCTAATTCCAATTAGACAGGAGTGATGTCAGCGGAGCCGGGTAGAGAGCATTGTGGGAGTGAATTGCTAAACAAGGTTGCCTAACTCAATTTCCAGAATAAACCATGGAGGGAGGCTGATGGAAATTCACACATATATTACAGAAGAAATACAGCGTGGGGTGGCTGAACTGATGCTGTTAAATAGGCTTGAAATTATACAAGGTGCAACAGGCAAGGTATCTACAACAATGTCCCCCAGGCTCTCTCATAGCAGGGAGTTTTCCTTGAGTCAACAAATGGATGCCATTAACAACAATGTATTAAATTAGCACTCAAGGTTGCAGTCTGTATTTGCCCTCTCTCTAATTATATAATGCATTCACTCAGTCTTACAGATCTTAATTTGAGCCAGTTTGCTACAGCAGTAAAATAATCCTGCAGCAACAGGAAATGTGAATTATTATGTGGATTATAATTAATGGACATTTTCTGTAGTGGTTGATACATTTTCATTAGGTTAAATCAAGTCTGACATTTTAAAGTGGAAATTACAATTTGTTTTTTCCTCATCAATCTGCAAACAATACCCTATAATGACAAAGTGAAACAAAGTGTTACCAAATTTATTAAAAATAAAAACAGAAGAATCTTATTTACATACTGTAAGTATTCAAACCCTTTGCTATAAGACTCGAAATTGAGCTCAGGTGCATCCTGTTTCCATTAATCATGCTTGAGATGTTTCTACAACTTGATTGGAGTCAACTTGTGGTAAATTGCTTTGATTGGACATGACTTGGAAAGGCACACACCTGTCTATATAAGGTCCCACAGCTGACTTTGCATGTCAAAGCAAAAACCAAGCCATGAAGTCGAAGGAATTGTCCATGGAGCTCTGAGACAGGATTGTGCCAAGGCACAGATCTGTGTAGCATCATTCTTAAATGGAAGAAGTCTGGAACCACCAAGACTCTTCCTAGAGCTGGCCGCGAGACCAAACTGAGCAATGAGGGAGAAGTGCCTTGGTCAGGGAGGTGACCAAGAATCTAATGGTCACTGACAGAGATCCAGATGTCCTTTGTGGAGATGGGAGAACGTTCCAAAAGGACAACCATATCTGCAGCATTCCAACAATCAAGTCTTTATGGTAGAGTGGCCAGGCAGAAGCAACTCCTCAGTAAAAGGCACGTGACAGCCAGCTTTGGAGTTTGCAAAAAGCCACCTAGAAAGGGCTCTCAGACCATGAGAAACAAGATTTGCTGGTCTGATGAAACCAAGATTGAACTCTTTGGCCTGAATGCCAAGCATCACGTCTGGAGGAAACTTGGAACAATCCCTACAGCAAAGTGTGGTGGCAGCATCATGCTGTGGGGATGACTGGGAGACTAGTCAGATTAACGGAGCAAAGTACAGAGAGATCCTTGATGAAAACCTACTCCAGAGCACTCAGGACCTCAGACTGGGGTGAAGGTTCAGCTTCCAACAGGACACCGACCCTAAGCACACAACCAAGACAACGCAGGAGTTGCTTCGGGACAATTCTCAGAATGTCCTTGATTGGCTCAGCCAGAGCCTGACTTGAACCCGATCTAACATCTCTGGAGAGACCTGAAAATAGCTGTGCAGCGACACTCGCCATCCAACCTGACAGAGCTTGAGAGGATCTGCAGAGAAGAATGGGAGAAACTCCCAAAATACAGGTGTGCCAAGCTTGTAGCGTCATACCCAAAAAGACTTGAGGCTATAATCGCTGCCAAAGGTGCTTCAACAAAGTACTGAGTAAAGGGTCTGAATACTTATGTAAATGTGATATTTCAGTTTTTCATTTTTAATACATTTTCAAAAATGTCTAAATCTGTTTTTGCTTTGTCATTATGGGCTATTGTGTCTAGATTGAGTGCAGTGTATCTGCTGTCTCAGCCACTGCCTGTCACCAAGGGTGTACCCCAAGGCTCAACCCTAGGCTCCATGCTCTTCTTAATTTACATAAACAACATAGCTCATGCAGTAGGAAGCTCTCTTATCCATTTATATGCAGATGATACAGTCTTATACTCAACTAGCCCCTCCCCAGATTTTGTGTTAAACGCTCTACAACAAAGCTTTCTTAGTGTCCAGCAAGCATTCCTGCCCTTAACCTTAATTGTTCTGAACACCTCCAAAACAAAGGTCATGTGGTTTAGTAAGAAAAATGCCCCTCTCCCCACAGGTGTGATTACTACCTCTGAGGGTTTAGAGCTAGAGGTAGTCACATCATACAAGTACTTGGGAATATGGCTGGACGGTACACTGTCCTTCTCTCAGCACATATCAAAGCTGCAGGCTAAAGCTAAATCTAGACATGCTTTCCTCTATCGTAATCACTCCTCTTTCACCAAACTAACCCTGATTCAGATGACCATCCTACCCATGCTAGATTACGGAAACGTAATTTATAGATCGGCAGGTAAAGGTGCTCTTGAGCGGCTAGATGTTCTTTACCATTCGGCCATCAGATTTGCCATCAAAGCTCATTATAGGACACATCACTGCACACTATACTCCTCTGTAAACTGGTCATCTCTGTATACTCGTCGCAAGACCCACTGGTTGATGCTTATTTATAAAACCCTCTTAGGCCTCACTCCCCTCTATCTGAGATATCTACTGCAGCCCTCATCCTCCACATACAACACCCGTTCTGCCAATCACATTCTGTTAAAGGTCCCCAAAGCACACACATCCCTAGCGACTGGAACGAGCTGCAACAAACACTCAAACTGGACAGTTATATCTCAATGTCTTCATTCAAAGACTCAATCATGGACACTCTTACTGACAGTTGTGGCAGCTTTGCGTTGTGTGCTGTTGTCTGTGCCCAATAATGTTTGTACCCATGTTGTGTTGCTAACATGTTGTCATGTTGTGTTGCTACCATGCTGTATTGTCATGTGTTGCTGCCATGCTATGTTGTTGTCTTAGGACTCTCTTTAATCCCAGCCCCCATCCCTGCAGAAGGACTTTGCCTTTCGTTAGGCCGTCATTGTAAATAAGAATTTGTTCTTTACTATCTTGCCTAGTTAAATAAAGGTGAAATAAATAAAATAAAAAAATTTGATGGGGGGAAAAAAACAATTGAATCCATTTAAGAATAAGGCTGTAACGTAACAAAAGTTGGAAAAAGTAAAGTGGACTGAATACTTTCCGTATGCACTGTACATGCATTCCAGGACACATTGAAATATACTGGGAACATTGCAAGACCCAAAAGGGCATGTGAGTGAATTCAAATAGACCAAATGGAGTACAAAATTTGTGTATATGTGACTCACCACCTGGATTCGGTCTTTTGAGAAAAGGGCCTTGGTACCTACTGGAGAGTAGTCCTTTGTCTACACCCATTCAGCATTGTTCACACCCTCTTAAGCCTTAGCCCCACCCATCTCTTTAAGGATTTACATGTGAGGGCGTGTGCTAAACCAGGCCTGGAGGAGTGACTAGTGTAGTAAAGATTAACACTAAAAGTGGTAATAGCACGTTTCCACAACTCCGTAGTTGGTGAAGAAATGGTGCATGTAGTTGATGACTGCACTGCTGCCTTTGCTTGCTTGGGCCAGCTCTCTTTTTGATGGGAGGCATTAGACCATTCTCCTTGTATGAATACTGGAGGAGAGTCAGGAGTGTTCTACTGATGCTGAAAGACACATTTCGGATACAAATATTTTAGCATTATTAAACAATAGATGCGAAATGGCATTCTGAGATATCACTACACACAGTTCATACACGTAATGTTAGCTAGCTAGCCAGCAATCTAACGTCAGCTGGCTAGCTAACAGCAAGCTTTAACTAGCTTTAACTTGGGGTCTTTTGTTTAGATATGTAACATCAACGTTAGCTAGCTAGCTAAAAAAATAACTATAACCCCAATCCATAAAGTAACGTTACTAGCAATACAAACTGATTGTCACAGCTAGCTAAAGTTAACCAAATAGGTTCAATGTTAGCTAGCAAGTCAGTCATCAAACTTCAGCTGGTTAGCTGACAGCAAGCTTAACTAGAAATACAAACCGAATGTCATAGCTAGCTAAAGTTAACCAAATAGGTTCAGTGTTAGCTAGCAAGCCAGCCATTGAACTTCAGATGGCTAACTAACTGCAAGCTTTAACTAGCAATACAAACCGATTGTCATAGCTCGCTAAAGTTGACCAAATTGGTTCAATGTTAGCTAGTTGACATTAGGCTATAACTAGCAATGCGAAATGGCATTCTGAGAAAACATCACTAACGTTACACAAACTTCATACACATAAATGAATGTTAGCTAGCAAGCCAGCCATTTAACCTCAGCTAACATTAGTTAGCTAACAGCAAGCTTTAACTTGGGGTATTTTGTTTAGACATGTCACGTTAACGTTAGCTAGCTAACAAATAAATTATAATCCCAATCCATAGAGTAACGTTACTATACAAACCAATTGGCATAGCTAAAGTTAACCAAATAAGTTAGGTTCAATATAAACTTTAGCTAGCAAGCCAGCCATCGAACTCCAGCTGGCTAGCTAACAGCAAGCTTTAACTTGCAATTAAAACAACGTTCTGACAATTAGAAATGTATAATATCTAAAACTGTAGCTATATTCTTACGTATACATGGATGAAAGCTTCACAGCAGACTGCAGACCTGTGTCGTTTAAGTTTAGTTTGCACAACTTGTTTGGCCCGATGTATTCCACTGATTTCAGAACTCAGTCAACTTCTTCCGTGACAACAACACTGTTGATTGTTGTTTCTTCCCCATCACCATCATCAGAAGACTCTACTATGTTTTTTTCAATGAAAATGTTACCTAAATCAGGGATTTCCTCATCGTCTGATTCATTTTCAGAGTCAGAGAGAGTCGGCATGGCACGATTGTCCTCCAGAAAGTAGTCTATCACAACTTTTTCCCCACTAACCTTTGTCGATAGTGCCTGATAAATTCAGTCCAGCAATGTTATTGAGCGCAGTAGCAACATATTTGCAGTTCTCCATGGCTAAGGTTATATCTTTCTGCAGTAGAAAGGAGTATCTAAGCATAATGAGAAGCTCATTTTATAGACACTAGATGCTACACCGCAGACCAATCTGAAACTCATCTCTCGGTATGTCCAGCCCACTCATTATCTCAGCCAATCATGGCTAGCAGGAAGGTTCCTGTCTGTTTCTGTAGCTAAACCGACTAGGCTCGTAATTTACCAACTTTATTCGTATTTACAGATGGCATACAAGTTTGGTATTAAGGCACATGAAAGTTCACATGTTCGAGAAGGCATTTCTGCCCAAAAAACACATGTAGCTAAAAGAAAATGTTTTACTTTCAAACGGCTCTCCTGTGAAGTAGTGATTTGCAACATACGCCTAGTTTACATACTATGCGCATGTATGTGTTTTGTTCATCCGGATCATTCTGCTTGACAGACATCCTTATATCACCAGGGATCATCAACTATATTTATCTGCAGGTCAATTTTTTTCATGAGCGGATGGTCGGGGGCTGGAACGTAATTACAAAGAATTTGTAGACTGCAAATTGACCGCAAGAAGGCCAAACATATATAATATTTGACTTAAACATAATCATTTTAAACCTTGCTTACATTTGTATACGATCACATCTCTCTATTATGCATTGGAATACTTTAAACAGATTTCCCAAAAATTGTATCACTTGGAGCTGATTTCCTGGTGGTTTTACAGAAAACATGGGGTGCCAAATAAAACGAGCCTGCTAGATGGGGGACCCTGCTGCTAGATGGGGGACCCTGCTGCTAGATGGGGGACCCTGCTGCTAGATGGGGGACCCTGCTGCTAGATGGGGGACCCTGCTGCTAGATGGGGGACCCTGCTGCTAGGTGGGGGACCCTGCTGCTAGGTGGGGGACCCTGCTGCTAGGTGGGGGACCCTGCTGCTAGGTGGGGGACCCTGCTGCTAGATGGGGGACCCTGCTGCTAGGTGGGGGACCCTGCTGCTAGGTGGGGGACCCTGCTGCTAGGTGGGGGACCCTGCTGCTAGATGGGGGACCCTGCTGCTAGATGGGGGACCCTGCTGCTAGATGGGGGACCCTGCTGCTAGATGGGGGACCCTGCTGCTAGATGGGGGACCCTGCTGCTAGATGGGGGACCCTGCTGCTAGATGGGGGACCCTGCTGCTAGATGGGGGACCCTGCTGCTAGATGGGGGACCCTGCTGCTAGGTGGGGAACCCTGCTCTACACCCTCCCACCTTCACATTTGCCATTTACGGTCTACTGTCTCCTTCCTTTGCACTTATTCACCATGTTTACTTCCCATGAAGGCTACTCTCTATTTTCCTATTATAATACCACATTAAATATAAGATATGAAGAGTATACTTAGTCCACAATGTCCTAGCTGCTGTATAGCTGACAATGGACGGCCAACTCCATTATCAAGGTCCCCCTGAATGCTCGTATAGGCTAATTGAATAAACATTAATTGTCATTCAGGACAGCTTTTTCTTGTGGCTGAAGTGCACTGTACACTCCTGCATACGCACCACCCACACACAGAAAGAACCAGAAACAAGGTCCCACATGTGCCCATGGCTCTGTGAACAATGGCGGCAGACCAGAATTCTACTGTATGTTTATGGATTATTAGGTTTACTCATGACTAGTTTCTCATGGTAGATTTGAAGACGACTGACAATTAACAGAGGTTCTGTAACTTAAGAGCGGTACATGGGAGAGGAGATATGAGCAGGTATTTTGTCCAGCTAGCAAAGAGAGACAGAGACTATAAACTGAGTCATTAAAGTGATACTTCGGAATTTTGGCAATGAAGCCTTTTGTCTACATCTTCAGGTAAATGAACTCGGGATAACGTTTTTTATGTCTCAGCATCCAGTATGAAGGAAGTTATAGGTAGTTTTGCGAGCCAATGCTAACTATCGTTAGTGCAATGACTGGAAGTCATTACAAGTTAATCTGACTCTGGCGAAGTAGATAAAGGCTTAATTGCAAAAATCCCAAAGTATCCCTTTAATATCTATGTAATCTCATTGCAGAGAACACAGCATTCTTGATAGGACTGTTAGTGTCCTCAAAATTCATCTCAGGTAGAATCTTCTCAGGTTTAATAGAATGATAGTTACTGTATCTCTCAGTAATAATTGATGGATATTATAGATGATGTGGGAGTTTCAAGCACAATGGAGGATAGGTACAGAAAAGGTCTAATGTAATTGAATTCCAGAACGGGGAGTGAATGAAATATATAAAAAAAACTTGAATCACAAGAGATTTCATGCGGACGATTAATCTTTAAAGTGAGGATCCATTTGCCATTCTTAGCTATGATATTATATTAATCTGGTTTAAATGAAACAACCATATGGAACATTATATCCCTGAAACACAGGATTAAGTACATCTCAAATCCTGTAAAGTTCGACAGCAGTCAAAAAAAAAGCATTTTCCAATTACTGTCTACATGTCCACCAGGAAAAGCAATACAAACAAGCTTTTCTTTATCATTGTCTTTCCTTTATTGTTTTTTTGTCCAAT
The DNA here is from genome assembly GCA_023634145.1 of Thymallus thymallus. Taxonomy (NCBI): domain Eukaryota; kingdom Metazoa; phylum Chordata; class Actinopteri; order Salmoniformes; family Salmonidae; genus Thymallus; species Thymallus thymallus. Next base: position 9,299,469 of record CM042386.1, read on the forward strand.
CATAACTACACACGGACATAGTAGGAACCATTGCAGAAAAAAAATCATTTTTCTTCCTTGAGGGGGACTCTGGGGTTTGGTCACATGACCAGGCTAGGGGAGTGGAAGCCACGGTAATCACACACAGAATGTAATTGAAAGTTTGAATGACAGCTGTCTGGTGATGATAGGTGGTAGTAATGTGATTATAGCCACGGTCCTAGCGGCTCTCGCTGCCTTAAACACATTGTAGGCCAGCTTTTGTGCAATGGTGGTGTTGGGAGCCTGGATTCACAAAGACCAGCCCACACAGTCTCTGCTCCGCTTAGCTCTGCTCAAAACCCAGATAGAGGAGAACCTAAGCCAATGGGAGTTTGCGTCTCAATAGTAAGCTACCATGGAAACCCATTAATCACAACAAAATAGCCTTTCAGAGAGAAGGTATATGTAGGTACAGACCTTAATAAGTTGGATGGATGCACCTGACGCAGTTGAGGAGCCCCTATGGTGTCTGCCTAATGAATATCTGAATCAACATTTGTTGGGTCCCGTGTAGCTCAGATGGTAGAGCATGGTGCTACACCCGCTACACCCACAATAACACCCACAATCAAATTGTATTTGATTTGATTTGTTGTAAGTTGAAAACACTGTATGGTAAACTCATTGTGTGTGGGTCATAGAGACTCCAATCTCATGTAAACATTTGAATGTGATCACATGTGAAAATCCACATCTGAAACTTCATGTGAAATATCATCACATATGAAGTGTTCCCAAAACACATGGCTTCACATGATTTCACATCCTCACATGTGAAGTGTTCCCAAAACACATGATTTCTAATGTGCAAATCATATGGAAATGTCACGTGAAATCATGTGTTTTTTTCCATAAAGTTGTCTTGGTCCTCTCAGAGAACACCTGAGGTTACAGTATAAACACATCTGAACTCATAACACACCACTGTGTTACTGTGGCAGGCTGCTTAACAAAGCATGCTAATCATATTCCCTGCTTGTAACACACTGTCTGGCCCTGGAAGTTGTGGCAACACAGTGTACAGTACTATTTGGCAGGTAGGTAGGCAGGTAGTCTAGCGATGAGAGCGGTGGGCCAGCAACTGAATATCAGAGCTGACAAGGTGAAAAATCTGTTGATGTGTCTTTGTGAAAGGCACTTAACCCTTATTTGCTCAAGGGGTGCCGTACTACTATGGGTGACCTTGATAAACAACACAGGTCGACTTCACTGTTCCTATCTGGTGTATCTGACAATAAAACATATTTATTTTTGTTTTACTTCCCTGCCTGCCTCCTGGTTTATGTAACGGGTGGGAACTGAATCCAAATTGATGAAATAGGTCAATTAAATCAATGATGAGAGAATAGTCAGAATAACTGATATAGCAGTGCAGATGGCACTCTTTTTTAAGGTACAAACTAAAGTAGGTATTGCATGTGTATGGGAATGCTACAGCCTTTGTGATAAAGCAGAAAGGTCAGTCCAGAGTCTGTGAGTACAAATCCCAGGGTAGGTCGTACTTTAGTGATATAACACATGCAACAGCGATATAACACATGCAATTGAATATGTCACGTGTGAAATATCACGTGAAGTATTCCAAATACACATGATTTTCCACTTGTGAAATCATGTGGTTCAATATTAGTAAATGAAACTACACTTGTTTTGCAGAAATGTTTTGTCATTTTACAGTACATTTCTACAGTAATAGTGTTTAGCTATATATTTACTGTAAATCGCAATGCACTTGGGTACTTTTTGTCCAGTTCTGCAAATTGATAGGATACTTGATAGGATACTTGTTTAGATGTGCTTATGGCACAAACTGGTTTTAAAACATCCTGTCATTTTATAGTAAGTTACCGGCTACTGAGTTGCGGTGAAAATTGTGGAAACAACTTTTAATTTACACTGAGTGTACAAAGCAGTAGGAACACCTGAACGTTCCATGACATAGACTGACCAGGTGAATCCAGGTGAAAGCTAGGATCCCTTATTGATGTCACTTGTTAAATCCACAATCAGTGTAGATGGAGGGGACAGGTTAGAGAATGATTTTTGAGATGGATTGTGTATGTGGATTGTGTATGTGTGTCATTCAGAGGGTGAAAGGAAAAGACAGAAGATGTAAGAGCCTTTGAACGGGGTATGGTAGTCGTTGCCAGGCGTACCGGTTTGAGTGTGTCAAGAACTGCAACGCTGCTGGGTTTTTCACGCTCAACAGTTTCCCATGTTGATCAAGAATGGTCAACCACCCAAAAGACTTCCAGCCAACTTGACACAACTGTGGGAAGCATTGGAGTCAACATGGGCCAGCATCCCTGTGGAACGCTTTTGACACACTGTTGAGTGCATGCCCCGATGAATTGAGGCTATTATGAGGGCAAAGTACGAACCTGGTGGCACTGCAGAAACATCAATGCACTCCCAACCAAGAGGTTGCAAGTTCAAATCCCCAAATAATGATTGTATATTGTATGTCCATGAGCACTGCTAGTTTTACATTGGGGGTGATAATTGTACAATTATTTACTTGATTCTGAGCTGCTTTTAGCAAAGTACATTCATGCATTCTTTCCAACAAGTCTGTAGCCCTATGAAGAAATGTATTCTTGGCAATAAATGTATAGCAAATGATGTCCATAGACCTGGTGGCTCAGCAGGAACTTCTGGTAGCTAGCAACCAAGAGGTTGTGAGTTAAAGTCCCAAGTGGGGTTGAGTCCCAAGTAATCAACATACAGCAGCATACTGTCCTTTAACTTTAACACTTTAATTTAGCTGTAAAAATATAGTAACTAGTTTACTGTATTTTCTGTATTTTACTGTATTTTCACCACATCAAGCCAAAAACCTCCAGGGGACCATGACACAACGTCCTAATAATGTCCTTGGAACAAAACAGGAACGGGACAAAACCTGCAGTGGACCATGACACAACGTCCTAATAATGTCCTTGGAACAAAACAGGAACGGGACAAAACCTGCAGTGGACCATAAATGTCAAAGTATTTGTAAATTACATTTGACATCTCAGCTTTCACATGTGCTCAAATGTTGTCACATGTAATTCCATGGTACCACATGTTGAATTGTTGCATCCCCATGTTGTCAAAAACATTCACATGAGACATGAGCTCAAATCTTGTCATGGTAGTGTCATGGTCTCTATCACGTTAACATTTTGCATCCCCGTGTTGTCACATTTATTTCACATTAATTTCACATGAGATCATACTCTCACATGTGCTCACACGAGATCACATGTGATCATGTGAAATTCATGTATTTTTTCCATAAGGTCAGACAGAGAGAGAATTCAAAATGGTAATTGTTTTAAACTGCAAGATAACACAGACCTCCCCTTCATTTAACTGTAGCGTGAAGACAAGACATCACTATCTCGGAGCATTCTTTGAATCCTACAGAAACAATGAACTGGAAAATGTTAGGCCTAAATTGATGACACAATAGACACAATGAGAAATGTTCAAATCGCCACAGTAACCCCACTGTTCCATAATTGTCCAGTGGACAGTCAATGAACTCCACAAAGCCAGCGTGACTGATGTGTGTGAAATACATCTCTATTTCAAATTGCAAATCACCAAAGCAGGTGAGTTGAAAGGTAGGTGCAGCGGAACGGATTGATGGCAACACAACACAACCCCGGTTCCCACCTCATCTCCCTGCCACTGATCGGACATGCTCTTAATTCAGTCATTTAAATACGAAGACACACAGGGCCCCGCTAAGTAAAATTGGAGAGAACTAAAAACGGAAAGTCAATCCACGGACAACAGACAATTAATCTCTTCCCCTCCTCCCATCCACCCCTCTTTTTCTCTCTATTTCTCTATCTATCTCTTTATCTATCTCTCTAGCTCTCTATCTATCTCTCTAGCTCTCTATCTATCTCTCTAGCTCTCTATCTATCTCTCTAGCTCTCTATCTATCTCTCTAGCTCTCTATCTATCTCTCTAGCTCTCTATCTATCTCTCTCTCTATCTATCTATCTCTCTAGCTCTCTATCTATCTCTCTAGCTCTCTATCTATCTCTCTAGCTCTCTATCTATCTCCCTATATCGCCGTCTATCGCATTCTCTCTCTCTCTCTCTCTCTCTCTCTCTCTCTCTCTCTCTCTCTCTCTCTCTCTCTCTCTCTCTCTCTCTCTCTCTCTCTCTCTCTCTCTCAATTCAATTCAATTCAATTCAATTCAGTTCAAGGGGTTTTATTTGCATGGGAAACATATGTTAACATTGCCAAAGCAAGTGAAGTAGATAATAAACAAAAGTGAAATAAACAATAAAAATTAACACTAAACATTGCACTCATAGATTGAGGATACCATCAACACCACAGGTCTTTTTGGGTTGGAGGGTTTTTATTTTGTCCTGTAGTTCATTCAAGGTCATTGGAGAATCCAGTGGGTTCTGGTAGTCTTTAATAGTTGATTCTAGGATTTGTATTTGATCATGTATATGTTTTTGCAGTTTGTTCTTTGTTAAAGAGACAAAAAAGATTGGAGAAGTGGTTTACCCATACATCTCCATTTTGGATAGATAACTCTTTGTGTTGTTGTTTGTTTAGTGTTTTCCAATTTTCCCAGAAGAGGTTAGAGTCTATGGATTCTTTGATTACATTGAGCTGATTTCTGTTCCTTCTTTTTCAGTAGTGTATTTCTGTATTGTTTTAGTGATTCAGCATAGTGAAGGTGTAGACTCAGGTTTTTTGGGTCTCTATGTTTTTCAATTTCTTTCTTATGTTTTTGCATTCTTCATCAAACCATTTCAATTTCAATGTTGTTCATTTTCTTCGGATTTCTGTTTGAAATGTTTATATTTGATAGGGAAGCTGAGAGGTCAAATATACTGTCTTAGATTTTCTACTGCCAAGTTTACACCTTCACTATTACAGTGGAACATTTTGTCCAGGAAATGGACTAAAAGGGATTGAATTGGTTGTTGCCTAATTGTTTTTTGGTAGGTTTCCACACTACATTCCTTCCTATAGCATTTCTTAATATTACTCAGTTCCTTTGGCTTTGATGCCCCATGATTGAGTATTGCTCTGTTCAATTAAACTGTGATTTTGCTGGGATCTGATAGGGGTGTCAGTGGGCTGACTGTGAACGCTTTGAAAGACTCTGGGTTGAGGTCAGTGATAAAGTAGTCTACAGTAATACTGCCAAGAGATGAGCTATAGGTGTAGGGAGGAGGGGATGATGACGAGGACGGAGGAGGGGCAGGAGGAGAACGACGATGACGAGGAGGGAGGAGGGGGAAGAGGAGGGGGATAAAGAGGACAGAGGAGGGGGGAGTGGGAGGAAGAGGAAGTTGAGGAGGAGGAGATGAGTGAGGAGTGGGAGGAATAGATGGTTGAGGAGGAGGAGATGAGAGGGGGAGGAGGAGGAGGATGGGGCTGCATGCATTTGTTTCCCCAATTAGGTTTGGCAGGGTGAAGAACAGAACGGCAGCCGTTACAGCTCCTGCAGAGCAACACTGTTACTACTACTGCTGCTATTAGTACTGATAATGATGCTCCAATGCAGACCCTGATATGTTCAGCTCCCATGCTCGCTATACAAGGAATCTACACACTTTCATCTGTTGTTGTCTGTTGGCCTTTCCTGGCCTAACAAGGCTTATCTAGACTACTTTATGTATCTATTTAAGATCTCTTCTTCTTCAATAATTTATTTATAATGAATCATTAATCAATCAATAATACACTACTAGTATTTATCTCTAGTATTCCCATTCTAATGCTATGCAAAACAGTTTGAACCAGGCAGTATATCTCAGCAAACATGCATTTCTGTAGCTTCTACAGTACTGCTCTGCCTTGGGCAATAATGCTACTGTTATTTCAGGACAAGATATAATCATCCTTTAATAGATTTATGACACACTATTGAATAGAAAATAAATGCAGACTGACAGGCAGTTTGATATTAAGAGCCTACAATTATGATGCTAATTCCACAAAGACCATATGGTTCTGCTTATTACGGGTCCTAAATTGAGGACTTCAATAAGGCCTCTATTGGTTTTGCAGTTAAATGGTATGGTTGTCATAATAATTTGTCTTTGTCTTCGTTTAAAAATGTTGAATTATTAAGCAGAATGCTGACACAATTAGTCAGCCAAAGGGTTAGAAATAAAGTTAGCTATTTAAAAAAGACAGAACAGAACACACATTGTTAACATAAACTGTGAGTCAGATGATCTGGGTTTGTTTGAACCACAACTGGATGGCCACATTACCCCAGATGAAACTGACAAAAGCAGTCTTACCAATTGGTACCGTCACATGACTTGAGCAGAGGTCATATACTACGGCTAAACAGTCACCTCTGCTGTCTTTAGTATGCTTGGGTCTCTATGTGTGTAAAAAATTGCATCGTATTCCCTATATAGTGCACTTCTTTTGATCGGGGCCCATAGAGCTAAGTAGTGCACTATATAGGAAATAGGGTGCCATTTGGGATGCAGCCTCTGAGACATCAAAGTTAGTGTGACCCACACCAGGGTGAGAGCGGAGAGGAGAGCGGTGCTAATGAATTCTCCTAGTCGGTTCATAAACGACACATACATCCACCAGGGCCTCCCCAGGGGAACACTTAGCACTGGGTCAAACAGGCTCTTGGCATGTTCGTTCAGAGCCACTCAAAACAAAGGTCAACACAGATTTATCACAGTGCTAATGATGGATGTCAGTGACAACTAGTGTTCAGGCGGTGGGAGCGAGCTGCTTGAACATGCATGGGCTTAGAGCTGAGCAGGGTGACATAAAGTCTAGTCAATTTTGTTCTAAGGGCAGAAAGAATCGGATTGGTTGAGGGCAGAACAAATCCAAAAGGTCAACTACTAAACGTAGTTGTACCTGATCCCAACACTTTTTCACTAAAGCATACTTACCAGAAGTCAATTGGCACCCTCTGATTATAACATTATGTGCATCGCAAGGAAATCTAGCTCTGGAAAGTTAGCTCACAGTGGTAAGCTCTGGAAAGTTAGCTCACAGTGGTAAGCTCTGGAAAGTTAGCTCACAGTGGTAAGCTCTGGAAAGTTAGCTCACAGTGGTAAGCTCTGGAAAGTTAGCTCACAGTGGTAAGGTGACAGTGTTCCTGGCATTTATTGCTACTTGCTGTGTGAGTTTGAATCCCCCGGTATTGCAGGGGTACAAGTAGTATTTCAGAAAGTCCTATCACACAAATCTTTTGTGGTAAAGGTCCGGATGGATATTGTGATTTATCGGCATGGTAACAAACCCCCACCTGGCAACCCATGCGACCCCAAACTGTTCACACCCCTCTTGTTGGCGGAGAGAAAATGTTACTGTTTTAAAGTCCATTTCCTGCAATAAAAAAAACATTCTTATATGTGTTTATATGATAGAAGGGGTTGAAGCCCGACCGTATAATACGGACCGCGGTTCACCAGTTGAGTATGGGGGTGAAAAGTGAAAAGTGCAATCATCACCTTGAAAATGAAGATCAGGGGCTCAATTCAATCCAACCCGCATTGCAGTAGTTACGCAGTAGCTCTTTTTCCAACAGTAAAATTAACTCACAGATTGGTTTTGGGGTACTGTATAAGAACCTACAACTACTACCAGGGCGTCCCTTCTCACAGGTATGCTTTCACTTTTCAGAATTAGAACTGTGTGGGCACAGGATGAATATTGTAAATAAAGGATTTGGAGAGAAAAAAAGATCTGCCCCATGTGGGATCTTTTTAATTGAAATTGGTCATGTGCAGAAATGTGCCTTACTGCTTTCTGAATGTTGTGTAACGTCAGTAGTCTAGTCAAGGAAGCATCATAAAATATATGGGCACACTCCACTAACCAAGACCGTTGGTAAATGCTGTCACCTGATTTTATAGTAAGCCTTGAGGTGGTACCACCCAGCACATCTACTGTAATCAAACCCATCCCTTGAGATGATGTAGAGGAACCTTCTCAATGTGCCTCTACATCACGATTTCAATGGTAGAGTTGAACCGCTAGGGGCCAAAAGAGCTAGATTTACTACAAAAAAAAAAAAACATTTCACTTTTGCAACAAACTGTCAAAAGGAAGACCAGAATTCATGTGTTTCACTATAACTAAGCCTAAAACATCTGGTTTAAATGTATTTTCTATTTTGTTTATGAAAGGTATCCCACTGATTTTGGGGCGGCAGGTAGCCCAGTGGTTAGAGTGTTGGGCCCGTAACCGAAAGGTTGCTGGATCGAATCCCCGAGCTGACAAGGTACAAATCTGTCGTTCTGCCCCTGAACAAGGCAGTTAACCCACTGTTCCTAGGCCGTCATTGAAAATAAGAATTTGTTCTTAACTGACTTGCCTAGTAAAATAAAGGTATAAAAATAAATAAACTGATGTTCTAAGAATGTTGTGTGATTGTCCCAAGGGGACCTTTTTCTAGTTCCCTGTAGGTTTCCAGGACGTCAACGAGCACCATATGAGGACCTTTTTAGGACATTATCAGGACTTTCCTTTTACTAGTTCTTAGGACGCCTAAAGAATCGAAAGGAAACAGTAGGAGTGAGATCAGTACCCATCCTCTCTCCTGTTGCACACTCTGGTCCTCTCCTCCTAACCTTGAGCTGATTGGTCAGGATTAATCTTACCCTTCTAGGGAGGATTCCCCTGACTGGTTACTAGGGGCTCCGGGCTGGGGAGGGGGGTCTGAGGGAGCAGAAGAGGAAATGACAGGCTTTTAATACCCAAATGATGTAATTAAAAAGAGAGAACGGGTGTAAAAGCCATCTATCCTTTCATTTTCAACGTGTGGCAGTAACAAACGACCCTCTTTGTTGGCGCCGACATTACTTTCCGCAAAGACACCCTGCCGTCCCCCCTCCCAGTCACCCCCATCCCCAACTCTCATACAGTATGATACATTAAGCATGCTAATCCCCCCCCCCCTCTCTCTCTCTCTCCTGTACAGTAAATGGAGTTAGTTGACCCAAGTAGCAGACCATACCATCTGAATTTCCATTTTGCCTCCTGGTCCATGTCCATTGCTAATGAACTACACCCCTCACCGCAGAGAGAGAGAGAGAGAGAGAGAGAGAACATGGCAGGACGGGTGTGTTTGAAGGTGACACCAGTACCAGTTAAACATGATGGACTTATAAAGTGGTTTTAATTAACTGCCTCCTTTTTAATCATTTGATTGATAGTTTCAAGAGAACGAGCAGGGGACTTTGTTAAACGTAGTACATGTGTCAATGACAAAGATGTGATGAGCCGCTCCTTCCTGGCTTTCGAAGAATGAGTTTAAGTCAGAAGCGTATTGACCACAGTACTAGGGGCATCACTACAGACAACCTGGTTCAAATCCAGACTGAATCACAACCAACCGTGATTGGTAGTATCATAGGGCAGAGCACAATTGGACCAGCGTCGTCCGAGTTTGGCCGGTGTAGGCCTATATTGTAAATAAGAATTTGTTCTTAACTGACTTCCCTAGTTAAATAAAAAATATATATACACTGGGGGCCAAAAGTTTTGAATATTACTCATTCAAGGGTTTTTCTATATTTACACTATTTTTGTAGAATAAAAGTGAAGACATCAAAACTATGACATAACACATATGGAATCATGTAGTAACCAAAAAAGTGTTAAACAAATCAAAATATATTTTATATTTGAGATTCTTCAAAGTAGCCACCATTTGCCTTGATGACACGCGATGGTGGGGTTGAATGGTGAGGAACACGGGGTTGACCTCCGCCAGTCAAAACAGAGCTCAGAGTGTGCTGGGTGGAGGGGCGTCAGATTTGGACTGACATACACTGGCAGCACAAGACAAGGGGCATGATACCCACCTTACCCGCTCCTCCATGATTAACCCTCTAGCCAGAGGTGCATTAAAACAGAGAGAGAGAGAGCGCACACACACACTCTCACTCTCACACACATACACACTCACTCACACACACACAAACACAACCCAAACAATCACAAAGACAGCACATACACGCCCGCTAGAAGTAAAAGGTGGCCTTGCAACAAGATAAACCTGTGTTTGTGAGTACTGAGTACTATCCTGCTTCTCTGTTTATAAACTACAACAGAAACATAACCAGGTCTGGCATTGGCAGAGTCTCTGTCATCTAGGGGCGTTCTATTGGCAGAGAAGAGCAGTCGGGATACAACAGCATAAATTATGCAGCCAATGTGATCTAGTATCACTGAGCAGACCATGGGGGCCAATCGTCTCCTGCCGCTGTGTATGCAATCCACAGACTGCAAAATACATGCTATTCGGATTTGACTAGCGACTACACTCAAATCAGTTTCTTATGTACATTAATGGTTTGCCCTATCAAAATAATCTACTCAATAAAGCATTGCAAATAAACTGAACATCAAAATGTGGGAACAAACACAGAACACTCTCACTGGAGGCAGTTTTACAGCTGCAATCTCAGGCTACAACAGAAGTGAATTTGTGCTTTAAATGTTTTTATTTTCAGCAAAGGCTTTTTATGGATGCTTGCAGCACAAGCCAGTCATCGATCAAACATCACACTACTATCAATATGTACTGTTCTTCTATTTTCTTGCAGAAAACGCTGAGCTTCACTGTGTAACTTGCTTTATAGAATTGTGGGATTTGATTGGTTCCAACATCTAGGGCCCTGTCCAGAAATAACCTCTAGGCCTTATACCCCCTTTGATGCCAACTTGACACAAAGAAAACAATGTTTAGAATAGTGAATGCCAGAGCAATCCACTACTCTTTCTTTGCAAGAGTTCCTTAATTAGGGGTGGGATTCAATTCGATCCTGCTTTGTCTGCCATGCACCCTTTAAAGGCAATGTTCCGGCGTTCATGGAGACCCCATTCACGGTAAACGCTGTGTATGCCGTCTCAATCGGAAATTCCTATTCAATGGCGCACTGCCGCCAAAGCTTGATTTGATTGAATCCTGGCCTAAATGTACACTAAAACAGTTCAGCATTCAGCGACTGAGCAAGACATCGATTCCACACTAATAGAAAATATCATATTAACAGTCCAGCTAAGGCTGTCTTGTCTTCCAGTTGGGCGAAGGGCATAGAGCGAAAGTGACATTGCCCAATTTGTTTGTAAAACAATCATGTCTTATATTTGTGATTAATTCACGGACGACACACACTGGAGTTTCTAGGGGGGAGAACATAACTAATGCACTCATAACCTAATCCACAGCCACTTCTGTTCACTCAATCAACAGTCTCCTGCGTTCCCCTTGGCACAGGGATAGACATTTCCTGGCATGCCATGCCATGCTTCCAACTGGCATAATTTACTATACAAATGGTACTCGAAAAGTCCCATGATGAATACAGGATATAATCATTAATGTGTTGCTCACTTAAATTAACCAGCATTCATTGCTGCAGAAAGATGGCGTCAGCTGGGGAATATGTATTGTAAATGGGGTCTGACCATTGGCTGGCTGGCGTTTTTATTAAGTAATGAATGGTGTGTGTTGATGCTAGAAGTATTACACTTCTTATGCAATGAGTTTAAGAGTATATATTTCTTGAGGTCATACAATATTAATAAAGCATATTGGTGGGGAGGCTTCTTCCATAGTGCAAGGTTGGCAATTTTAAATACCATTGATCTAATTTTCACAATCTTGAAAATCTCTCCACTCTTTCGTGCCTCCCTTCACATTGATATGGACTTGAGTAGCTGCCAATGTCTTTGAGAAGTCCTAGGAAACGTCCCAGTATTCCTTTGCTTATTTATGGTTTACTGTAAACAACCTCCACCATGGGCCAATGAATGAGCCAGAGTTTAACCTCTGAGCCATTGGCTTTTTACTCCCACAGCCTCTTACAGGGAGAAACATAAGCCGGTTAAAACCCCCTGATTCAATCTCCTCTCTCACACCAATCAGCTGTGGTGTGTGTGTGTGTGTGTGTGTGTGTGTGTGTGTGTGTGTGTGTGTGTGTGTGTGTGTGTGTGTGTGTGTGTGTGTGTGTGTGTGTGTGTGTGTGTGTCCGATATGTTCGCACACGCACGCTTGTGTGCCAGCTTTGCCTAACCCTTGTCATACAACTTAATAGACTATGCTAGCTCACAACGTGGATGACACCTTTTTGTTTGTGCATTCAACACCCCCAGAAAATCTCACGCTACACCTGTTATGCAAATCCATTGGGATATCATTTTGGAATAACTAAACTCTGCTGTCCAGCTGGCGAGGGGCAGATGTGTCAGTTTGGATAATAGGTATACGGTAAAAAGGCTAATGTGTTAACACATTATTAACAAAAAGCTGGATTTGAGGGTAGACAGGTCACATTTACATGCAAAGTCTTAAAGCCCAGAGCATGAACACTTCAAAAAGATGTAACATTTCCAAAATTTGACCTCCCAATTATCCACGATGTCATACCCTTTGGTGCTGTTGTCAACTAGCCCAGAGAGAAGCGCGTTAGAGGGGTCAACCATACACCTGGAGCTTCTCACCAGCCACACTCAACTTTAATAGGAGGCTATCCTCTCTGAGATGTCCTAGTCTTGGCTTCACGTCATCGCACATTAACCAGGTAATCCTCAGGAGGATTTGCTCTCATAGTGATGATGCGTATGACAGGGTATCCCCAAGCGCCTTACGTTGATCCACACCTGTTGTTTATGAAGCGTGCAATGACTTTTATTTGTATTTGTTTTCACACTCCGCTTGGTGATATTTGATGCCGTAACCATGGATACTTTTTTAATTGCTTCACACACAATTTCTTTTTTTTTTTTTTTTCATGTTGGTTGGTCGGTCGGAAAATGTGTTAAAAGAAAAAGGGAAAGAATTTGCATGGCGCTGACAGATATTATGGCGTAAATTGAGAATTGCCTCTGTTGTTTGGCTTTAATGTCCAATACTAATGGCTCCAGTGGGCAGCAGGTAGCCTAGCGGTTAGAGCATTGGGCTAGTAACTGAAAGGTCGCTGGTTTGAATAGCTGAGCCGACAAGGTGAAAAACCTGTTGATGTGTGCTTGAGCAAGGCACTTAACCCTAATTTGCTCCAGGGGCTGACGCTGTAGGTAGGCTGTCATTGTAAATAAGAATTTGTTCTTAACTGACTTGCCTAGTTAAATAAAGGTTAAATAAAAAATCTAATCAAAGTGGTACACTACCAACCATATGAATGGCTTCCAACAGGCATCAAGGGAAAGTGTGTGACAAATGGCAAACATCCTGCTTATACAGTATTTCTAAACTAAATCAATCAAGATTAGTTTGAATTCCGGAAGAATTCATCACAAAATAACATCTCCCTGATGCCTACTCCCTCCATTCCCCATAGCAAGTCCTGCCAGAGCTTCCTTTTAAAGTGGTGCCCAAGGTGGGTGGGAACCAGGAGAGGGACTCACAGAGACACTTCAGCATCACCAGTCACAGCCCTCGGACAGTAGACTGAGTGCACTCCAGATACTGCGAAAACAATGCCAGCCCTTTTCAGAGTACCTCCGTCAAAACAGCTGAAAAGCTATAGGCAGAAACCTGTATGTGGGTGTACTGTAGCGTGAATGTGACTGGAAAAGTACGCTGGCGAGGTCACTGGAGTTCTGTTACAAGTTTCACGTTTTTATGTACGGGATACACATGGTATATACATCGTCCCACAAAATGCTGACTTGCAGGTTCCTTCTAGACAATGTAACAACAATAAGAAATAATAAAAGATAAGAATACGACCATAAATAAACGGCTCAGTAGAATAGAATAATTATGTTAGCATCAGTATAATACAGGAAGGCACAATGTATAGTCCAACGTTTGATACTTGTATTGAGAAGTATAATAAGAGTCTGTGTGGGTGTGTATGTCTGTGTGTTTGTGTATGTCTGTGTGGGTGTGTATGTCTGTGTGGGTGTGTATGTCTGTGTGTTTGTGTATGTCTGTGTGTTTGTGTATGTCTGTGTGTTTGTGTATGTCTGTGTGGGTGTGTATGTCTGTGTGGGTGTGTACGTCGGTGTGTTTGTGTATGTCTGTGTGGGTGTGTATGTCTGTGTGGGTGTGTATGTCTGTGTGGGTGTGTATGTCTGTCTGTTTGAGTCTGTGTAGGTGTGTATGTCTGTGTGGGTGTGTATGTCTGTGTGGGTGTGTATGTCTATGTGGGTGTGTATGTCTGTGTGTTTGTGTATGTCTGTGTGGGTGTGTATGTCTATGTGGGTGTGTATGTCTGTGTGGGTGTGTATGTCTGTGTGGGTGTGTATGTCTGTCTGTTTGAGTCTGTGTGGGTGTGTATGTCTGTGTGGGTGTGTATGTCTGTGTGGGTGTGTATGTCTATGTGGGTGTGTATGTCTGTGTGTTTGTGTATTTCTGTGTGGGTGTGTATGTCTGTGTGGGTGTGTATGTCTGTGTGGGTGTGTATGTCTGTGTGGGTGTGTATGTCTGTGTGGGTGTGTATGTCTATGTGTGTGTGTGCATGAATGCTAAGGTGCGGAGAATCAGAGCAGGTGGTCAGTCCAGTTCAAGTCTTCATCAGTCTGATAGCTTGTAGATATAAATTGTCTCTGAGCCTGTTGGTACCTCCGACGAGGTCTGCCCGACGAGGTATATAAGAGGGTGGAACTATCGTCAAGAGGCCATGACACACTCAAAATATGTTTTAATTTTAATTGCCGCATACATGTGTTGTTTTAAAGGGTCAACCACTGTAGTACGGCACCCCTGGAGCAAATTAGAGTTAAATGCCTTGCTCAAGGGATACATTGACCGATTTTTAACCTTGTCTGCTCAGTTTTTTGAGCCAGCGACCTTTCGGTTACTGGTCCAATGCTCTAACCACTATACCACCTGCTGCTCTGTGCTCAGCAGTGTCAACAAAAAATGGGGTCATGTTTGTCGGGTCTAGTATCATATTCAACCACACATTGCCTGCAGAGCAGTGATGCGAGCAGAACAGCAGACACGTCTTTGTTTCTAATTTTGAGTGACAGTTCATTTTTATCACTGCAAAGACACAAGATAAGTGCAAAATGGCCGCATAGATTGAGCAGCAAAACAAGGACGTGTCTTGTTATTTTTTTCATTTGAGTGATATGCTAAATTAAAAAGTAAGGCTTTTATAGAGAACAAAATGACATAGGAACTGTCTGAGCAAATGGGTCAATATGCACTTAAGTACAAAACGTTGCTCTTTACATGACGTAGACTGACCAGGTAAACCCAGCATCCCTGTGGAACTCTTTCGACACATTGTAGAGTCCATGCCTCGACGAATTGAGGCTGTTCTGAGAGCAAAAGGCAACTCAATGTATAGATGTTGTCTAAAACCATCTAGACAGAACATTAAGCAGCGAGCTCTTTATATAGACAAATGGACAGATAACACAGAAAAAAATAGAGTATGGATTTTCTCTTTTTTTTCTTGTAGATGTGTTGCATGGAGTACATTGCTGTGCAGTTGCTATATGATCATAAATCCAGCATAAACCATCCTTCTGCCTTGTCAAAACCAACTTTTGTCTGCTAAGCTTTAGGAGCAGACTGTTAATTGAATGTGACATGATTTATGACGCCAGACCCACGCGACTCTGCTCGCTTTAGATGTCTTCCGCATCAGCCCCCAATCTGAGGGCCACTGGATGGGGCAGGGTACAGACTAGACCTCAAAACCCTTCACCATGCACCAACCAATGCCAGATGTCACTCATCTATCCATGTTAACAGACTTTCCGCCTTAGCAAATGATATCATGATAGCTGACTGTCAGCTTACATTACGTGCTTTCACCGGCCTGCACTGAAGCATTAACAACGCTCCACGTTATGATAATCACTCATTAGCTCGTAGCCTTCCATCCACGTTAGTCTCCACTGAGCTTCAGAGGAATTTGAATAGACTTAATTGAACAGCAAAAGTAAAATAACAAACTATTCATGAGTAACGAAATAACACAAACATGTATTTATCAGGGTCACACAGAGTGATTATTGGTAGTCTTAAACAAATCTACTTTGAAACAAAAGCATACACAGACATGGTTATGGGCTTAAAAAAAGAAGAGACTTGTACCATGTCAGATATAGAGTTGAAATGTATTCAATTTTGAGTTTGCATCCAAATATTACACTTTATATACATCACAGAAGACAGAAATATAACAAAACCTTTTGACATAGAAACATGTGTTTTTTTAAATAATGTTTATTAATTATGAAATTATGAAATAATGTTTAACATTCCACCCATGAGACCAATGAGGGCACTTTTGGTCATTGACTGCAGGAAAGGGCTACGGAAGCTTGAGTACAAATGTGTGTTTCTCCCACTGAATCTAATAATTTCATACACCTTGACCTGCCTTAGACCGACGGTAAACTGTAGCATATGTGCCAAGTAATCTTACTGTAGCCTACATACTGCACAAAGACTGAGAATAACGTTGTGGGATACTGCCCTGTGGAGTGTCTTTCTTGAAATGGTGGATCAACTGTCAGAATGATGAAAACATTTCACTCATTTTCCTGTTTGTTTGTTGCTGTCAAGCCAAACTGTGGTTGCTGTTTATTTCTCTGACCTTAGCCATCCTGTCATGAGTAAACAAATTAGAACAACGGTGAGCTGTAAATAAACCTGCCCATAAACACAGTGATTTCAGAGGTATGCAGAGGCTACAGAGGTATTTTTAGAGGTAACTCATCAAATACTGCAGTGCTCAGAGGAACAAAACGTTTTGAAGGTGGACAAAATATGACTAGAAATTTCAGATTGAAAACAAATTCACAATTACTCCCATTTCTTATGTCAACAAATATTAATTAGCTTGCCAACTCGCCAACCTTAATTCCTGGCATGGAACCAAGCCTTCTCCCCTGACGTATGGCATAAACAAGATGTGCTAAGAACAATCCGAGACGGAACACAGACTGGTTCCAACTCAAGGGGCAGAGTTTACAGAGTGATATGAGAGATGCGTCCAACCCGGCAGCTCAGGGTAAGACAACAAACCCTCTAATCAAATGTTCAGCTACGGTAAACACATCATTTTATTTCTCAAACTAAGCTAGCGTTTGATTTATACGACATTCAACAAAGGAAAGTGCTCAGAGATGGAGGGAGAATGTTTTGTCTTTTTTTCAAGCATTTTCCTTTGTAGAAAACAAGCTGGTTCTCACAACAAGCCCATTAAGGTTTTCGCTGTTAACTCCTCTGAGCTGTGAAATACAGAAGCTTCAGTTCACGGGGAAGGTCTTGGAATGAGAAATTAAACATTTAACATGGAGGCATGCTTCATTTGGCCCAGAAACGTGTCTATAGGGAGCTGTTTGGTGTCAACACTGCCTGACTGAAACAATGGCTGAGGAGAACTAGTGGAGATAAAATGGGCTTCACCACAACAGGCTGCGGCTGTAAATTATCATTCCTAAACATACACATCATCTGAAACATTTAAAGCTTGGGTTTTGGCCAAGGTTTGGAGAAGGGAGGTTGGAAGAAGGTTAACACAAATTATACACGCTGGAGAAATTAGCTGCGAGGCCACAATAAACAATATCAAACGACAACTAAATTATATACTGTAGGTATTTTGTTGGATTGAATTAACATTTGGTTGGTAGAAATATAATGTGTTTTGTGTAAGCAGCAGGTGCCTTGGGGGAAAGAGTTGGACAAGTGATGGAAAATGGGGCGCAACTTTGGTTTTAGAAGTGGAGAGGACATAATTATTATTATTATACACTGGGGGCCAAAAGTTTGGAATATTACTCATTCAAGGGTTTTTCTTTATTTGCACAATTTTTTACATTGTTGAATAAAAGTGAAGACATCAAAACTATGACATAACACATATGGAGTCATAGTAGTAACCAAAAACGTTTTTTATCCAGTTGGATAAGCACTCCAAACAGCCTACACGACCGCACAGAGGTGTCTGCATGGTCCTAAAGCATACAGTTGCCTTGTTTTGTATCACATTCCAATGACAAAAATGCAATTTCAGAATGTGGGGGGGAGTGAAAGTCCCCAATGAAAGTTGCGCCCCTGGATGAAAATACAACAGAAACGTGAACAGCTACATATAAACAGACACATTATTTTCCTCAGGATAAGAGAGAAAATGCAATTTGCATATTGATTTAAGACACTTCTGTACGTAAAGTTGGTAGACACTCTAAAGCAATTTGGCTAATCAAATGCTTATCTTAATCATGATGGAAGGCACAACACAACAACAACTGTTTTGTTTATCATGTTATACATGACAAGACAATGTAATTTAGAATAATATGGAAAACTTATACAGCACTTATGCACCCAACTACAGTGTGTAATCAACACGTTGGGTATCAGTCATGAGCCTGGACTTTAAAGTGTTTGTAAAATGTTGCATAGATAGGACAAGGAATTTGGCAAACGGAATAGGATCTTTGCCTTTAAGAACACCTCTAACCCAGCATCTGCATTGAGGCCACTGCTGGAGTCCAGCCAGCTCCCAGCCAAACAGCAAGGTAATCAGTGATCACATTCAAGCTGTGATAAAAACCAGCACACTTCTCTGAGCCTGTGATAAAAACCACCACACCAGTTCAACTCTCAGCCTTGATTGTCTGCTATTGATTAGCCTTTATAGTTGAAATGAAACGTCACCATTCACTTTTCATCCGGTTCGGCCTCTTCAGTGCCCACTATGGTATGGAAATGAACAGGCACCTCAAAACACTGCTTACGTCATTTAGGCATTTAACCTAATCCTGCTTTACTCTTCCGCAATTCTGCCTCATACTTAGTCTCTAATAGGATGAGTGGGGCTACTGAGTGCAATAAAAGGTACTTAATAAATGCTTCCATGGCAATTAGCACTGACCTGAGGAGCCCATGCCAGCCTGTGTCCACTGGGCCTAATGGTGACACCCGCTGACCATTCCAAGTCTTCGACTAGACTGTTAGCTAGAAATGTACTACTCTCTCCTCCAGCCTTCGGCCCAAACCGTCTTCTCGCCATTGAAGGTGAAGTCCATTTAGTTGTGCAATGAAAGGCACATTTCCCAGCTTGGCTTGGGACCTCTTGAGTGAGATCTTAAATGGCGTGATTTCACCCATTGGCGATTGATATGAGAGTGTGTTTCAAGTGAAGCAGCTGGACAGATACAGCAGTACATACTGTATATTGTGTGTTCTGTACTGGCAATAATAAGTCTGCCTGCCAGCTGAAGATCTTTGCCAGTGTGTGTGCGTGTAGGTTATCTGCCCCTCTCCACCGAAGCATAGCTGTAGCCTACTGACATTGCAAGCGTGATTCAGAAGAATCATGCTTGCAATGTCAGAAGAATGGATTAACTTTTTCAATGCTAGTTAGGGATATTATAGTTATCACATTTCACATTGGATTTATTAGCTACAAAAAGGTAAAACGTGTAAACAACTCACTGAGCTATAGCTTGACTCGTCCATGTAAACAACTCACTGAGCTATAGCTTGACTCGTCCATGTAAACAACTCACTGAGCTATAGCTTGACTCGTCCATGTAAACAACTCACTGAGCTATAGCTTGACTCGTCCATGTAAACAACTCACTGAGCTATAGCTTGTCCGCTCAATGTAAACAACTCACTGAGCTATAGCTTGTCCGCTCAATGTAAACAACTCACTGAGCTATAGCTTGTCCGCTCCATAGCAAGCTCCTCTATCCACACTTTGGTGAAGTAATTTAATGTTGAGCTAAATGTAACAAAAATGTGATTTCAGAGGTTTAAAAAAGAACAATATAAACCAGTACTTTTTTTTTGCTGGTCGGAACAGTGGAACCGAAACAAAACAAATAATGGTTCAATTGGAAAATAATGTCGGTTCCAACCCCAGCTTAGAATTTCTCTTTTTTTGTTAATTATTTTCAAGGCGTTCAATGTGACCCCATATTCTATATTCTAGACATGGAATGATCAAGGTTGTGCACAGTATTGTATTGTTAATTTTCCTTGGTTGGGAGACCATTCTCCAGCCAGTGTAGGAGCTTCGAGACTTCCTGTGTATCGCCAGTCAAAATGACAATGATGGCATTAAAGAATCTGTACGTGCAATAATCATTACATTATAACTGTATCTTGTTGCTTACCCTTTATTCCTCAAACCTAACATTACAAGCACAAGTAAATAACTACATTTATATAGCATAAAACTCTGATTAACCCCCTAAGGTCCATGTCCTGTCGAAAATAGTATTTTCCTGTATGCAATTTATTGAGTTTTTGTTCATTATAATGGTCTCACCACAGAAATAACTATGGTCATCAAAAATATCCTGTCAATAGGTTTGAGGCATGAAACAGTAATGGATTTGTGACTTTATCTCTGACAGGAGACAACGGGTGCCTATTTGAATCCCTTACATGTGATGTGGCCCAGGGGACCCTCCTTGGCCCTGACCTTTTTCTTGTCCCCCATAACAAATGCTGCACATGAAGCTGCCAACCCATTGTGGAAATATGTTGACGACATGAATCTGCTTGGAACCAGGAAACTGCAGCAACCATTATCAATGCAGAAGCAACTGGATGAGCTCAGCACCTGGACAAGGACCAACGACATGTTCCTCATTGAGATGAAATGTATAGTGATGCATGTGACCTTCTATAAAAACTCACCCCCTGCACCAGCTCTCTTCATCAACGGTGTCCCCCTGTCAGAGACATCAAAGATCAGGGTGCTAGGTCTCACTGTCCAGCAGTACCTGCGCTAGAGCATCCAGGTTGACACCATGACCACAAGCACCAGCAGGAAGCTGTTACTGCTCAAGTGCGTTAAGCGCTACTCTGTAACCACAGCAGACCTACAAAGGTGCTATCTAGAACCAAAAAGGGTTTTTCGACTGTCCCCATAGGAAGAATCCTTTTTGGTTCCAGGTAGAACCCTTTTGAGTTCCATGTAGAACCCTTTACACAAACCCAAAACAGTTTTACCTGGATCCAAAAAGGGTTCTACCTGGAACCAAAAATAGTTATCCTATGGGGACAGTTGAAGAACTCTTTCAGAACCCTTTTTTCTAACAGTGTACTGTCCATCTACATGGTCTACGTAAGACCAGTTCTGGAGTATGCTGGAGTATGCTGTCCCTGCCTAGCACCCTGGCCTCACTCAAACCCTGACTAGTCCAGAAGAGAGCCTGCAGAATAATTCTGGGTGGGTCGTACACCAGCTGAATACCTAAGAACTCGAAACAAGTATTTGCTAAAGCTTCCTCATTATCCCCAGTGTATTTATACCTGTGTTCTCTGTTTGTCTGTTGCCAGTTTGTTTTGCTTCGACAAGCATACCAGTGGTTTTCACCTTGCACCTGTCTTTTCTCTAGTTCCTGTTTCCTAGTTTTTCCTGTTTTGACCATTCTGACCCTGACCCTGAGCCTGAGCCTGAGCCTGCCTGCAGTCCTGTACCTTTGCCCCACCTATCTGGATTATTGACCCCTGCATGTTCTGATCCTGACACTGCCTGTCGTTCTGGACCTTTTGAACCCTATCTGGATTACTGACCTCTGCCTGCCTTGCCCTCTCGTTTTGCCTGCCCCTGTACTAGTAATAAACTTTTGTTACTTCGACACTGTCTGCATCTGGGTCTTACCTGAAACGTGATAGCTATTGAATCAAAATTAATATTGAGTATATGGTAAATTACATCAATCATCATTTCATAATAACTATTTGGATTTAATCTAATAATTAGAGACCAAATTAATAAATAGTAATCTGATAATGTTGTTGATTGTTACTTACTTACTGAATGATAAAGCACATGCATGTGAATCTGTGTAAAAGAATTAGCCGTCCTTTCCAGCAGGCCTTAACTCTAAAGACATTAGTAAACCCAGCGTCTACTCCTGCCATCAATCCCCCTCAGACAAGCGGTTCCATGGCAAACTGCGCTTATAAAAGCCCCTCAGTCTAATGAATGCTGATGCTGGATTGATTTTTTTTTAGATAGGATGAGTTAATTTTAGACCGCCATCAGGGGCTCCACTACAGAACCCTCATAAGTCTGATAGCCCCTTTGGTGCAATTTCTGTCCCAGGATGCACCAGGAGGGAAAACACTGTCGGTTTGTTAGAGTGTATTAGTCCAGAGCACCGTAGTAGGGTAGACTGTTCTGTTCCTCTCGCTGATTCGGAGTACAGCTAATCCCCAGCCCTCCCTTACCATTCTTGGGCTTGAGAGGTACTGATATCTTGATATTGATCAATGAGGGAACCCTTAAAATGCCTAACTAAATATGAAAAATTTCTGACAGATAACAATCAACAATCACTTTTCTGTAGATATCCAGGGTGGATAACCAGTTGGATAATCGGTTGCTTTTATGGATGAAATTCCTGCCATTTACATTTTTCCAGTATGGTGCTGCAAGTAGCCGACTGGGAGTAATGGAAATCCTCTTCATCTTTATCCAATATCTAGAAACAATAAATCGTCCTACGGCTGTCAGAAATGTAAACCTATAAAAGATAAAACCATGTCTTTTCAGATTGAAAAAGTGGAGGAGATTACGAGAGGGGGGAGAAAAAAGAAATGGAGGGAGTTCAAAGGGCAGCCAGCCTGAAAAACGGTATAATCCCTCTTCACAATCTCGATCCTCAATTCTCTCTATTCTCTCTTCACTCTGTGAAACCTTTTCACCATTCAGAGTGCAAGAATAGATCTCGGCCCCCATCCCTGCTCGACATATGATGCTGTTCAATCAAACCCGCAGTGCAGCAGCAGTCTTTAGCCTCCTCTGCACAGTACACACTGCTGTTGGATGTGCGATTTCCAGCTTAAACATTGTGCAGTTGGTTTGACATTATTGTCTACTGCATGTATACGATTTCAAACTGTCGACAGCTCAGATGGCATACATAGGGAACATTTTATTATTTGCTATCTTAAATAATCATACTAAAATATGATGAAATAGAGGAAACGGCTAACATTCATGGAAACGTTTATGGCAAAAAATACTGTTACTCAATGTTACCCCATTGGCTCATTTGAAAAACGTTTAGTATGTTGTGCTGCATCCATTGTGGTTTGGTGTGACGTAAGCAGGTCAGAACAGCAGTTTAAGATTCTTTCAAGGAAGTATTTGTTGTACCCGAAATCCAAGCATAAAATGCATTAATTGGCTTTATTTACCAAACCTGACTGCAGGCTGCAGAACCAATTGGCTAAAACATAAGCACCTTATTGCATCTTGAAAACCCCTCACAAAACCCACATTAAACTTCCCATTACCCTGGTCTTGAAAGGAGGTCTTGGTAAAATATGGTAAATAGATGCTTTCTGCTTTTTTTAAATGGTCTCAAATCACCCTTCTGTGAAATGAAAAGGACATCAAAAGAATGTACTATTCTAAATTGTATAAAAGCTTGGGCACTTGTAATAATTTGATTGAAAAGTTAGATTCTGGTGAAAACTTTCTTCGACGTTTCCCAGTGGACCAGGGAACACAGGCAATCTAATGACCGTCCTGGCAATACAAATGAGCTCATCGCTCTGTTCAGTTCCTTCTATAGAGGAGGGTCGTTTTTCCAAGGATTTCAGTAATATAGCCATTCTACAGATGGTCTGGTAGAATGGTTCTGATCAGTACAGGGCTGAATATTAAGAGGAACGAATACTGCACCTTGCTGGACTCTTTGCCTCCCTCACCCTTCTTCTAAAGAGAAGTGCCACAGCTGCCGTAAATTCCCCTCTGTTCTTCCATATCACACCTGCCTCCCACAGCTGGTTTGGGATCACATATACACATACTTTGGTTCAAAGTCTAGATTAGATTATACAGAACGAGGCAATGCCAACAGGCTCCTCAACTCCATCAGTGACCATAGCAACACAAAGAAATAACGAAGATATGTAACAATAGACAATAATATGTTTCGACCTTTTCGTTTCCACTAAATAATATGGAGATATTCATGGTCTCCTTCCACTATGCAGAGGGTACTAAGATACTTCATATGCCATCATCTGCCAGCCATCATGTAGAATAGATCTCACACATCACATACAGATATAATTACATGTGAAAAGAACCCTGAGACTGTCTAATTTATAACCATGGCTCATTCACGTCTGAGCGAATTAATTACCCACCAGCATTTTAGAGCACTTTGCCACATTGACATAATGTAAATCCTCTCTCTCTCCATCACACAGTCAATCCATTGGGGTGCAATGTCCCAAGCTTGATAATTGTTGTTCCTTTCACAGCCACAAAAGACTAGAACAATAGTTGGTTGGAAAAGAAGCCAAAAGTCATTCTCACCTTCATCATAAAATACAGTTAGAGTACACTTCTCATGCTTCAATATTTGGGTATCTCTTCAGTGAGGCCAAAGTAGCCCACAGTCTCAGTCTAGTGTTCCAAAGTTCAGTAGCGGTGTGTGGGTAAAATCACTGGGGAAGCCAAGCCAGGAAAATAAGCCATAGTACAACCTGTGTTGTGATAATTGCGTTGTTTGCTCTATAACCTGTTAGTTCATATGCCTTGACACCGTGATATATAGGCCTAAGGCCGAGACAATAAGAAGACACAGTGGCAGAATAAACTTCCACTCATGCTGCAGCCAATGAATGAATAGCCAAGTGTATCAATAGCCCTGCATTTAAATGTATTATTATTAGCAGCTCGTCGTGTCTATTTTAATATCGAGGAATCTTTCACTTTTTCTGGTCATAGGAACAACATGAATTTGTGTATAAGGCAGATGCGCTGCAACGCGGACCCTCTGCTGCTCTCTCCCTCCCTCCACTGAGACTAATGCTGTGTTCAAAACAACTGAGAACTCGAATATCTCCCACTTCCTACTTCAGTGCGTCCAAGGTAGCATCATTCCAGTAAAATAAAAAAACGAATGATTTGCAAATTATTTAAATTTATGCTCAGCTGTGCCTCGCAAGTTCTACACCAACTGATCTATTTTGTTATTAAAGCTCAAGTTTTGAAATATATGGCCTGAAAAGAACAATATTGTCAGGCCAGGCATATAGCCAATATGCTGTGATAATATATTAGGCCTACTGCACAAACCACATTTTTATTAGGGTAATGTAAAATGTTTTAATTCTGAGCAGTAGATCTCGGCTTGCTTCTTGACTGCGAAAGTGATCTTGACCGACCTGCAGCATGGTCAATCGAGTTAATGTTTCTGACATTTTCAGACTACTAAACAACTATTGATTTAGAACACTGGAGAGTTACCGCAAGTCGCAAAGAAAACAGGAGCTGCCTCCACTATTCCAGCACCATTTCAACTTCAACATTATCAAATTACCTATGCTAAAAGGGTCTGTGTGGTAAATCCGACTTCTGCAGTGGTCGTACAGCATTTACTGCGATACGGCCTCTATAGGGCATTTATATTTCTTGCTCTTCGCTAAGCAGAGCTGTTGTGAAGGAAGTTGTCAAGGAAGTGATTTCGAGTTTAAACTGGACCTCCCGCCCCCACCTACCCTCAACCAATCATGTCATTGCGTGGTATACAGAGCTATATGGATCCCTCCGCATTGTTAGAACATTTGGGGCACAATGATGCTGTACTGATTTCTGTGTGTGTGTGCAAGTAGAAAAAACACGTTGACTCATCCTACTTGTTGAGAAACGCCAATGCCATCCTCCTCTTTCATGTTGGCTCTGTCATACAGTACATGCTTTTAGTTTTTGTTGTCCTAGGCTACCGGGCTAAAATGCTTGCTCGCTAGTCTAATTTCCTTTCATGGGCAACGATTAGCCAGCTAGTTAACGTTAGCTACATATTGAACTTCCGTCCTCTCAGATCAGGAATTTATGGTTGGATCAGAGTTATCGTTATAATCACTGGCAAGTATGGAGAATTAAGTAAAACCACAAGTCCAAATCCCTATCTTCGTCCATGGCTAATTTAGGAAAGGAACAATTTTCACTAGCTAGCTAGCCACCGGGTAAAACACAACGAGATGCAACAATTCACGTTTTTTTTCTGTCAATAACATTTGGCTTGATGTGATGTGATTGGTGGGAAGCCAAAGGCGAAATATACATTATTTTATATGTTTTTTCTTTTTTTATTGGTCTATTTTGGGGGGACGCCTGACTTCCCTTGGCATCAAAGAATGCACGCCACTGCCAAAGTTCCAACTCCAGCCTCAGTGAACACATTTCAGATTTGTTAGTCTAATGAAAGCAGCCTGCTCTTCGACAGAGTGTGTTTAGGCTTCTCCCAAACTGTAACTAATGACACCGGGCTAAAAACATCTGCTGTGCCCTCCAAAGACACACTGACTTCGCGACTCCACAGCTTGCCAACGCTAGAGAGGCATCGGCGTGCCTTTGTTGGTACCGTCATACCAATGTGCCATGCTGGCACTGTGTCCTGGCATTGACTGATTTTGCAGCAAAGCGTGGAACAGTAATTTAAGTCTGTTTTTATGCATCAGATTGATGAATGCTCACTTGCCAATGCATTTATAGACTGCATACTCTGCAGAGAGCACTTCTGTTTTCCATAGAGTGCTCCTAACTTACTCTTCGGGGCGCCACTCGTTACTGACGAATTACATGTTATTACTACAGTAATAAGCCTGCTTTAGATCATAGGCTGGTACCAGAACGGAGATGGGGCCGTAACAGTATAACTTGGCAACCTACAATCTGAGCTACAGCTACTGCTAAAATAATGGAAACACTTGTTGGCTTCACATCAATCACATCATATCATGCCAAACGTCATTGACAGAAAAAAATAACTTGAATTCATACATTGTGCCTCTGACCTGAGAGGATGGACGTTACCCGTATGTCCTTGAACAACAGTAGTTTGGAAGGGGGTTCAGTTAGTGCATGTCAATTAAGATTCTCTAAGTGAAATTCCCCAAATAATAACCAACATGACCAACATGGCAATTGCTTAGCGTTGGAGTTCTTTGACAGTACCATTTATTACAGTATTTGTCAAGTGCAATGTCTGTGTAGTACTATAGACCAGGGTTTCCCAAACTCGGTGCCGGGGCCCCTCCCCCCTGGGTGCACATTTAGTTTTTTGCCCTAGCACTACATAGCTGATTCAAACAAAAAATGCAACACAACAACACTTACATTTTCATCCACAGCTCGATAGAAGATTGCCATGAGGTGAAGCCAGCTACAGAGCTGAGAATGAGATGACACAAACAAAGAGCCTCACACACACTGAAGGCCAGGACTATAAAAAAACGCAAGCACAATTTCATTCAAATGTAATGATAAATAATGATGATAAATATTAACATCAACAACTTGATGTCTTTTTCTGCATGGTGGTTATATGCAGTGTGTAACGCCATAGTGAAGAATGGGGGAGAAGAGGTGGGAGAGTTTTTATGTCTTTTCTTTCCATCACAGTGAGTCCTGCTTGAGCTTGGAATGGCTAGATGAAGGGGACTAGCGGGGGTAGTGAGTGAATAGAGACTACTCCATAGGCTAGTGGTTTAGAAACACCCCTCTCTGCCTGACAATGATAAAACCCAACTCCTATTCTATCGTATCTCAAGAGCTTGGATTGTTCTGTGTCAAGACCACAAATTCTTCAAAAAATATATAATTTAAAACTTAAGCTCCTGAACACAATGTAGCCAAAATTACCACTTAGCCTCACTGGGGCAGCAGGTAGCCAAGTGGTTAGAGCGTTGGGCCCATAACCTAAAGGTTGCAGGATTGAATCCCTGAGCTGACAGGGTAAAAATCTGTAATTCTGCCCCTGAACAAGGCAGTTAACCCACTGTTCCTGGGCTGTCATTGACTTGCCTATTTAAATAAAGGTTTAAAAAATATATATAGTAGCACTTATTATCTTAAAGGGCCAATGCAGACGTTTTTAACTCTGTATCAAATAATTTCCGGGTAGCAATTAAGTACCATAAAATGGTCAAAAAGAAACAAAAATAGCTTCTTAGCAAAGAGCAATTGCTCAATTGCTAGGACTGTCTGGGAGTGTTCTGAGTGGAGAGGGGAAGACAGAAAACTAGCTGTTATTGGCAGAGATGTTTGGAACTCCCTTTCTTATTGGTCAACTAACTAACGTTCGGCATGGTGACGGAACGCCAAATCTCCATCGCACGTCTTTTCAAAAAGCTGTTACGCTGAAAGGGCATTTTCATAATTTGTTATTTCACAGTATTATTCCAACCTCATTGTGTGGAAATATACACCCATCTAGTACCGGGTCGGACCCCCCTTTGCTTCCAGAACAGCGATGTTTGTGGCCCACCTATTAATTTGCATGATCCTTGGCATTCTCCTTTGACCTCTCATCAACAAGCTGTTTTCACCCACAGGACTGCCGCTGACGCTGGCTGGATGTTTTTGGTAAACCCTAGACACTGTTGTGTGTGAAAAGTCCAGGAGGCCAGACGTTTTCTTTTATACTGGAACCGGCGTGCCTGGCACCGACGGTCATACCACGCTTAAAGTCGCTTAGGTTACTAGTTTTGCCCATTCTAATGTTCAATCGAACAGTAACTGAATGCCTGTCTGCCTGCGTTTTATACTGTAGCAAGCCACGGCCACGTGACTCACTGTCTGTTGGGGCGAAACATTTTCGTGAATGGGGGGGTGTACCTAATAAACTGGTCAATGAGTGTATATAAAACACATGAAAATCACATTTTTGACTGCACTGGGTCTTTAATAAAGGCCTTCAATACATACAGTACAATATTATGATTTCCCATCTCATGTAGTAGCCTCTAATAATAGTGTCCTACCTGGCAAATAATTTTTAATCTACTTGAAACCCCTTACAAAAGCACTGACAGGTTAGTACAGTGCATGCATGTTATAAATCGAATCAAATCAATACAACAGGTGTCGACCTTACAGTGAAATGCTTACTTACAAGCCCTTAACCAACAATGCAGTTTTATGAAAAATAAGTGTTATATAAAAAATAGATAAGTAAAAGTAAAAAAATACAAATAATGTATGTTATGAAATATAGTACAAAACACATAATTATTATATCCTTTGGCTTCTGCAGCCTACGGTCAGCATAAATATCCCAACAAGACACTGGAAACAGTTTATCATTATACACTACAGACACATCCATAGCACACACACACACACACACAACACACAGCAAACCCTGGGCAGTGTCAGCCTGGTGTGAAAGTGGAGGTGAGAGTAAGAGATTGTAGTCTCTCTCTGTAATGGCCAGGCTGGCTTCCAGGGGGCTATGGTGTGTGCTCCTCGCTCAGCGATACAGCCACTCTTAATGGGTTATTATTGTCCTCCGGGCTTCCTGCTCTCCACACTGCTCCCCACACCACCACAGCCACTGGTGCAGCTCTATGCCTAGGCACCGGCTCGGCTGCTCTGAAGGCAGTGGGAGCCAACCTGTACCGCTAGCTCGGCAAACTAAATATCTCATCCCAATTAAAGTGCATTAGGAGACTACGTGGAGGGACGCATCGAGAAGGTTGTTTTCGGAGCTGGCGGGGCGCTGCCTAGCCTACCGCCTCTGATGTGACACACTGAAGAGAGTTCATTTCCTGGCCAGGCTCGTGAAATAATGTTTTCCTCAGTCAGCTGAATGCGCCTCTTAGTTAATAGAACAGTGGTTATGTGAGTAATTAGCGGCTGGGACAAACAGAGCAGTAAAAGTGGGTTCTACGAATTTGGTTCTAGATGTTGAACGGTTGGAGCTATTACCAACTATGACAATCAGGAACACGTATGTGTCTTCTGTTTCCACCTGCTGGGTTAAAAACAACTCAATTTGGGTAAACATTGGACAGAACACATGTTGAGTTATTTTGACCCAGCAGCTAGGTCACTTAACAACCCATTGCCAGAGCCAGGTTGGGTTGTAGATGCTGGGTAATTGTGCTAAGATCAGAGATGGGCAGTATTTCTGTTACATGTATTTCAAATACATATTTGAATTACTTCTGAGTATTTCGTATTTTGTATTACACTGGGCTGAACAACACTCCAATGTTGTTCTACATAACACTGTCTACATAACAAGATGGATGAGTTGGCGGAACTTGTTCGTGGACAAAGGATTTATCGGGAAACGAGCCTAATGTGTTTTACTGAGACTTGGCTGAACGATAACATCCCCATACAGAACGTCACTATCGACGGTTTCCAGACCATCAGAGCGGACAGGGATCGCGTCTCTTCCGGTAAGAGTAAGGGTGGTGGGCTGGCTTTATTAGTTAACAACAGATGGTGTCATCCGAACCATATTACTCTTAAGGAACAGTTTTGTAGCCCAGACATTGAACTGCTAGCCGTTAGCCTGAGACCCTACTATTTGCCGAGGGAATTCACGGCGGCCATTGCTGTTATTGTTTACATCCCGCCCTCTGCTGACGCAAACGCAGCGTGTGACGTCATCCACTCTGTTATCGCGAGGTTACAGACAGCGCATCCCAGTGCTTTCTTTGCTATTTCGGGGGATTTTAACCATGCATCTCTCTCTTCAACGCTGCCCACGTTCAAACAGTTCGTGAAGTGCCCAACCAGGAATAATAAAACTCTGGACTTGTTATATGCTAATGTGAAGGATGCATACAACTCCACTGCACTCCCTCCCCTCGGTAGATCGGATCACAACCTTGTCCACCTCACCCCACTCTACAGGCCTATGGTCCAACAGCAGCCTGCAACCACCAGGACTATTAGGAGATGGTCCCCGGAGGCGAATGAGGCCCTACAGGACTGCTTTGAAACAACAGACTGGGATGTGCTCTGTGAGGCTCATGGGGAGGACATCGATGGACTCACTGACTGCATAACAGACTATATTAATTTTTGTGTAGACAACACTGTACCCACCAGGAAGGTACGCTGTTTCCCAAACAATAAACCCTGGGTCACCAGCGACCTGAAGGCCCTGCTGAATGAGAAGAAGAGGGCCTTCAAGGAGAAGGACAAGGACAAATTGAAATGCGTCCAGAGGGAGCTGAAGTTGCGGATTGCTGAGGGGAAGAGAGTGTATAAGGAGAAGATGGAGGACAAGCTGAGGCAGAGCCAGGTGAGAGAGGTGTGGAAGGGTATGAGAAATATCACTGGCTTCAAAAAGTCAAACAGTGGGCAGACGGAGGGGACCCAGGACAGAGCCAATGAGCTGAACCAATTTTTTAACAGGTTCGATACTGGCCCTGTCCACCTCCCCTCCAGCTCTCCAGACCACACACCCTCACGGCTATCCCACCCCCACTTTACTCACAACACCTCTGCTGAGACAATCAGTGACCCCACCTCCGCCCCTGCCCCCCCTGGACTGATCCTCAACACCCCCCTTCCCCCCACCTCCCCACCTGGGCTGGCTTTCACCACCAACCAAGTGAAGAGAGAGCTGGAGAGACTACACCAGTGGAAAGCGGCGGGCCCTGATGGCATCAGCCCAAGGGTGCTGAGGGTCTGTGCTGACCAACTGTGTGGAATACTCCAGCGTCTTTTCAACCTTAGCCTGAGCCTAGAAAGGGTCCCTGTGCTGTGGAAAACATCCTGCCTCGTCCCAGTGCCCAAGAAGGCACACCCCACTGTCCTGAATGACTTCAGACCTGTAGCGCTAACATCCCACATCATGAAGACCCTGGAAAGGTTAGTCCTCGCTCACCTCAGACCCCTGGTGTGTTCATCAATGGACCCCCTGCAGTTTGCATACCAGCGCAACATCGGGGTGGATGATGCAATCATCTACCTTCTGCAGAGGGCCTACTCTCACCTGGACAACGCAGGTTGCACTGTGAGGGTTATGTTTTTTGACTTCTCCAGTGCCTTCAATACCATTCAGCCCCTGCTACTGGGTGAGAAGATGAGGAGGATGAAAGTGGAAGCACCCTTAGTCTCCTGGGTCACAGACTACCTGACCGGTAGGCCACAATTTGTGCGACTACAGAGCTGTGTGTCAGAACGGGCAGTTAGCAACACAGGGGCCCCCCAGGGTACGGTCCTGTCCCCCTTCCTGTTCACCCTCTACACCTCAGACTTCAGATATAACTCTGAGACATGCCACCTACAGAAGTTCTCGGATGACTCTGCTATTGTAGGGTGCATCAGGGGTGGGCAGGAGGAGGAGTACAGGAGCACAATCAGTGACTTTGTGTTGTGGTGTGAGCAGAACCACCTTCAGCTCAACATCAGCAAAACTAAGGAGATGGTGGTGGACTTCAGGAGAACCAAGGCACAACTGACTGCAGTCCCTATAAAGGGGATGGATGTGGATATGGTTGAGTCATACAAGTTCCTGGGTGTCCATATGGACATCAGACTGGAATGGGCTGGTAACACCGGGGCCCTGTACAAAAAGGGCCAGAGCCGACTCTACTTTCTGAGGAGGCTCAGGTCCTTCAACGTGTGCAGTAAACTACTGCATACCTTCTACCAGTCTGTGGTGGCCAGTGCCATCTTTTTTGCAGTGGTGTGCTGGGGAGCAAACATCAAAGCCGGTGATGCTTCTCGGGTAAATAAGCTGATCAGGAAGGCTAGCTCTGTCCTGGGGATGAGCCTTGACACTCTAGAGGAGGTGGCGGAGAGACGGATCCTGGCCAAACTGCTGGCCATCATGGACAACGTCACCCACCCTCTGCACACTATGGTTATGACGCAGAGGAGCACTTTCAGTCACAGACTGATCCCACCACGGTGTGCCAGAGAGCGCTACAGGAGGTCCTTCCTGCCGGCGGCTATGAGACTATATAATGCCTCACCGGGGTGCCGTGCCGTCGGCAACATAGATCTGGAACTGTTGGGGTGCTAGGACCTAGTTTAACAATTATGCATCCATCCGTGAGTAACTCTGGTCCGTCAGCACTCATCCACTCAGGACCTATTTATTCATACAGGTCTGTATATACATTCTCATGTACAGTTGTTATATTATATCACATGCAATATTGTAAGTAATTATTGGACGTAGGCATTCACTCAGGAATGCATATTAGTATCCTGCCAGTTGCACCTTTTCTCATTGCTTTTAGTATATCGAATGTGCAATAAGTGCAGTTGTCTGTAATTAAACCCTGCGCACTAAGGACTGTATTTTAAGGGAATTACTATTATTACCCCAAATGATATCATACACACATTTAGCTATTAAAGTATCTCTTCCTGTCATTTACCTGTACAGTTTGTGTAAACATGCAAGTATTCACTTATCTGTAAATATAACTGTATACCTAACTGTACAGCTAATTTAACCATGCAAAATTTTCACTTACCTGTTCATTTACCCAGTCTGTCTATTAAGTAAACTATTATTACCCTCGCTCATATCATATGCATTTTTAGCTACTGAAGTATTTCTCTGCCATCGACCTGTATAGTATAGTTAACCATCCAACATCCACCAATGTATAGTGTACATATTCAGCCAACCACTCATACTATGCAATGTCCTTTTATAGCTTTTTTTTGCACTCCAGATATCTTGTATTTCTATACTTTTTCATACTGCCGCTCTATGTATCATGTACCGTGTATCTGTCTTTTGTGTACTTTCGTTGTGGCATTTTGCACCTGCCCTGTGTTTTTGTTGTAGCTGCTTGACAATGAAATTTCCCCCCCGGGGGATCAATAAAGTACCTATCTATCTATCTATCTATCTATCTATCTATCTATTTTGTAGCACCATACTTTCGATAGAGACAATTGTATTTTCAAAATACAAAATACTGTTCAATACCATTTCTTTATGGTCGTTCACCATTTTGTGGCCCCCTTTCACCCTACATTGGTATCACAAGTCTGATGGCACTATGGTGTGATAGGAGTGTCTGCTAAAGAAACTAAATAATAATGTATACTGTATGCAAAAATGAACAATTTCAAATCATGGCAGTTGTTAATTTTCACATTTATATTTTGGTCATTTAGCAGACACTCTTATCCAGAGTGACTATTAGCATTCAACTAATTAGATAAAGAACAACATATGACAGTCATAACAAGTAAGAAGTTGCTGTAACCGTTAACGAGAATGTTATTTCTGTTCAGCTGGTTACTTGCAGATACATTTTTGTATGGGTTTCCAAGTGGCTCAGTGGTCTAAGACACTGCATCTCAGTGCTAGAGGTGTCACTACAGACAACCTGGTTCAAATCCAGACTCTATCACAACAGTCCCATAGGGTGGTGCACAATTGGCCCAGTGTCATCCGAGTTTGGCCGGTGTAGGTTCTTAACTGACTTGCCTAGTTAAATAAAAAGTATTTGAAAATAAATGTATTACAATTAAATACAATACTTTGCAAAATTATATTATATTATATTTGATACATTGGTCTTTAGGGTATTTTGTCATTGGCTATGATCCAGCGGGTCAGATCAAAAGACTGGAGGTGTGGCTTAGTAGGTGCTTGTCTTTCAGGTAGTTATCTTTGGCCACTCAGAGTAAAAGACATTCCGGTTCATCTGTTCTGTTGTATTTTCAACACACTTTTGTAGCTTAATGAGGCTTACACACAAGTATGAGTTCCTTAAGTGCCTATGCATATGCCAATGCTGGGATTGTTACCACTTTGTAGTAATATTTAAATAATAATGTTAGAATTTTATATTAAAATATGTAATGTGCCAAAACAAATGTACATGATGAACAGGAATTACATCTACTCTCTTTTAGCAGACGCACTTATCGCACCATAGTGCCATCAGACTTGATACCAATGTAGGGTGAAAGGGGACCACAAAATTGTGAACCACTATAAAGAAATAGCATAGAAAACTATTTTATATTTTGAAAATATTAATTACAACTTTCGAAAGTATCTTGTTACAAAATAAATTGGAGTATACTGTAGTTCAGCCAATTGTAATACAAAATACTCAGAAGTAATTCAAATACGTATTTCAATACTGACCATATGGTCATAGCTCAATAACCCAACTAAGTGCCCCAACTTCTGGGTAAAAAATCCAATATTTGCCCAGCTCTGGGTTGCTTTTTAAACCCAGCATTTTGTTTTGTGTACAACACAAGCTGTGCACGACTCATTAGAAAGGAGAGTGATGAATCTGCACAGAATAACTGAGGGAAATTAACTGATTCTCCACAAACAATCATACATAAGATTGTTTGATTAATTATTATTGTATAAATATATAAAAAATATATATTTGTATTTTACCACTTTTTTCTCCCCAGTTTCAATCTTGTATCATCACTCCCCAACTGTCTTGGAAGAGGCAAAGGTCAAGTCTTGCGTCCCCCGAAATATGACCTGTCAAACCTTAACACCCACCTGCTTAACCCAGAAGCCAGCTGCACATATGTGTTGGAGGAAACACTGTTCAATTGAAAACCAATGTCAGCCTGCAGGTGCCTGGCCCACCACAAGGAGTCACTAGAGCACAATGATCCAAGTAAACCCCTGGTCAAACCCTCCCCTAACCCAGGTTGTTGTGACACAGCCTGGGAACGAACCCAGGTTTTTAGTGATGCTTTAAGCACTGCGATGCAGTGCCTTAGATCACTGTGCCACTCAGGTGGCCCGTTTGATTAACTTTTCCTAAACTTTCCAATACCTTTCTGATGCATTTCAATCACTCCAAAGCATACTCCCTTCAGACTGAAATGTGCCATTACCTGATTGGACAGATCTTGTGCTATACCTTGTATTGAGATAATGTCAATAAGGTCATATTCTAAAGATTCATCAAATTATTTTACACAAAGTGTCAACTTGTAGTCTTGGAAGGACCCTGCTTCATTTTCCAAGCAGGCTAAGTATAATTTGTTTGAACCTGTAAACTGTGTTGGTTTTTGTCTGTCTGTCCAAGTTAGTTAGTAAGCTACCTAGTCTGTGTGAACTGCTAATTTGCTTAAGAAGTGTTAGTGATTGCTACCCATTCAAAGTGGGTGCAGGTCCATCCACTTCTTTTGTTCTCTGCAGATTACAATTTAATAGGAGGGGCGTGGCTACACCTGTGCTAGACAGTTAGCTTAGTGTTATTAGCACAGACTCCTTGTTCAGCGGCAGCTGTTTGCGGCAGACTTCCCCAAAACGAAGACTGACCCTGAAACAAAGACAGTTCTGCTGAGTTGTTCTACGGGAGTTAGTCGAATAAAATTTAGTTAATTTTATTCTGATCCCTTTTGCATTAGTGAAGCCTTTTCTGTAGCCTGTCAACTATGTGTCTGTCTATCCCTGTTCTCTCCTCTCTGTACAGGCCGTACAAACGCTTCACACCGCGTGGCTGCAACCACTCTAATCTGGTGGTCTCTGCGCGCACAACCCACGTGGAGTTCCAGGTCTCCGGCAGCCTTTGGAACTGCTGTTCTGCGGCCAACAAGGCAGAGTTCATCTCAGCCTATGCTGCCCTCCAGTCCGTTGACTTCTTGGCGTAAACATGGATTACCACAGAAAACACTCTCACATACCCCAAGAGCATCTGGTCAGCGTGGCAGTGGCACAGGAATTCTAATCTCTCCCAAGTGGACATTCTCTTTTTTCCCCCTGACCCATCTGTCTATCTCCTCATTTGAATTCCATGCTGTCACAGTCACTAGCCCATTAAAACTTAACATCCTTGTCATTTATCGCCCTCCAGATTCCCTTGGAGAGTTCATCAATGAGCTTGATGCCTTGATAAATTCATTTCCTGATGATGGCTCACCCCTCACAGTTCTTGGTGACTTTAACCTCCCGACGTCTGCCTTTCACTAATTTCTCTCTGCCTCCTTCTTTCCACTCCTTTCCTCTTTTGACCTCACCCTCTCACCGTCCCCTCCTACTCAAAAGGCAGACAATACGCTTGACCTTTACAAGATGCTGTTCTTCTACTAATCTCACTGCAACTCCCCTCCAAGTCTCCGACCACTACTTTGTATCCTTTTCTAAGCTGGTAATGCGCTGTAGCAACCTTAGCTCTCTCTCTCCCGCTACTCTCTCCTCCTCCATCCTATCATCTCTTCCCTCTGCTAAATCCTTCTCCTTCCTGTCTCCTGATTCTGCCTCCTCGACCCTCCTCTCCTCCCTTTCTGCATCTTTTGACTCTCTATGTCCCCTACCCTCCCGGTACCCCCCTCCTGCTCCGTGGCTAGATGTCTCATTGCGAACTCACAGAACAGGGCTCCAGGCAGCCGAGAGGAAATGGAAGAAAACTCCCTGAGGACCTGTCATCTTTTCACTCTCTACTCTCTTCTTTTTCTTCCTCTGTTTCTGCTGCTAAAGCCACTTTCTACCAGTCTAAATTTCAAGCCTCAGCCTTTAACCCTAGGAAGCTCTTTGCCACCTCCTTTTCCCTGCTGAATCCTCCTCCCCCTCCCTCCTCCCTTGCTGTGGATGACTTCGTCAACCATTTTGAAAAGAAGGTTGACGACATCCAATCCTCATTTACTAAGCCTATTGACAGCACTGGTCCTGCTCACACTGCCCTACCCTATGCTTCGACTTCTTTCTCCTCTCTCTCTCCAGATTAAATCTTGCGACTTGTGATGGCCGGCCGCCCAACGACCTTCTCCCTTACCTCACCTTGCTCATCAACTCATCCTTGACCGCTGGCTGTGGCCCTTCTGCCTTCAAGAGGGAGAAAGATGCACCGCTCCTCAAAAAACCTACACTCGACAACTCCGATGTCAACAACTACAGACCAGTATCCCTTCTTTCTTTTCTCTCCAAAACTCTTGAGCGTGACCAGTCAGGTTTCAAGACTGGTCATTCAACTGAGACTGCTCTTCTCTGTGTCACGGAGGCTCTCCGTACTGCCAAATCTTACTCTCTCTCCTCTGATCTTATCCTTCTAGACCTATCTTCTGCCTTTGATACTGTGAACCACCAGATCCTCCTCTCCACCCTCTCCGGCGCTGCACACTCTTGGATTGCGTCCTACCTGACAGGTCGCTCTTATCAGGTGGCGTGGCGAGAATCTATCTCTGCACCACGTGCACTCACCACTGGTGTCCCCCAGGGCTCAGTTCTAGGCCCTTTCCTATTCTCTTATTTGGCTCGTCATATCCTCACATTGTCTCTCCTATTGCTACGCAGACGACACTCAATTAATTTTCTCCTTTCCCCCTTCTGATAACCAGGTGGCAAATCGTATCTCTGAATGCCTGGCAGACATATCAGTTTGGATGTCGGATCACCACCTCAAGCTGAACCTCGGCAAGACGGAGCTGCTCTTCCTCCCGGGGAAGGACTGCCTGCTACATGATCTCGCCATCACAGTTGACAACTCCATTGTGTCCTCCTCCCAGAGTGCAAAGAACCTTGGTGTGACCGTGGACAACACCCTGTCGTTCTCTGCTAACATCAAAGTGGTGACCCAATCCTGCAGGTTCATGCTCTACAACATTCGCAGAGTATGACCCTACCTTACACAGAAAGCGGCACAGGTCCTAATCCAGGTACTTGTCATCTCCTGTCTGGAATACTGCAACTTGCTGTTGGCTGGGCTCCCTGTCTGCCCCATTAAACCCCTACAACTTATCCAGAACACGGCAGCCCGTCTGGTGTTCAACCTTCCCAAGCTCGAATCTACTAGAAAACCATGGTGCTTGCCTACGGAGCTGTGAGGGAAACGGCACCTCCTTACCTCCAGGCTCTGATCAGACCCAACACCCAAACGAGGACACTACATTCATCCACCTCTGGCCTGCTAGCCCCCCTACCTGGATGTTAATAGTGTAGTGGATGCATTTTCCACAATAGTATCTTGAATATCATGTATAAATCCATTTAATATCATGTATGAATCAATTTCACTTTGTGACCCCCAACCCTCGTTCTCAGATGGGTATTGTTTTAAAAAAGCGTCTCCCTCTGAAAGTTTTGTGACTACCACTACTGTAGTCTCAGGGAATAGAAGAAGAGAAAGAATCTCCTCCTCATGTGCATCATGTCATGTTGCTGTGCTAGTGGAGGCTCCTCAGTATAAAACTATACTAAATATATTCACGTCACCAAATAATTGATTAAAACACACTGTTTTGCAGTGAAGGTCTACAGTAACCACAACAGCACTCTGTAGGGTAGCACCATGGTGTAGCTGGAAGACAGCTAGCTTCCATCCTCCTGGGTACATTGACTTCAATACAAAACCTAGGAGGCTCATGGTTATCTCCCCCTTCAATTGACTTACACAGTAATTATGACAACTTCCGGAGGAAGTCCTCCAACCTATAAGAGCTCTTGCAGCATGAATTTACAATTTGTCCACCCAAATTCAAGGATTAGAGAATGAATCTAGTACTGAAAGTATAAGCTACAGCTAGCTAGCACTGCAGTGCATAAAATGTGGTGAGTAGTTGATTCAAAGAGAGAGAAAGATAATAGTTGAACAGTTTTCAACAAATGCATTTATTCAAAAATGAAGGAGATGCAAGAGAAATAGAGAGAGAGAGAAATAAAGATATTATTTTAATTTTTTTCACTTTCACTTTCACTTACTTAGCTAGCAAATGCAGCTAGCTAGCTAGTTTAGCCTACTCAAACACCTGGCTCAAACAGAGGGATGCTATGTTAGCTAGCTGGCTGTGACTGACCAACACAACACTGGAATTCTTCCAAGTCAAGGTAACCTTTTGGTTAGCTAATATAGTGACAACAATGTAAGCTGTGTGTAGCGGTTTGGCTTGTAAAGGTGAGAGGAGGAGAGTGAGTAGATGCGAGAAGGAATACAACGTGGATGTTATGAAAGTGAACTGTGTTTACGTGTGATCAGGGGTTTATTCATTCCGCCGATTCTGTTGAAAAAAAATTCTTAAATTGAAGCAAGCGGAACGAAACGGGGATAAACATACCTGAATTTGTCCAATAGAAACTCTCGTTTGCAACTGTTGGACTAATGATTACACCTTAGATCAGCTAGATGCAGGCAAAAGTGTGCAAGGCGGTATTGAATGTGTCACTGTCTGTCCATGTGTCACTGTCTCTCGACCTGTGTGCACCTAATTTGCAAACTTTCATTCATAAACTAGGTTGTAGCAACCTCATGATATGAATGTCACATTGACCTGGGTGAATGGAATATGAATGACAGTCATCTAATATTCTGTAATAGAAAAGGCCATGCTCATGAAATAAATGGCACCGACCACCATGCTCATGTTAAATGGCACTGACCAGCGCTGTGCGTGTAGCTGGGTACTGTGATGCAGTACCACAGTGCAGCTGGGACTATCAAAGTGGACATGCAGAGAGTCCTCCAGATGCTGTTGTGATGTTAAGGTTGTTTCTTACCTGGATGACATCATAGAGAATGTTTCTTAATTTTTTTTAGGCGGTATATCAGCTTTAATATTTCAGATAGATTGTGGCTTCTATCAACGTAATTGTCTGCATCATTTTACATTTTCAAATGTTGGTTGGTCCAGGGATGAGCATGCAAACTACAGACCACATGGTAAATACACACAATGGGGTAAAATTTTCATCGACTAGATGTGACGGTGTGTTCAGTCTCACTGGAAGCTAGTGTCGACCTACACACGTACAAATATACAGAGCCAAGACAATAAATTACTGGCATCAGGACTATAGTCCATCCTTGTATGGATTCAATGTTTTTTGAAAGATACTTTAGTTGTGACTTTGCCAAAGGGCTCAGTATGCCTTTTCTACATTTGACTAGAACTTGAACCTGACAGATAAGGAAGAGGAAACATTGAGGCTGACATTTCAAAACTCCGCCTCCATCTCTTTCTTTTCCCACATCAAACCGCATAAAGCTAGCGGAATCGCCACAGCTTTAACCCCAAAGTTAAAAGCTGGAAAGACGTTTTTGAAAGCCATCTATCATGAAAAAACAGACTCTTTTGACAAAGATTTCCTTGAAACTCTTCTTCACAGAGGTAGTCTGTTATTAATGTAAAACATTAGCGATGCTAAAACACATTTTAAATATGAATATCCTTTTAGTAAAGTAATCATTAGTCAATAGCTGTCATGTAATATTGACCGTATATACATATCACTAGAGAAACACTATTAAAGGACACACATACCATCATGGTAAGTGGTACCATATGCAGCCTGGAGTCACTGAAATGCATTGATAAATATTGATAACTGTTTAAGAAATGCATGATGAATCAGTGGTGGAACCGGCCAGCCTCGACATTGAAAGACACCTTATGAAAGATGCATGTGAACATTAATACGGTTTACATGGATTTCTGCTCCCCTGATAGTTCCTGTATACTGTCATGGTGCGAAGGCAGTACCCAAGGCGCAGAGCTGAAGTATTCAGACATTCCTTTATTAGTTTACCAAAACAACAAATAAGGAGAGACTGCAACCACGACTAGTTATGCAGAATGCACAAAAAATAACCCACACACAGCTGGGAAGGCAAGAACCTTAAATAGGATCCCCAATTAGAGACATCGCAGGGCAGCTGCCTCTAATTGGGGACCAACAAAACACAAACATAGAGTTTACCAGAGCCCTCTCCTCTGTCAAGCCCTGACCTCAGCCACCAGACAAACATAGAGATGCCTGCATATCTACAGTCAGGACCTGACATATACATTCGGCTTTCAACACATATGGCTAATAATGTATGGTCTGACCCAGCTTCCTGTTTTCATTTGACCCAGGGTAGCTCGGGACCAAATACAGTATGCCATTAAATTCCCCTGCAATATCGTTGCACACATCAAATTGTGGACTGCTGCCATGTGAATCTATGGAATAGTTCTAACCTTTTCGTAGAGAAAGGTAAGGGTAGTCTGGAAGCTATTGAATAGGAATAAAATAGAAAATACTGATGGATTTTCATCCTGTAAATCAGTATAAATAGTGCCTCTGGCTTATGCATACGTTGCAAGAATCATTTTACTATTTTAGTCACGCTTTTAATACCCATGAGGGAGAGACAATACCCATCCCTTACCTTGACTCAGAGAAGGAGAAACAGTGCCAACTCTGTGCTTAGCCCCAGCTGCTATAAGATGCTGCTTGGCCAAGTGGTTAGTATATTTCCCTTAAATAGGATGGGGTGGATCAATGGACCCCCATTAGATATCTGGGCACCCTGAGCCCCTACCAAACACTGCAATCCCCCACTATCCCTCTCCCCAAACACCTTCACCACTCCTCCCTCAACCACTCCAACTTCTCCCTGTGAAACCATCCCACAATGCATTGCACAGAGAACTCTGAATCATTACTGGGAGTAGAGAAAGGAGGGTGTGGGTGAGTGGGTTGCTAAAGGAAAAAAAGCCAGACAAGACGGTAGCAATTTACCATTATGTCCCTCTATATCTGCTATATTATATACTGTACTCTATATACAGTAGATTCTTACAGACACTGAGTGTATAAAACAGGTCGTAATTACAAGGCACAAGGCAATGTTTGTTAAACATACAGAGGACAAATAATTTCTCCAAAAGTAAATATAAAAGTATTGATATTAGTTGGCAGGTGTTATTGTGTTTTGATGTATTTTTAATACCTTTTCAGACTTTCTGGTAGATGTGTGGTGGGTTAATATTTTATGTATAAGAATTCATATACACTGAGTGTACAAAGCATTAAGAACACATGCTCTTTCCATGACATAGACTGACCAGGTGAATCCAGGTGAAAGCGATGATCCCTTATTGATGTCACTTGTTAAATCCACTTCAATCAGTGTATGATTGTGTATGTGTGCCATTCAGAGGGTGAATGGGCAAGACAAAATATTTAAGTGCCTTTAAACGGGGTATGGTAGCAGGTGCCAGGCGCACTGGTTTGACTGTGATGAACTGCAACGCTGCTGGGTTTTTCACGCTCAACAGTTTCCCATGCGTATTAACAATGGTCCACCACCCAAAGGACATCCAGCCAACTTGACACAACTGTGGGAGTCAACATAGGCCGCGCTTTCGATACCTTGTAGTCCGTGTCCCGACGAATATAGGCTGTTCAGAGGGCAAAAGGGAGTGCAACTCAATAGGACGGTGTTCCTAATGTTTTGAACAGTCAGTGTGGATTCTTATATAGATTATCATTCACTGAAGACAAATTATATACTTTTTTCATTGACAAACAAGCCCTCTGTGGCAGAGTGTCTAAGTCAACAGTAAAGTCTTTCCAGTGTTTTTTAATTTTTATTTTGAGTGTTATAATGCTATTTGAAAATCTACAACATATCATAAACTACTGTAAATTGCCCTTCAGTAATATGATGGAATGATAATAGTAGTACTGTGATCTATATACTGTATGTTTATGATATTTAAATATATGCATTATGGAACAGCTAGGGGGCAAATCATATCACGTGAATCAAATTATAAAAAATTGAATAATTGGTATGAAAGGGGAAATTATTATAATTTCTAATTTGGACCTGTGAGTCTGTGTTAATTTCCAGGCCCATCATCACATAGTGTCCCATATGTACCCATGCTAGATAGATACCACATACAGACCAGCATACTCACACACTGCAGACTATCAGTGACTGAGAGTACATATGCCGTCTGTCTACTCTTATGTGGGCAGAGGGGTTAACAGAGCCAAGCCTGCTCTGCCATCTCTGACTGACAGGATTAGCCTAGCGCTAACACACTAATTGTTTCTGAAGTCTCTAATATCCCTACTGACGGATTCTGTGTGCCGGTGTGCCAATAGGGAACAGCCAACAAAGGGTACAGAGTGCAAGCCGGCACCGTCGTCTCTGTAGTCTCATGTTTTTGTCTTTTTTTCCATCCCCTGCTTTCTTCAGATCTGAAACATCTTTACGCAGGTCAACAGCAACACTCCTTGTGAATTCCTGTCCGGGAACAGCATGGGGGCTTGGGGAAAAAAAAGCAACGGGACACCCGCGACAACAACCAACAACCATCAACCGGTTTTGGTTGTTGGTTGTTGTCGCGGGTGTCCCGTTGCTTTTTGTCCCCAAGCCCCCAAGTCAGGAATTCAAAGGGACTGATTGACATGTGCTGGCAGTTCTTCAGCGCCGGCTCTCGATAACCCCCAGAAATGCAGATGAAACAACGTGTCACTTCCAACCAACTAGAGTGGGATGGATCTGGGGGATGTGGAGCGATATCCTCTGATGGACTAACTAGAAAACATTAACATGCAGTCAGTCACTGCAGTGGTGCTTCTAGATAGAGGCCTCCCGCCATTTGCATTTCAATCACCCTCTCTGAGCCTCTCCTTCCTCTCCGGATCCAAAGCTGTTATCTCATTGTTTCGTGAGCGATGTGTCAGTATCTTGAATTTTTGCATGGGATATCATATGAGACCACTCTCAGGGCCTCAGGGGATGAAGGGATGGAGGGATGAAGAGAAGAAAGTGTTATATAAGATTAGTAGAATGAAGGATTTCTCATTATGCTTCTGAATCAGGACAGCGCTCTCTCTCTCTCTCTCTCTCTTTCTCTCTCTCATTCCCCTCTCTCATCACACCACCTGCCCATCATTTACCCATAATTAATCAAAGCATGGACTGGGACAGTGGAACCCCATTTCCAGCTGTGCCATAAATTCACATGCCCTTCTCCAATGGAGTTGAAGCTTATATCACAAAAGAGAAGATAAGATGGCGATGGCTTTGCATCTTTTAAATGCCACACACTGTGACTTAAAATTGGTAACCTTTGAACCTCTATGTAATATCTGGGTGGACAAAGCCCACACACAGCTGCCTCTGAGGTCGCAGGCAGGCAGGCAGGCAGGCAGACCGACAGACCGACAGATCGGCAGCCAGCCAGGCAGACCGACAGATCGGCGGCCAGCCAGGCAGACAGGCAGACAGATGTAAACAGTAATAGAGTGGACACTCAGCTTCTACTGGAGCTCAGCATTATACACTACTCTACACAGTCTTGTTGGTATAAGAACACAATAACACCATAGAGGTACCATAGTAACAACAACAATTCACTCTAGGATATGTGAGAAATCTTATACACTACCGTTCAAAAGTTTGGGGTCACTTAGAAATGTCCTTGTTTTTGAAAGAAAAGCACATTTTTTGTCCATTTAAAATAA
This sequence comes from Thymallus thymallus, assembly GCA_023634145.1. Taxonomy (NCBI): domain Eukaryota; kingdom Metazoa; phylum Chordata; class Actinopteri; order Salmoniformes; family Salmonidae; genus Thymallus; species Thymallus thymallus. The sequence continues at coordinate 9,344,368 of CM042386.1, forward strand.
CATCAAATGTATCAGAAATACAGTGTAGATATTGTTAATGTTGTAAATTACTATTGTAGCTTGAAACGGCTGATTTTTTATGGAATATCTACATAGGCGTACAGAGGTCCATTATCAGCAACCATCACTCCTGTGTTCCAATGGCACATTGTGTTAGCTAATCCAAGTTTAGCACAGTACGAAAAAAAAGTATGAATATGTATGCACTAACTGTAAGTCACTCTGGATATGAGCATCTGCTAAATTACTAAAATGTAAATTAAAAAGTTTATCATTTTAAAAGGCTAATTGATCATTAGAAAACCCTTTTGCAATTATGTTAGCACAGCTTAAAACTGTTGTGCTGATTAAAGAAGCAATAAAATTGGCCTTCTTTAGACTAGTTGAGTATCTGGAGCATCAGCATTTGTGGGTTCGATTACAGGCTCAAAATGGCCAGAAAAAAATAACTTTCTTCTGAAACTCGTCAGTCTGTTCTTTTTCTGAGAAAATGTCCATGTGAGAAATTGCCAAGAAATTGAAGATCTCGTACAACGCTGTGTACTACTCCCTTCACAGAACAACGCAAACTGGCTCTAACCAGAATAGAAAGAGGAGTGGGAGGCCCTGATGCACAACTGAGCAAGAGGACGAGTACATTAGAGTGTCTAGTTTGAGAAACGTCTCACAAGTCCTCAACTGGCAGCTTCATTATATAGTACCCGCAAAACACCGGTCTCAACGTCAACAGTGAAGAGGTGACTCCGGGATGCTGGCCTTCTAGGCAGAGTTGCAAAGAAAAAGCCACATCTCAGACTGGCCAATAAAAAGAAAATATTAAGATAGGCAAAAGAACACAGACACTGGACAGAGGAAGATTGGAAAAAAGTGTTATGGACAGACGAATCTAAGTTTGAGGTGTTCGGATCCCAATGAAGAACATTCGTGAGACGCAGACCAAATGAAAAGATGCTGGAGGAGTGCTTGACGCCATCTGTCAAGCATGGTGGAGGCAATGTAATGGTCTGGGGGTGCTTTGGTGGTGGTAAAGTGGGATATTTGTCCATTTTCAAACGCCATGCTATACCCTGTGGACGGTGCTTAATTGGAGCCAATTTCCTACTACAACAGGACGATGACCCAAAGCACAGCTCCAAAATATGAAAGAACTATTTAGGGAAGAAGCAGTCAGCTGGTATTCTGTCTATAATGGAGTGGCCAACACAGTCACTGGATCTCAACCCTATTGAGCTGTTGTGGGAGCAATTTGACCATATGGTACGTAAGAAGTGCCCATCAAGCCAATCCAACTTGTGGGAGGTGCTTCATGAAGCATGGGGTGAAATCTCTTCAGATTACCTCAACAAATTGACAACTTGAATGCCAAAGGTCTGCAAGGGTGTAATTGCTGCAAATGGAGGATTCTTTGAAGAAAGCATAGTTTGAAGGACACTATTATTATTTCAATTTAAAAAACATTATTTAACATCTTGACTATATTTCCTATTCATTTTGCAACTAATTTCATGTATGTTTTCATGGAAAACAAGGACATTACTAAGTGACCCCAAACTTCTGAACGGTAGTATATATATACAGTGGGGAGAACAAGTATTTGATACACTGCCGATTTTGCAGGTTTTCCCACTTACAAAGCATGTAGAAGTCTGTAATTTTTATCATAGGTACTCTTCAACTGTGAGTGACGGAATCTAAAACAAAAATCCAGAAAATCACATTGTATGATTTTTAAGTAATTAATTTGCATTTTATTGCATGACATAAGTATTTGATACATCAGAAAAGCAGAACTTAATATTTGGTACAGAAACCTTTGTTTGCAATTACAGAGATCATACGTTTCCTGTAGTTCTTGACCAGGTTTGCACACACTGCAGCAGGGATTTTGGCCCACTCCTCCATACAGACCTTCTCCAGATCCTTCAGGTTTCGGGGCTGTCGCTGGGCAATACGGACTTTCAGCTCCCTCCAAAGATTTTCTATTGGGTTCAGGTCTGGAGACTGGCTAGGCCACTCCAGGACCTTGAGATGCTTCTTACAGAGCCACTCCTTAGTTGCCCTGGCTGTGTGTTTCGGGTCGTTGTCATGCTGGAAGACCCAGCCACGACCCATCTTCAATGCTCTTACTGAGGGAAGGAGGTTGTTGGCCAAGATCTCGCGATACATGGCCACATCCATCCTCCCCTCAATACGGTGCAGTCGTCCTGTCCCCTTTGCAGAAAAGCATCCCCAAAGAATGATGTTTCCACCTCCATGCTTCACGGTTGGGATGGTGTTCTTGGGGTTGTACTCATCCTTCTTCTTCATCCAAACACGTTGAGTGGAGTTTAGACCAAAAAGCACTATTTTTGTCTCATCAGACCACATGACCTTTTCCCATTCCTCCTCTGGATAATCCAGATGGTCATTGGCAAACTTCAGACGGGCCTGGACATGCGCTGGCTTGAGCAGGGGGACCTTGCGTGCGCTGCAGGATTTTAATCCATGATGGCGTAGTGTGTTACTAATGGTTTTCTTTGAGACTGTGGTCCCAGCTCTCTTCAGGTCACTGACCAGGTCCTGCCGTGTAGTTCTGGACTGATCCCTCACCTTCCTCATGATCATTGATGCCCCACGAGGTGAGATCTTGCATGGTGCCCCAGACCGAGGGAGATTGACCGTCATCTTGAACTTCTTCCATTTTCTAATAATTGCGCCAACAGTTGTTGCCTTCTCACCAAGCTGCTTGCCTATTGTCCTGTAGCCCATCCCAGCCTTGTGCAGGTCTACAATTTTATCCCTGATGTCCTTACACAACTCTCTGGTCTTGGCCATAGTGGAGAGGTTGGAGTCTGTTTGATTGAGTGTGTGGACAGGCGTATTTATACAGGTAACGAGTTCAAACAGGTGCAGTTAATACAGGTAATGAGTGGAGAACAGGAGGGCTTCTTAAAGAATAACTAACAGGTCTGTGAGAGCCGGAATTCTTACTGGTTGGTAGGTGATCAAATACTTATGTCATGCAATAAAATGCAAATTAATTATTTAAAAATCATACAATGTGATTTTCTGGATTTTTGTTTTAGATTCCGTCTCTCACAGTTGAAGTGTACCTATGATAAAAATTGCAGACTTCTACATGCTTTGTAAGTAGGAAAACCTGCCAAATCGGCAGTGTATCAAATACTTGTTCTCCCCACTGTATAATATTTTATCATAGTGCACTGCACATTTTCGACACCATCACTGCCATTATTTACTGTCTATGACTGAATACTGAAAGTCCAACAACCATAGCAAATGAATGTGGGCAGACCACACAATTATCTTTTGTTAAGAATACTGCTGATGAATCACCAGTTTTAGAGGGGCAACGGCTTGCAACATTTCTACTGAGTGGAGTATACCTCTATATAAAATCTTGTTTTTACCATATTTCCATAATGCTTACTCAAGGATTTTCAGATCTTTAACCGGTTTCCAAATCTTTGGAAGCATAAGCCTTGGAGGTACAGTAGATGGGAAACAGACAAACCCTAATTACATGAGGCATAGTGGAAACATAATCTCTCCTGCAACACACACACTCTCACACTCTCACACACTCTCACACACTCTCACACTCTCACACACTCTCACACACACTCTCACACACACTCATACACACACTCTATCACACACTCTCACACACTCTCACACACTCTCACACACTCTCACACACTCTCACACACTCTCACACACACTCTCACACACACTATCACACACACTCATACACACACTCTCTCACACACTCTCACACACTCTCACACACTCTCACACACACTCTCACACACACTCATACATACACACTCTCACACACTCTCACACACACTCATACATACACTCTCTCACACACTCTCACACACTCTCACACATTCTCACATACACTCTCACATATACTCTCACTCACTCTCACACACACTCTCACACACTCTCACACACAGTCTCACACACTCACTCTCACACACACACTCACACACACTCTCTCACACACACAGACTCATGGCCAGGTCGCAGTTGCAAATGAGAACTTGTTCTCAACTGACCTACCTGGTTAAATAAAGGTGAAATAAAAAAAAATAAATAAAAAAAAACTCATGCACACATACACTCATACACACTCACACTCTCACACACTCTCACACACACTATCACTCACACACATTCTCACACACATTCACACACACACTCTCACATACACTCTCAGACAAACTCTCACACATTCTCACACACACTCTCTCACACACACACACAGTCTCTCTCTCACACACACTCAGAGTATGCAGATTTCACTGCATCATCATTCACCGTGCTGTCTGAGTTTGTCTCCATCTCTCTGTTTGTTCTACCTGACATCAACTCAGTATCCCAGCAGAGGGAAACACATCCTATATTGATTCAAGTTGAGTTAACATTCAAACTGGTTTACTGCCACATTGTGTGTGTGTGTGTGTGTGTGTGTGTGTGTGTGTGTGTGTGTGTGTGTGTGTGTGTGTGTGTGTGTGTGTGTGTGTGTGTGTGTGTGTGTGTGTATGTTTGGGGACGGGGAGGGGGAAGGTTGGGGCCTGTGTGTGAGTGGGTTGTTGGGGAGGGTGTGTGTGTGTGTGTGTGTGTGTGTGTGTGTGTGTGTGTGTGTGTGTGTGTGTGTGTGTGTGTGTGTGTGTGTGTGTGTGTGTGTGTATTAGTGGGTTTGTGTGGGAACATATTCCCTTAACCTACATTGGCTGTGGTGGACTGATAAGCATTGGACAATAGCTGACACAGGAGACAAAATAGCATGCACAGAGAGAGACCTCAGAAAAACACACACACACACACACACACACACACACACACACACACACACACACACACACATATACACACATGAATCACTACAGAGCCTAATCAAAGACAAAATACAACTTAATCCTGTTATAACTGCAGGTGCACAATAAGATAATGCAGTGAATGAGCCTGGAACGCTGCGAACCTACTGCTGTTGCTGTGGCAACTGGGCAGCAGCTCCAGCTCCCATTCACTCCACTATCTTAGTGAGAGATGTATACCTCCGCCTAACACTGAACCCCATCACATATCTTTTACCTTTAACATCAAGACCCCAGTAAACCCCTTTAGCAAGAGCTCATCAGCCCCGAAATGAACGGCGCTAAACAGAGTTCTCTTAAGCCTGGGTGGAGTGGAGAGATAATGTAGAGAGTAGGAATATCTCCACCAATAACCACTATGGATTGAGGCATTAGATTTATGGTACTACAGCCCCAGTGGCCTTGATAACCTGATAAGACCTCTCCTCTGGAGGGTAAAGTCAGCCCCTCCTGGCCTCTCTGGCCCTGCAGGCACAGCTGAACCTCTTCTCATTCAGAGCACACTCCACAGAATACACAGAGTAAATGTTCACACACACACACACACACACACACACACACACACACACACACACACACACACACACACACACACACACACACACACACACACACACACACATACACACATACACAGGCACACACGCAGGGACTGCTGTCACTGCTGTCATTAGAGCTTCTGGATTCCCTCTCTGATCTGGTGTGTGCTGCCGTGGGACTAAAAATAAACACCTTGATCGCATTACGAAGGTTCCTCCTTCTCTTCTTTGCTTCTGTTAGTGGGAAGTACTAAAGGAAAGAGAGGCTGACCAAAAAGGCACTGTATTTATAGTTACAGTATGAATTTTATATTCATAAATAACATGACTTTAGTTTGGGTCTGTGCGTTTTGTATCTGGCTGTTTCTAATTGTATTTTGTATGTCAAGATGAAAGGCACAGTCAGCTACGTTTTTAGTTCAATTAAGTGTCTGGGTGGGTATTGCGAGAGAAGATTTATTTCAAAATCTTTTGTGAGACTTTTGCATGAAGTTGCACTATGCCCTTCCACTTCCCATTTATATAACTGCTGTGTATTGTAGAAAGCATTTATAACCAATTTAATGCATGAGTACATTTTTCAACTCACTGGGCTAAGAGCTCAAATGAGAGTCTCTAAATAGGTCTCTTAAAACACTTTGGGTGTGTGTCAGCGAGTTGAATAGAGCAGACATTGCTAGAGAGCGAGTGCGCGAGAGAAAGAGAGAGAGAAGACAGGTCAGTATGGAGGCCATTCTCCCTTCAGATGCTAGCTGGCCATTGACTCTCAAAGCCTTACAATGCACAATGTCAGGTATGCCTTCCAATGGCCAAAACATGCCTCCTTGAAATATGAAGAAATATTTTTTGAAAATTCCAGCTGCTGTGGTGACAAAGAAACAATCTGGTCTCGGTCCAAGTTGAGCACAAAGTCTCCATTCACAGCTCTGGCAGAGACAACGCTGACTGTCTAGCTGTGGAGTTCACAGCCACCAACTTAATCCATCCACACTCACAGAGAAAACCCCTCCATATTACCCAAGTTCCCCTCTGACAGATAATGATCACTTTTCCTGAGCGGCTCTCTCGGTCACCCACACACTGTACCTCTGTTGCTGACATTTTGGGGTTTAACGGTTTGGTTCATTTCCTGTTTCGGTGTGATGAATGTGTAAGAACTCTGGTGTTTGAGTCATGGTGGAGCCGGCTCACTACCCAAAGGTCTCGAAGAGGTCGGGTGTGTTGGGAGCTAGGCACCTGTAAGCCCCATTTTACATGTGAAGTGAACAAACTAAAGGGGTGCCATAAAAGGCACCCTCCATCATCCTACTTCATAATTCATGTACCCTTTCCTGTTGTTGGTTATTTATAAACTTCAAAAAGGTGTACCTACTGTGAAGTCTAGGGGCAGTAAGCTAAGGTGTTTTCATGGAAATGTTGCTTTTAAATCTCCTGGGTTCCTCAATCTGAAAGAAGACAGAATTTATATTTCGGGAAGGGTTGTAACCATACCGGTTGGATGACAGCTTTTAATCTGCACAGATACACACTGCTCCGGTGTGTAGTGCCTGTCTACTGTGTTGAACACGTGCCGGTTTATGAAAAGGGACTTTGATGGTTTGCTGCCTCTGGTCTCCTGGGATATTTGAATACGATGGCCTCATTACATGGACAGGCTAGCAGAAGCAATCTGCTCAGCCACATGTGCTGCTGGAGGTGAGAGGAGGGAGGGGAGGGTAGAGAGGAGTGAAGAGGAGATAGGAGGGGAGGAGAGGAGAGGAGAGGAGAGGAGAGGAGAGGAGAGGAGAGGAGAGGAGAGGAGAGGAGAGGAGAGGAGAGGAGAGGAGAGGAGAGGAGAGGAGAGGAGAGGAGAGGAGAGGAGAAAAGGCGAAAAGGAGAAAAGGAGAAAAGGAGAAAAGGAGGAGAGGATAGGAGAAAAGGAGAGGATAGGAGAGGAGGAGAGGAGAGGAGGAGAGGAGGAGAAAAGGAGAGGCCGGGGAAAAAGGAAATGAGAGGCTGTCAGGAGCTGCTAAATTCTACAAGGTGGGAGGCTGACAGCTAGAAGCAGGAAGGCAGATGCAAAGCGAGTGAGAAGACATGAACAGACTGACAGACAGTTGTACTGAGACCAATTCATTACTATTGACTGACAGACAGGCACCTCTCGTTCGGCATGTCAGGAAAGAAGCTCCCTCATAGTTCATGAATATCTTCCAAAATCCAATTCCAGACTCCTGGAAGTCCACATTTTCCACCCACCCGTCAGATTCCATTGTTGTTATTAATAAAAGCGTAAACTCTATTTGAAAAAATGAAGCCTGAACCATTACAGAGGAAATAAACATAAAAAAGTGAATAAGAAGTAACGTTATAATTTTTTTAACAACAGAAAACACCTCCAGCCGTCCCTCTCCCGCCTCCCTCTCCTATTTTGGTTTTGGGTTCTGCCACCTCATCGCCGCAGCTGGGTGTAGATTGCAAGGGAGCAGGAAACACAGCTGACCTTCCTCTTCCTGCCATCCTCTTGAAACAAACATCATTGTATTGTCATCCAGAGTCACATGTATTAATTTTCCAAGCTATATCACACAGTATTTTACATACAGCAGGTTTTTAAAGGACCAGAGAGTTGGTTCAACTTCGTGTTTTCATTTTTGCCATGGAACAAATATTTTTGATACTGGTATTGTTCTGGCCCTAGCACAAATGTCAGAAAGTATTGAGGTATTTGCCCCAACAATACAATAATACTCTAATCACAACAGGTCTGCCAGAACCCACAGTTGTCCATTACAGGAAGCCATGAACCCAGACAATACAGTGGTATGTATCTCCCTCTAACAGACAGACAAACAGACAGTGGGGGGGTAAAGGTAAGCACCACACCAGCGACTGCATGGCTCTGCCCAGTCATGTGAGAAGCCAGTGTGAATGGTGTTCATTACACACAGTTCAACTCATTATGGGAGATAGGAGGACAGGGGAAGAGAAACTGAGAGACAGTCTCGCTGCCTTTCAAAAAGGAGATTTGAGACATGGCTGAAATAGCTAAATCAATTGTGCTCTCCACAGAAAAAGGAGTAAACGTATGGGGACAACATCTGTTCAGTAAAAGGGTTTTGAGCTTAGATACATTTGAAATGTTCTAGTAATGAACAATGCTACTCTTAGAGGTGATCCTCAACTGTTTATCATCATGAAGCAGCTACCTGAATGAAGCAGGGCGGACATTTTGTGCAAGAAGGGAAGGGAAAGGGGGGGATACTAGTCAGTTGTACAACTTTTTTTTTTATTTTTTTTTTTATTTCACCTTTATTTAACCAGGTAGGTCAGTTGAGAACAAGTTCTCATTTGCAACTGCAACCTGGCCAAGACAAAGCAAAGCAGTGCGACAAAAAAAACAACAACACAGAGTTACACATTAAACAAACAGTCAAAAACACAATAGAAAATCTATAAACAGAGTGCAAAATGTAGTGCAAAAATGCAGTAAGGTTGGGAGGTAGGACAATAAATAGACTATAGAGTAGAAATAAATTACAGAATTATCATCATTAACACAGGAATGAAGGATGTGCAAATTATGATGTGCAAATAGAGATACTGGAGTGCAAGATTAATGAAAAATAAACAAAAATAAATATGGGGATGAGGTAGTAGTGTGGGCTATTTACAGAAGGGCTATATACAGGTGCAGTGATCGATAAGCAGCTTTGACAGCTGATGCTTAAAGTTATTGAGGGAGATAGGAACCTCTAGCTTCAATGATTTTTGCAATTCGTTCCAGTCATTGGCAGCAGCGAACTGGAAGGAAAGGCGGCCAAAGGAGGTGTTGGCTTTGGGGGTGACCAGTGAGATATACCTGCTGGAGCGCATGCTACGGGTGGGTGTTGCTATGGTGACCAGTGAGCTGAGATAGGGCGGGGATTTACCTAATAAAGACTTATAGATGACCTGGAGCCAGTGGATTTGGCGACGAATATATAGTGAAGGCCAGCCAACGAGAGCATACAGGTCGCAGTGGTGGGTAGTGTAAGGGGCTTTGGTGACAAAACGGATGGCACTATGATAGACTACATCCAATTTGCTAAGTAGAGTGTTGGAGGCTAGTTTGTAAATGACATCGCCGAAATCAAGGATCGGTAGGATAGTCAGTTTTACAAGGGCATGTTTGGCAGCATGAGTGAAGGAGGCTCTGTTGCGAAATAGGAAGCCAATTCTGGATTTAATTTTGGATTGGAGATGGTTGATGTGAGTCTGGAAGTTGAGTTTATAGTCTAACCAGATGCCTAGGTATTTGTAGGTGTCCACGTATTCTAATTCGGATCCGTCGAGAGTAGTGATGATAGTCCGGTGGGCGGGTGCTGGCATCGTTCGATAGAAAAGCATGCACTTAGTTTTACTAGCGTTTAAGAGCAGTTGTAGGCCACGGAAGGAGTGTTGTATGGCATTGAAGCTTGATTGAAGGTTAGTAAACACAGTATCCAAAGAGGGGTACTGAATGCTGAATGCTGAATGAATGCATTCAACTGAAATGTGTCTTCCACATTTAACCCAACCCCTCTGAAGTCTCACTGCATAGGCGTTATAGTCTCACTGGAACAAGGGGATGGCAAGAGCAGTTTATATTTGTTATTTTTGATATTCTTCAAAGTAGCCACCCTTTTCTTGTTGACAGCTTTGCACACTCTTGGCATTTTCTCAACCAGCTTCATGAGGTAGTCACCTGGAATGTATTTCAATTAACATGTTTGCCTTGTTAAAAGTTAATTTGGGGAATTTCTTTCCTTATTTATCCCTATTTGATAAAAGACCAAGTCCATATTATGGCAAGAACTGACCTATGTTTTGTTGTAGCTGCGTGACAAAGAAATTTCCCCCTCTGGGATCAATAAAGTATCTATCTATCTATCTATCTATCTATCTATCTATCTATCTATCTATCTATCTATCTATCTATCTATCTATCTATCTATCTATCTATCTATCTATCTATCTATCTATCTATCTATCTATCTATCTATCTATCTATCTATCTATCTATCTATCTATCTATCTATCTATCTATCTATCTATCTATCTGTTTGTTTAGAGAGGATTTGCCAAAGTATGTGGTCATTTGTGATAATGTGAGTTTCCATCGATCAAACATCATAAGGCAATGGTTTGTGACCCACCCGAGGATGCTCATAGAATTCCTCCCACCTTATTCACCATTCCTTAACCCAATTGAGGAGTTATTTTCAGCATGGAGGTGAAAGGTGTACGATCGTCAGCCACACACACAGATGACCCTGCTGGCTGCAATGGATGCAGCATGTGAGGACATCACAGTAGACGCCTGCAGAGGATGGATAAGGCATCTTTCCACGTTGCATTGGAAGGGAAAATATCCGGTGTGATGTGGATGAGAATATGTGGGCCGACAGACAGGAACGTCTGGATGTGTAGAGACAGCACTAGAACAGTGCTGCGGGCAAAGCTGTGCCTTAGGGGTGTTTCCTGTGTTTCTTTCTAATTTAGTTTTTTTTCCCTTTGTGCCCCTTGTCTTTTTCTCACTGTAAATTATTTTGTTTTTTTCTTTCATAAAGTAGCACTAGTAAAAGCTGTGAAAAACAAAATCCTGTCCAGTCTCTTTCAATCAATGACCCACATACAGTAATATGTAAATAGTACTGTTGAAATTGATATATAATCCATAGAAGTGCAGCCTTGTGCATTTTCAATACAGTAACTGTCATCCAAACTGTAGCCTAAGTTTACATCAGGTAATACTGTCAAAGTACACAGTTACATTGACAACATGCCTAAACATTTTGACGACCTTGTTCGTGAACAATGACTCAATGACTTATCACTCTGATGACACTGACATGATCATTGGCATGAATATTTACTTTTGAGAGATGTACTAAGGATTTTTAGTGACTGACTAGCTTTAGAAACATATCTATTGTATATTGCAGTTTGTACAAATTGTTCTGAGAAATGCACTTATTATTTTGCACATGTTAGGGATGATGTGAAAAATGCACCAAAGCGACTGAGAAAAACTGTATTATAGTTTGATGTAAACATCCACCTCAGTCTCAGTCGCCAGCTGCTGTAACGAACCGAGCTGCTGGAGAGGAAAAGCATCCCTCTTATAAAGAGGAGTACATATTGCCTGAAGTTTGCAGCAAACATGTTATGTGGAATTACAACAGAGGCAAAGCCTTCTCTTTTGTGCTAATTTAAATTTTGGATTGAACTAATCATTCACACGTTACAGCCCTCTTTTCACACACTGTATCTATCTCTCGGAGTGCTGTGATAATCATCTCCTTAAGTATTATGTACAGACCTAACCTCACATCATATTCGCCCATGTTATGATGACACACAACATAAACAATTGATGTTTTGGCTAATTACATGGGTTATAACTCTGTTTCCAGTGCTATGTCAACATCACAACTTCACGTTCCAACCATTTGAGAAAGTGCTTAGCCAGCAGCCCACAGTGCTTGATAAAAGAAAGACAGATATTGTCATCATGAGCATAGAGAATCTTGTTTAGTTGTTTTACATGTCTGCCTGCATCATATTTTCCCTAGATCCCATCCCAGGGCTGGCTAATAGGTGCAAATGACGCCAGATGTCCCCCTCGTTCGATGCCTCGGCGCCCAGCCGATGGCTGAGCGTTGCAAACAGGAAAACAACTTGGCTGGCTAGCCCTCGCTCCCTGCCTCAGCCAACGTCATCTATTCTCCTACAGATCCAGGCCTAAATACGTAATGGCCTTTTCAATAATGTATGGTTCTGTATTGGATGGACGAGTTACAGAACAGATTGCAGAAGTGTGTAGAACACGGTTACGAAATAATGTGTGTGTGTGTGCGTGTGTGCGTGTGTGTGTGTGTGTGTGTGTTTGTGCGTGGGTGGGTACAGCATGTGAAAGACACAAAAGCCATTATTTCTTACATTAAAGCACCACAGTGTTTCATTGCAGCATGAATATCACACGGCGGTAGTTGAAGTGGCACTGTCTTCAGAGAATGCCCAGGTTGCCCAGAGAATGTCCGGGCACCCAGCTGGTAATGGCATGGATTCCCAGCCCAGACTGACTCAGCACAGTAAATATGCTTTGGGAAATATACTCCTTCTTCCTCCTCTTGCTCTGTGTCCCTGCTCCCCCTGTAGCCGCCAGTGGCCGATTAATGCATTCATGATATGCACACGTCTGTTTATGGCAATAACGTTTCACAATGGGGGAGAGGCCCCGTTTCCACCAGGCCCATTAATAGAATCCTGTCAATCTCCCCCATCCATCCCTCCATTGCTACTTTCCCTGCCTTCTCATCCCTCTGTTCTCCTGCCTTCTCAATCTCATCCCCCTCCTCCTTCTCCTCCTTCAACAAACATCCCTCCACAGCCACTGAAGACAGATTATATGTGTAAACTGCTGATAGAATGCTGTAGCAGAAGACTTCCTTTGATATTAGGAGGCCTTACAAAGTCTTACCAAGCTTTAGGAAGCACAAAATGGGAACTTGAGTAACCTGGGTATAAACACATAGCTGCCAGTTACAATCGGATGCATTGTTTCATCTCGAGTCGCTCACAGATGTCAATTTTATGCCGGAACATGTCGGATGTGGAAGTGTGCTGAAACAATCTCTCTCTCTCTCTCTCTCTCTCTCTCTCTCTCTCTCTCTCTCTCTCTCTCTCTCTCTCTCTCTCTCTCTCTCTCTCTCTCTCTCTCTCTTTCTCTCCTCTCTCTCTTTCAAGCAGACATACTGTATCACAACCCTTGATGAAGGATGGCACCTCACCTAAAAGCACTCATGGTTCTTTTGTTCTCCCAGTAGTGTTGCAGTGTCTTACGTTACAAAAGACATCGCAGGCTTTCGGAGGAGAAGAGATCAGTGTCTTCAGTAAGTCTTCAGAACAATACTGTATGCGTGGTTTTCCACAAGGTCAGCCACAGAAACGTTTGTGTACAACGAAAAAATACAAAATGTAGGGAGAAACAGAAAGAAGAAGACAAGAAGCTGGTATGATGAAGGATGACTAATATACATGATGAGACGTCTCACGTTGCAAAACAAAGGCCAACACACAAGCTGTATTCAACCATCACATCTACAGCGCTGCATCCACACAATGAATCATACTGTAGTATTATCCACAGATCTGTTTTCGTTTGGGATCTGTGTTATCGTACAGGCATATTAATCAGGTGATGCCGAGCTTATTATAAATATTCCTGACAACATTGCGAATAGGGAGGCTAAAAGCGTTAACTAATGTAAGCCAATAAATCCTAGCCCGTTAGTAGAGTGGTTAATTGCCAAAAGAGACAGCCTGGTTGGTCTCGGAAGCCAAGAAATATAAACGACTGTACACTCCTCACATTGTGTTTACCCATGGTGTGTTAAGGAGAGGAGTGGATGTTGTAGGGGCACCACATTACATACACCTCCTGTAGGGAACAGACCTCCACCCCCTACATCTTCTCCTAGCTGCAACCCTCCTCCTCCTCTCTCCCACACCTCTTCATCCATCTCGCCTTCAGTTCTTTCTGTGTTGTGGTCGGTGGCAGTGGCGCGACGCTCCCCCTGGTCTGGTCCTGCAGCAGGAGGCCCATGCTGATGAATAGAGGTATTCTTTCTGTTCCGGAAGATACTTTTTGTAAATGTTTGGACAGGCCCTTGCAGTATGACTGAGTGTGAGTGAGCTGTGGGGGCCGAGTGGGGGTGTCTGCCTGGAGACGGGAGGGAGCACCGGGGGCTGAGTGGGGACTGGAGGGCTGGGACCCTCCTCTTGGGGCTGGGGTTGCTGGGGCTGGGACCCTCCTCTTGGGGATGGGGTTGCTGGGGCTTCTGGGCCTCTAGCCTGGAGGCGTTGAGTCAGAAAGGGAAAACATTGGGCTTTACTAATGTTTCTGTCAACAAGGACGTAGCTGCACTGCGCTGGCTAGCAGACTAGAAGCAGCAGTACATCCTGGAGTATCTTTATGAGTGTGTAAACAAGTGCCCATTAAGGGCCTATAGGAAAGTACCCTGCTCAAACACTGATAAAACAGCACACAGTTAATTTGTTTTCATTACTTTTTTGGTTCATTATTTACTGGCCGTGGCCCAAGCTTCTCCTTTTACCCATAGTTCCATAGTTGGCACTCAGCTAATTAATTGACCTTATTTTGGGTATGAGAAATGTTTAAACACGGCAGTGCGCGTTTCTAATTTAAGGCCCAATGGAAAACAAATTTGTCTGTCAACGCAAATTGCTCTCGGTCACTGGCAGGGAAGGGGGGGTGGGGAGGGGGTGATATGCACAAATGCACCCAAGTTTCAACCAGGGGACATCATCAATAGAGAGAGGCTTCAGAACCCGACTCACCATCATGAACGGTAATTGGATTTAGAATTAAAAAGCCCAACACATTGATTACCAAGGCCATTAGATCAGCTGGGCAGGACATACTACCCCCGTGTCAGTGTGCCTTAGATAAAGTGGTGGATTGAAATATGCCAATGTCAACGACACACATGACTGGGTAAATCCCTAGTATTAATCTGTTTGATAAAACTCCCTCGGCAGCATGAGAAGCTTGATTTCTCTCTTCTCTCATATTCATGTGACGTTTTCACTTTCAAGACCTCTTGAGTAAGGAGAGAGAGATAGACAGAGAGAGAGAGAGAGAGAGAGAGAGAGAGAGAGAGAGAGAGAGAGAGAGAGAGAGAGAGAGAGAGAGAGAGAGAGAGAGAGAGAGAGAGAGAGAGAGAGAGAGAGAGAGAGAGAGAGAGAGAGAGAGAGAGAGAGAGAGAGAGAGAGAGAGAGAGAGACAGAGAGAGAGAGACAGAGAGATGGACAGAGACAGACAGACAAATAGAGACACTCCATTCTGATGCTTTCAAGGCCCCTTGAGTAAGAAGAGAGAGAAAGCGAACGAGAGAATGAGAAAATGAGAGAAAGAGACATCATCTATCTTCTTGCACTAATCATAATGAAGGAGAGTAAGAGAGTCTCCATGGGGCTCCTTGTCCCACTGCTCCAGTTGAGCTCCCAGAGGAGAGCACCATGGGTGTCTGGGTAAATGGAGGAGGGTAAGGAGAAGTCTGGGAATCAAGATACCAACGGGGGCTAATTGTAGTGTGGAGGAGAGGGTAGGAGAGGGTAGGCCCTTTGAGGGCAGAGACCCCATGGGTTCTTCTCTATCAGCCCAGCAGACTAAACATCTTGGTTCTAATTCAGAGGCTCTAACTCCTGGTTTGAGGACCGGCACCGGCACTTGCACCGGCACCGTCCCCAATGATGTTGCTGAACGGTCCATCGGATAACTAACTGGAGGGAAATCATAACTTGAAGGAGAACTATAGCTTGTCGGTCCCTGGTATCAGAAATGTTGAGAAACACTGCTCTCTGCTCCAAACAGGAAGTGGCCAACAGAGGGACTCTATCACTGGGGCCTGAGTTGTATTGTATGTAAGGGGCTCACATTATGCCATAGCCAGGGGGACAGGAAAAAGGTGCTATCTAGAACCTATAGGAGAACCCTTTGAAGAATCCTTTTTGGTTCCAGGTAGTGATACAGCCTGGAATCGAACCAGGGTCTGTAGTGACGCCTCTAGCACTGAGATACAGTGCCTTAGTCCGCTGGTCATCCATGTCAATCTGTGGTAAGTAGTATGACAGGCCCTATTAGACTGTTAGTGGCTCAATCTGAAAGTAATTGAGGCTGAGGCAAGATTATCCACTGTCTGAACCCACAACATAACTAACTCACAATAAATCAAAAGGGACTAAACTGCTACCTTTCTAAGCATATGCAAGCAGGCACTTGGACTTTCACTCAACATGACTTACTCAAAATGAAAAGGCCCCAAACACTACGCCTCCAAACACTACATCTCCAAACACTATCTCTCCAAACACTACCTCTCCAAACATTACCTTTCCAAACACTACCTCTTCAAACACTACCTCCCTAAACACTACCTCTCCAAACACTGCTTCTCCAAACACTACCTCTCCAAACACTACCACCCCAAACACTATCTCTCCAAAACACTACCTCTCCAAACACTACCTCCCTAAACACTACCTCTTCAAACACTACCTCCCTAAACACTACCTCTCCAAACACTACATCTCCAAACACTAACTCTCCAAACACTACCTCTCCAAACACTACCTTTCCAAACACTACCTCTTCAAACACTACCTCCCTAAACACTACCTCTCCAAACACTACATCTCCAAACACTAACTCTCCAAACACTACCTCTCCAAACACTACCTCTCCAAACACTACCTTTCCAAACACTACCTCTTCAAACACTACCTCCCTAAACACTACCTCTCCAAACACTACTTCTCCAAACACTACCTCTCCAAACACTACCACCCCAAACATTACCTCTCCAAGCACTACCTCTCCAAACACATACAAGGCTCAGCAGCATGGGTTCTCACATTGTCTTTGACTAGGACAGAAAGTGTCATGGGAGTAGTGTGGCCCATGTATTCCCGAGTATTAATCCTGAGTCATGTTGTAAAATAATTAGTATGGGGATTGGCTAGACACATGATTATATAGCACATTATCTGAGCAGATAAGAACACATTTTCAAAGTACTTAATTTGCTCCGTGTTTCACATTCACAAGAACATCTTAAATCCCCCCATTACTATGCATAGAGTCCGAGTGGAGGACAGGCTTATTGCCGCAGCATATCGACACACTCCGTGACCACCACACCTCCCAGTAAATTTTGTAATTGGCGGCACCCTGGTGTGCTGTGTCCTGGGGGACCAAGCTCGGCCTGCAGTCTTTGGGCTGTTAATGTAAAGGGCAGTCCACTGTTACGGCTCAAAGTTTCGACTTTACCCAGACTTTGCGTCCAATTCATTAGGCCTACAATCCTGATGTGAATTTGTGTTAAACCAATTCTGTTGTACAGGCTAGGCAACTTTAAATGCTGGTCATAATACTGATATTTATACCAAACTGTTACTTGTGTTCCCCAATTCACTGGGCATATCGAGCTAATGCCATTTAAGTTAGAGACTTCACATCCCATATAGTAGCAGTTGTTGTAATGGGGAACAGATTGAAGGCAGCAAGGTGGCAATAAGTAGGAGCAACACTCGAGTAGCAGGGCCTATTTTGAAGCATAGTGTGGGCTGAAGGGACTGACATATAGTGCATAACTACTCATTTACTGCCTATTACCCCATGCTGTCTCTCCCTGGAGTAATGCAGTGTCATTAGGCACAGAGCAGGGAGAGAACAGGGGGAGAGAGCAGGGAGAGAACTGGGGGAGAGAGCAGGGAGAGAACTGGGGGAGAGAGCAGGGAGAGAACAGGGGGAGAGAGCAGGGAGAGAACAGGGGGAGAGAGCAGGGAGAGAACAGGGGGAGAACAGTGGGAGAGAAGCAGGGAGCGAACAGAGGGAGAGAAGTAGGGAGAGAACAGATGGAGAGAGCAGGGAGAGAACAGGGGGAGAGAGCATGGAGAGAACAGAGGGAGGTAAGCAGGGAGAGAACAGAGGTAGAGAGCAGGGAGAGAACAGAGGGAGAGAAGCAGGGAGAGAACAGAGGGAGAGAAGCAGGGAGAGAAGCAGGGGGAGAGAGCAGGGAGATAACAGTGGAAGAACAGGGGGAGAGAGCAGAGAGAGAACAGTAGAAGAACAGGGGGAGAGAGCAGGGAGAGAACAGCGGAAGAACAGGGGGAGAGAGCAAGAAGAGAAGAGGAAGAGATCAGGGGGAGAAGAGGGAGAGAGGAGGGGAAAACAGAAATGGAAAGCAGGGGGAGCATGGGGAGAACAGGGGGAGAACAGGGGTAAAGCAGGGGGAGAGCAGGGGGAGCTGGGGGAGAACAGGGGGAGAACAGGGTTAGAACAGGGTTAGAACAGGGGGGAGAACAGAGGAAGGGCAGAGGGATGACAGGGGGAGAAGAGGGGGAGAAAAAGGAGAAACAGGGTCAGGAAGTTGGAGCAGGGCCTGACAAAAAGACAGAAAGTATGAGCAGGGCCTGACAAAAGGACAGGAAGTAGGAGCAGGGCCTGACAATAGGACAGGAAGTAGCAGGCCCTCACAATAGGACAGGAAGTAGGAGCAGGGCCTCACAATAGGAAAGGAAGTAGGAGCAGGGCCTCACAATAGGACAGGAAGTAGGAGCAGGGCCTCACAATAGGACAGGAAGTAGGAGCAGGGCCTGACAATAGGACAGGAAGTAGGAGCAGTGCCTGACAATAGGACAGGAAGTAGGAGCAGGGCCTGACAATAGGACAGTCCCCAGTGTGCTCCGATTAAGACCAGCTGCACTGCCTCTCAATTAGAGAGTGAGCAATGGAGCAAAGAAGCAAACACACACACACAGATATACAGACAAACACAGAGACACTGAAGCATGCACGCACAGGCACATTGTTTTCTCTCTTCAAATCAACACAGCTGGCCCACTACACTACACGCTCTTGAGGCAGATGCTATTTCTGCAACATAAACATTTAATATTTGATCTCTCCACAGCTCAGCGACACACATCTGCTTTTCAACAACATGACACAGAATACTAAAGACGTGATGCTCACACAGAGATTAAAGTAACTACAACCATGTACAGTAAACACCACAGGAGGCTCGTGAGGGGAGGACGGCTCATAATAATGGCTGGAATGGAGGGAACGGAATGGCATAAAGCACATGGAAACCATTCCATTCATGTCATTCCAGCCATCACAGCAGCCGCCAGTGTGATATCCATACACATAACTCTTTGGTGCTCCTCCCTTTGAGAAAAGCTTAAATAAATACCACAGACTAATTGGTTAATTAGGGGTTGTTATTTATGGTGGAAGCCTTGGATCTCCTTTTTATTTTTTTTATTTTTTATTTCACCTTTATTTAACCAGGTAGGTCAGTTGAGAACAAGTTCTCATTTGCAACTGCGACCTGGCCAAGACAAAGCAAAGCAGTGCGACAAATAACAACACAGAGTTACACATTAAACAAACAGTCAAAAACACAATAGAAAAATCTATATACAGAGTAATATATCCTTGGAGGTACAGTACTCAGTCTGTCTACCACTAGATCTCCTGGGGGGTAACAGTACTCAGTCTGTCTACCACTGGATCTCCTGGGGGGTACAGTACTCAGTCTGTCTACCACTGGATCTCCTGGGGGGTAACAGTACTCAGTCTGTCTACCACTGGATCTCCTGGGGGGTACAGTACTCAGTCTGTCTACCACTGGATCTCCTGGGGTGTAACAGTACTCAGTCTGTCTACCACTGGATCTCCTGGGAGGTAACAGTACTCAGTCTGTCTACCACTGGATCTCCTGGGGGGTAACAGTACTCAGTCTGTCTACCACTGGATCTCCTGGGGGGTACAGTACTCAGTCTGTCTACCACTGGATCTCCTGGGGGGTACAGTACTCAGTCTGTCTACCACTGTGGCTAGTAAGATGACAGTTGTGTGTCAGAACACTGAGCTGCTGCAGTGCTGCATGGGCCTGGCTAATCGTATCGTGGCATTCACAGCACTAGCACATTAATAACCCGACTCTGTGGCACAGCTGAATCCATTATTGGAAACTGTAAAGCTATTTTTCCTGCTAGCATTGTAAGGAGGAAACGCCCACTTTCCCCGCAGCGGCCCCTCCCTCCCCCCAAACCACAAACAGAACTTTGCCGAGCCAGTTCAGTTAATAATTCAAAAATAATTACATTCTATAAAGCAGAACAGATTTCTTAAAAAACAACCAGTGCAAATAGCTCCAGGGCAGCCTGCCTTTCTCTGCCTCTAGGGGAAGGGAGAGGGCAGGGAAGGGGAGGGAAGGGGAGGCCGGGGGAGGGGAGGGAAGGGGAGGGGAGGGGAGGCCGGGGGCGGGCAGAGGCTACGATTGATTAAACAATATGAACTGGCCCCAGCACCCCTTTTCCATTTGTTCATCATAAAAGTGTTTGACCACAAATAAAGAGTCCCATCGGCTGGTCAGTAAATACATGGAGGGTGTGCACAGAGAGAGAGAGACAGAGAGAGACAGAGAGAGACAGAGAGAGACAGAGAGAGAGAGAGAGAGAGAGAGAGAGAGAGAGAGAGAGAGAGAGAGAGAGAGAGAGAGAGAGAGAGAGTGAGAGTGAAAGACACACACAGGGAGTCAGAGAGGGAAGGGTATACTGGAGAGAATAGAACATGAAGAGCAGAGACACGGGCAAAAGACAGGTGGAGATTCACGTCATAGTAGCCTCAGTGACAGAGATTCATTTCTCTGATAAACAGTCCTGAAGTCGCCCGCTGCGTGTTAGCCCTAATATCCACTGTCAGGAGGAACTTTTTAATGCGATTAGCTAGGGACTGCTGCTTCCAGTTAGGGATGCATTGGCCGTCTCTGGCAGGGGGTATTGGAATTCAATTAGCCCCTTTGACTCTTCTCTGCATGCCCATAATGTGAGCCCCTTACATATGAGGGAGAATGGAGAGAGGATAGAGGAGAGGGAGGGAGAATGGAGGGAGAATTGAAGCTGGGTGGAGGAGAGGGAGGGACAATCTCTGGCACAACAAGGTCTCATAGATTCCCTTCGAAATTTGACGTATTATGGATGAACATCTATTCCTTCCTCGTGGTTAAAGAGTTAATTCCGCGTGGTTACAGGGTTAAAACAGAAACAACTCATGTTAACAGTTTAGGCATTAATCCTGAGTGGTTAAGTTCAGGGCTATGGTTTGGGGAAGGCTTAAAACATTAATATCTATTAATATCAGGTATACTCAGTATTCGTAGTATTCTCGTGGCTTGCTAGAGCATTGTGAACTGCCGTAGCGCAGTGGTCTGTGCAGCACGCTTCAGCTCCGAGTATGACGAATTCACACTCAGTGCTGGTAAATCCTTTTTCTTTTTCATTTGTGAGCGACGTTCTCAGAACAAAAAACGATGTATATTTCTAGTGATCAGGCTGCTCTGGCATGTCCTCCATCTTCTGTAGGAATCTCCTACTTTGTTGACAGGCAGTGCTTTACCTACTCCCCAACACACACACAACACACACACACACACGCACCCACGAACACACAAACACACATACTGTCCTCCAACCCATTTATCTCCTTCGTAAGACCAGAGTTTCTCTCAACATGACAGGTAGCTCATATCCCAAGATGGTGCCCCCACCATATATGACCGCCTGCATTAGATCAAATGAAATAATGGAGTGTGGTGTGCACTTTACTGTAAGTATATGGAAGACATACTCCATGGAGTCAATTTAGTATGTGTGTGTGTGAAGGTGAAGGGGATGCCAGTCACACAGGCCCCAGACCCCCCTGAAGAGGCTGTGAAGAATCAGGATAAAAACATCACAGGAATCACGCACCGCAACAAAACAACCAGGCTAAAAGTTGCTTACGCATGGGTGAACCCCAACTGAGCTACCTTGCGGGACCTGGGAAGTCTTGTAAGCACAGCTTGTTCATTTGTTTGTGCCAGGAGCGATACGCGTCATCCCTTCATCTCCTTACTTTGACAGCCTCTGTCTCGCGACTCCCCAAAGGGCCAGCCTGTCGACCCGCCACAACTTCAAAGCCCCTGTCACATGGTCATTCGGGCGATTTAAAATCTGGTCCAGGGCAAGTGCCCGGGTTTTGAACACAAAATACAGTCTGAATGGTTGGTTTTATACGTAATCAAAGTTATCACACAAAGGTCCCAGAGTGATTGATGTTTTCAGGAAACTATATGCAACTACAATACTTCTTGACAATACTATTCAAACTGTTGCCCCTACAAAGTGACGGTCAGAGTTTGGGAAGAGTGAGCTGATCCTAGAAGTGCTTAAGGGCAACTTCCACCCAGAGTAAAGAACACATATTCTCCCTGACTCCCATAGAACCTAAGCCCAGAAGTCAGCCTGAACAGCAGCAATGGAGCTCAACCCAGACTCTATTGAATTTGATTTCAGAGCTCCTGCAGTGCATCTAATGCATAGTGTTGTGATAGCCAGAGAGTCTATCTACTCCCCCAAGGCCTCATTGGCATTCATCACTCTCAATACATTGTAACGCTTCAATGAGTAAGTGAGAGAGAGAGAGAGAGAGAGATAGAGAGAGAGAGAGAGAGAGAGAGAGACAACAAGAGAGACAGCGAGAGAGACAGCCAGAGAGAGAGAGAGAGAGAGAGAGAGCGAGAGAGTGGTGTGAGCATGATAGAGGTAAGGGGCTTGGCTGCCATGGCCAGCTGCTGGCCCTTACTTTTCCTCCCTCGCCTTCCCTGCCAGGGTTCTCCCTCTCTCAGTGGGACAACCACAACATTAGCCTGCTCTGTTCAAAGACCCATGTGTTAACTAGGCGTGCAGGGGGGCAATGGGGTGTCATGACCAGGGAAAATGTTTAGGCACCGTGCTGGGCTAAAACACACATGGATTTAAAACACAACACTACAAACTGTACTACACAGCACAACAGCAAAAATGTCACCTTCACACACACACACACACACACACACACACTCACTCACTCACTCACTCACTCACACACACACACACACACACACACACACACACACACTCACACACACACACTCACACTACTTCTCCATACAGAAGTTGAATGGACTGCGACGCTACAGATTTTGAAAGACCAGTCCAATAAAATGACTGGAGATGCACTCGTCACTAAAGCATTAACTGGCTAGCTATATCTGACCATATACTAGCTAGCTACAGCCTACCATAGGCTAGCCTACCATATAATAGCTTTGACATTATCGATCATAGTCTGCTGCTGGAAAAAAAATGTTATGGCTTTACACCCCCTGCTATATTGTAGATAAAGAGTTACCTGTCTAACAGAACACAGAGGGGGTTCTTTAAAGGAAGCCTCTCCAACATAATCCAGGTAGAATCTTGAATTCCCCAGGGCAGCTTTCTAGGCCCCTTACTTTTTTCAATCTTTACTAATGACATGTCACTGGCTTTGAGTAAAACCAGTGTGTTTATGTATGAGGATGACTCAACACTATACATGTCAGCTACTACAGCAACTGAAATGACAGCAACACTTATGAAAGAGCTGCAGTTAGTTTCAGAGTGGGTGGCAAGGACTAAGTTAGTCCTAAATATTTCTAAAACTAAAAGCATTGTATTTGGGACAAACCATTCACTAAACCCTAAACCTCAACTAAATCTTGTAATAAATAATGTGGAAATTAAGCAAGTTGAGGTGACTAAACTGCTTGGAGTAACCCTGGATTGTAAACTATCATAGTCAAACATATTGATACGACAGTAGCTAAGAAAAGTCTGTCCATAATAAAGCGCTTCTCTGCCTTTTTAACAGCACTATCAACAAGGCAGGTCCTACAGGCCCTAGGTTTGTTGCACCTGGACTACTGTTCAATCGTGTCGTCAGGTGCCACAAAAAAGGACTTAGGAAAATTGCAATTGGCTCAGAACAGGGCACCCTTGGTTGTACAAAGAGAGCTAATATTAATAATATGCATGTAAATCTCTCCTGGCTCAAAGTGGAGGAGAGATTGACTTCATCACTACTTGTATTTATGAGCGGTATTGACATGTTGAATGCACCGAGCTCTGTTTGAACTACTGGCACACAGCTCTGACAGCCATACATTCCCCGTAAGACATGCCACAAGAAGTCTCTTCACAGTCCCCAGAACAGATGGGAGGCACACAGTACTACATAGAGCCATGACTACATGGAACTCTATTCCACATCAAGTAACTGATGCAAGCAATAAAAAAAACAGACACATGCATACACACACACGATAACTTATGCACTATACACACACATACACAAGGATTTTGTACTGTAGATGTGTGGTAGTGGTGGAGTAGGGGCCTGAGGGCACAAATCTATGAATGTATTGTAATGTTTTAAAAATTGTATGAACTGCCTTCATTTTGCTGGACCCCAGGAAGAGTTGGTAGGCTATAGCTAGCTAGTCTATGGTAAGCTATTGCTAGCTAGTATTTGTATTTATTATGGATCCCCATTAGAGAGCTAATCAAGTAACTGATGCAAGCAATAAAAAAATGGGGATCCATAATAAATACAAATACTAGCTAGCAATAGCTTACCATAGACTAGCTAGCTATAGCCTACCATATACTAGCCTGCTATATACTACCATAAACTAGCTAGCAATAGCTAACCATAGGCTAGCTAGCTATAGCCTACCATTAGCTAGATAGCTATAGCCTACCATAAACTAGATAGCTATTGCCTACCATAACTGTGTCTAAGTCTCCCCTAAAAGGAACCTTGTTAGCACCAGCACTGACTGAAGCCCAAAATGAGCATGTCATGCAACTTTCACAGCTGGCTGAATGGCTGACTAGGCTGGTTGGATTCTCGTCCTCCTGCTGTGATTGTTGTACTAATAAGACGGGGTTAAGTTCCCATTTTCTTTTTTCTTTTATGAACGATTGGTTCCGGCTGAATAAAATGTCTAAGAGCTGTGGTGATAAAACCCTACGATGCCATTATTGTAATATGGAACACATAAGGGAGGATGAGTGGAGCCATAAGGTGATGCAAAGGGGAGAGAGTGGGATGAAACGGCACAATTTTTTACTTGGATAAATTCACCCTCCTGATAGGTCAGGCAGCAGCCTGACTGTTATCTACTGTACCAAAGGTTGTGTCCGACACTTCCTTAGTTCTTTCCCTCGACTTGGGCACGTTTTGGATAATTATCGACTTGGAATGGAGCCCAAGTGTAAAATAAAAAACACCCTTGCATTCCTAAAATAAAATCAGTGGGTGGACAGGGCAGAGAGAGAGGGGTCGATGGTGGGGCAGGCCGGGCTTTGTCATGACATAAAGTTAGCCTTCATGAGTCGCTGGCCTGAGACGGCACTACCTAACCCCCTCGTAAATCTAGACGCCCCAGACTGATGTGGGTAAAAATGAAAAGTAATACTACTGAGGACAGTAGAGTTTTACTCTAGCAGATAAACCCTGTAAAGTTAATGAAAAATGGGCCCCATTAACACTGTACTGAGGACAGTAGAGTTTTACTCTAGCAGATAAAACCTGTAAAGTTAATGGCGGGGGCACTGAATGGATGGATGCTAAGATTACCAAAGGTTGCATGGTCACCTCTGTACGGTCGAGACTACGATCCCTGAGAATATAGAATAAATTAAAACACACACAGGCATAGGATGCATCTCATCAGAATGCAGGGGTGTAAAGTACTTTAGCAAAAATACTTTAAAGTACTACTTAACTAGTTTGTTGGGGTATCTGTACTTTACTTTACTATTTATATTTTTGACAACTTTTACTTTTACTTCACTACATTTCTAAAGGAAATAATGTACTTTTTACTCCATACATTTTTCCTTACAGCCCAAAGTACTCATAGTCATTTTGAATGCATAGCAAGAAAGGAAAATGGTCCAATTCACGCACTTATCAAGAGAACATCCCTAGTCATCCCTACTGCCTCTGATCTTGTCACGTTCGGGTGTGTAGAGAGACCAAGGCGCAGCGTATCGATAGTTCGACATGTTTATTGAACTAATAAACTATACAGGTGCGAACTATACAAAATAACAAATAATGAAAAGGAACACACGTAGCACGACACGGGACAACATACAACAATGAACCACGCCAACGGAGTGGAACACAGACATATAAGTAAGATCCCTAATTAGAGGTAATGCAATGCAGCTGCCTCTAATTAGGGATCCCACACACAACACCACACAGACGTAGAAATAATAGATCTGCCAGACTCTGACCATAGAAATATAGAGAAGCAAAGCTTCTCTATGGCCAGAGCCTGACAGTACCCCCCCCCCAAAGGCGCGGACTCCCGGCCGCAAGAAAAACAAACACAAAAACATGAGGGAAGGGTCAGGGAGGGAAAAACATCAACCATAAACCATCGCCGGTGGCGGTTCCGGCCCCGGCGAAGTGGATGTCCTCCTCCTTATTTCTACTGGGCCCGGACTGGGCCCCAGTGTGGCTGGCGATTCAGGCCATTTAAAGGGGCAACCCACCGGTCCTGGAAATGACCATGGTGGGGCAAAAGGCTCAGGCCATGGAGCGGGGCAAATAACCGGGCCAGAACTGGGCACCGGTGTGGCAGGCGACTCCGGCCATATAAAGGGGCAACCCACCGGTCCTGAAAACAACAATGGTGGGGGAAAAGGTTCAGGCCATGGAGCGGGGCAAATAACCGGGCCAGGACTGAGCACCGGTGTGGCAGGCGACTCCGGCCATGTAAAGGGGCAACCCACCGGTCCTTTAAATAACAATGGTGGGGGAACAAGTTCAGGCCATGGAGCGGGGCAAATAACCGGGCCAGGACTGAGCACCGGTGTGACAGGCGACTCCGGCCATATAATTATCACGGGAGGCTCCGGGCTGTCGAGCGTCACGGGAGACTCCGGGCTGTCGAGCGTCACGGGAGGCTCCGGGCTGTCGAGCGTCACGGGAGGCTCCGGGCTGTCGAGCGTCACGGGAGGCTCCGGGCTGTCGAGCGTCACGGGAGGCTCCGGGCTGTCGAGCGTCACGGGAGGCTCCGGGCTGTCGAGCGTCACGGGAGGCTCCGGGCTGTCGAGCGTCACGGGAGGCTCCGGGCTGTCGACCATCACGGGAGGCTCCGGGCTGTCGACCATCACGAGAGGCTCCGGGCTGTCGATCATCACAGGAGTCTCCGGGCTGTCGACTATCACGGGAGTCTCCGGGCTGATGAGGCGCACCGACGGTCTGGTGCGTGTAGCCGGCACTGGAGGTACCTGGCTGGGCACACGCACTGGAGGTCGAGTGCGGGGAGTCGGCACGGGACGTACCAGACTGGAGAGGCGCACTGGAGGCCTGGTGCGTGGAGCCGGTACTGGAGGAACCTGGCTGGGCACACGCACTGGAGGTCGAGTGCGGGGAGTCGGCACGGGACGTACCGGACTGGAGAAGCGCACTGGAGGCCTGGTGCGTGGAGCCGGCACTGGAGGAACCTGGCTGGGCACACGCACTGGAGGTCGAGTGCGGGGAGTCGGCACGGGACGTACCTGACAGGCTCTGGCACTGGTAGCCTGGTGCGTGGAGTCGGCACATGTGGCACAGGACTAATAACACGCACCTCAGGGCTAGTGCGGGGAACAGGCACAGGACGTACCTGACTGGAGACGCGCACTGGAAGCCTGGTGCGTGGAATCGGCACATGTGGCTCAGGACTAATAACACGCACCTCAGGGCTAGTGCGGGGAACAGGCACATGACGTACCGGACTGGAAAGGCGCACTGGAGGCCTGGTGCGTGGAGTCGGCACTGATGGCACCGGACTGGTGACACGCACCTCAGGGCGAGTGCGAGGAAGAGAGTGGTACTGGCGCGTCCTCCTCAAACCCAGACCACCCCCATAGCCCCCCCCCCCGAAATTTTCCTGGGGTTGACTACGGGCTCCGTTTCCACGATTACGCCTTTTCCCTCTCTTCTCCTTAGCTCCAGTATAACGCTGCTTGGTCGGGTGGTGGTTCATTCTGTCACGTTCGGGTGTGTAGAGAGACCAAGGCGCAGCGTATCGATAGTTCGACATGTTTATTGAACTAATAAACTATACAGGTGCGAACTATACAAAATAACAAATAATGAAAAGGAACACACGTAGCACAACATGGGACAACATACAACAATGAACCACGCCAACGGAGTGGAACACAGACATATAAGTAAGATCCCTAATTAGAGGTAATGCAATGCAGCTGCCTCTAATTAGGGATCCCACACACAACACCACACAGACGTAGAAATAATAGATCTGCCAGACTCTGACCATAGAAATATAGAGAAGCAAAGCTTCTCTATGGCCAGAGCCTGACAGATCTGGCAGATTCACTATACACCATTTTTCTTTGTAAATTATGTTGAGTGTCGGAGTGTGCCCCTGGCTATCTGTAAATTAACAAAAACAAGAAAATTGTGCCGTCTGGTTTGCTCACTCACATTTTGGCGCCGCCCTGAGTGGTCGCCTGTTAATTAATTGTTGTTTTAGTTCGTTTCTTTCGTCTATTTTCTTTAGTTTTATTTTTTATTTTGCTACAGTCGAACTATAACAGTTCAGGATTATGGATTTTATGGATTTTATCGCAGCTGAACGTCGACAGGAGTCGTCAACTGTTATTGTTTACAACAGAGCCCAGCTCCTGGATTTAGCCCACGCAGCGCTGCTGCTCCCCAGGGAAAAGTTTGATATTCCGGACGAATTGAAAAGACGACGCCGTGGATGTAGGGCGGGATTGAAATGTAAGGCAAAGCGGAGGAGGTTCAAGTACAAGCCGGCTATACCGTCTATTATTATGGGCAATGTTAGGTGTCTACATAACAAGATGGATGAGTTGGCGGGACTTGTTCGTGGACAAAGGATTTATCGGGAAACGAGCCTAATGTGTTTTACTGAGACTTGGCTGAACGGTAACATCCCCATACAGAACGTCACTATCGACGG
Organism: Thymallus thymallus; assembly: GCA_023634145.1. Taxonomy (NCBI): domain Eukaryota; kingdom Metazoa; phylum Chordata; class Actinopteri; order Salmoniformes; family Salmonidae; genus Thymallus; species Thymallus thymallus. The sequence goes on from CM042386.1 coordinate 9,373,246, forward strand.
TTTCCAGACCATCACAGCGGACAGGGATCGCGTCTCTTCCGGTAAGAGTAAGGGTGGTGGGCTGGCTTTATTAGTTAACAACAGATGGTGTCATCCGAAACATATTACTCTTAAGGAACAGTTTTGTAGCCCGGACATTGAACTGCTAGCCGTTAGCCTGAGACCCTACTATTTGCCGAGGGAATTCACGGCGGCCATTGCTGTTATTGTTTACATCCCGCCCTCTGCTGACGCAAACGCAGCGGGTGACGTCATCCACTCTGTTATCGCGAGGTTACAGACAGCGCATCCCAGTGCTTTTTTTGCAATTTCGGGGGATTTTAACCATGCATCTCTCTCTTCAACGCTGCCCACGTTCAAACAGTTCGTGAAGTGCCCAACCAGGAATAATAAAACTCTGGACTTGTTATATGCTAATGTGAAGGATGCATACAACTCCACTGCACTCCCTCCCCTCGGTAGATCGGATCACAACCTTGTCCACCTCACCCCACTCTACAGGCCTATGGTCCAACAGCAGCCTGCAACCACCAGGACTATTAGGAGATGGTCCCCAGAGGCGAATGAGGCCCTACAGGACTGCTTTGAAACAACAGACTGGGATGTGCTCTGTGAGGCTCATGGGGAGGACATCGATGGACTCACTGACTGCATAACAGACTATATTAATTTTTGTGTAGACAACACTGTACCCACCAGGAAGGTACGCTGTTTCCCAAACAATAAACCCTGGGTCACCAGCGACCTGAAGGCCCTGCTGAATGAGAAGAAGAGGGCCTTCAAGGAGAAGGACAAGGACAAATTGAAATGCGTCCAGAGGGAGCTGAAGTTGCGGATTGCGGAGGGGAAGAGAGTGTATAAGGAGAAGATGGAGGACAAGCTGAGGCAGAGCCAGGTGAGAGAGGTGTGGAAGGGTATGAGAAATATCACTGGCTTCAAAAAGTCAAACAGTGGGCAGACGGAGGGGACCCAGGACAGAGCCAATGAGCTGAACCAATTTTTTAACAGGTTCGATACTGGCCCTGTCCACCTCCCCTCCAGCTCCCCAGACCACACACCCTCACGGCTATCCCACCCCCACTTTGCTCACAGCACCTCTGCTGAGACAATCAGTGACCCCACCTCCGCCCCTGCCCCCCCTGGACTGATCCTCAACACCCCCCTTCCCCCCACCTCCCCACCTGGGCTGGCTTTCACCACCAACCAAGTGAAGAGAGAGCTGGAGAGACTACACCAGTGGAAAGCGGCGGGCCCTGATGGCATCAGCCCAAGGGTGCTGAGGGTCTGTGCTGACCAACTGTGTGGAATACTCCAGCGTCTTTTCAACCTTAGCCTGAGCCTAGAAAGGGTCCCTGTGCTGTGGAAAACATCCTGCCTCGTCCCAGTGCCCAAGAAGGCACACCCCACTGTCCTGAATGACTTCAGACCTGTAGCGCTAACATCCCACATCATGAAGACCCTGGAAAGGTTAGTCCTCGCTCACCTCAGACCCCTGGTGTGTTCATCAATGGACCCCCTGCAGTTTGCATACCAGCGCAACATCGGGGTGGATGATGCAATCATCTACCTTCTGCAGAGGGCCTACTCTCACCTGGACAATGCAGGTTGCACTGTGAGGGTCATGTTTTTTGACTTCTCCAGTGCCTTCAATACCATTCAGCCCCTGCTACTGGGTGAGAAGATGAGGAGGATGAAAGTGGAAGCACCCTTAGTCTCCTGGGTCACGGACTACCTGACCGGTAGGCCACAATTTGTGCGACTACAGAGCTGTGTGTCAGAACGGGCAGTTAGCAACACAGGGGCCCCCCAGGGTACGGTCCTGTCCCCCTTCCTGTTCACCCTCTACACCTCAGACTTCAGATATAACTCTGAAACATGCCACCTACAGAAGTTCTCGGATGACTCTGCTATTGTAGGGTGCATCAGGGGTGGGCAGGAGGAGGAGTACAGGAGCACAATCAGTGACTTTGTGTTGTGGTGTGAGCAGAACCACCTTCAGCTCAACATCAGCAAAACTAAGGAGATGGTGGTGGACTTCAGGAGAACCAAGGCACAACTGACTGCAGTCCCTATAATGGGGATGGATGTGGAAATGGTTGAGTCATACAAGTTCCTGGGTGTCCATATGGACAACAGACTGGAATGGGCTGGTAACACCGGGGCCCTGTACCAAAAGGGCCAGAGCCGACTCTACTTTCTGAGGAGGCTCAGGTCCTTCAACGTGTGCAGTAAACTACTGCATACCTTCTACCAGTCTGTGGTGGCCAGTGCCATCTTTTTTGCAGTGGTGTGCTGGGGTGCAAACATCAAAGCCGGTGATGCTTCTCGGGTAAATAAGCTGATCAGGAAGGCTAGCTCTGTCCTGGGGATGAGCCTTGACACTCTAGAGGAGGTGGCGGAGAGACGGATCCTGGCCAAACTGCTGGCCATCATGGACAACGTCACCCACCCTCTGCACGCTATGGTTATGACGCAGAGGAGCACTTTCAGTCACAGACTGATCCCACCACGGTGTGCCAGAGAGCGCTACAGGAGGTCCTTCCTGCCGGCGGCTATGAGACTCACCGGGGTGCCGTGCCGTCGGCAACATAGATCTGGAACTGTTGGGGTGCTAGGACCTAGTTTAACAATTATGCATCCATCCGTGAGTAACTCTGGTCCGTCAGCACTCATCCACTCAGGACCTATTTATTCATACAGGTCTGTATATACATACTCATGTACAGTTGTTATATTATATCACATGCAATATTGTAAGTAATTATTGGACGTAGGCATTCACTCAGGAATGCATATTAGTATCCTGCCAGTTGCACCTTTTCTCATTGCTTTTAGTATATCGAATGTGCAATAAGTGCAGTTGTCTGTAATTAAACCCTGCGCACTAAGGACTGTATTTTAAGGGAATTACTATCATTACCCCAAATGATATCATACACACATTTAGCTATTAAAGTATCTCTTCCTGTACAGTTTGTGTAAACATGCAAGTATTCACTTATCTGTAAATATAACTGTATACCTAACTGTACAGCTAATTTAACCATGCAAGATTTTCACTTACCTGTTCATTTACCCAGTCTGTCTATTAAGTAAACTATTTTACCCTCGCTCATATCATACGCATTAGCTACTGAAGTATTTCTCTGCCATCGACCTGTATAGTATAGTTAACCATCCAACATCCACCAACGTATAGTGTACATATTCAGCCAACCACCCATACTATGCAATGTCCTTTTTATAGCTTTTTTTTGCACTCCAGATATCTTGTATTTCTATACTTTTTCATACTGCCGCTCTATGTATCATGTACCGTGTATCTGTCTTGTGTATTTTCGTTGTGGCATTTTGCACCTGCCCTGTGTTTTGTTGTAGCTGCTTGACAATGAAATTTCCCCCCCGGGGATCAATAAAGTACCTATCTATCTATCTAATATAAGCAACTTTATATGATTTATACTTTTACTTTTACTTTCGATACTAAAGTATATTTAAAACCAAATACTTTTAGACTTTTACTCAAGTAGTATTTTACTGGATGACTTTCCCTTTTACTTTAGTAATTTTCTATTAAGGTCTTTACTTTTACTCAAATATGACAATTGGGTACTTTTCCCACCACTGTCAGACTTTGCAGAATTTCCCTCCGTTTCACAAATGTCCTCTGATATCTGCACTATTTCATACATCAGCGTTGACCACAACAGTCCATAGCAAGCGCCTGAAATCCTACACAAGATCCATACACCTACAGTATAATGAAAATATTTTATATATTTTGACTTCATCCCAAACTGTAAGAAAATCAGAGGGGGAGACAGAGTAGGAAGGGTGGATTGAACCCAAGTCTCCGGTATGGTTTTGTATATGTGACATGTCCGCGTTTGTTACCACTTGACCACAGCTCTGCACATCAAATCAAATCAAAATACATTTTATTTGTCACATGCGCCAAATACAACAGGTATAGACCTTACTGTGAAATGCTTACTTACAAGCCCTTAACCAACAATGCAGTTCAAGAAAGAGTTAAGAACATATTTACCAAATAAACTAAAGTAAAAAAATATAAATAAAATAATAATACATTATGAAAACACTAAGTATAAACTGAGTGTGCCACAGTCGATCCATATTCATGTGACCTTGACACCCTCTATCTAACCCATGCGTTCCTGGCTCTCCTTCCCAGGGATCTCAGTGTTGGTGGCTGTTAGTTCATTCAGCAGGGAGGCCCTGACCGGTTCAAGGATCTGTAACTAAATAATGAGCCGTCCCTATAAAGCGGAGCAGGGAGAGTCAGAGCATCCTCGGGATTTTCTTGTTATTCAATCACACTTAAAAATGATGATTTCCATCAGCGTAGCCCCGTGCTTATGAACTGCCTATGGACTGATATACACAGCAACAACTGACGCATCAACACATTATTTTCTATTTCTACTATGATATAAAATGCTTTATATATGGGCCATTGAACTGTCAGCCCTGTGCAGACTCTGTCACGATGAAACACGTATCCTCTCTTCTGGTACTGTCCTTCAGTGGCTCGCTTTTAGAGTCAGGTCCAGGAGTGGTTGATAAATCATAATGTCTGTGTTCAGATGGACCTACAAATAGTACTGATAGCAGATCTGAAAAACCAATGATCAATCAATGGGAAATAGGATTACATTCTTAGGTAAAGTGTTTATTTTTAGGGCAATCTCTGTAGAAATGGTCCAAATAGAGAGATTCAAGACCTTCATAAGACATACAGTAAAATAGAAGGATTTATTTCAAAAGGAAATAGTAAAATAGTAGTGTACTGGGAAAGATGGGTTAGTCTGTGGATATCTGAGGGTTGGAATAAAGATTAGAGTGTACTGTATATGTTAGTGAAAATAGCTATAAGTAGCAGTAGAGGACGAATTGTTAGTTTACTCCAATCAGGGAAGGGGAATTAAAAAAAGAAGGTCCAGTCATCTTTGACAGAGGGGATCAAGCTGATTCTATACCAATTTACAGAGGCCAGGTTATCAAGGAAGGCTTGCGCATTTTCAGCAAGCATCTATGACAAATCAGAAACAGCCATTACAAACACAGGCTGTCATACCTTGTGGGACTGGTAATAATATGAGAGAGATTCAGGGAGTCCCGTTGTTTTAAGACTTGGTCAGGTGGTTAAAGTATGTCCCAGATTAGGTCACCTAGTAGGACAAATAAGGGTCCAGGAGAGAGCTTAGGGCAGGTAGGGTACAGGCCAGTGCTGATGGTAGACAATAACACCCAGCAACAGTCAACAAAGAGCTATTTGAAGGCTTATTGCTTAAAACCAGCAAATCAAATTGTTTGGGGACAGACTTGGTGGAGACAACCGAGCACTGAAGGTGTTCCTTGGTAAAGATTGCCACTCCGCCATATTTGGAAGATCTGTCATGACGAAAAAGGTTATAACCAGAAAGGCTAACGTCAGTGTTCAGAACATTCTTCCTTAACCATGTCTCAGTAATGACCAACACATCTGGATTGGAGCTGGGAACCCACACTTTCAATTGAAACAATTTAGATAATAAGCATCTACTGTTAACGTGCAGGGTTTTACGAGAGCAGAAATCAGTGAAGCAGAAATCAGAGCTCAAGTCAGAATTGGGGCTAGCAACAAGGTGTACATGCACATTTCCAGATATCATGAGCAGTAATACAGTCAGGGCATGGTAGAGGGCAGGGAAAGCTTTGCAGTGTGGATATTTAATGACATTTGACTGTTCATCAGATAGCAACAAGATCATATTGTACAGCAATTTCATCAGGTAACATGAATACAAAGCCTGCGAGAGGTGGTTAGAATAGGATACGAGGCCAAGAGTCTGTATAACCGATAGCGAGCCAGAGTCGGGAATGTGGGAACAAACATCATCTGTGCAACTGTCAGGTAAACGAGCAAGTTCATAGTCAACGTCAAACGTGCAGAAGTAGTGGAGCAAATAACACAAAGCACAAGAAAATAATTAAACGACTTGGGGCTGGAAATTGTAAGTTATAAAAGTCTGAGATAAAATAAATAAATAGTAGGCCTACTCTAGTTAGTTCAAGCGTTTCTGAGTAAAGCTCACATAATAAGATTCACAAGTTAATTAGCCTACATAAAATTCAGATCAGACTAAAGTCTGCGGTATGTGCGCATATGTATGTGTGTGTGTGCTGGAGGCAAACGAAAGCTCGGGAGAGAGGGGGGAGTGTAGCGGGGGTACCTATACCAGACAGGGTGAGAAAGATCGCGGATGCGGTGGATTGAGACGCAGCCCATGCAAAAAAAAACAGATATCTCTCGCTTAAATTGAAATTTTTTTTGATTATGTTACTTAGATTGACACAGGGGTGCATCAGGATTTTAAAGAGACTCACTAGCCAGATAGTGTATGCACAGTACTACTGGGTGAGCAGACGCAGGCATCCAGCCCTACAGGAACATTAGCACAACGAATAAGCCCCAGTTCAAAAGACTTCACTGGAGTACTTTACTTAAAGCACATCCAAACCTCATTGAGGCCATATCCTATCCTGTGAGACTGATATATCTGAGAGGACATTGTCACAAGATGGCCGCTGAGTCACTGCAGCGATGCATCATAGGCTGCATTAGGACGATTCACCACCAGGGTAAAGTTATCATTGTCTCCAATCCGTGGCAGAGTTAATTCCACTAATACGGCTGAGCGGTAGCAGAGTGATTCAGCCTTGGTCACATGACACAGAGGAGGGAAGGGGAGCGACCGTAGCAACAACAAGAGTAATCCCTATCTGGGATGGGTGTGTGACTCATTGACCACTATTACCCCTTTTCAACCAAAAAATAACTGGTGCTGGTTCAAAGTTGGTTGTTTGTTTTTCCACTGACTAGAGAGCCCAGCGAACGACGTCGTTACGTCACTGTGTACGTCGCCATACGTCTTAGCTTTCCCAGAAACGCTTGCGCCAACTTCAAGCATAACAATTACAATGGCGGACTACATCGTCTTTCTGCAAATGTTTCTCGTGGCTTTGCGATCCTATATTGGGGTCAGAAGAAGACGTTTAGAACACATCTACTAGTGCTGTGTTTTTAGCAATGGCGGTCACAACCTTTCCCGTCGTGTTGTTGGTCACAATAACCCCGCCCCCAGCCCCCGACGTAAGCATGACGTGGTAAAAGAACGGTTCTAGTCCAGCAAAGAGTTGGTGCCGCTTTGGAACCAATTTTCCTGGCCGAGAACCGGTTCTTTGGCTGTCGAAACACAAAGAACTGGTTCGAGTAGGCAACGGCTCCGAACCGGCTCTCAAAATGCTTTGGTGGAAAAGGGGTATAAGAGACATGGGACATGCCCTCTCACCAAGCCGAGCAACAGTCACAAACAACGAAGAGGCAACACTGGAATAACCCGAGTGCAGTTGTGCGTGGATAAATCCACACGGTACACACCAAGTGCTGTAGCGATCTCCCATGTAAAGGTCACCTGTAATTGTGAAAGGCACGCTAGCATGAAGCATTCATGCTTCCACAAAGCAATATAACAGATGTAATCTGTATTGGAAAACCAGTCTACATGCACATCGATCATAACTGGTATTCAGATACTGTAATATATCTGTAGCTGTGACGTATTGTATTGAATCACCCTCAGCTATGTCTGTCTGGCTGCAGCTCAGCACCTCACCCCTTTCATTTACTGTGGAAGCCTCATGTGAAAACTCTCTGTTTTCATGTGATAGTTACTAGTGCTCTGAATGTTTTACTGTACAGGACCTCCCTGGCCTAAAATAGATGGGTTTTCCTCTGAGAAACAATGAAACAAATTATATTTACCAGAAGTAGAGTTCTGCTGTGGCGAGACAGGAACTGAATCACACATTCTCTGCACCGCCACCCTTAATTCCACTAACTCTCCCGCTTCCTCTCCCTCCCGCTTCCTCGCCTCCATTTCCAGGAGAGATCTATGTCTCCGGATTCCCACTAAGACCATGGTTGCTGCTCGAGTCCCTGAAGGCCAGACACCGATGATCACGCCATCGTGACAGGATGTCGCTAAGGTACCAGGCTATACATCAAGCTGATAGGTTAAGCACTACTTATTCTTTATGGCGTCTGGGGCCATGCCATATCATGGCTGTGTCATGTGTTCCTGATGCAACTAGTTACAGCTATGATGGAGCAGAGTTGGTCCCAGAGGACAGGGGAGCATTACCATTACCATGAGCAGTAAAGGGGACCTCACCTGTCAACCAACGACCCTGATACGTCAACGTCTGCGTGTATAGACACATGAAAGCAACAATGCTCCTGTTTATAAGTCTGTTCATGTGAGTTGTCCTATTAAACATGCACTCTGTCACTAAAATAGTTCAAAAGGAAGCCATGGGCAGTCATACAAACATTGTTTTCCCGTTCTGAATCAAGCTAGTTAATAGTAAGCCAATAGTTAGTTGCCACTGGGGGACAGAGCACTTCAGCTGTCAAACACACGTCAACCCATCACATTAAGATTATAATTTGTTTTGGCCGGCCATGTGCCTTTTAAAAAGGACAGCATACGATTCTGTCTGTGTGTGTGTGTGTGTGTGTGTGTGTGTGTGTGTGTGTGTGTGTGTGTGTGTGTGTGTGTGTGTGTGTGTGTGTGTGTGTGTGTGTGTGTGTGTGTGTGTGTGTGTGTGTGTGTGTGTGTGTGTGTAGATGTGTAGGTGTGTGTGTGTGTAGGTGTGTGTGTGTGTGTGTGTGTGTAGATGTGTAGGTGTGTAGGTGTGTAGGTGTGTGTGTGTAGGTGTGTGTGTGTGCGTGCGTTCGTAACCCCTTGTTTCACCAAGCCGCTTTGGCGCTGCAGGTTTGATGGATTGGACAGGACGTCCCCCACCTCTCTCTGTCAACTGTCACAGTGGTTCCCACTAAAGACTACCATAATGTGATGTTTATCCTGATGTTCGACTGGCTGCACTTTGCCCTGGGAAATGATCCAGGACAGATGAGAAATGTTTGTCTCTTCACATGACAACCCCTGTGGGATTTATTAGAATGTCGACCACAGTCCACCGTGACAGATGCCAACTTCAGATCCTGGCTACTTTGAGTTGTCCTCTGATCGTTGGATGATTTCCCCTGCGCATCGTCCAGTTAACCTGAATAGTTCATTCCCCAACATACACTGACTCCCTAAATGGAGGACTATAAACCAAACATGAAGTGGGCCATGTTTCCCTTGAGAAATGTGCTGACTGTATAGATACTGCCAAAAATACTGTCCGAAACAGCATGAGTTAAGGATATGCCTTCTGAATCTGGACAACATCTTATCTCAATTATACGGACTGTGGAGATTGTTTTCTTTTGTTTTACAGTTACAAATGACAATACACCAAGAGGATCTACATTTGACATTTCGTGGGCCGGTGTCAAGATTGGTAGCGTGTGCCAGATCCTAGGTCAGAGGAGATATTGGCATCGTATTCAAGAAAGCCCAAAGGCAATTTGGAGAGAAAACACGCTAACATCTCCAACACAGCACAGCCCATTACATAGTAAGGTCACTAGGTTACACAGATCTCCCCTCGTCTCCAGTGCTCCACTGCCACTCCATAACCAGCCTGCTAAATTGCCCTGCACTCTCTCTGTTGTGTTACAACCATGATTTATGCAGTCCAGTGCTGACTTCCCTTTCATGTCCCTCATTCTAACAACCAAGGAGAGATGATTTGCTTCAAATCAATTCAAATAAATGTTTTTTTTAAGTTTGTAAGAAAATATTAGCAAAACAATAAATACAAAATTAAATAAACTAAATTTAGTCAAAAAGTAACACAATAAAATAACAATAACGAGGCTATATACAGGGTTTAGCGGTACCGAGTCAATGTGCGGTCGGTACCGGTCAGTCCTTATGACTGTGATTGTTAAACATTCATATATAATAATTTGTGCACTTCCTGTACATACGTACTTTTCAAATGTGTCCATTGATCACGACAGTTGATTTTGATGATCAAATGACACAGACAATGACATGACATCTTGTGCTTCCGCCCTTTTGTGTCTGAGTTGATATTAAGTAATTAACATGTACGAGTTCTGTTTAACAAACCTGAGTGTGCAAATTAAAAACATGATGAGCACATAACATGTGATACTTACTAGGGTATTACGCAACTTTACAAAGGCAAAGTATTACTTGAAATTAGCCTATTATTATTATGATTAACTAATCACTTATAGAGTTAGATATAGAATGGCCAATCATAGTATGCACATTTGGGCGTGAATAATATGGAGTTATGTAAGTGCACATACGCATATTATGTGATATGCCTTTTCTCCAACATAGCAATCAGCTTGATACTTGAGCAGGCCAGAATAATAGTGTGGAGGGGAGCCACTTCAATCTGCAATGGATTAGATGTGTCCTGCCAACCTGTGTGATCTACTGTGAGAAAACTAATCTGCCCGTGCCTCCGGGCGGCAACACGCCACGGCTGGGTTGAACCGCCACGATGGACTGGTGACGCTGACGTTTCAACAAGAGCCATGGCCTGTCGGGGAAATACTTCATCCCAATTTGCATGTCAGAGCCGACAGAAAGCTGGGATCAGATTATTGGCACAGCAGCAAGCAGTCTGCAGCGAGGAGGCATTATTTGATCCATATAAGGCCTTGGACACATCTCCAAAACTAAGAGGGGAAATATGAAGAAGATATGATCAGAGATATAGGAAATTTGACATTTCAATCACTACCACTGTCAGGTTTTGAGCGGTGAAGATTCACCGATTCCCTGCTCCTCTCACACACTAATACACAACAGGGGCAAAGTGCAAGGCGAAAGACATTGCTTTCCGTTTAATATCCTCTCACACTGCTGAGAACAAACCATAGCCCAGCCTTTTTGTTTTGCACACACTTGCTAATTGAGTCGCAGGACTGAGGCAAACAGTGTTGTGGTCTAATTATTTTTTATTTTATTTTTTCAGAGCTGTCTGGGAAAAGGTTACACTATTGATAAATGTAATGTCTCCCCCATCTTCTGCTGCACTCCACCACTGCACACAGAAGATCGAGAGTGTGCTTTTACAATTATTCTGTGAAGAGGGATATCATCAACAGAGAAAATACATGTTGTCCTTTTTATTGATTACGGGGCTCCAATCATTAAGGTATTTTCAGTAGGTGGTGGTCCATACTATTTATCCATCATGTCAAAGCTGTCTGTCTTAGAAATGAGAGGTTGCGCTTGAATGAGTTCAGCCGTTGTTCAGCCGTTGTTCTATGACATTGCAGTTTACAGTGGTCATCACTACGGCGAAGGTGCTGCTGCTCACAGTGTTGTTATTTATTCTCCTCATACCACATGTAAAAGCCTCTCCATTGAATCTCCACGCCTGTATGTTAATTAATACAGAAATAGATAGATAGGAAGAGAGAAATGTTTGTTCCATCCGTTCTACTTCTAGGACTACTTGAATTCCTGTGTAGGAATTCCTGAGTGTAGTGAATTCCCCAGCAAAATGCTTCTACTCTATCTTCAAAGCACTATTGATGCTAGGAGAATTAGACCATAGACCTGCATGAGGTCTCTGGAGAGAGAGAGAGAGAGAGAGAGAGAGAGAGTGAGAGAGTGAGAGAGAGGGGGGGTGGAGGGGGGAGGGGGGAGAGACAGAGAGAGAAAGAGAGAGAGGGGGGGTGGAGAGACAGACAGACAGAGAGAGAGAGAGAGAGAGAGAGAGCGAGAGAAACAAAGAGAGAGAGAGAGAGAGAGAGAGAGAGAGGGTTGCAATAATAGGTGCTGGTCAGCAACAGGTTAATCCCAGTAAACACAGTCATCTCCCAGATTCTTGGCCTCCACTGCAACCAATCGATAGCAGAGTGAATGACCCACCAGCAGATTTAAGTGGTCCCAGTCTCAGTGCTCAAAGCTTGGCTTGGGGCTATTGGGAGTGTCACAGCGGCCAGTATTGAATTGTCAGGGGGTAAAGCCACTGAAGAGATTTCACAGATTGTAAGCTACAGAGGGACAATTCTGAGTGAAAATCCCCACACTGCAGCGCAAACCAAGACAAAGAAGAAAGAGAAATAGGAAGTGGATTGTGAGGAGTGTGCGTCCCTCTTCACATCGATGTCTATAGAAAGCAAGAGGAGGGTAGCTGCAGTATACTGGAAAGGCAAAAGGAAGACATTAGGAATGCACAGCACTCCCGTCCCTAGCAACAGTAGCTATCCAGCGGAACAGTGAAAAGCTCCAGTGAATCTCCTGAAGGGGCGTAATGCTTGGATTACTGCAGCTAGCTTGTCAAAGCTCAGTCTCTGAGTGGTTCAATATGCACAGCTAGCTGGGTGATGTCTCGACAATTTACACACACAAACACGCACAAACACATAAACACTGAAAAATGCACACAGGCGTCTGAAGCTGGGGCGCTAGGAGGCTGGAATTGCATGGCAACGACTCCCTTATTCATGTCTCTGCAGCCAGAGGAGAGGAGGAGAAGCATGTTTCTCTATCTATTTGGTTTGCTCTAACTCCTCCAACTCCTCGTTGGGCCTTCCTCCTAAATCGTTAATGCGCCCAGCCATATTCATCAACATATTTGCATGGGATGCCGAATTTCCCGGAGTCCATTAGTTAGTCTGTTAGATTTCTACTGCGTACCATCACACCACTCCAGCTGCAGCTACAGATGAATGTGTCGAGGAGCTGCCAGGCCGCATAAGGAATGCCCTCGGTGTGAGTGATAGTCATTTGGTGATTGCTAATATTTGTCCTATTTCACAAGTATAAATACGCATGTGAATTGGAAATGTTTTTGTTTTTTTGCATATTCCCATGAAATACCCTTAGAGAGATGGATCACAGCCAACCATTATAAACAGCTAACCTAGAGCAATTAGGTTGGACTTACTCAAGGGCACATGTCTTGGAAAAAGTATTGGGAAAAAAAGTAATTTCCCAGTGTTGGAGCTCTGTTGCTGTGTTGGAGCTCTGTTGCTGTGTTGGAGCGCTGTTGCTGTGTTGGAGCTCTGTTGCTGTGTTGGAGCTCTGTTTCTGTGTTGGAGCGCTGTTGCTGTGTTGGAGCTCTGTTGCTGTGTTGGAGCTCTGTTGCTGTGTTGGAGCTCTGTTTCTGTGTTGGAGCTCTGTTGCTGTGTTGGAGCTTACATATCCACAGTTATAGAACATGTTGTTGTAGCTTAGTTATCCATAGTCTCTCTTTCACAATACTATCTAACACTACTGTAGATTCCTAATGGGCACAGGGGCATTATTCATAAAGCGACTCAGAGCAGGAATGTTGATCAAAGATCAGTTTTGCCTTTTAGATCCCAACGAACAAGATTACACAGACAGGGGAGATCAGGTCAGTACTACTACTCAGAGACACTTTATGGATACGGGCCCAGGTCTCAGAGGAGTGTCAAAGCATAGCCCCTAGATGATGGAACATCTCCTGGTTTTATTGATGAGCCAGTACACCATGGTGAGAAAATGAGCCCTGCATATCGACACGGGGAGAGATAGCTAGATCTCCCCCTGTCATCAGCCAAGCAGGGGGTTAGGGACTAGGACTCACACGCCTGACATCACCCATGACACCCACAGATGGATAGGGGGGAGGGAGGGACATCTCCCCAGGAAGAGATCCTTACAAAAAAAACTGATTCCCGTGTGAAAATCACATTTTTTGTTTTCACCGTTCAGCTTAAATTGAACAAATGAAACCATATTTTCACATATATCAACTTTGAGAAACATTTACATGTAAAGAAAACTCCACGTGATATCATAAATTGGACTGGTGGAGTTATGGAAATGTCTGCTCTACCCAAAATTACAACCAACTAATTGCAGCATTTCCACAAAAATGGAAGAGGTAAGTGGAAGTGGGAGAAAGTAAGGAACTTGTCTGTCGGTCCTGCATTAAAGACCAAAATTGGTTGAAGAAAATTGTGATAAATACAAATATATACCAGTTGCATTTAAGGACCCCAAAATTGACAGCTCTGCTATATAAATTGCAAAATGGTTTGGAAGAGATTTTCGATGTACCAATTCCATGGCACATGGTTTATGAATTAGCACGCAAAACAACGCCGGATTCAAAACTTTGAATGTTTCAATTAAAATGATTATACAAAATTCTTGCAACCAATAGAATGTTATATATTATGGGGGATACAATCTTCCCAGCTCTGCAGATTTTGCTGCGAGGAGGCAGAGTCATTAGATCATTTATTTTTGGAATTGTCCATATATAGCCTGTTACCTAGAACTAACGCTGCAGATACTGGGTGATTTGAAAAGTCATAGCCAATCGATCAATATTATAATTATTATTTTAGCAAAAATGTTTATCTTTAATTTACAATCTGTAGAAATTATGAGAATTGAAAGGTTCCGTACTTTTGTGAAGCATCAAAGCAAAGTTGAAAAATATATGGCAAATAGAAATCCAATATGGACGGTGTTAAGAGATAGATGGGAGGGGTTGAATGGAGCTGAAGGGCGGGACTAACAACAAGATAACACATGTAAAACATACAGGGTCTGTAGAATGTGTATTGGTTCAGAGCTTTTGTGAAATAGCACAGTTACAAATATATGGCAAATACAAATCAAACTAGAAATAGAGGCCAGGACTAAAAACAAACAAATGTAACTATTGTAAAATAGATTGTGTCTGTAATATGTGTATAGCATGTATAAGCTGGAAGCAGAAGCTAAAATGTTATTGTTTATTAGTTGCTAGGGTTTGTGAGGGATAATAAAGGAAGGTATATAAAAAAAAGTGTGTATATGTGTATGTGTGTATGTGTACAGTATATACGCATATACTTTATATGTATGAATGTTTATATCTATATATGTGTATATATGTGGGTATGTGTATTTATGTACGCATATGGATATAGAGTATATATTTACCCCAGAAATATATGGGGGATTGGAAATTATGCAGACAATTACATTCATGGAAGCAACAATCTATCCACAATATTAAAGCTGATCCATCGCTTGTAAAGAAAAAAAATAAAAATAGAAGAAAACTTCACATGTGGAATTGCAGATTCACATGTGGGGTTGAAATAATGTTATTCTCCTCACATGTGAAAAGATGGTGTTAACATGTTGCAGTAGCAACGTTTCCACTAACACCGGTGGAATTAGGACGACCACAAGAAAAAAAATGCCCAAACGAGGAACGAAGGGAGCGATTTTAATTAACATTTGCGGAACAGAGGACAAAATAAATGTTTTGGGGGCAGGTTTATAGATCATGTTCAAATGTTAGATTGGCGCTCCTTATTTGCTACATACATTTTTGGCTCTGACCATAGTGAAGCCTCTGGCTGTATCTACGGATGTCATGGCCAGGGCCTGTCAGGAGTACTCTGGTGTTCTTTATGTTGGTTTTGTGTTGGTCCCCAATTAGAGGCAGCTGCATTACGTCTCTAATCGGGGACCCTATTTAGTTTGTTGTGCATATTGGACAGATCCGTGACAATATGAACCCATCGATTCATGGTCAGGCCAGCCGACACCAGAGGCCAAATGGGCCAAATGGGTCAAATGGGTCTAATGGGTCTAATCAAAAGGGTGAAGCTATGGAGGACATCCAGAAGTAGAATAGAGAATGGGAAAAATCACAACGTATTATGAGACCGTGAGGAATCTGAGATTTGGAAACTTCCCCTTTATACACTGTGGATGCGTGACAAACGGCACGATATTCCCTATATAGTGCACTACTTTAGACCAGAGCTTTATGGGGAATATGAAGGGAATAGATGGATATTTGAGACGCAACCGGTGCTAATTCAGGACACTAGCAGGACTGGCAGTGTCATAGCGGCGGCTTGTCCTTGGCAGGAAGAGAACGGAGAACTACTGCACTAATCAATCCTGGGCTGGAGGCTTTCTCATTCAGATAATGCGGACATCTAAGTGATGAAATAACCTTTGAGGCCTTTGCCGTTTGCTGCCAGATTAAGTCTGTGCGCTACCTTACATTAATTCAAGGAGAATTTGCACCATCAACAACAAAATTACACACGCAAGACCATCAATCCAAATCATTTTGCCTATGTGGGAAAAAGACTGTTAGTGGCTCATACCTTCCCTGTTTCCTGAAAGGTATTGTATAAGGATCTAGGAAAGGAAAATAACAGTTTATTTTGGAAAAATACTATATAATTATCTATTTAGGTGGCTGTTTGCAACATTCATACAGTCGGAAGTTTACATAAAGTCATTAAAACTCATTTTTCAACCACTCCACAGATTTCATGTTAACAAACTATAGTTTTGGCAAGTCGGTTAGGACATTTACTTTGTGCATGGCACAAGTAATTATTCCAACAATTGTTTACAGACCGATTATTTCACTTATAATTCACTATATCACAATTCCAGTAGGTCAGAAGTTGACTGTGCCTTTAAACAGCTTGGAAAATTCCAGAAAATGATGTCATGCCTTTAGAAGCTTCTAATAGGCTAATTGACATCATTTGAGTCAATTGGAGGTGTACCTGTGGATGTATTTCAAGGCCTACCTTCAAACTCAGTGCCTCTTTGCTCGACATCATGGAAAAATCAAAATAAATCAACCAAGACCTCAGAAAAAAGATTTGTAGACCTCCACAAGTCTTGTTCATCCTTGGGAGCAATTTCCAAACGCCTGAAGGTTCTACGTTCATCTGTACAAACAATAGTATGCAAGTATAAACACCATAGGACCACGCAGTCGTCATACCGCTCAGGACATGTTGTGGGGGTGCTTTGCTGAAGGAGGGACTGGTGCACTTCACAAAATAGATGGCATCATGAAGAAGGAAAATTATGTGGATATATTGAAGCAACACGTCAGTCAGGAAGTTAAAGCTTGGTTGCAAATGGGTCTTCCAAATGGACAATGACCAAGCATACTTCCAAAGTTGTGGCAAAATGGCTTAAGGACAACAAAGTCAAGGTCTCTCTCTCTCTCTCTCTCTCTCTCTCTCTCTCTCTCCCTCTGTCTCCCTCTTGCTCCCTCGCTCTCGCTTCCTCTCTCTCTCTCACTCTCTCTCCCTCTCTTTCCCTCTACCCCTCTCTCGTCCCCTCTGTCTGTCCTGATTGTTAGTTTGTAGATACGTTACCGACCGGCTACTTCCAAAGTTGTGGCAAAATGGCTTAAGGACAACAAAGTAAAGGTATTGGAGTGGCCATCACAAAGCCCTGACCTCAATCCTATAGAAGGTTTGTGGGCAGAACTGAGCAAGGAGG
This sequence comes from Thymallus thymallus, assembly GCA_023634145.1. Taxonomy (NCBI): domain Eukaryota; kingdom Metazoa; phylum Chordata; class Actinopteri; order Salmoniformes; family Salmonidae; genus Thymallus; species Thymallus thymallus. The sequence continues at coordinate 9,390,501 of CM042386.1, forward strand.
CCTACAAACCTGACTCAGTTACACCAGTTCTGTCAGCGTTATAAACTGTGTTGACTGACACAGCCTAGCGTTATAAACTGTGTTGACTGACACAGCTGAGTGGTGAGTAGCCAAGAGCTACAGGGTAGCCATTATTTAAATTGGCACAGGCGTATTTCACTTTAACTGGACACAGCTAACGAGTACTGAAGCAATACAGCCTGTCATTCTGTGTTTGCTCCATTCCCTCCCTCCCAGCTCCATCCATCCACCCTCTCTATTTAATGAATATGTCTGAGCAAGCATGCTTGTCTAAGACTCACCATGCTAGAGAGCATGCATCAGTCTCCCAGGTACAGGTAGAAGAACCCATGGGAGAACGAGACCCAGTCTAAACAAACCTGTCATATCCAAATTAGATCTGCAAGCACACGGCAAACACGGGAGAAGACAGCTCATGCATTACAGGAGACTTCAGTACAGACGGGCTGAGTGACAGGCCAATATCTGTACAGCCCACAGTCATGGAGGATGGATAGAGGATTCCCCAGACCCCTCATCATAATTATAATCCCAACACCTCAGGTTTTGACTAGTGCAACATAATGGTTAGCTATCAAATTGCTTGCGTTGAGTGCAGTGGTGTAAAGTACTTAAGTAAAAATACTTTGAACTACTACTTAAGTAGTTTTTAGGGGTATCTGTACTTTACTTTACTATTTATATTTTTGACAACATTTACTTTTACTTCACTACATTCCTAAAGAAAATATTGTACTTTTTACTCCATACACGGATATATTCACACCGTGGGCCATATACTGTATATCACAACACTCAGAATACACATGGGGCGTGGAAAGCCACGGGAAGATGTAATGTTTCTGCATCTTCATTCATCGTTAGTGTTTGGCCATTTTCGAGAGATAATGGACATGCCAACTAAACACTGTGAAATAGATGACTTTATCCTCGGGGCAAGCACAGGGACTTCCTCCCGAAACATCTACAGGAAAGAAATGGCACCCTAATATCCCTACATAGCACACTCCTTTTGACCAAGTCCCCAAGGGCTCTGGTCAAGTGCACTACATAGAGAATAGGGTGCCATTTGGAACACAGACAGATAGTAGGGTAATGCACACTAGAGGCATCTCTATCCAAGTCAGCATCCCAAATGGCACCTTATTCCCTTTAAAGTGCACTACTTAAGGAATAGGATATAATTTGTGATATTACCCCAAACCCTCAATGACACTGAAATCTTCAGGCACTGCATAATGAGACACTATATCTAATAATACGCCTCTCTAGAACACAATCATCCCAGTCCTTCATTACATATGTATCTATATAACACAGCCTCCATTCATCCTCTGCTATCCTCTCTCTCTAAGAAGACAGTGCCAGAGTGAGTCGGATAGAAAATCTACCAGAGTGAGTCGTATAGAAAGAAAGAAAGAAAGAAAGAAAGAAAGAAAGAAAGAAAGAAAGAAAGAAAGAAAGAAAGAAAGAAAGAAAGAAAGAAAGAAAGAAAGAAAGAAAGAAAGAAAGAAAGAAAGAAAGAAAGAAAGAAAGACAGAGAGAGAGAGAGAGAGAGAGAGAGAGAGAGAGAGAGAAAGACACATAGAGAGAAAGAGAGAGATAGAGAAAGAGACAGAGAGAGAGACAGGGAAGGAGAGAAAGAGAGAGAGAAAGAGAGAGAGACAGGATTGTAGCTTGTGCGAATATCTTCAGTGCTACAAAGCAGGTTGCAGATTCAAAAGGCTTACATGTGTTTACTGTCCCCTGAATCAATGTGAGTCAGACTAGAGAACAGAGTTCACCCATCATCCAGTCAGACTAGAGAACAGAGTTCACCCATCATCCAGTCAGACTAGAGAACAGTTCACCCATCATCCAGTCAGACTAGAGAACAGAGTTCACCCATCATCCAGTCAGACTAGAGAACAGAGTTCACCCATCATCCAGTCAGACTAGAGAACAGAGTTCACCCATCATCAAGTCAGACTAGAGAACGGAGTTCACCCATCATCCAGTCAGACTAGAGAACAGAGTTCACCCATCATCCAGTCAGACTAGAGAACAGAGTTCACCCATCATCCAGTCAGACTAGAGAACAGAGTTCACCCATCATCCAGTCAGACTAGAGGGGATTATGTAAACATCCTATAGAATTATAGCTCCGGAGGTGTTGGAGAGACACACACATCAGTAAACACACACACACACACACACACATACACACACATACACACACACATACACACACATACACACACACATACACACACACATACACACACACAAACATGTACACACAAACACACATGTAAAAGCACACACGCCCACACACACACACACACACACACACACACAAATGCATGCTAGAAACACACATGCACACACATATGTGTACAGGGAGAAAGAAACAGTGACACAAGGAACAACAACAACAACAACAGATGTGGGGAGGTAAGGTAGGAAGTAGTAGAAAACCAGACATTTTACCAATGTAAACAACAACATTCCTACCAGCAATTTCCCCACATCTGTAATGACAATCTACAGCAATGTGGTAGTAATAAACAAGTTGTGAATTCTCGTCATGCAACATAAGCCCTCCAGTGTAATGAGCAGGGGAGTGAGGAGATGATGGATGCATCTACAGTAGTGTCTGCATGACAGAATCCATGCAGAGTTAGTGGGAATACAGAAGCCGTTCCAACCAGTTGGTAAAGATGATTAAGAAAACAGATGATTAAAGAAGCTCTTTGATTAAAAATAATTCCCAGTATGTAAGGTATGAGGCTAAAACACACAATGAGGATGACATCAAACAGACTCCCTAACGATTGACCATCCCCGTGGATTGAAGATCTCCCTCTCTCCCTCTCTCCCTCTCTCTCTCTCTCTCTCTCTCTCTGTCTCTCCCTCTGTCTCCCTCTGTCTCCCTCTGTCTCCCTCTGTCTCCCTCTTGCTCCCTCGCTCTCGCTTCCTCTCTCTCTCTCACTCTCTCTCCCTCTCTTTCCCTCTCCCCCTCTCTCGTCCCCTCTGTCTCTCCTGATTGTTAGTTTGTAGATACGTTACCGACCGGCTAATGAGACAGTGAGGGAGAACAATGGGTGTTGTTGTTGAGCACAGCCAAGTCACCAGGCTGGCTAAGAACCAGACCAGGGGTGACTACATGACTGCTGCATGCAGTCACCCCGTCACGCCGGGGCCCCTCCCTTTTACTTTTAAGATAACCCAATTACACCCATCTAAGTGCACTTCGCACAGGCTCACAGGGACCCAACGTTGGAGCGAGGTGGAACCACAACATTGATTTTTGTGTCCAACAGGGACAATTAGTTCCGCCTGTTGGCTTAAGATGGACAGATGATTTCCGGTGAAATAGAGAGAGGGGAGAGGCAGAAAAACAAGGGGACACATCTGCTATTCAGCCACTGCCCACAGCAATTCACTCTCCACTGCGTTGGGACAGCGGCGAGGGACCTAAAACAGAGGCATGCAACCAAAACTGCTGAAACAGAGATAATACATGAACCACAGGGCAATGAGACAAAACACATTTTGAAAAATCTACCAGAGTGAGTCGGATAGTGAGATGAGGTAAGGACTGGGGAAGTGGGTTCATACTGGAGTCATGTCATCCTACAATGGTTTTGAACTCCAAAAACCATGTCAATAAGTTGAATGCCAAATGAATACCCTCAAAGGAGTCGATTCTACAAGATATCACAGGAAACACACTTCTGAGAAAATCATCTCATCCACGATGCCAAGAATTGGCATAATTGTTGACAAAATCTAAATCACCAGGGTAACAGCAATTCAGATTTAGATAACAAAATGGGATACAAAACTCTCTCTCCCCTCTCCCCTCTCCCCTCTCCCCTCTCCCTCCCTCTGCTCCTCTGGTGGGAGAGGAGGCAGAGGGGGGAGAGGAGGGAGAGGGGAGAGAGGAGGGAGAGGAGGGAGAGGTGGGAGAGGAGGCAGAGGGGAAGAGTGCTTCCCCTTCCACCCGCCTGCTATTGTGCCGAATGAGGCATACCCCCATCTCTTTGATTATTCCAGCTTTTCAGATCATTGGGAAATCAGGTACCCACTGGGAGGATAATTGGCAGTAATTTAGATGATTTGCCATTCCGATGGAGCAACCGACCCAGCACTTCCAAAACCACTGATTACTCCCAATCAGGGAAATCTCAGGATTATTCTGATCATTTAAAGTTGTGCCAGCCGCACACACACTACACACAAAAAATTTAACATCTAACTTTGGAAGAGCCACGCAGTTTGTTAGTGAGCCAATTACATCCCAGCAGAGCTCACGTTACTGGATCACAATCGCTCCGTTCAGTGTTGTTTTGAAGTGTTCTTTCAGTGAAAAACTTAAAAAGCATCACAGCTGAAGAGATGCAGGCAGCGGCAGCGTGTCTCGGAGCTGTCACCAGTCTTCTGGTTCAAAAGCACAGCGTCGCAGCCCACACACTGAGTACTGCTGGGGGAGAAACAAGCATGCATGAAATAAGTGATCTTAAATGTGTGGAACGCAATGAAGGTTTGCCCTCTTAGCCTGCTGGGAGTGGATGGAAATGATGTAGAGGATGCTTATAAAATAATTTAAATAGCTTCCAATAGTATAGATAAGCTGCTCCCTCTTTCTGTCACAACACTAATGTCCAACCAGGGCCGGCCCGCCCTTTAGGCAAGATTCAGCGATCGCCTAGGGCGGCAGAACGTCCAGGGCCGCCCCTGTGTCCAACTATAGTATTCATGCAGCCCCGGCAGTGCTGCGGAAGCCTTTGGATAAACAATCTTTGGAATCTGGAATGTTGCACAATTAGAGGACTCTGTATGCACGCATGACTGAACGTCGCTTTGGATAAAAGCATCTGCTAAATGCCACACATTATTATTCTATTATACCATGCTCAAGTGTCGGTTGCAACTGGAATTTCATTAGCAATACTATATAGAATTGAACAGAGGACCTTCAGTGCTTCGTTGGCTTCACTGTGTGTGTATGTAATCAAAGAAAGGACTTGTGGACAGTTAGGCGTATTAAGATCATAAAATGCTCATTGCAATGCTTTCATGTCCCACCTGCCATATTAATGCCCCCCATAAAGTGTGGCTATACTCCTCAAAGTGGTACAGTACAACTGAGCGTTCCTAATGAGAGACTGGGTCTGAAGGAAGGACCTTTATCTACTTAAAGAGAAAATCCACACATTTTGCATCATCATGATGACGTGGCCGGTGATACTTTTCTTCTTGAAAGTCCAATATCTTGAAAACTTTACTGCTGACATGCAAAACATTTTGGGTCTGTATCAACAGTGGAACTAATGAAAAGAAAACCAAAATATAGTTTTGGAGTGGATTTTCCCTTTAAGACAAGGAGAGTAAATTGTTGGTTGCTGGTTTCTGGTTATCTGCCTGGTTGTTTCACTTTTCTGTGTCACATAAGATATAATAACTGGGCACCATGGATCCATTTTGAATCTAAAGAGCTTTGGAGGCTGTAAGGTCTTGTTCACATTGACAGTTTGAAGTGACTCAAATCCTATATGATCTGTTATTTTTCCTGCAGTCTGAACAGCCAAAAAGCACATGGAATCTGATATTTCAAAACACATTTCAAACACCCTTCGCAGGTGGTTTGAAGTCAGATACATGTGTCATGTTTCTGAACAGTCAAATCTAATTTATTTTCCCTACTTGGCATATCTTGTTGCTTGCTAGCTACTCTGTTAGCTCTGACAGTTTGACAAGAACATGTGGTAGCTAACTAGCTTGTTAATTGTTTACAAACAAATGAGTGAATGTGCTAGAAGCTAAACAGCTACCTAGCTAGCTAGTTGACTACTGTGACTACTCAAAAATATTCTTTATATATATTTTTTATATATTATATTTGAGGCTTTAAAAGTGTTCTCACACTATGATTTCGAACATTCAAAGCAACTGGGAAACGTCCATGACAGGCATTGTTGTCACCTTAGCTTGCTACATAACTTCTGAGTGATAGGAAGCATGAGCACCACCACTAATCAGCCTGCACCAATGCGCACACACCCGTCGTTACTATAACAACTAGCGTAACCACGTCAGCAAATGACTGCTGTCTGAACACACACCAATCCGATTTGGTCACTTTTAACTTGCCTTTTGGACAGTAAGTAGTCCAAAACGAATTTGAAAAACAAAACTGATTTGAGCATTAAAGCCTGCATTGTAATGCTTAATAGTCACAGACTCCTCACCACTGAAAAATGAAATCACTTCCTGGTTAGGGAGAGTCCATTTTTAGAAGTGAGAGACTTACAGTATAATCCAATAGTGGCCAATTTCACACAGAGTCGCAATAAAACATTAGGCGAGAGGTAAATGGGTTTAAAATGGCTCTGGTCCAACGGGGGGTGATCAATTTCACTTTCCCCAAAAAATTACAGTCAGGAAGCTTTCAAACCTCTGCAATTGTCATATAATACTGCCTATTTATTTTCTCTTCAAAAACAACTAATCAAGGCTCAGCACCAGTGTGGAATAAATACCTCTCTTCACAAGAAACAATACGATTATAGCCCAAATACAATTAAAATGATTGAGGTATTAATTCCACACATTAAGAGGGTGTCTGACTGCCTTTGTAAATTTGTGAAAAGCAAAGGCGTTATATTCAATCTCACTGGATTTACAGTCAGACACCCTCTTAATGGCTGCCGTTCTAGGTCATTTCATTACAATGCGTGTTATTCTATTGAGGCTATACAGCAGGGGTGTCTGCAATCATTTGGTATTAGTTTGTATTAAATTACTTCACAACAAATTCATCATAATCTCAGGTGTCTGATTCAGACTGGGAAAGTCAAATAATCCATTGAGTGTCTCCTTAAAACCTCAACAAGAACTCTCTGTCTTCACAATACTCCCCTTCTTAATGTAATTAACCATTACAAACTCTGCTTCATTCCACTCTTCCACACACCATTATATCGTCTCTCCCTCCCTTTCCCTCCCTCCCTCCCTCCCTCCCTCCCTCCCTCCCTCCGTCACTCACTCATTGACAGTCTAAAACACAGAGATTGTGAACATACCCAAAGGACATCCAGCCAACTTGGCACAACTGCGGGAAGCATTGGTGTCAACATGGGCCAGCATCACTGTGGAATGCTTTCGACACCTTGCAGAGTCCAGAATTGAGGCTGTTCTGATGGCAGGGGTTCAACTCAATATTAGGACTCTAATGTTTTGTACTCTCAGTATATATATGGAATTATACAGTATATTATCTATAGATAATAACCACAAATCTATGGGACAGATGTGCATCATTCCACTTCCTTTTTTACGAATACAAATATTTGCCTTTGCCATTCTAAGGGTAAATGAGAACAAAATGTCCCATTCAAGATTCATCTTGATATGACAAACTAGGCTGACAAAATAATACATCCATGGCATGTGTGACCTTACATCCTGAGGTTCAAATATCATTTGACTCTTACGGGGGGCAGCTCAATTTAGGAGTTATCAGTGCATTACCTTATAAGGTCGTGATTCAACTCACTCTCAGCTTGCTCTGACATTTTGAAGAAAAAAAGGCTAAGCCTAAACGTCTTTTGGGGCCCAAAGGAAAACGATAACAAATCCTGTGGATGTGGCCTTTAAAGAGACGGATCATTCCAGCACAAGAAAGCAACCAAAATGGACTTGAGAGAAGGACTTACTCTTTTCTTATGGCTTAGCTCTTTCTTGTATCTTGGTGTAATTTATCTTCTTTAACTCTGCTAAGGCGGAAGACAAACAGAGTGATAGTGGAGGATGGATGAAAGGGGTGTTCTCTCTCTTTCTTCAGTGGGGGTTTGGGCAGTTGTAAAGCTATGGACTGGACATTCATCAGTTACGTCCCAAATGGGTCCCTATTCCCTATATAGTGCATCATTTTTTATTATACTACATTCTCTCCTTCCCCAGTTCATCCGCCCACTCTCAGACAGTGAGCCCTCAGGCCCTACCTTGTCCTGTTAATCTACTCATAAAGATGTTATAATGTGTCTGTGAAAAGGTTTTGATTACAATGCAAACCCATTCTCCTCTTCTTGGTCTTTTCACCAGAGCTAAGCAACAACATGGAAAATAGATTGTAGACGCCATTGTCACCACAGATTTTCACTTTCCTAATCCAACAAAATTATTATTATTTTAACCTTTATTTAACTAGGCAAGTCAGTTAAGAACAAATTCTTATTTACAATGACAGCCTACCTACAGGGTCAGCCCCTGGTGCAGATTAGGGTTAAGTGCCTTGCTCAAGGACACATTGGCAGATTTTTCACCTTGTCTGCTCGGGTATTCGAACCAGCAACCTTTCGGTTACTGGCCCAATGCTCTAACATTGTACGTTCATGAAAACCGAGCACATACTGTCTATGAACCACAGCATTCTATGAACCAGAGAGCCACAGCGTTCTTACACGCTTCATCGAATCCTAAGAGTTAAACTACTGTAGAAAGCGGTACAATTCCCTGCTTTGACCAACCCACCAAAACCTGCGTCCAGTCAACATTTAGCTTACTAAGTTCTAAGTTAAGTGCATCACAGAAAAATGTACAAATAATGTATACAACAAGCGCTAATGGAGAGCAGTGGTAGTAGACTGTTCACACGGTCCAACAAGTATCATACATATCACATATTAATGTCCCTGCATATTCATGTCCGTTCTCATATAAATTCGGTACCCTGGTCAGGTTTCCTGGAGGGCAGTTCCACAGAATTACGCTTTGACTATGATTTTCTTTACTTTAAAATGTATGCCGAACAAAAAACATTGATTTCAAACCATACAACTCTATGCACAAGGATTACTTTGAACAATTTACATGGAACAAGAACACATTTACTGTTCGGCAGGTAGCCCAGTGGTTAGTGTTGGGCCCGTAACCGAAAGGTTGCTGGATCGAACCCCTGAGCTGACAAGGTAAAAATCTGTTGTTCTGCCCCTGAACAAGGCAGTTAACCCACTGTTCTTAGGCCGTCATTGAAAATAAGAATTTGTTCTTAACTGACTTGCCTAGTAAAATAAAGGTACAATAAAAATAAATAAATAAACTGGAAGAACTGTGCAGATGCAAAGTTTGGCAACAGAATTATGGTACAATCTCCCTCAGTTTCTTACACGACTACGTATTCCAGAAACTCTGTTAAATATCTTAAGATTCAATGATGTCTGCAGAAAGAATGGGCTGTCAGCTATCACATGACACCTTGAGTTTGAAAAAATATATATTTTGGTTATTGAACTACTTTAGGTGAAGTGGATTTACATCCAGTAATGGAATTACAGTAACGGATAACATCATGGATATTAATTTAATTATCTTAGAAATATGTAATAGTGTGCTCTACTGTACTGTATGGATCTCTACTCTACTGTAATATACTGTTCTGTTATGTACTGTACTGTTCTCTACTGTGCTCTATTGTACTGTGCTGTATTGTGCTGTGCTGTCCAAACTTGTGAAACATAAACGTCTATGATTGGTTCAGATTTGGTCCATGGACTTCTGGTGTTGGTTGGTACTCAGTGGGTGAGAATGCTTGTTACAGTAAATGAAAAGAGGGTATGTGGTAGGTGTCATGCTAGGTGTCAGTAAGAGCTGGCAGAGGTGACATTAACTGGAGAGAAAGAGAGAAGAGGGAGAGAGAGAGGGGGAGTGACAGTGAAAAGAAGGGGTTGTCCAGACTATTTTCACAGTCTTGCTTTGACCACCAGAAAACAGAAAGAGAAAGAAAACAGTTCTGAGCTGAACATAACAGTATGCTAGTGAAAGGGATGACGGTAGCAGGAGACCCAACTGTGTTTTGTGACTACTATGATTTCACATTGTAGCCATTTAATGGGAAGAAATTGCATTTTAGATTTTGGTAATAGAATTGTGAGTTTTTATTCATAAACAAACTTAATATTAGTAAAAACACTATAAACACTATAATTGATAGGTATACCTTTACTTGTTACTTCTGTGAACTTTCATTATCCTCCCTCCTCATGAGGGAGAGGAATATACAAACATCTTAAAGATATGTGGGTTTTTGTTAACGGAATTTCAAGGCACAAGGCAATGTTTGTTAAACTTACAGAGGGCAAATAATTTATCCAAAAGTAAATATAAAAGTGATTTACGTCAACATTGCTGTGTTTCAATGTCTTTTTAATACCTTTTACGACTTTCTGGTAGATGTGTTAGTGGGGTAATATTTTATATATATATTTAATCAAAACATTAAGAACACCTGCTCTTTCCATGACATAGACTGAGCAGGTGAATCTAGGTGAAATCTATGATCCCTTATTGATGTCACTTGTTAAATCCACTTCAATCAGTGTAGATGAAGGGTGGGAGACGGATTAAAGAAAGATTTTGAAGCCTTGAGACAATTGAGACATGGATTGTGGATGGGTGCCATTCAGCAGGTGAATGGGCAACACAAATCGATTGACGTATGGTAGTAGTTGCCAGGTGCACCGGTTTGTGTCAAGAACTGCAACACTGCTGGGTTTTTCACGCTTAACAGTTTCCTGTGTGTATCAAGAATGGTCTACCACCCGAAGGACATCCAGCCAACTTGACACTGTGGGAAGCATTGGAGTCGACATGGGAAGCATTGCAGCCAGCATCCCTGTGGAACGCTTTTGACTTGAGGCTGTTCTGAGGCCAAAAGTGGGGGTGCAACTCAATATTAGGAAGGTGTTCCTAATGTTTGGTATACTCATCGTATATACCTCACTTGTGATCCATAATAAGACTATGCAATTAGCCTATTCAAATTATTATCTGACTTAATTTAAAATAACAGAAAAAAACATGTGCAATCAAGTATTATGCATTTAGCTGACTAAGATCAAGGAATGGTCATGAGAAGCGAATATCAAAGCAAGTAGATTTAATACCATTGCACAACAAATAGATCCACATACAAGGTGTAAAGCTTAAGTTACAAGGAAATAAAAACATTAGCAAAACATAACTCTAGGCTTATAGATCCTAAAGTTAACTTGCAAGAAAGCATGAACCAATAAAATATAAAATATCATATGACCTTCCTCCAACGGTCAGGATACAGAGAGAGAACAACAGACCTTCATTCCATCTATACCAGATCTGACATCCAAATCAATTGTTGACCAATCCAAAGGTAGTAAAAAGGAACATATCCAATCAGATCACACCAGCCAACATCTTCTAGGAAGAGGGATCTATGTGTGATGACCTGAGGGAGGGGCTGGTTACCATAGAGACGAGTCAGCATTCCCTAAAGGACATAATTGATCCTTGCATATAGTGTCGTCAGAGTTCACTCTGAACAACTACAAGTATCCACAGAGATCATACATTCATATAGATAGCTTCAAAGTTCTATTCAGGGGACAGGGGACAGGTTTCAGATAGACACCAAACATGTCTGCTATAGGATTATTCTATCACACATTCAATAGTCAGTCTTCTGGATACTGTAACAGAGAGATACATTTTGGCCCCTCAGAGTAGGGAAGGGCTGACTGGTCCTTGGGCATTTTCTTTTGTGTTTTGTTGAGCCACTTGCATGAGATTAGGACAGAGACTACAATGTTTTTCTAAAACCGCCTTTCCATCTGTTCGACCAGAAATCAAAACCTTTGCTTATGCCTAATTTTTAGGATGGAAAATGGTTGAAAAATGTATATATGCCTTAATTTCTCAAAAGGATAAGACTCTTAGCTTTCATTTGACACCCAATATCACATGCTCCTATGAACTTCACATGTTGCTGCTTATGGGTCATTTAAGATGGAAATGCCCTGGAGCGTTCATGAGAATTCTACAAAATACGTTTTGGTTTCACAAGAGCTGAAAATAACCGTTTCAGGGTGTGATGTGCGATAGGCACATTCTACATGACGCTAGCAACCTAGCTTTCTATAAAGGGCAAAAAGTTCCACACGACTCGCACTTGCCTTATACTCTGGTCCTGGATCTTGGACCCGCTACTCACGCAGGTCCAGGATTAGTTTCAGCCCGGGTTAGTTTGCGTTTCACACATGCTTTATAGCACAGATCAGGGTATCAAACGCTCCAGGATGTGGGCCATACAAGGCACATGTGAGCTCAATTTCCTCTCTCAGATTAATTAGCCTCTGCACATACAATGCATAACTCCATGTGTGGGTCTACTGTATACATGCATAATGTTATTACTCACTGTACATACTGTAATTCAGTATGTCATACCACCACTAGAGTATGTCTTTCAGCCTCATGTGTGTACAGTATAATACTCCATCCATATAGCTTATTTCCTGGAGAGGTTGGCAATTTTTTTTAAATCCCTTTTCAAACAAGCCACCTTTGCAGTCTGAATAGTCTCTCCACAGGTATTAGACACATAGCTAGCTACTTGAGAGGGAACAGGTCTTATATCAGGTAGTGGTTGATCCTATGACTGTCATCCTACTAACATTCACCTCTGGGTACAGTGCTATAGAATGGGATGTAGACATTCTTGAAGAGAGGTACATGGCCTAAGCTGTTATACAGTCACTTCCTGGTCTTCAACGCCGGCCTATGGCACTGTAGCACAGAGTAGAAATAGGCCTACACAGGTCAGTCAGTGAGGGAGACAGGCGGGATCTCTACATGTACAAAAGCCTCAAACGTTTGAAACGGCATGTATTTAAGTGATAATGCCCGAGAAGCCAGTGTTATGAGGATATATTGGCATGGGTGTTGTTAGGCATTTTAATGTCATAGATTTAGCCAGTTAGTTTTATCCAATCAGAATTCAGGATTAGACCCACCAGTTGTATAATAAGCATGAGAACATGAAGAGAGTTCTTGCCCCCAAGAAACACACTCCACCAAAGAAACCTGCTCGTCACAATGGAGCATTAGGCATTTGTCTGTATGCTAATGAGGGGTGATTGAGTGCTATTTGAGAACAGAAAATGGGGACAAATGACAGCGTCAATTATGAATCATTCACCGATGAATCCTACTAAAAGGCTTTGATAACCACGTGCCACCACAAGGGTTCCCGTTCCCACCTACTCCACGTCCCTATACCTTTCCCTGACCCTACCTCTTCATAATTGATGACGTTTCTTGCAATGGTTTAAATAGGTACTGTAGGTAGCTAGGCTCATGAAGTACAGCGGTAGTGTAAGTGCGATCATTTTTTCATGGTTCACTAAGAGGCATGGGAGACGGCAGTAATAGCTACCTGTTGATGTGATGAGACAATCACGCCTTAATTGCAGAGTTTAATAGTTGGGCCATGTACCTGATAATTGGAGGCATTTGCCTGCTAAATAGCAGTCATTTTCTGATAATATTCCCTGTGCTGTAATCACTCCAGCTGCTGTGAAAGTCATGTCGTTTTCTTTAAGGTTTGTTTACATTCTCTTTTACCAATCAATACAAATGGCTTCTTGCAATAATTACAGGACATTGCATTTCTCTCTCTCTTTATTTATGTTTCTTTCTCTGTGTCTCTCTCTCTCTGCCTCTCTCTTTCTCTCCCCCTCCTCTCTCCCTCTCAGTACATGGTTCTCTCCAAGACACAAAGGTGAATCATTCTGAGTGAATAGATTAGTGCTGCAGCGAGGTGCATTTGACTGAGTAAAAAGTCTGACAGGTCACATGAGTGATGAGAGTGAAAAGAGGTGCGTCCTGGTGCATCACCATGGAGAGTGCTGCTGCTGCTCTCCCCCGATGGACCTGCAGAGGGAAAGCTGCCAAAGACAGAGTCACTGGGACAAGGAGGTTTTCTTTAGCATGTGACGTGGCTCAGACTCTAGTTAGGTTATAACTAGACCTACAGTAAGAAACAGGACGTTTAATCTCAACCCAAATCTCTTTATCATTGCCAGTCAAGATTAACCACAGCCCGATAGAGATAGGTGAAATAATATCATGAAAGAGGCAGAACATTTTTTAATTGGGACGAGTTTATCTGCGATCTGTACTGAGATGGCTTAAAGAGATCGGAGAGTGTAATGAATTTTGAAACAGCCACGCAGGAAATCACTGCAACCTCGGAAACTCTTTCAATCTCAGCCACATAACTGCCAGACCAAATATGTCAAATTTATGTGGGGCTTGGATCTATAGCCCCGAGACGATTTGTTCCAGGAAATGATCTTGCGTAAGATGTCAATTCTCCTCGTTGCTGAATTCAGGTTACAGAAGAGCCTTAGGCCGCATAAGCTGTAGAAAAGGTCAACTAGCAGAGGCTATACACTGCAACAGGTGGGTCCCTCTAGTCTATATCGATATACTACCAGAGTAGATCACAATACACTGGATATATGGCTTTTGGCTGTGCCGTAAGTTCTTTGACAAAATGTTCATATGTCTAAAAGGGATAGAGTACATACAGTGGGGAGAACAAGTATTTGATGCACTGCCGATTTTGCAGGTTTTCCCACTTACAAAGCATGTAGAAGTCTGTCATTTGTATCATAGGTACTCTTCAACTGTGAGTGACGGAATCTAAAACAAAAATCCAGAAAATCACATTGTATGATTTTTAAATAATTAATTAGCATTTTATTGCATGACATAAGTATTTGATCACCTACCAACCAGTAAGAATTCCGGCTCTCACAGACCTGTTAGTTTTTCTTTAAGAAGCCCTCCTGTTCTCCACTCATTACCTGTATTAACTGCACCTGTTTGAACTCGTTACCTGTATAAAAGACACCTGTCCACACACTCAATCAAACAGACTCCAACCTCTCCACAATGGCCAAGACCAGAGAGCTGTGTAAGGACATCAGGGATAAAATTGTAGACCTCCACAAGGCTGGGATGGGCTACAGGACAATAGGCAAGCAGCTTGGTGAGAAGGCAACAACTGTTGGCGCAATTATTAGAAAATGGAAGAAGTTCAAGATGACGGTCAATCTCCCTCGGTCTGGGGCACCATGCAAGATCTCACCTCGTGGGGCATCAATGATCATGAGGAAGGTGAGGGATCAGCGCAGAACTATACGGCAGGACCTGGTCAATGACCTGAAGAGAGCTGGGACCACAGTCTCAAAGAAAACCATTAGTAACACACTACGCCGTCATGGATTAAAATCCTGCAGCGCACGCAAGGTCCCCCTGCTCAAGCCAGCGCATGTCCAGGCCCGTCTGAATTTTGCCAATGACCATCTGGATGATCCAGAGGATGAATGGGAGAAGGTCATGTGGTCTGATGAGACAAAAATAGAGCTTTTTGGTCTAAACTCCACTCGCCGTGTTTGGAGGAAGAAGAAGGATGAGTACAACCCCAAGAACACCATCCCAACCATGAAGCATGGGGGTGGAAACATCATTCTTTGGGGATGCTTTTCTGCAAAGGGGACAGGACGACTGCACCGTATTGAGGGGAGGATGGATGGGGCCATGTATCGCGAGATCTTGGCCAACAACCTCCTTCCCTCAGTAAGAGCATTGAAGATGGGTCGTGGCTGGGTCTTCCAGCATGACAACGACCCAAAACACACAGCCAGGGCAACTAAGGAGTGGCTCCGTAAGAAGTATCTCAAGGTCCTGGAGTGGCCTAGCCAGTCTCCAGACCTGAACCCAATAGAAAATCTTTGGAGGGAGCTGAAAGTCCGTATTGCCCAGCGACAGCCCCGAAACCTGAAGGATCTGTATGGAGGAGTGGGTCAAAATCCCTGCTGCAGTGTGTGCAAACCTGGTCAAGAACTACAGGAAACGTATGATCTCTATAATTGCAAACAAAGGTTTCTGTACCAAATATTAAGCTCTGCTTTTCTGATGTATCAAATACTTATGTCATGCAATAAAATGCAAATTAATTACTTAAAAATCATACAATGTGATTTTCTGGATTTTTGTTTTAGATTCCGTCACTCACAGTTGAAGAGTACCTATGATAAAAGTTACAGACTTCTACATGCTTTGTAAGTGGGAAAACCTGCAAAATCGGCAGTGTATCAAATACTTGTTCTCCCCACTGTATACAGTATGTCCCAGTATTAGATGACAGGCAGCTGTTCTATGGAATGGCAAAAAATCGTAACAGTGCACCCGCATGATCAGTAATGAGCAATGGGTACTTTACACAGGGTGTTTTTACGTGTGTAAGTGTGATTTTAAAAATTCTCTCTACCAGCTATGATGGACATTAACATTGACAGCAGTTGATTTAGAATCAATCGTGCCACTAGTGTCTGGTGGTTAAAACAACACAGCGAGAGCGGTCCTAACACTGATATATTATACTACCTGATACATCATTCATCCCTCACTGCTTCCGTGCGACAGTTACCACTGCTTCCCTATTCCTTTAAATTAATTGCTGGTGGCAGGATAGTAGTTCTGTTCCACAGCCACTAGAAATACTTAATAAAACGTGATAGGTGTTTTAGATGCCGAATTAACGAGGGGGCGATTCGGAGGGCTTCATTACGGAAGCTGGGAGAATAAGGTGGTAAAGTAAAAAGGTTGCTCTGACTTTGTTGATTACAGCAGGCTACCACTCCGCTACCGAAGTCAGGACCTGCTAGAATAATAACAAACAGCTCTGATAAAGAACTACAGCTGAAATATATTTCCTTGGGGAATGAAAGGTGCTGCTATCAAGTGGTAATGTATGGATATACTGTGAGACTAATTGTTCTTAACTGCCCTAAATGGGAAAATAATAACGCCACAATTTCTCTCCTGAAGAATCAAATAAACTCCCTTAGGTGCTGAGAGACTTTCCCAACACGGCACATTCTGTATCCATGCAAAAAAAAATAATGATTGAGATTGAGCTCCAGTATCCTCATTAGGAGAAGCTCTTATCCAGAGTGACTTACAATAGTGAATGCATACATTTTCTTCTTTTTTCGCACTGGTCCCCCGTGGGAATCAAACCCTCAACGCTGGTGTTGCAAGCGCTATGCTCTTTCAACTGAGGCCCTCTACAGTCAACACATTTCCACACTGTGGTCCGCAGTGGCTAAGAGCAGAGCAGCGCAGGGCGGCGCCAAGGTGAAGTACACTCAAAAATAAACATTTGCCCTCTCGGATAGTTGTGGCCCATGCTCTCCCGACTCCAGTTTCCCTAACTAGCTGTTATCACTACAGCCAGACCTTAACCCTGCTGTGGTTTAAAACCCCTCTCCTTCCACCTCTGTCACTACTTGCTACATGGTGCTGAAAGGGAAAAAAAACTCTCACAGTAAATTGGCTCAGTTCCATTTTCTAATTTTAAATGCTTTATTGGGAACCAGCCTCTTCCCTGCTTGATCCACTTCACCCTACTTGCTTGGGAAATGGCAAGCTACTCCTACAAGTCTGACTCAATGCTTTAGCAGGAAGTACAACAGCACTGAATGGCAATCTCAGTTCATCTCTGCTATACTAAGACATGAGAGATTGCCAACGGCTGATAGCATGTGCTATATGATGGCGTAGTCAGCAGGATCTAATAGACATGCAGTCAATGGGTGCCTATCATGTGAGCAGATCAGCACAGAGAGAGAGAGAGCGATGGAGCGAGACAGAAGTTAAGCGAATGAACAAAGCGTGCCATGGGAAGGCACATCAGTGGGACAGAGGATGGTAATTTGTCTGCAAAAGACCGAGCAGCGGGAGCCATCACTCACACCGGAGTTCTCCATCATTTGATTCCCAGGTGTCTGAAGGTTATTTTATCAGGTAACAGAGAAACACACACACAACCGTCCTCACACAGCAGGCCTCCGCTTCTGCGAGCCCGAGCTGCTTGCCAGGCCGCCCGAATGCATTTAAATCAGTGTTTGTATCAGAATTCCGGGATATGAGTCCACAAATTAATTACCCCGGATGGCTCCGTTTAACCACGGTGTGCAGCTAATGGATTAACTTGAAGATGCAACCACGTCAGTATATCTTGTGGAGATAGAATCCTTACTCCAGCTATGCATCTCCTTTCTAAATTGCACCAGTCCACTAGAATAAGTCATGGCGGCACCATGATTAATTCTGCCCAATTGTTTCCTCTGTCATAAAATGGTGTCTTTCATGCATTGCCAGCCAGCACTGACTGATGTGGGTTCAGGGTTGGAGCTGGCTGACAGCTGGGTATGAGTGATTCTCAGAGCTCACTGTAGAAACACCACAGAGAGAAAGAGAGTGAGGGAGAGGGAGGGAGGAGGAGAGAGGGAGATCAATCTCATCACTTTGTGATCCCGGTGTTACACTATCTCTGGTCCCATTTGAGAAGTTGCACTGATGCAACTGCACATCGAAGATGCGAGTCTCTCTACCTTCACAGGGAGAATAAGAGTAGGCGTAAGTCTTCTCTGCTGTAGCCCTATCAGTTGTATCCATTGTATTGTACTTATCCATTGAACTCCAACTGAATAGGTCACCTTCCAGGAGAGACAGGTGAATGTTCTTCATAAACACTCCTCTCATCTGCTTGGCCACTAAAGAGGTCATGTCAATTAAATGCTTAAAGCCTGGAGAGAAAATGATTTCTGTTTTGTTTTCTAGTGAGATTAATATTCATGTGGTAAATAATGGAACCCAACCAGCGAATACTGCTCTGACAATGAGGAGGTAATAAAATCTCTCTATGAACTATAGCAATCATTCATTCAGCGGAGGATGCCAGGGTAAAATTATTGTTTTTATACTAAAGCAGTGGTAATGGAGCTGCTGGTCATGATGAAGAAAATGTAATTAGCCTAGTTTGACAGCGAGAAGAAAACGTTGAGCAAATCTCCAATAATAACACTTCAGCATCAGAGTCAATACAAATATCCGACCATTATAAAGCTCTTTGAGATTTATATTATGAAAAGAGCTATATAAGTTTAATAAATTATTATTATTATTATTATTATAGAAATTGTTCAATGGGTGGAGATGCTGAGTGTGAGGTTCCAATACCAATCATTTTTGCAGAAACATTTCATAGATAATGAGAAATGTAGACAGAAACTTTCAGAAGTAATGCTTGATGTTTAAAACAATAGTTTTATATAAAATAAAATCAAAGGCTTGCTGTAAAATAATTGCATTTTACAAGGATGAAAAACAACTTCTCCCTAAACGCACAATCACCATTATTAACGAGCTGTCACTGTTATAAGAAACACTGATGCTTTGTCTTGTGTTGATGTGTTTTCAAACAAGCTGAATCAACTTTACTGCAATGAACAAATGTGTGTGTGCGTGTGCGTGTGTATGTGCATATGTCACGTTTCTCTGCTAATTGGTGTTGTGAATGATTCTGTATCCGTGGGCAACAGTGGCAGGAGGGGGTATGGTAACACATGCTTTCCTTGTCCTCAAGCAACACAATCAAGGATGAAACACTGCTTAACACTTACCATGAACAACACATAGGACTATATGTGCCTCCAGTATCTTCACTTGCATTGGTTATTCACCCCTACAAGATTCCACCAATCATGTTACTCTAAAATGTTGAACTAAAAACACAGGGACACAGCACTAGGCAGATGGTTTCTTATTAAACTCCTTTCGTATGTGAACAAAACGTAATGGGCACAGGCAGGGGCGTCATGAACCTTTTATTTTATAGAGGGGTCACGAAGTACGTATGGATGGGGGGGTTGGAGAATTTTGCATTTTTCAATCACCTGAAACATATTTTTCCTGCAATCCAGAGCTATAATCATTATGCCTAATTCTATGTAAAATAAATGATATGTATATTATTCCGCACAGGTTATACCTATTTACCTGTTCAATTGTAATTTTAATGAGGGTGTTATTTCAATATATTATGCTAACATGCCTAGGATATTACATCCACATTCCAACACAGTACATGGGATCATGACACGCATCATCACTACAGGCACATATCATGGCATCATAATTAATACACAAATATTAATTGTGGTGCCAGATTATATTGAAACCAAGTGTCAGGCTCTGGCCATAGAGAAGCTTTGCTTCTCTATATTTCTATGGTCAGAGTCTGGCAGATCTATCATTTCTATTTCTGTCTGGTGTTGTGTGTGTGTGGGATCCCTAATTAGAGGCAGCTGCTATGCATTACCTCTAATTAGGGATCTTACTTATATGTCTGTGTTCCACTCCGTTGGGGTGGTTCATTGTTGTATATTGTCTCGTGTCGTGATACGTGTGTCTTTATATATATCATTTGTTATTTGTATAGTTCGCCAGTTCGTATTAATAAAGATGTCGAACTATCGTTACGCTGCGCCTTGGTCTCTCTACACACCCGAACGTGACAGAATGAACCACCACCCGACCAAGCAGCGATATTCTGGAGAAAAGGAGAAGAATGGAAGACATCGGCGTAATCGTGGAAACGGAGCCCGTAGTCAACCCCAGGGAAATTTCGGGGGGGGGCTATGGGGATGGTCTGGCAAAGAAGAGGACGCGCCAGTACCACTCTCCATGTGGAATATGACGATGCCGAAATACAAGTGGGGGGCGCAAAGCAAGATGGAAGAGAAGGAGTTAGAGGCATATTATGGAGGCATATTAGAGGAGATGAGGCAAAAGGAGGAATATTTGGAGAAATATTTTGGAGAAGTTCTGGAGGAAATGTGGGAGATAGCAGAGGAGGTTGAAGAGGAAATGTCGGAATGGAATAGTCCGTGTCCAGTCACCTACTCCACTCCCGTGACAGAGCAGTCCGCTTTACCGGTGCCCAGTCGGGGTCCGGCCGTCTGCTCTACTTCAGTGCCAGAACAGTTCGCTCCACCGGTGCCCAGTCTGGGTCCGGCCGTCTGCTACACTCCAGTGCCAGAGCAGTCCGCTCCACCGGTGCCCAGTCTGGGTCCGGCCGTCTGCTCTACTCCAGTGCCAGAACAATCCGTTCCACCGGTGCCCAGTCTGGGTCCGGCCGTCTGCTACACTCCAGTGCGCCTCTCCAGTCCGGTACGTCATGTGCCTACTCCTCGCACTAGCCCTGAGGTGCGTGTTATTAGTCCTGTGCCACATGTGCCGACTCCACGCACCAGGCTTCCAGTGCGCGTCTCCAGTCAGGTACGTCCTGTGCCTGTTTCCCGCACTAGCCCTGAGGTGCGTGTTATTAGTCCTGTGCCACATGTGCCGACTCCACGCACCAGGCTTCCAGTGCGCGTCTCCAGTCAGGTACGTCCTGTGCCTGTTCCCCGCACTAGCCCTGAGGCGCGTGTTATTAGTCCTGTGCCACATGTGCCGACTCCACGCATCAGGCTTCCAGTGCGCGTCTCTAGTCCGGTACATCCCGTGCCGACTCCCCGCACTCGACCTCCAGTGCGTGTGCCCAGCCAGGTTCCTCCAGTGCCAGCTCCACGCACCAGGCCTCCAGTGCGCCTCTCCAGTCTGGTACGTCCCGTGCCGACTCCCCGCACTCGACCTCCAGTGTGTGTGCCCAGCCAGGTTCCTCCAGTGCCGGCTCCACGCACCAAGCCTCCAGTGCGCCTCTCCAGTCTGGTACGTCCCGTGCCGACTCCCCGCACTCGACCTCCAGTGCGTGTGCCCAGCCAGGTACCTCCAGTGCCGGCTACACGCACCAGACCGTCGGTGCGCCTCATCAGCCCGGAGACTCCCGTGATAGTCGACAGCCCGGAGACTCCTGTGATGGTCAACAGCCCGGAGCCTCCCGTGACGGTCGACAACCCGGAGCCTCCCGTGACGGTCGACAGCCAGGAGCCTCCCGTGACGCTCGACAGCCCGGAGCCTCCCGTGACGCTCGACAGCCCGGAGCCTCCCGTGACGCTCGACAGCCCGGAGCCTCCCGTGACGCTCGACAGCCCGGAGCCTCCCGTGACGCTCGACAGCCCGGAGCCTCCCGTGATAATTATATGGCCGGAGTCGCCTGCCACACCGGTGCTCAGTCCTGGCCCGGTTATTTGCCCCGCTCCATGGCCTGAACTTGTTCCCCCACCATTGTTATTTAAAGGACCGGTGGGTTGCCCCTTTACATGGCCGGAGTCGCCTGCCACACCGGTGCTCAGTCCTGGCCCGGTTATTTGCCCCGCTCCATGGCCTGAACCTTTTCCCCCACCATTGTTGTTTCCAGGACCGGTGGGTTGCCCCTTTATATGGCCGGAGTCGCCTGCCACACCGGTGCCCAGTTCTGGCCCGGTTAATTGCCCCGCTCCATGGCCTGAGCCTTTTGCCCCACCATGGTCATTTCCAGGACCGGTGGGTTGCCCTTTAAATGGCCTGAGTCGCCTACCACACCAGTGCCCAGTCCGGGCCAAGTAGGAATGAGGAGGAAAATATCCACTTCGCCGGGGCCGGAACCGCCACCTGCGATAGTTATGTTGTGATGTTTTTCCTCTCTTACCCTTCCCTCATGTTTTTGTGTTTATTTTTCTTGCGGCCGGGAGTCCGCGCCTTTGGGGGGGGTACTGTCAGGCTCTGGCCATAGAGAAGCTTTGCTTCTCTATATTTCTATGGTCAGAGTCTGGCAGATCTATCATTTCTATTTCTGTCTGGTGTTGTGTGTGTGTGGGATCCCTAATTAGAGGCAGCTGCTATGCATTACCTCTAATTAGGGATCTTACTTATATGTCTGTGTTCCACTCCGTTGGGGTGGTTCATTGTTGTATATTGTCTCGTGTCGTGATACGTGTGTCTTTATATATATCATTTGTTATTTGTATAGTTCGCCAGTTCGTATTAATAAAGATGTCGAACTATCGTTACGCTGCGCCTTGGTCTCTCTACACACCCGAACGTGACACCAAGTGTTTCTCTGCATATCTAAGCATGCCTCTTGAGCTATCTGTATCTTCCTGACTAGTGAAACTGTTATTCAGTTCATTTATTAATTGCTTGTTTTTAGAAAGTCTAGCAACCTTGCCAGCAGGCATGCCAGTTACGATAGACTCTAACTTGATTGATAGCCTGAAATGGCTTGGTAACTTTATGAGGTTGGGAGTTTGGGAATCTAGCTGGCTAACTAAAGCCAACTTCATTATAATGTATAGGTGGTTAGCATTACAGAGAAACAACAAAACAGTTTGGTTTAATTTATTCATCAAGAAGGAATCAATAGTCTACATACTGTAGCCTGACCAAATGTACAAACATACTTCCTGTGAGTCCTGCCAATCACAGGCAGCTAAAATCAAATTAAACACTGTGTGTGTCACTCTACACTCTCTCTCCTCCTTAACTGACGATACTGTCTGCACGCACTAGAATATCTACTGTCCTACCTAGCATACCTTTGCTCCGTGGTGCATCTTGGAAGGTTGATCAGGCTGTTGATTATGGCTTGTGGAATGTTGTCCCATTACTCATCAATGGCTGTGAGAAGATGCTGGATATTGGCGGGAACTGGAACACGCTTTCGTACATGTCGATCCAGAGCATCCCAAACATGCTTAATGGGTTACATTGGGCCTCAGGATCTTGTCACAGTATCTCTGTGCATTCAAATTGCCATTGATAAAATACAATAGTGTTCATTGTCCTTAGCTTATGCCTGCCCATACCATAACCCCACCGCCACCATGAGGAACTCTGTTCACAACGTTGAAATCAGCAAACCGCTTGCCCACATGACACATACACGCTGTCTGACATCTGCCCGGTACAGTTCAAGCCAGGATTCATCCATGAAGAGCACACTTCTCCAGCATGCCAGTGGCCATTAAGGGTGAGCATTTGCCCACTGAAGTCGGTTACAACGCCGAACTGCAGTCAGGTCAAGTCTCTGGTGAGGACAATGAGCACGCAGATAAGCTTCCCTGAGACATTTCTGACAGTTTGTGCAGAAATTCTTCGGTTGTGCAAACCCATAGTTTCTTCAGCTGTCCTTGTGGCTCGTTTCAGACCATCCCGCAGATGAAGAAGCCGGATGTGGAGGTCCTGGGCTGGTGTGGTTACACGTGGTCTGCGGTTGTGAAGCCGGTTGAACATACTACCAAATTCTCTAAAACGACATGGAATTATGGTAGAGAAATTAGCATTAAATTCTCTGGAAACAGCTCTGGTGGACATCCCTGCAGTCAGCATGCCAATTGCACACTCCCTCAAAACTAGATATCTGTAGCATTGTGCTGTGTGACAAAACTGCACATGTTAGAGTGGCCTTTTATTGTCCCCAGCACAAGGAATGATCATGCTGTTTAATCAGCTTCTTGATATGCCACACCTGTCAGGTGGATGGACTATCTTGGCAAAGGAGAAATACTCACTAACAGGGATGTAAACAAATTTGTGCTCAACATTTTAGAAAAATAAGCTTTTTGTGCATATGGAAAATGTCTGGGATCTTTTATTTCAGCTCAGGAAACATGGGACCAACAATTTACATATTTTTGTTCAGTATATTTATAATAAAACGTGGGCTTGAAAAATAAATCTGTTAAGTAATTAATTGAACATTAAAAAAATTATAATAATAGTAATCTGAGGGGAGCACATGCCCTTGTGCTCCCTATGGGCATGACGCCTCTGGCAGAGCTAAGCAACAGAGTGTTGTGTTTTAAGTCAGCCAGGGATCTCTCTCTCCTCCCTCTCCACACGATAGGCATCATATCAGCAGCTCCATGGCCCCCTGGGCGTCTTTTGTTTCTATTGCTCTCTGAGAGCGGAGTGGTGTGAATCCCTCCCTCATTACCCATAATCCTCCAAAGAGGGCTGACTATCTGGCGTGGAGGAAAAGGTCAGCAGTGAGTGGGACGTCATCAAGCCGCTCCCTGGATGTGCCATATTGATCTCCTCTGTCCCTTTGTGTCATTAATTGAAAAAGCCCAGGGACTCAACTGTGACCAATTAACAAGCTGCCTCCAATGTAAATGGGAAAAACATACCATCGTGTGCAAAAAACATGTATACTTACATGCAGTTAACATAGATTTTGCTGAACGAGATTTATGCAAATAATGAACAGCGCGTCCTTTGCTGCTATTGACCTCCTCCGGAAGGTCGTGGAAGGATCACTGACTGAGTTTCGATTTCAATTCAACATCAACAGCTGCCAAAACAAGATAAGTGTGCATGTACTGTATGCAACCTATAGACCTCTGGCAAGTAATGATGACATGGTTTACGAGCAATTCTAGAACATCAGAGAGCATCCTTGTATTCAGAAACGTCCGGTGGTCTACGCTTTGAACATAACACAAGGCTAAGGTCAAACATGCTGCTTGTGTTTATTCACAGGGGAATTGACCCCTGCTCAACTCTCAAGGGTAAGTGTTAAAGATGCACTCTCATACTTTTGTATAATTTCAGCCAGTAGTTTTGAAAGTGGTACTCACGGGCCAAAAGTGGTCCCCGTTTTTTGTGTACTGTGTCATCCATTTCGTGTAATATGTTACGTCCTGCATTTGTTTTTGGACTTTGTATGATATGTTACTAATCCAATTCGTACTATATGTTACGGATTTGTTGTGCTTAAGATCATGGAGTGCAACTTTAACTGTAGCTTGATTTACAGAAATTAGCATGTGAATACACAGTGGATACAGCGTTTAAGCTTTAAGCAGCCATTGTGCTTGTTCAGTGTGATAGAG
This sequence comes from Thymallus thymallus, assembly GCA_023634145.1. Taxonomy (NCBI): domain Eukaryota; kingdom Metazoa; phylum Chordata; class Actinopteri; order Salmoniformes; family Salmonidae; genus Thymallus; species Thymallus thymallus. Next base: position 9,415,991 of record CM042386.1, read on the forward strand.
CAATGACACGTCTCCGTTTTAACTCTCCCCTGGGTGGTGTCTTTTCAAAGGTCATAGCTTCTTCAACCCAGAAACAGATGTACAGGGCAATTTCAGTGTTATGGATGTAAAATTTGAACGCAAAATCTTTAATGTCTCACAAAATTATTCCTATGATGTGTGTGTTGTACCTTGAGGGGGAGTGTATACCCCAAAAAACGGACTTCTAAATCTTGGCATGTTAGAGATATAAAGCAAACAAGAGGGATTATGGATATTACATGAAATGGACAAGCTTTCTGGAGAGACTGAACATATTAGTAAAAGTCTGTGAGTTTGTAAGTCTAACGTCAAAACATGGACAGTCAATTTGAAGGCAATGCTTGGCTGAGCAAAAAAAAAGATTATTTTGAAAAGATTGTCATTTCCATGACTACTAAAGAGGAAAAACAACTATTATAGATGTTACACCTTCCGTTATGGATATTACAGTCTGAACATTTTCTTAAAATCTAAACCTGCCATCATCATGATCATCAACAATACAACTCACTATGAGACAAGAAAATGAGGCTACCCTTTTTGAAAGCAGAATGCCTATAAGGGTTTCTGCATATTTGATGTCAATTATGTGGAAATTGCTATCGAGTCCTGCTCGACTCAATACTTCCACCTAGCTTTCTATCCACATAATACACTGCTGCTGCACTAGTTTGGGGAGCCTTGGCTCAGAGCATCAAAGAGGAAGAGATATTTCCTTTAGAATGACCCTCTTCCCATTTAAAAAAAATATTAACTAGCCTAAAATCTGCACTTGAGGTAGGTTATGCTACTATAAATTACTAACCAAATATGGCAAACGGGAAAGGGGAAAACAATGGATTAATACAATTCAATGGCCTCTCACTTACCTTCCTGGACCGCCTGGAAAGGGTTGTTAACCTCGACAAGTTTTATGGAATGTGTTATTTTCTCGCTCTGCAAAATGTCGTCGTTGAGACTGAGGTCTGAGATCGCCAGCTGGAAAACCTCGTCATCCCTCAATGCGTTCTCCTCGAATATGGCACCTGTTGAAAATATGCAATTGTCAACATTACAATATGTGTAAACATCCGATGGCAGAGACGACTGAGGCAGTTGCATTTCAGTTTCAGAGAAATATCGTTCGCCTGACACTTCTGCCTATGTGTAGCCTAATTAGCCTGGGGCTGGGGACGAGGTTAGTTTCAAAGAAACTATATAAAAGATAGCCCCTAATGTGTAGGATAGGCTACAATTTGTCATGAAAGGGGTGATATGACATGACATGTTAAATCGCCTTTTCCTGATATAGGTTTTCAGTGAGGCTTAATTAACATTATCATGAAATGTTCGTGGATGTACATAGGCCTACACATAGATAATTTAATGGGTTGATGCCAGATCAATACTTTTCACTTTCTTTGCCTGTCAATTGTTGAAAATATGTTGAAACTTCAGAACCATGGAGAGCAAGAATGTTGTACCATGTTTTCGGCCTATATAAACTATCTCAGCTCCAGCTCCTCTTATGTACCTTAACCACATAGTGTATCTAGGACCAAATTACCGAAATCTAATCCTTGTTTTTACATTGTGAGACATCTGGCCCTGTATCAGTAGTTAGGAGCCATTTCTACCCACTCATCATCGGCTCAAGTTAGATATGGGCCGGGTTAAGTTAATATAACCTCCCCTACGCTAGACCTAAGACAATATGAAATCCGTGAAAGTTTCACGTTATGACCTGGAATTGTTTGTTGATACATTATCAGTCATTTGAAGACGATTATTGTAAACATGTATCGCATTTTGCAGGTGTGCAGGGAGTTAAGCGAAAAGCCTGCCTTGATGGTTAACTGGTGTGTTCATCTTATTTAGCGTGGAATGAGAAAGACGCATCTGCACATTCTGTTTGGCTTTGAGAACAGATTGGATTCCCGGGGTTCGAGTTCGCTTTCCAACGCAGGGCTGGATAACCAGCGCCTCTACATTATCCCATCACCCCGTAAAATCACTTCACGTCGGGTGTCCGATTTATGAGATCCTCTCCTCTTAAGAAACATACTCCTCGTTTAGCTATAATGATAACTTAAGGGGAGAGGAGATGAGGAAAGAATAGAGTTAAAGGATATAGTGCTAGAGGTGGAAAACTCACTTCATTCACAACTGACTGTCTCTAACGGTTTTACGCACAATAACAACAACCATGATATTGAATCTGTAATAGCGTATATTCACTGCTAGGAGGAGTAACCCCCCAAAACATTGACCGGAATGAAACGGTCACATTCAATAGTGGGCAGTCTTTTGGTTGCCAAGTCCGACCGGTCTTGTTTTGAGGGCTATCCAGAGTTTTTGCGCAGCAGCAGACTGGCCACGGATACCGGCTATGGAGACGGAATATTTTAACCGCATGCGTCAATCCTTTTAAATGAGCATCCATTGTGTTCGAACGTAATGTTGCACCACCCTTCAAATTCACTCATTAAGACAAATATCATAGGGATTTAATCAAAAAGAGAATTGATTGTTTAAATCATGTGCATCTTAAGATAAGCATAGCTTAGGCTACTCAAGGGTAGGCTAAAGCTTGAAATAGCATGCTCGATAGGCTACTTACTGGCTTTGCACTGCAAGCTTTTTCTGTCAAAATCACCGATACATCGGATTCCAAGAGAACAAAATGTGCCAAAAACGTATCAAAACCTTAACGGGCATGAAATGAACGTTTTGAAAACCTTAGAATTACCAAACCCAGATAAAAACCCCGGTTTCGAGGTTGAGAGAGTGGTGGGATGACAAACGTGCAATGTAACCATGGCTACATCACAACTATTCTAACTTGCTTTAGACCTGCTTTGTTAGCTATACACGGTTGTTATTTATATCTGGGTTAGGCCGACGAAAATTGCAAATGCCATTTATGACAATGTATCCAATACATGTTTATTATAAATCCACGCAATCCTGCCAATGAAGCTTGATCATGTCCAAGACAAATAGCATATAAGCCTAAGTACTGCAGAATTCTCAAATGTCCAATGCTTCAACTGTTGTCGTGCTTGATGGCTTTATTTCAAGCAATCAACTGGTCACTGCAGCACCATTGTCTGCTTAGCATGCAAAGGTTTCAATCAAAATTAAACAAAACCGAATGTTCCATTGCTAAGGTGTGTGTGTGTGTGTGTGTGTGTGTGTGTGTGTGTGTGTGTGTGTGTGTGTGTGTGTGCGTGCGTGCGTGCGTTCGTGCGTCTGCATTAGTTGTCTTTGGTAAAACAAATGCCATTAAACAAATGCCAGTGACATTATTCAGAAATACAATATTCCAGTCATTCATATTGACCTCTTCTCTTCCCCCTCCATCATCCCCACCACCGCCGGTGTAAATTGTTTCAGCTTAAAATGTATTCAAGTCAGAAAAAATACATTTTACAAATGACCTCTTACCCTCCCAAATTCACCAAACAGATTGCAATGGAATCTATTCTAATGTTAGTTTAGACATAATGGTTTAGTATGTGTCCCTTTGCCATGTATTTCCTTCACAGGCTTTTATTAACATTTCGCTCACGTTCAATTCAAAGTTCAAGCTATAGATGGGGAGGAGAAGGGGTAGGCAATCCTTTAAAACCCCACGTTGTGTTAGTTCGTCTGATCTACGCAAATTAGTTAGGCTTGCTTTGGTTTTGTCGTGTGAATAACAATATATTTTCAATAGTCTTTATTCTCATGACTTAGGAAAATACATATTATTGGTGCACTTTTCCAGGGTCTTTCAATCAAGCGTTTTTAAAGCCATTCATATGATATTGCGTATAATAGGCAATGTAAACTGACAAATTGATCTGACCATGACTGCATGGTTTAGAATTCAAATTAAGATATTGTTAAATTGTCACAGCTCCAATCAGGACAACGTCATTCACCAGAACTACAGATCAACCATATAAGGTATTTAGTTCAAACTCGTTCTTCATACAGGCTACCAACACATTCAAGATACATATCTTTCACTCTTAAGCCTTCTTAAATGTATCTTTAATTTCTACAACAAAAGACTGCACTGTTTTATTCAAAGCCCTGAAGGGGTTTATATCACACGTCCGCGTTTGCATCCCGTCTCCCCTGCACAAGCTCCTTACCGATGTGAATGATGGAGTCCGCGCTCGCCACTGAATTGCATTGCAATATCCAAAAGGAAATACATATTATCAGCACTTCCATCTCCGGTTTTGGCTAAAGCAGCTCATCCACGGCCCCTCGTATGGCAGACAAATCCAAATAAGCAGCAGTGCGTAAACCAGTTGTTCAGATTGCGACTGAATAAAAGCCGAAGACAAAACTATAAGGAGGGAGAAAATATGTGCAGGGCTTCCGGGGGTATAGAGAATAAGTTAGTGGGAAAGGGAGGTGGCGGTTGGGCAGAAAAGGCAGGGAAATACACGGCTTTTCGGTAAGTAAGGCTGAGAATCCTTCGCGCTCTCTGTGGCTCTCGCTCTATCCAGCGAGAGTCTGAAACATAACAATCTGCAAACTGCAGAGGAAGGGGACCCCCCCACCCACCCACCCACCCCCCACACAGACAGACACACACACACACACACACACACTCTCGATTTTCCCGACCCACGTGACTGCAGAGACTCTCTATCTACACTGCTAAACTGTCCGGAGAAGGCAGGGAGAGATGGAATCCGAACAAGCTGGAGACGGGGACGGCGATCAAGACTTGCCCTTGAGGTTCCGTCTATCAGCGAATACACATTACCATGGATGGTCGGGAACCTGGAAAACCGAAGAGTAGCCGACACTAAAAGCACATGGATATGGATGGCGCGCAAAGCAGACTTGCACTGCAGTGTAAGTAATTGCAACGGGAGGATAACTTCCGATTTATAGTTAACTCTCATAGCAAATTATATATTCTAATGACAAATAGATTAGCCTGTATGGTGATACCGCACGTGTGTGTGTAAAACCTTTACACAGCTACAGGTTTATATGGGGACCATTTGAAGTGTTGAAACAATTTCACATGTGGAAATTGACTAAATGGCATGCATCGGAAGGAACAGACGTGGAGAGGACAGTTTCTGCTAAGCGTGCCTGCCTGGAGAGAACGCGTGAGCGCACATGCCGCTGTGGAGGGGACGCTAGTGCGATGTAGTTTGGACACAGAGGTTAGACGGGTGGGTATAGAGCACATCTGTCATGGTTTGATACAGGAGCTCATCTAGGTCTCTTAGTCCACTGTCTTTGGGAGTTTTGTTACAATTATCTTTTTTGTATTGTATTCTGACCATTGATTACAGTGTCTCTTCTACTGACCGCGGTGACAGTGTGGTAAGACACATACATTATGACAATATGTTTGTTTCCAATTGGTCTACTAACGCCTGACAAACTGTACCCAACTTTCCTTGCATGCCAGTTAAATGACCTATTGAACCTATCATAAGTTATGGCGAGATTGCACACATGGACATGGAGCCAAGGGACACCATTTCAGAGAAGATTTCTTCATATAAGAGATGAAACGGTAATATTCTTAATCTTACAATTAAAGGATATTTCTTGCGATTGAATGAGAGACGGAAATGTCCCTTAATTGTTTGGCTAAGTCTATTTTTCTCACGGAAAGATTTCAGCACCACGGATCTATGGACAGCTCCGGACTCTACTCATCGCCCTAAGAGGACTCTATGTCAGATCACATTCATGTCTCCCTTATAGAGCTGCACATACGGAATGCTATAATAAGAATAATAAGAGTAATAATACCTTTTGTTAGTCCATACAGTGTATGGATATGCATACATTTTTCTACCCATTTGTGAAAGGGAATTATGACTTATAAACCTAGCCTATATCATGTGCATGTATATTTTAGGTAAAAAGGGCTATTCAATATGCGTCTGAAAACATAATTGAAAGCTTATAGCGGGATTGGGCCAGATAGTTTAAGATAGTTATACATAGTTTAAAATAAATGTTAATCAAAACCACAGAAGAAGAAAATAACTGAATTACATACAGTACATAGCGCAGTTGTTAAGCATTCCACCAGTGTAGACCAAGTAAAATGCAAGGACACAAAATGTCATATATTTTATGAAAACAATACATATAGGCTACAATGTTGCAATATATTTTGTAGGCAGTTTTATGTGCTGTCTCCAGTAAGCATTTTAGCAGGGCTGGCTTCAGGCATAAGAGATATAAGCGGTTGCTAAATTGGAAAGTTAGTCTAACCAATTATCTAAACTTGTAGTAATCATGTTCGAATACCGACCAGGCACGCAGGGCACGTGCCCAGGGGCCCTGACCTCCACAGTAGTAGTTAAAGGAAACTCCAGCTGTCAAGCCAGTAGCCTCATTGAGGTTGGAACTTTCAATATTTCTGACGCTAGGAAGCAATGAAAGATAGTAATGATCCATTCTCACAGCACATTAACGCATAGATCAATTACATTGTCATATGAACAGGAATCATTGATGCTAACAGTAGCCAATGTTGGGATGCGATGAGAAGGTGTGAAGCAGAGAAGCTAATGCCGTCATATTGTGATGGCACTGTTCGGCTGGTGGCCCTAGACCACTTTTTTTTTGTACCTTTATTTAACTAGGTAAGTCAGTAAAGAACAAATTCTTATTTACAATGACAGCCTACCGGTGAACAGTGGGTTAACTGCCTTGTCAGGGGCAGAACGACAGATTTGTACCTTGTCAGCTCGGGATTTGATCCAGCAACCTTTCAGTTACTGGACCAACGCCCTAACCACTAGGCTACCTGCCACCCCAAAATCAAGCCAGTCAGTGGAGTGAATTTGGCATGCACGCCCATGCTGTTCTGTAAATCTGGATGGAGTTTGGGTTTGTTTGACTAATATAGACCGTCTTTTCATCAGATCTATACACGTATATAATGAGTGGACAAAACATTAGAACACATGCTCTTTCCATGACCAGGTGAATCCAAGGGAAAGCTATGATCCCTTATTGATGTCACTTGTTAAATCCACTTCAATCAGTGTAGATGAAGGGAGGAGACAGGAAAAAGAAGATTATTAAGCCTTGACAGCCACTCAACAGTTTTGCGTGTGTATCAAGAATGGTCCACCACCCAAAGGACATCCAGCCAACATGACATGACTTTGGGAAGCAATGGAGTCAGCATGGGCCAGCATCCATGTGGAACGCTTTCAATAACTTGTAGAATCCATGACCCGACGAATCGAGGCTGTTCTGAGGGCAACTAAATATTAGGAAGGTTTTCTTAATGTTTTGTACACTCAGTGTATATGAAATATGGGGAGAATCAAAAGGTACGAGGTCTATTTCGTATTGCACATACATTGTAAGTTGAGAGAAGTACAAGTTTGCATAAAGGTTAACAAATATATTCCCAGCACAGTCATAAATCAACTGTTTGAGCTAAAGTTGGATAAAGTTCAAATGATGCCTATTCAGACAACAACAAACCTAAAATCCTTAAAGGGCATAGAATGCTAACAGACATCCTCTTCTCATGAGTTCTACACACTTATGCAGTATGCCTACGGTATACATGTCACATTTACCTCGACTAACCTGTACCCACGCACATTGACTCGGTACCGGTACCCCCTGTATAAAGCCTCGTTATTGTTATTTTATTGTGTTACTTTTTATTACATTTTTTACTTTAGTTTATTTAGTAAACATTTTCTTAACTCTATTTCTTGAACTGCATTGTTGGTTAAGGGCTTGTAAGTATACATTTCACAGTAAGGTCTACACCTGTTGTATTCGGCGCATGTGACAAATAAAATGTGATTTGATTTGACATCGTATTAGTACTACAGGAAGCTCTGTTTTTGTCAACTTCAAACACAAAATGGAATCTAAAAGGTAGACTGTAATGTGGCCCATCATTCGCATGCAAGTCAATGGCCTGTGTCTCAGAGTAGGAGTGCTGTTCTAGGACCAGGTCCCCTCTGTCCATATAATCTTATTCATTAGATCTAAAATTCTAAACTGATCTTAAATCAGCACTCCTACTCTGAGTAGGACTACTGTCATGGTGTCCTGCATGACAATTGAAATTACAGAAATGTAATGACGTTTTTTACCTGCATTATTGACGCAAATAATAGAAACAACATCTGGGTTTTTTTTATCATCATGAATAAACGGGCATTTGGGATTGAGTTAATAATCGTTTTATTCAATTGTAATGTATATTCTGAATAGAGATGGGTTAAGGGCTCCAGTATAGAGAAGCTGCATACATTACAAACTGCATTTATTTGATATAGTATTGTATAATGTGTGAGAGTTGGTGCCCTATAGACTTGCCGTTTACAGAGGGCCAGCTGTTTAAGGAGTTTAATAACTCTATAGCTCATCAAATTAAACTCCAACGGAATATAGGTCAGCGCTCTGAGTATGTAAATGAAGAGAAATCTTAAAACAAATCAGATATTCTATCCTGCAAGAAGAAAAATGGTGGGAGATAATTCCCTCAAGCAGAGTGGCCTACGAAGTGTAGTCATTGAGGAGAGAACCTGAAACTCAGTCAATCCCCTGGGTACCTTTTAAAATCTTAGACAAACAGAGGTGGTCTAATCGAGTACTGCTTCTTTGTGGTCAGTGAGGTTGGAATTTTAAAAGCTCAAACTTCCAACTATTCCATAATGTTTAGGCAAACTAACAAATAGGTACGGTAAGTCGATGCAGCCTTCAGACTGACAGGCAATAATACAGGTAGCTTCATTAATTCAGTCCCTGTAACCTTGCTTACAGACTGAAATCTTTAAAATGGTAGGTTGAAATACCAACCCTCATTATAATCATCAGATCTTTTTATTGGGATAACCAGACAGACATTTCATTAGCTATTAGGAAACAACATTAACAAAGCATTCCTTTTGAGACACAGCATTCATTAGATATACCAGACACGGCAATGGAGAATAAGGAACACTTCCAGACTATGTCCAAAATCACACACTATTCCCGATATAGTGTGCTACTTTTGACCAGGGCCTGCGGGCTCTGTTTATGATACAGGTCCTGAGGAGAAAACAAAACATCACCAACAAAACATCACCAACATCCATTACTGGAAACAGGCCCACCAATACACCGAGACAGATGCCCATTACTGGAAGCAGGCCCACCAATACACAGAGACAGATGCCCATTACAGGAAGCAGGCCCACCAATACACAGAGACAGATGCCCATTACTGGAAACAGGCCCACCAATACACCGAGACAGATGCCCATTACTGGAAGCAGGCCCACCAATACACAGAGACAGATGGCCATTAATGGAAGCAGCCGACCAATACACAGAGACAGATGCCCATTCAGTCTCCTGTCTCTCTGCCAAATCACTTTATATTCTGAGAGAATATGAGCAGAAGCCTTCCGTTAACAGCTTGTGTTTGACTTCCTGGTCCACTTCAGATATAGAATTTCTTTACAGTTCTTTATATTGAAAATCAACAATGGCAGAGGACCTTTGTAGGCGCCTTAAGGCAATTGGGATTAGCCCACAGTGGACCCATGTCTTTAACTGCTGATCCTCTGCTTCTGCAACGTACGACCACAGCAGAGCAGGAGCCAATGGGTTAACAGAAGACATACTAGCTACACGTCAGGGTCCAACCAGGTGACTGGAGTAACAACATGACTGTCAGCATCCCGAGAGCTGTCCGTCACTAGGCCTCACTACCAGGGGCCCCCGTGTCCCATGTCACTCAGACCTCTCCTGGTGAGAGGAGAGCAGGGAATGAGTTGTCTTCAGGGCAGGCGCTGGATAACACAGACAGCTGCTTCCCCTTGCTCCCCTGGCCTGGCTGGGCTGTTAGAGTCTGTCTGTCTGCTACCTACCTACCTACCTACCTGGTGGTCCTTGTGGATAGCAAACTGGATAGAACTGACTACAGAGAGACTGAAGTGCAAGATAGAGATCAGGCAGGCACTCGTTTCACACCTAGCTTGTCACTGCTCAGAGTGGAGGGGCCCGCTGGAGGGTTGCAGTGTGAACCCCCTGACAGCACCCCCTCTCCACCCCCGGTCCTGGCTAATTGATGTCAGGTCCTGAGAGGATAAGTAATGGCTGAATTAGGCAGCACTTTAGGAGCAGGTCTGTCTTGGCAGAGAGAGGACACTGCATAGATGAGGATGCTGCTGAACACACCCAGGGCTTGGAATGGGCCCTGTTCTCTGGAAAGCAGGATTCTCTGCACATACAGTATTAATCACTAGCCACAGCTACCGCTAAGCTAAGTGTGTGACCGACGGGTATTTGGAAGTCACAGATTTGGAAGGTCTTGTAACGCCAGGCCTCTGTGTATCTGATCAATCGCAAATGGTGTTACAGAGTTCGTAAAGGCTGTGTTATGACAGAGCCGTGTGTGCAATGGGTGAACCGTCCATTAGGGAGAGAACAGATAGGTGACGCTGATTGCAGTTTCTGTGGAAAGGACTGTCTGTTAACAGTATCACAATGATGACCCATCTAATTCTAGAATAGCATGCCTCTTGCCCCAGTGTCTGAAAGCCTCCATGTACAATTGTCTGTGAGTAGTGGAGACAACAGCACACAGGACAAATAGCCTTTGTACAAGTGTTGAGGATGCCTTGGTGTATTTCTAACCAGAGAGTGTAAAGCATTTGGCATGCTGTATACTGTACCTTAAATGCGGAGGTTTAATCACAAATTGCCCAAGGACTTCAGTTGATATACACAATCCATACAGGCTGATGATGGGATATGAAGGATATAACCCCAACGGAATGACGAACACCCTCCTCTACAGTACTAGTACATCACTATAGCAACCCCCACTATGATACTGTATAGGAAGCTGTTTGTCTCTGGCCCCAGCGCTGTTTTAGGATCACAAACGATGCTCCCCATCCTACACTCCCTGACCCCTTTAAAGTCAGATACAGTCAGCACCAGCCTCTCTCGCTCTCTCTCTCTCTGTTGCCTTTTTGCCTGTGAGTGTGACTCAGGCTCTGATTGAGTGCTTCACAAGACGGCGTAGCGGAGAGAGTGATAGAGAAAGGGGATGTGAGAAGAGAGGAGCAGTGGTGGAACTTTAAAAGGCAAAGTTAGAGCCAACATGGTGCGGATGGTTGATCAGTGGAACAGTGGGCTTCCAATGCCAATGCTTTCATGTAAAATGCCTTAAGGGGTGATGGGATGCAGGAAACAAAGGTTCCATTAGGAGCCTGGTATAAGAGAAAATTAAACCCTGGAAGCATCTGTCTCTCCCTAAGGGAGCTGTAGAGAGAAGAGAGAAGGCTTGGATCTTCCAACCCATTGGATTGTTTGCTTTATGGCCATAAAATACATAGTAAATATTAACACAGTACTCAAACTCTACAAGTATAAGTAAGCGGGGGAATGAATAAAGTTTGTTTTGAATGATCAGTAAAGTGACTAAAAGTCGTCTTCTTTACACAGTAAAACTGCCACAGTGGATAAAGGAGCTTTAGTCAACAATGTCAATGTAAGAAATCTAAAAGCTTGAATTGTAATTTAATTTAACTGCAGCACTGAACAAATATCTTCCCACAATGCTAAAAACCAGTAGATTAGAGTAAAGCAGAGTGCACTACAGACTCACAGACAAAGGGAATAGAAAAACATGCCAAAGGCTACCTGAGAAATCTCAGAATGGCTCTTTGTTCATATTTGGTAAAATATCTCTCTCTCCCTCTCTTTAAATAACGCATCTCTTCATTTACTTTCCATGTACGCCATTGCTGTGCTCTTTGAATGCCTCATGGCCGTTGCTTTTAAAACATATTTTTACCTCGTTGGCTTGCTATGAGTGATGCCTGACCTCTCTCCCTTTTTCCCCTCTCTAGCCCTTTGTCTTTCTCTCCCTCTCTCCCTCTCTCCCTCTCTCCCTCTCTTCCTCTCTTCCTCTCCCTCTGTGCCTGCTGTCTAGGCACACAAAGGATTTTCACAATCTCAACGCCCATTAACCTTGCTATCTGATGTGTGCATAGATACAATGTTAAACCAAACAGAAATTAAATACAACCAATTTTGAGGATGTTACATTTTTCACTCCCAAGTTACTTTTGACAAATCGTTAAATTTTTTTTAATGAATAATACATCATGCTGTGGCATGGTCGTCCAATAAGGAATAAGGAGACTATGGAAGTTCCTGCTGTAGCTGTTAATATCATAGTTAGTCTGTGTCACATAAATAATGTATAGTATGGTGGCCTACTGGGCAAGAATGCATGTGGTGTGGTGGCAAGATTTCCCCAAGCCTTCAGAAAATTATTTGAAAACATAATTAGTCTGTGCCCAATACATGCTTTAAAGGCCCAGTGCGGTCCAAAACATGATTTTCCTGTGTTTTATATATATTTCCACACTATGAGGTTGGTAATACTGTGAAAATTATAATAATGCACTTTTAGTGCAAGAGCTTTTTGAAAAGACCGCCTGAAATTTAAGCTGTTTGGCTGAGTGGGGTTTTTGCACCAGTCGGTATAAATTAATAGACCAATAACAAAGAGAGTTTCAACCCCTCTGCCAATAATAGCTAGTGTTCAGGCTACACATCCCTCCCATTAGGCTCCCAGACAGTCCTAGAAAAATTATTGCTAAGCAATTTTTGTTTCTTTTCAACCATTTCAATTTAAAACAATCACAGATAGGTACTTCATTGTTACCAAGAAATTATTTGATATTGCGATAAAAACGTCTGCATGCACGTCTGCAAAGAATTAACTGAACAAATAATTCAGGAGAGGACCAGACTTGAATGCAACACTTTTTTAACTAGTTGTCTTGAACGCATCTCCCTAACAACTCAGCAAGCACCAGCTACTACTAATTGCCAATCAGCCTCAACACCTGTTTGTAACACTTTAACTAGTTGCCTTGAACGCAGCTCCTCTACAAGTGTCAGCTGCATCTCATTGCTAACAGCCCACACCTGTCCTCACTGTTTCATCACCACTGCCACGCTACTTAAACCTGACCAAATTAACATTCCTTCTCTCTGTTCTGCAGTGCATGTTATGAGCCTTAACAAGTGTTGCATCCCTTCTAGCTAGTATTGTATCTCTCAGGTTCTTCCAAGGATCTCCTGGGGAGGAGCCTAACTACCAGCAGCCTAACTACCAAGGCCTGACGGTGACGTCTCCCTGAGACTCTAAGCCAAACTCTACAGAGTCCCGCCCCTGGATCCTTCCCCTGCAACCTCTGCTTCCTCCGGTCAATTCTCATTCCCTTCCTGAATCCTCATTATCACATCCATTCCATTTCCTCAATAAATATTCTAAACCCATTTCAGAGATTTGAAAACCTATAGAATCCATTCAGAGGAACCCAAATGAGGAAGCCAGAGTCTCCCTGATTTCATGGCTGTGACATGCTGAGTGGTAATCTAATAAACCTCTGTTTCCAACGCCACCATGTAGCGAGAAAGGCCTATAGCACCCTATCATTAAACATACAACGTTCCCTTGGCAATTCATTTTATTATTCACACTGTTAGATAAGGAATACACATTCCTACCTGACTGTGTGCGTTCCAAATGGCACAGGGCTCTGGTCAAATGTAGTGCACTATATAGGGAATAGGGTGCCATCTGGGACACAAACCTCTGGATGGAAGCTTTGGGAGGACCCGTGCACGGAGCATATCTGATCTATGAAGAATTAAATATCTCTTTGTATCAGCCTTGTTATGTTGGTCTGTGACAAATACCATTCTTGACATATAAATTGTGTCATCTGTATCTAAGCTATTCAACTAATCTCCCCAAAGTGAAAAAAATTATTTCATTATCCACCATGTTATTGCTGCAGCTTCATTTTAAATTCTGAAACTCGGCTGTGATAACTATTTCATACGCTTTGCATTTGGTTGCGATAGCATTAAAGGCACATATGAAATATGACTGTCTCTCTATCCATCCATCCCGATCCCTGTAGGGTTGAGATACTCATCTCTTCCTGACTTTCATCTTCAGACAGAAAATAATCTGACTGGGTGCATGTGTAATGTATAGGCTACACATACCTACTTTCACAAGCATTTTGCTACACCCGCAATAACATCTGCTAAGCACGTGTATGTGACCAATAGAATTTGTTGATTTAATTTGATTTGAAGATAGCAGCATGCATCACAGCCTTCATATGAGTGCAAAGTATACCTGTCAAAACATTTTTGCTTTTTGCTTTCGACTTAAATCTTTTTCTTGGATTACTGCTCTTGAAACACTATTCTAAAAGAAGTGGCTCGACTTTAGCACAGGGAATAGTCATTTTAAATAAGAATATGTTCTTAACTGACTTGCCTAGTTAAATAAAGGTGACATTAAAAAGAAAATGAAAAAAATTGCTTGTAGCAGTTAAAAAGCTGCTAACAAGCAGCCAGGTCTGTGAACGGTGAATATGTACAATGTTCCTTCTCATCAATATTTCAAGCCATCAAGCCGCCAATGTATGATTAATCTCTGTTAGGGAACAGTTGGTTGGAGATGATCATTTGTGTCTCTCTCCACTGCGGTGCGTTGTGGTGCAAGTATTTTTTTTTCCTTCAGTGTGTGCTCACTAGTGCTTGGCAGAACCAGTCGCACAGCACAATGCACCAATGGCTTTGGCACCTCTCTCTGTCAGCTGTTATCAATCTGATGGAGGAAATCCCTATCATGTTGCATGTACAATTTAAACATGAAATATAGAGCAACACAATATTCCAACCGATTCAGTCAGCAGCCACGTGCAATGGGACAACAGATGTTGCTTTGGGCTATGTACAGCCCTTTGATACTTTAGACAAGGTTATGAAGTCAAAACATGGCACACCAGCAGAGGTCGTGATGTGTTTACATTAGAAGGCGGCCATATTGGAGGCCCTGCTTCTGTTCAGTCAGTTAATAGCAGGGTGAACAAGCTGTCAGAAACTCTTCTGACTAAGCCAGCTGGAGACTACACCTCTGTGAATACAACCTGAATACAACCACTAGCTCTGTGGTTGGCATAGCAGCCAGTTTCATGGATGCTGTTGTACCTGCGACCTCACACAAAGACACACACACACACACACACACCAAATAGCCATTCCCTCCCTTCCCAGCAGAAGCTGAGTTTTAGCTATAATGTATTCCGCAGGTAAAGTGGTAATCGCCTCTGAAATTACAACGACTTGCAGGCAGCACCGCTATTGATAACAGAGCGGGTACTTATCTAATTTATCTTATCCTGCACCCACTCCATGGAAGCTTTTCAACAATTCCCTCCCTCCCTTCCCACACCTCTATCTATCCCACCCTCCCTCTTTCTCAATCTCTCCCTCTTTCCGGCTCCACTCTTTCACTCTCTTAATAAGCCTGTCACTATGAAATGCAACTATTTTCTACCGTGCTGCCCATTTTGCAAATGCAGTTTGCATCGCTAATGGTGTTGTAACAGTAATTTAGGGTACAGCACAGGCAGTATGACTCAACAAAAAATATTATGATTACCCAAAATGCACACAACTTGTGTTTGATGCCTGCTCCCCTTCCAAATAGAGGTTTGACAATAAGGCCCCGGCAGAACAATTGCTGTTCAATAGGAATCACTAGGTCACTGTTGCATAAACTTCCAGCAAGCATTTCAGTAGGCACATGGTGAGTATAGTTTGACTGCATTTTGATTTGACAGAGAATAATACACAGATCTGCCACTAGCAGGTGCACAAACCTGAACGCTGCAACACAATGTCTTGCATGATGATCCACTATTGACAGTAATATTGAGTGATATACGAACAGTGCCATTATCTTTACTGTGGTCACTGTGTGTAATAAAGGAACATGTGGACTGATGCAACATGAGTGACTTTGCATGTACCAGATAAAAGAGAGAAAGGGAGAGTGGAGGGAGAAAAAGAGACAGAGAGAGAGAGAGATCCCTACTGAGTGTACTCCATGAACCCTACAGTGTTCTTGCACTCTTAGGAAAAAGGGTTCCAAAAGTGTCCCCATAGGAGAACCCTTTTTGGTTCCAGGTAGAGCCTTTTTGGGATCCAGGTAGAACTCTTTTGGGTTCCGTGTAGAACCCTCTGTTACCTCATTTCCACCAAAAAAGAACTGGTTCGGAACTGGTGCTGGTTCAAAGTTGGTTCAAAGTTGGTTCAACTTGCGAAGCTTCTCAGAGCCTGTTTGTTTTTCCACTCACTAGAGAGCCCAGCGAACGACGTCGTTACGTCACTGTGTACGTCGCCATACGTCTTAGCTTTCCCAGAAACTTTCTGTAAATGTCTTTCTGCAAATGTTTCTCCTGGCTTTGCGATCCTATATTGGGGTCAGAAGAAGACGTTTAGAACACATTTGTGCTGCTCGTCTGGATTACTATAGACGGAGGTTACGTTCGAGAAGAAGGGTAATTATATATAACATTATATAACATGTTTCGATTCTTATTATTGATGTTAGCTCTTGTTGGAAGCAAATGCAAGGCCGCTAGCTCTAATGGCCCTAACGTTAGCTACAGTATGTACCGGTAGCGCAGACTACCTATCGATTACATTGGAAATCAACTAAAAAAATAATGGTGCACCGATTTTTATCTTTACAGGCAACGTTAGTATTGCGGCACATCGCAAGACGGAGACCGCCTGTTGTCTGGGCACACCCACGATCTCGCCACTGGTGGGACACAATCGTTCCGGATTTCACCGCTCAACAGTTTGTGCAGAATTTCCGAGTGTCCCGGGAGTCATTTGAGTACATCTGTGGTCGAGTCAGGCCTTTTTAACTTGTTATTGATCTGCTCTATGGTTCTGTTAAACCCCGCTGCAGCCATCTCCCTCTGGATCTCCTCGAACATATGTTTTGTTCTCGAAGCACCTTCTATTTTTTGCTGTACCTCTGCCGAGGACCATACCGCTAACAACCAGTTTGTCTCCTCCACCGACCACTGTTTCGCTTTAGAATCCATCTTTCTTCAATCGTTGTACTATCTTTCTACTAGCGCTGTGTTTATAGCAATGGCGGTCACAACCTTTCCCGTCGTGTTGTTGGTCACAATAACCCCGCCCCCAGCCCCCGACGTAAGAATGACGTGGTAAAAGAACGGTTCTAGTCCAGCAAAGAGTTGGTGCCGCTTTGGAACCAATTTTCCTGGCCGAGAACCGGTTCTTTGGCTGTCGAAACACAAAGAACTGGTTCGCGAGTAGGCACCGGCTCCGAACCGGCTCTCAAAATGCTTTGGTGGAAAAGGGGTATGTGTAAAGGGTTCTGAATGGAACTCAACAGGGTTCTACATGGAAACAAAAAGGGTTCTTCAAAAGGTTCTCCCTTTTAGGTTCTAGACAGCTCCTTTTTTTACTAAGAGTGTGGATTGTTCCTTCCTTTCATCCTTTCTCTTCACATTCACCACAGTTGATGGTGATGGCATGTTCTCTCCGTTGACACGCCCTTTCTGGTACAAGAAAGCCAAGAGGTCATTAAGTGTATATTGACGCATTCATCTGTTCTTTATATACATCTACATACAAATGTGCAATGTTATAGGAACATTGCACGTGTGAGTGCCCCTCATGCAGGCATGGAGTGACTTGGCCACTTTAGCCAGTGCTGTCTGATTTAAAATGGAGTCCAAAGACTCTTTCAAGCTCATTTCATAATCAGAGAGTGATTAGGTCTGGGTCAGAACACACTCTGCATGCTCCCTGCATTAACCAAAGTGGAAAAGTTCACTGAAGTTCAATCTCGTGCTTCTCTGGGGGGGCTGATAGGGGAGCTGCGGGGGTGAGGGGAGCTGCGCGAGGGGAGCTGCGCGGGTGAGAGGAGCTGCACGAAAGGAGCTGCGTGGGGGATGGGAACTGCGCGGGCGAGGGGAACTTAGAGGAAACATTGCTCCTGATATAGAGCTAATTGTCAGTGTCACTGCACCCGTTCTACCTCCCCTGTGAATTCCCCCAGCCTTTTCTGACTGTTGTTAATATCCATCCAAGAGCGAACATTGTCAATGCAGCTGACATCATTTTTAACATCACTCAAGAGCTTGATGCGATTTCCCCTGATGAGCCCAAATTCGTCATGGGGGATTAAATAGCTGCACTCTCAAGCGCACTTTGAGTACTTACAGTCATTATGTGACTTGTCTAAGATGGAAAAATAAGATCAT
Source organism: Thymallus thymallus (assembly GCA_023634145.1). NCBI lineage: Eukaryota > Metazoa > Chordata > Actinopteri > Salmoniformes > Salmonidae > Thymallus > Thymallus thymallus. Next base: position 9,434,143 of record CM042386.1, read on the forward strand.
TGACTTCTGTTACAGCTCAGTTCCCAAAGTTTATTCATCTCTACCCAAACGCCCCCTTCAAACGGAGGTAACGACTCGATCTCTACCCAAACGCCCCCTTCAAACGGAGGCAACGACTCAATCTCTACCCAAATGCCCCCTTCAAACAGAGGCAACGACTCGATCTCTACCCAAACGCCCCCTTCAAACGGAGGCAATGACTCGATCTCTACCCAAACGCCCCCTTCAAACGGAGGCAACGACTCGATCTCTACCCAAACGTCCCCTTCAAACGGAGGCAACGACTCGATCTCTACCCAGATGAAAGGATGCGCCTCTCCACAGCCAATGAACTGAACAAGTTCTTCACCCGCTTCGAAGCAGGGAGCAGCTTCACTTCCCCGGCCTGCCCGGAGGAGGACGTCATGGCAACCAAGAGTGCACTTGTCGTCAGTAAGGAACTCGTACAACGAGTGTTCAAAAGCACTGGAGCACGAAAAAGCCTGGGACTGATAACATAAGTGGTCGTGTCCTGAAACACTTCCACTCAGCTGTCTTCTGCTCTCTCTTCCTGATACACTGGAAATTCCATCTCTGTAGAAAAAATCTATTGTTGTACCTGTCCCAAAAACTTCTTACCCATCCACAGCAAATTACTACAGCCTGTCGTTTTTTACTGTTTACACTCCAATTTGCATACCAGTCAGACAGAGGAACAGATGATGCCATCCTCTCACTAAATCTGGTGCACATTCATTTGGTGGACAGCAGAACCATGTTTCTCCCAATTCTTTCTCTGCATTTAACACAATCAGTTTGTCTTCACGGACTAAGCAGAGCCATATTAGAACACATCACAAAACATTGTGACAAAAATGTATTTAAGCCCTGTATGCCTGCCTCTAACATACGTCCTTCATTCTGATCTTGTCGATTTACACCTACAGTGGGGAGAACAAGTATTTGATACACTGCCGATTTTGCAGGTTTTCCTACTTACAAAGCATGTAGAGGTCTGTCATTTTTATCATAGGTACACTTCAACCGTGAGAGATGGAATCTAAAACAAAAATCCAGAAAATCACATTGTATGATTTTTAAATAATTAATTTGCATTTTATTGCATGACATAAGTATTTGATCACCTACCAACCAGTAAGAATTCCGGCTCTCATAGACCTGTTCTTTAAGAAGCCCTTCTGTTCTCCACTCATTACCTGTATTAACTGCACCTGTTTGAACTCGTTACCTGTATAAAAGACACCTGTCCACACACTCAATCAAACAGACTCCAACCTCTCCACAATGGCCAAGACCAGAGAGCTGTGTAAGGACATCAGGGATAAAATTGTAGACCTGCACAAGGCTGGGATGGGCTACAGGACAATAGGCAAGCAGCTTGGTGAGAAGGCAACATCTGTTGGCGCAATTATTAGAAAATGGAAGAAGTTCAAGATGACGGTCAATCTCCCTCGGCCTGGGGCACCATGCAAGATCTCACCTCGTGGGGCATCAATGATCATGAGGAAGGTGAGGGATCAGCCCAGAACTTCACGGCAGGACCTGGTCAATGACCTGAAGAGAGCTGGGACCACAGTCACAAAGAAAACCATTAGTAACACACTACGCCGTCATGGATTAAAATCCTGCAGCGCACGCAAGGTCCCCCTGCTCAAGCCAGCGCATGTCCAGGCCCGTCTGAAGTTTGCCAATGACCATCTGGATTATCCAGAGGAGGAATGGGAGAAGGTCATGTGGTCTGATGAGACAAAAATAGAGCTTTTTGGTCTAAACTCCACTCGCCGTGTTTGGAGGAAGAAGAAGGATGAGTACAACCCCAAGAACACCATCCCAACCGTGAAGCATGGAGGTGGAAACATCATTCTTTGGGGATGCTTTTCTGCAAAGGGGACAGAACGACTGCACCATATTGAGGGGAGGATGGATGGGGCCATGTATCGCGAGATCTTGGCCAACAACCTCCTTCCCTCAGTAAGAGCATTGAAGATGGGTCGTGGCTGCGTCTTCCAGCATGACAACGACCTGAAACACACAGCCAGGGCAACTAAGGAGTGGCTCCGTAAGAAGCATCTCAAGGTCCTGGAGTGGCCTAGCCAGTCTCCAGACCTGAACCCAATAGAAAATCTTTGGAGGGAGCTGAAAGTCCGTATTGCCCAGCGACAGCCCCGAAACCTGAAGGATCTGGAGAAGGTCTGTATGGAGGAGTGGGCCAAAATCCCTGCTGCAGTGTGTGCAAACCTGGTCAAGAACTACAGGAAACGTATGATCTCTGTAATTGCAAACAAAGGTTTCTGTACCAAATATTAAGTTCTGCTTTTCTGATGTATCAAATACTTATGTCATGCAATAAAATGCAAATTAATTACTTAAAAATCATACAATGTGATTTTCTGCATTTTTGTTTTAGATTCCGTCACTCACAGTTGAAGTGTACCTATGATAAGAATTACAGACTTCTACATGCTTTGTAAGTGGGAAAACCTGCAAAATCGGCAGTGTATCAAATACTTGTTCTCCCCACTGCATAAGATCTGATCACAGTCAGACCACAATGCATCTTTTAATCATGTACACCTGTCTATAAATGTGGCCACAAACACAATGTGCAGGACAAAGGATACATGTTAAAACCAGGTATAAGTAAGGGCTTAAGTAACACAGCAACATGGATAGTGCTAAGTAACACCAGTACAAAAAAGTACTATATGTCGCGCTAGATAAGACTAAAATGAGAAATAGAAATATGAAGAAAACATTTTTTTTTTTTTATAACATGCACAGTGTAATCACACATTTAGTACACCATGTAGGTTTTTAAGTGTAAGCAAAAACAGTGCAGCTAGTTGCAGTAAAACCACACATCAGACATGGCATTGCAGTAGGCCTGTTCTGAAGCTAGATGATTGAAGGCAGAAATGGAAGCAAGAAGTCATGCTCTAGATGAGCATCATTTCTATGATGAAATACCAGGTGATTAACCAGGCTTTTTGAGGTGTGTGGTCCTCCTGATTGTAGTTTTGCTTGTTTCAATGGTGTGCAAGATGTCCCTTTTTGGCCGTCTGTAAATGGCTGTGCATCTCTGCACTCCTCCATGTCATCTGGCTGCCTTTTCCTGCTCAGGGTCTTCCATTGATTGTTATTCATCCTGTGAAAAAAACAAAATGTAATGACTTAACTATGACACTACATTATAAGTGTGGATGCAAGGATGTCTATGGTGGTTCATATTGTTTTGTCTAGAAATACTCAAATATAAAAATAATAAAAAATGGACTAATACAGTATTATACCTTGAGTTCTGACTGAATAACACAGGCATTTATTTGGGTTGAAAAAACTATTGAAAAGCAGGAAAACTGCAGTGTTATTGGGGTAGCATGTTACTCTGAAAACCAACGCTGACAGCGAGCATCTTGTTATGTTGGGTTACAGAGTGCTACTAGCTCTTCAAAAATCTTTTTCAGACTTTTGATTTAGCTAGCTAGCTAGGGTATGTAGCCCAGTGAATCTCACCCAACTATCTACAACTGATTTATCTTTGTTAGCGAAATTGTTAACAAATTAGCACAATAGCATACTTGCTATGATATCACAGAGGAACCTTAAGTGAGCAGCATACCACATAGTGTAGGACAGTTGGCAAGCAAATTAGCAAACTTAATAAGCTCCCTAGCAAAAAGTCTGACTAACTAGCTAGATAGTACTCTCTGAAATGTCCAACCTATGCTACAACGTTGGTAACATTGTGAAGACAACCTGTCGAGACTAGCAAGCTAATGTGTCACACCTGCCAATCGTCATCCTTCCCTCCAAGTGTTTATTCAGGTTCAAAGTCTCTGGATGTCGACAGCAGCTTTATCGTGGGCAAACATAGTTTGCATTGAACTGTTACATTCCTGCCCTTTTCTTCTATGAACACAAATTGTTATTTGAAACGCCATTCCAAAAAATGCATTGCATTGGCGCGGCATATCTTTTTATTTTGTGACCGTGTATGTTGCTCAGGCGGGAAGATCAAAGTAGCACTTTTTAGGTTAATGACTGACGTTAATATGAAAGGTAATTGAGAAAACAGACAATTTTTATTAAATGAAAAAAAAAAATGTATAACAAAATGTTATATCAAAAAACAACAGCAAAAAGCAAAGGATACTAGCAAGTGTTTATGTTTTATGACTGCTGCAAAATGAGGACATTCAAGTTTTTCTGAATCTGAATCAGACAAAATTCTCTCTGATAGCAAGGCCTCATCTGGAGAAAAAGTGCTGCCATTCATATCAAAGGTGCCCCTGCAAGTGGAAGCCATTTAAAAAGGCTAGTCGCGCTCCAACCCCAAGCAAAGCAGTCGAGAAGACAAACAGAGAATTCGCGGTCCCCTGCCTGCCGAACGATGCAGTGGCCAAGCTGTAATTTATGGCAGGGCGGATGGGCTCTTTGAGCAGGCTGTTTAATCTGCCTCGATTCAGTGCCGGCAGCAGGCCAGGGTGGGTTCCACATCTAAGTGCTGAATGGACTCTGGGAGTCAGCGAGGCAGCGAGGGCCAGAGCAGAGACCGGGAGCAATGCAGTATTGATGAAACTCTGGCACTCTGATCCAATGTTCCAAAAACAGCCGGACAACACCTCAAAGATACAACCTGAAAATGGGACATGAATAAAATAGTTTTGGATTTAACAGGTGTATTTAGTTGGCGGATGGTGTCAGTTAGAAGCCTCAGAATAAAGAAGTGAGAGATGTGTGGTGTGCAGACCTCGGATAACTATAGTTTTAAATATGCATAGTGGAAAGTAAATATTTTTTGGGAGGAACAAATAGTAACTACTTTTGAAAACTATTTGAATACAGATCTGAGAAAGCAACTACTTTAACACAAATGTTCAATACAGATCTCAGAAAGTGTCTACTTTTTAGAAATTATTTGATTGGCTGCATTCAACTAATTGCAGGGTTGTATCTCAAACTGCATGTTGAAGATAGAGTGAGTAAATAAAGCACACACAAGTTCCTATAATGTTTGATCTACTCAATACATTTCTATCTGAACATTCCATTCTCCTGAACATGCCTCAGGTATGGGGTACCAAATCAAAGTGTTCTTGTTTCAACACACACTCTACCATATTTAAAGGGATATTTTACTCAGAACACAAATTAACATGATTTTCCACCTACCTTGGCTGTAAGAGGGCATGTAAGGACAGACGCTGGGAGACGAGAAGCAAATACAGGGAGTGAACATTTAATAAATAACCAACATGAAACAAAACACGGACAGCATCTGGACAGGGGAAACGAAACAACATCAATGCTGACACAGGGATCAAACTGAGGAATAGACAGATATAGCGGAGTCTAATAAAGTGATGGAGTCCAGGTGAGTCCAATGAAGCGCTGATGTGCGTAACGATGGTGACAGGTGTGCACAATGATGGGCAGCCTGGCGCCCTTGAACACCAGGGAGTGGTAGCGGGAGCAGGTGTGACAGGGCATGGATATTTTAGTTCCCTAAGACACTTAATAGCTATTTTTTATTACTGTTAGCATTCTCAGTAACACTCAACATTAAGCTGTTCTTGTGCCTTTGTAATCACTCTGTAATTACTTACAGAGCAACGTTTTACTAGCATGTTGCTACATAATACTTTGATAATTGATTTTTAATTGCACAGCAATTATCTGTGAGTTGTTGTAGCTACTGTACACAAGAGGAATAGTGATTGTTCCTTATTTAAAGTGTGTAAAAAAATATATATATATTATTATAAATATATTTCTAAAGTCCTGTGATTTTGCTACTGTAGTAATCAAAGTTACTACTTAAGTGATAATGCCAGAGAAGCCAGTGTTTGGAGGATATATTGGCACGGGTGTTTTTAGGCTCATTAATAACTTTATTTTTATTAATTTATTCATACTACTTACACAAGATACAGTCCCGACACAAATCTAGGGTTACTACTTAAGCCGGCTGGTAGTTCGTTCTATCGGTTCGGTTGCTAGAGACAACCCAGTCGGTCAGTCATTTTGTTCTGTGTCTATGGACGCAACCCAGTCGCTCGTTCTAAATGTTCCATTGCCGTGCTGGCTGTCAACATTCTTATCCCTTGCATGCTAGCTAGCCAACTACAGCTAATTTACAGTCACGTCAAAAAGTGCAGCCAGAATAAAAGCAAAGGTGTCGCATTTGCATTTGTTAAAGCTGTTTTCTAGTGACATTTATTTGGCTACATCCATAACAACAAGCTAATGATGCGCGATTTCACCTGGCATAGAAAATGTGCTCACTTGTCAGGACAATGTTGTTCAGAGGAGCTAGCCAACAACACAGCTAACGCAATAACTTCAAACTGAAGCTGGAAAGACTGCAAACTAGCTGCACTTCGTTTCGTTTGACCTTTTTTCAATTTACATTTCTTTGTATATATCCATAAAAATTATTCCAGCTGATTCATGATTTTGACTGTCTGAGAAAAGTTGCCTGCCTGTCTGTCTCGTCCCAACTAAATGTTAGTCTAAAAGAAATGTGAGACAATGTCTAGATGCTTTTTATAGTGGATATCGAGTTTATAAATTGCCTGGCTAGGCTGATGGAACAGAGTAAATAGGCATTTTAACTTCCTAGATTTAGACGGTGATAACTTGTGGAATAGACACTGGCTGGAATGTGGTTTTAACCAATCAGCATTCAGGATTAGATCCACTCAGTTTATAAATATGTATAAGAACATGATGTTAAGTGTTAATGTATTGCCTTATGTCTCACTCATTATGAAAATGTATTTCTTAGTCATTTTTAAAACGGCAAAAGTGTTCTTAATGTAATGTTCAGTCCATGTCCCTCAAACTGTTTCCTAGATCTAGCTGAATGCCTGAAAGTGACATTTATCAGATGTTTTCAGGACTAAAAATGTGACATAAGTGCATATCCCAGGCCAGTACGATATGTCTCAATGCTAATGAGCATATATTTATACTTCTTTAACAAACTGTTGTAGAATTTGTTCTTCATCAAGTTTTGGCCAGCCATTAAATACATATTTTTTTGTTTTTAAATAACTTAAAATACTATATATTTTTCTGAGAGGTATTCAAAATTCTTTCAAATATTATTAGTTTTTCTGTGACCTTAATTTTAATATCAAAGAAAATAATTGTGTCAGACGATTCTCTATATTAGACTACCTTGGACTACCTTGAGTATTTGAAAAGTTGGTATTAAATGTTGGTATTTTCAAATGAACTGCAAAATACTAATATTGTCTGCCCAGGTCTGGTGGTGTGTCTGTGGGTAAATCAATACATTCTATTTTCCAGAATGTGTTGAAAGGAAGGCTGAAGTTTATGAAGCACCCCTCTGTTATGTTGCTCCGTGTTGAGCGCGCTGCATTCTTTTTGGTTGCCCTGGTGACTGGAGATTAACCTTGCAGTGTGGTGGAGTGTGTGTGTTTGAGTGTTTGAAAAGTGGGCAGGGAGGGATGCTTTGTGTTTACAGCATATGGGCAATGGGCCAGGGAAGTTTCTGAAGTTAGTCTTAGTCAACATATATTGGGGTAATCTTTGATATGTGTATACACCTTCCTATTGTTTTTTAGCCCTTAGAACAATTTGTCTGTCGAAAGCTTTCCACAGGGATTGTCACGATGCGGAGTAATGGGACGATAAACAGAGCGCTGGTGGAGCGTCATTCCTTTATTATTTTGGAGTTGTTCTCACGAAGCACAAAATACAAAAAGGAGATGACTGAAACTAAAACACAAAACACTAACAAAGTAACTCACGTGCTGAAGACACAAGGCAGACACGAGCAATGATCCACACACAGGTGGATCTGGGCAGATCTTAAATACCTTCCCCAATCAGAGACAACGCTAGACAGCTGTCTCTGATTGGGGATGATAATCTCCCTGATAAGTGTGTGAGGACTTGGTTGTGTGCCTCTCTCCTCCCCTAGGTGGGAGTAAGAGGCCTTACCACAACCAAGCCCTCACAGTACCCCCCCCCTAAGGTGCGGACTCCCGATCGCACACAACAATCCCCCCTCTCCTGAAAGAAAAAATTGTCCAAAAACTAGGGGGGACATGGCGGGGTACTGAGGTGGTTGCTGGTGGGGGCTCCGGTTCCGGTTCCGGGCGTGGCACAGGCTGTGAGAGTAGCTTCCCTCCTATCTCTCCGTTGCACGCCCGGTCCGGTCCGGACCCCGGCGCGATGGTTCCCCCCTCAGTACTCCCGCCATCCACCAAGTCCTGTCTGGACCCTGGTGTGGGAGCCCTCGACCCTGGAGAGGGACTGACAACCGGCCCCGGACTGGGCACCGGTGGAGCCGATTGCTCCAGCACTGGAGCGACGCAGACGACCGGCCCCGGACTGGGCACCGGTGGAGCGGACTGCTCCGTCACTGGAGCGACGTAGACGACCGGCCCCGGACTGGGCACCGGTGGAGCGGACTGCTCCGGCACTGGAGCGACGCCGACGACCGGCCCCGGACTGGGCACCGGTGGAGCGGACTGCTCCGTCACTGGAGCGACATAGACGACCGGCCCCGGACTGGGCACCGGTGGAGCGGACTGCTCCGGCACTGGAGCGACGCAGATGACCTGCCCCGGACTGGGCACCGGTGGAGCAGACTGCTCCGGCACTGGAGCGACGCAGACGACCGGCCCCGGACTGGGCACCGGTGGAGCGGATTGCTCCGGCACTGGAGCAACGCAGACGACCGGCCCCGGACTGGGCACCGGTGGAGCGGACTGCTCCGGCACTGGAGCGACGCCGACGACCGGCCCCGGACTGGGCACCGGTGGAGCGGACTGCTCCGTCACTGGATCGACGTAGACGACCGGCCCCGGACTGGGCACCGGTGGAGCGGACTGCTCCGGCACTGGAGCGACACAGACGGCCGGCCCCGGACTGGGCACCGGTGGAATGGACTGCTCCGTTACTGGAGTGACGTAGACGACCGGCCCCGGACTGGGCACCGGTGGAGCGGACTGCTCCTTCACTGGAGCGACGTCGATGACCGGCCCCGGACTGGGCACCGATGGAGCGGACTGCTCCGGCACTGGAGCGACGGCGACGACCGGCCCCGGACTGGGCACCGGTGGAGCGGACTGCTCCGGCACTGGAGCGACGCAGATGACCGGCCCCGGACTGGGCACCGGTGGAGCGGACCGCTCTGGCGCTGTAACAGCGCAGACTGCTGGACCCGGATGTGGCTCTGGTAGAGGTTCAGGGCTGCTCACCTTTACCTGAGGTCCCGGGCTGCTGACCTTCCCCGGAGATCTCGGGCTGCTGACCTTCCCCGGAGGTCTCGGGCTGCTGACCTTCCCCAGAGGTCTCGGGCTGCTGACCTTCCCCAGAGGTCTCGGGCTGCTGACCTTCTCCGGAGGTCTCGGGCAGCTGACCTTCACCGGCGGTCTCGGGCTGCTGACCTTCGCCGGGGGTTTTGGGCTGCTGACCTTCACCGGAGGCCTCGGGCTGCTGACCTTCACAGGAGGCCTCGGGCTGCTGACCTTCACAGGAGGCCTCGGGCTGCTGACCTTCACAGGAGGCCTCGGGCTGCTGACCTTCACAGGAGGCCTCGGGCTGCTGACCTTCTCCGGAGGTCTCGGGCTGCTGACCTTCTCCGGAAGTCTCGGGCTGCTGACCCTCTCCGGAGGTCTCGGGCAGCTGACCTTCACAGGAGGCCTCGGGCTGCTGACCTTCACAGGAGGCCTCGGGCTGCTGACCTTCACAGGAGGCCTCGGGCTGCTGACCTTCACAGGAGGCCTCGGGCTGCTGACCTTCTCCGGAGGCCTCGGGCTGCTGACCTTCTCCGGAGGCCTCGGGCTGCTGACCTTCTCCGGAGGTCTCGGACAGCTGACCTTCACCGGAGACCTTGGGTTGGACGCCGTGCCCACCCTGGGCACCGACGGAGAGGTGGTTTTCAGCCCTGCCGTAGGTCTGGCTGTCTGTCCCAGACTGGGCGCCGACACGCTATGGAGCTCCTGCTCCACAGCGGGACTGAACGTCGTGCCCACCCTGGGCACCGACGCAGAGGTGGTTTCCAGCCCTGTGGTTGGGCTGGCTGTCGGCCCCAGACTGGGCACCGACACGCTATGGAGCTCCTGCTCCACAGCGGGACTGAACGTCGTGCCCACCCTGGGCACCGACGCAGAGATGGTCTCCAGCCCTGTGGTTGGGCTGGCTGTCGGCCCCAGACTGGGCACCGACGCGCTATGGAGCTCCTGCTCCGCAGCGGGACTGAACGTCGTGCCCACCCTGGGCACCGACACAGAGATGGTTTCCAGCCCTCTGGTGGGGCTGGCTGTCGGCCCCAGACTGGGCACCGACACGCTATGGAGCTCCTGCTCCACAGCGGGGCTGAACGTCGTGCCCACCGATATGTCTCAATGCTAATGAGCATATATTTATACTTCTTTAACAAACTGTTGTAGAATTTGTTCTTCATCAAGTTTTGGCCAGCCATTAAATACATATTTTTTTGTTTTTAAATAACTTAAAATACTATATATTTTTCTGAGAGGTATTCAAAATTCTTTCAAATATTATTAGTTTTTCTGTGACCTTAATTTTAATATCAAAGAAAATAATTGTGTCAGACGATTCTCTATATTAGACTACCTTGGACTACCTTGAGTATTTGAAAAGTTGGTATTAAATGTTGGTATTTTCAAATGAACTGCAAAATACTAATATTGTCTGCCCAGGTCTGGTGGTGTGTCTGTGGGTAAATCAATACATTCTATTTTCCAGAATGTGTTGAAAGGAAGGCTGAAGTTTATGAAGCACCCCTCTGTTATGTTGCTCCGTGTTGAGCGCGCTGCATTCTTTTTGGTTGCCCTGGTGACTGGAGATTAACCTTGCAGTGTGGTGGAGTGTGTGTGTTTGAGTGTTTGAAAAGTGGGCAGGGAGGGATGCTTTGTGTTTACAGCATATGGGCAATGGGCCAGGGAAGTTTCTGAAGTTAGTCTTAGTCAACATATATTGGGGTAATCTTTGATATGTGTATACACCTTCCTATTGTTTTTTAGCCCTTAGAACAATTTGTCTGTCGAAAGCTTTCCACAGGGATTGTCACGATGCGGAGTAATGGGACGATAAACAGAGCGCTGGTGGAGCGTCATTCCTTTATTATTTTGGAGTTGTTCTCACGAAGCACAAAATACAAAAAGGAGATGACTGAAACTAAAACACAAAACACTAACAAAGTAACTCACGTGCTGAAGACACAAGGCAGACACGAGCAATGATCCACACACAGGTGGATCTGGGCAGATCTTAAATACCTTCCCCAATCAGAGACAACGCTAGACAGCTGTCTCTGATTGGGGATGATAATCTCCCTGATAAGTGTGTGAGGACTTGGTTGTGTGCCTCTCTCCTCCCCTAGGTGGGAGTAAGAGGCCTTACCACAACCAAGCCCTCACAGTACCCCCCCCCTAAGGTGCGGACTCCCGATCGCACACAACAATCCCCCCTCTCCTGAAAGAAAAAATTGTCCAAAAACTAGGGGGGACATGGCGGGGTACTGAGGTGGTTGCTGGTGGGGGCTCCGGTTCCGGTTCCGGGCGTGGCACAGGCTGTGAGAGTAGCTTCCCTCCTATCTCTCCGTTGCACGCCCGGTCCGGTCCGGACCCCGGCGCGATGGTTCCCCCCTCAGTACTCCCGCCATCCACCAAGTCCTGTCTGGACCCTGGTGTGGGAGCCCTCGACCCTGGAGAGGGACTGACAACCGGCCCCGGACTGGGCACCGGTGGAGCCGATTGCTCCAGCACTGGAGCGACGCAGACGACCGGCCCCGGACTGGGCACCGGTGGAGCGGACTGCTCCGTCACTGGAGCGACGTAGACGACCGGCCCCGGACTGGGCACCGGTGGAGCGGACTGCTCCGGCACTGGAGCGACGCCGACGACCGGCCCCGGACTGGGCACCGGTGGAGCGGACTGCTCCGTCACTGGAGCGACATAGACGACCGGCCCCGGACTGGGCACCGGTGGAGCGGACTGCTCCGGCACTGGAGCGACGCAGATGACCTGCCCCGGACTGGGCACCGGTGGAGCAGACTGCTCCGGCACTGGAGCGACGCAGACGACCGGCCCCGGACTGGGCACCGGTGGAGCGGATTGCTCCGGCACTGGAGCAACGCAGACGACCGGCCCCGGACTGGGCACCGGTGGAGCGGACTGCTCCGGCACTGGAGCGACGCCGACGACCGGCCCCGGACTGGGCACCGGTGGAGCGGACTGCTCCGTCACTGGATCGACGTAGACGACCGGCCCCGGACTGGGCACCGGTGGAGCGGACTGCTCCGGCACTGGAGCGACACAGACGGCCGGCCCCGGACTGGGCACCGGTGGAATGGACTGCTCCGTTACTGGAGTGACGTAGACGACCGGCCCCGGACTGGGCACCGGTGGAGCGGACTGCTCCTTCACTGGAGCGACGTCGATGACCGGCCCCGGACTGGGCACCGATGGAGCGGACTGCTCCGGCACTGGAGCGACGGCGACGACCGGCCCCGGACTGGGCACCGGTGGAGCGGACTGCTCCGGCACTGGAGCGACGCAGATGACCGGCCCCGGACTGGGCACCGGTGGAGCGGACCGCTCTGGCGCTGTAACAGCGCAGACTGCTGGACCCGGATGTGGCTCTGGTAGAGGTTCAGGGCTGCTCACCTTTACCTGAGGTCCCGGGCTGCTGACCTTCCCCGGAGATCTCGGGCTGCTGACCTTCCCCGGAGGTCTCGGGCTGCTGACCTTCCCCAGAGGTCTCGGGCTGCTGACCTTCCCCAGAGGTCTCGGGCTGCTGACCTTCTCCGGAGGTCTCGGGCAGCTGACCTTCACCGGCGGTCTCGGGCTGCTGACCTTCGCCGGGGGTTTTGGGCTGCTGACCTTCACCGGAGGCCTCGGGCTGCTGACCTTCACAGGAGGCCTCGGGCTGCTGACCTTCACAGGAGGCCTCGGGCTGCTGACCTTCACAGGAGGCCTCGGGCTGCTGACCTTCACAGGAGGCCTCGGGCTGCTGACCTTCTCCGGAGGTCTCGGGCTGCTGACCTTCTCCGGAAGTCTCGGGCTGCTGACCCTCTCCGGAGGTCTCGGGCAGCTGACCTTCACAGGAGGCCTCGGGCTGCTGACCTTCACAGGAGGCCTCGGGCTGCTGACCTTCACAGGAGGCCTCGGGCTGCTGACCTTCACAGGAGGCCTCGGGCTGCTGACCTTCTCCGGAGGCCTCGGGCTGCTGACCTTCTCCGGAGGCCTCGGGCTGCTGACCTTCTCCGGAGGTCTCGGACAGCTGACCTTCACCGGAGACCTTGGGTTGGACGCCGTGCCCACCCTGGGCACCGACGGAGAGGTGGTTTTCAGCCCTGCCGTAGGTCTGGCTGTCTGTCCCAGACTGGGCGCCGACACGCTATGGAGCTCCTGCTCCACAGCGGGACTGAACGTCGTGCCCACCCTGGGCACCGACGCAGAGGTGGTTTCCAGCCCTGTGGTTGGGCTGGCTGTCGGCCCCAGACTGGGCACCGACACGCTATGGAGCTCCTGCTCCACAGCGGGACTGAACGTCGTGCCCACCCTGGGCACCGACGCAGAGATGGTCTCCAGCCCTGTGGTTGGGCTGGCTGTCGGCCCCAGACTGGGCACCGACGCGCTATGGAGCTCCTGCTCCGCAGCGGGACTGAACGTCGTGCCCACCCTGGGCACCGACACAGAGATGGTTTCCAGCCCTCTGGTGGGGCTGGCTGTCGGCCCCAGACTGGGCACCGACACGCTATGGAGCTCCTGCTCCACAGCGGGGCTGAACGTCGTGCCCACCCTGGGCACCGACGCAGAGATGGTTTCCAGCCCTGTGGTTGGGCTGGCTGTCGGCCCCAGACTGGGCACCGACACGCTATGGAGCTCCTGCTCCACAGCGGGGCTGAACGTCGTGCCCACCCTGGGCACCGACGCAGAGAGGGTTTCCAGCCCTGTGGTTGGGCTGGCTGTCGGCCCCAGACTGGGCACCGACACGCTATGGAGCTCCTGCTCCACAGCGGGGCTGAACGTCGTGCCCACCCTGGGCACCGACGCAGAGATGGTTTCCAGCCCTCTGGTGCGAGGCGCAGGCACGGGCCGTACCGGGCTGGGGAAACGCACCGTTGGGTTGGTGCTTTTAGCTGGCACGGGTCGCACCGGGCTGGAGACACGCACCATAGGGCTGATGCGTGGAGCAGGCGCGGGCCGTACTGGGCTGGGGAAACGCACCGTTGGGCTGGTGCATTTAGCTGGCACGGGTCGCACCGGGCTGGAGACACGCACCATAGGGCTGGTGCGCGGAGCAGGCGCGGGCCGTACCGGGCTGGGGAAACGCACCGTTGGGTTGGTGCGTTTAGCTGGTACGGGTCGCACCGGGCTAATGTTGCGCACCGATGGTTTGGTGCGCAGAGTCGGTCTCCTCTTCCTCCGACTCTGGACCGGCGCTGGAGGCACCGGACTGGGAACTGGCGCTGGAGCACGACTGTCCCTGTCGTGCCTACTCCACCGCCAATCCCCATCCTGTGAGGGTTCTTCCGGGAACCCCCACGAGTGAGGGAACAGAAGCACATCGTCGTCGTCTTCCTCCGACTCTTCTCTGTACTCCTGCTCCCATGGCTGTAGGGGCTCCTCCTGGAACCCCCACGAGTGCAGTGGTCGGGGCTCTTCTCCCTCGATCCCCGACCACCCCCATAGCCCCCCCCCAAAATCAGTTTGGGGGTTTTTCTGGGCTCCAGGCTGGTCCTCAACTCTAGCCCGGTGACGTTTACCCCGTCTACGGCGCCTCTGCTGCTCCGGACCCCAGCCTTCCTCCACCGAGCGATAGTAAGAGTGTTCCTCCTCTGTAATTTTCCCCATACCGAGGAGGATATCTCCTAACGTAATCCCCCGTTGCGTCCCAGGGTGGATCATTCTGTCACGATGCGGAGTAATGGGACGATAAACAGAGCGCTGGTGGAGCGTCATTCCTTTATTATTTTGGAGTTGTTCTCACGAAGCACAAAATACAAAAAGGAGATGACTGAAACTAAAACACAAAACACTAACAAAGTAACTCACGTGCTGAAGACACAAGGCAGACACGAGCAATGATCCACACACAGGTGGATCTGGGCAGATCTTAAATACCATCCCCAATCAGAGACAACGCTAGACAGCTGTCTCTGATTGGGGATGATAATCTCCCTGATAAGTGTGTGAGGACTTGGTTGTGTGCCTCTCTCCTCCCCTAGGTGGGAGTAAGAGGCCTTACCACAACCAAGCCCTCACAGGGATGCTGGCCCATGTTGACTCCAATGCTTCCCACAGTTGTGTCAAGTTGGCTGGATGTACTTTGGGTGGCAGACCATATATACACACAGGAAACTGCTGAGCATGAAAAACCCAGCATTGCCGTTCTTGACACAAACCGGTGCGCCTGACACGTACTACCATACCCCATTCAAAGTCGCTTAAATATTTTGTCTTGCCCATTCACCCTCTGAATGGCACACATACACAATCCCTGTCTCAATAGCCTCAAGGCTCAAAAATGATTCTTTAACTTGTCTCCTCCCCTTCATCAACACTGATTGTTGATGAGAGGTCTAAGGAGAATGGCAAGAATGGTGCAAGCTAACAAGCAGGCCACACACAGGCATCTCAGAACACACAATTCGTCGTTCGGTCCTTGTCATGGATGGACTATTGCAGCAGATGACGACACCGGGTTCATGGACAATTGAGGAGTGGAAAAACATCTCGTGGTCAAACGAATCCCGGTTCCTGTTGAGTCATGCTGATGGCAGAGTCAGGATTTGGCATAAGAAGTATGAGTCCATTGCCCCATGCTGCCTGGTGTCAATGGTACAGGCTGGTGGCGGTGAAGTAATGGTATGGGGAATGTTTTTTTGGTACATGCTAGGTCCCTTGATACCAATTGAGCAACGTTTCAATACCCAGAAGAATTCAGGCTGTTCTGGAGGCAAAGGGGGGTCCGATCGGGTATAATACTGAACAAAAATATAAATGCAACATGTAAAGTGGTGATTCCATGTTTCATGAGCTGAAATAAAAGATCCCAGAAATGTTCCATACGCACAAAAAGCTTATTTCTCTCAAATTTTGTGCACAAAATGTGTTTACATACCTGTTAGTGAGTATTTCTCCTTTGCCAAGATAATCCATCCACCTGACAGGTGTGGCATATCAAGAAGCTGATTAAACAGCATGATCATTACACAGGTGCACCTTGTGCTGGGGACAATAAAAGGCCACTCTAAAATGTGCAACTTTGTCACACAACACAATACCACAGATATCTCAAGTTTTGAGGGAGGGTGCAATTGGCATGCTGACTGCAGGAATGTCCACCAGGACATTTTACAGAGAATTGAATGTTCATTTCTCTACCATAAACCGCCACCAACTTTGTTTTAGAGAATTTGGCAGAACGTTCAAGCTGTTTCACAACCGCAGCAACGCGCAACCACACCAGCCCAAGACCTCCACATCCGGCTTCTTCACCTGCGGGATCATCTGAGACTAGCCACCCGGACAGCTGATGAAACTGAGGAGTATTTCTGTAATAAAGCCTTTTTGTAGGGAAAAACTAATTCTGATTGGCTGGGCCTGGCTATAGAAAGTTTGTGGGCAGAACTGAAAAAGTGTGTGCGAGCAAGGAGGCCTACAAACCTGACTCAGTTACAGCAGTTCTGTCAGGAGGAATGGGCCAAAATTCACCCAACTTATTGTAGGAAGCTTGTGGAAGGCTTCCCAAAACGTTTGACCCAAGTTAAACAATTTAAAGGCAATACTACCAAATACTAATTGAGTGTATGTAAACTTCTTACCCACTGGGAATGTGATGAAATAAATAAAAGCTGAAATAAATCATTCTCTCTACTATTATTCTGACATTTCACATTCTTAAAATAAAGTGGTGATCCTAACTGACCTAATACAGGGAATTTGTTTTGATTTTTTTAATTAAATGTCAGGAATTGTGAAAAACTGAGTTTAAATGTATGTAAACTTCTGACTTCAACTGTATATACAGTATATTTATATATATACACCTCACACGTTACCCATAATAAGACTATGACATGTGTATGTTAACAAACTGAATATCTGACTCCATAAAGGTGATTTAGCAATATGCACGAGACTATAGTTCAGTTACAGTAATAGGCAATCAAGAATTGTCTATTGTCAAAGCTAGATATTTAATATCATTGTAAAATGAATGGATTCACATTTAAGGTATATTAAAGCTTATGTTACAAGACAATACTAGCATTACAAGGCATTATTCTAGCCATTATCAGACACCACCACCACCCTTAACACACACATACACACACACACACACACACCATGCCACCTCAGAGCCTGTGTCCTAGACACATAAACACACACACACACACACACACACACACACACACACACACACAAATACACACGCACAGATGTTGATTTATTGCTCTGTGCCATGCCACCGCCAGTGACGACGCCGTGATGTATTTTGCATTTGGGAGATGAAAAATGAAACGTGAACAGAAGGGATCAGCAAGTTTCCACCCACGGAGTGTGAAATGGAGCCGATGATTCGAGCTGACTCGCACTGGGCATGCTCCTATGGAGTGGACCTCTTCAGATTCTCAGCCTGTCAATGCACAGACTGAGCAGTCCAGAATGGTGGAAGTGTCCTTCCTTCTATTTATATATCAGTATGGAAGGCAGGGTTGGGGTCAATTCCATTTCAATCCCATTTAATTCCGAAAGTAAACCAAAATTCTAAATTCCAATTCCAGATTGTCCTCATTGAAAACCATTGAAGAGTATTGGAATTGGATTTCGGTGTACTTCCTGAATTGACCGGAATTAAGTTGTAATTGACTCCAACCCTGATGGAAGGAAATACAATTGTGAAGCAATTATTGTCTATTTTCACGAGCCAATAAATACCTAAAGGGCTATGTGTCATACTATGTTAATTGTGCAAATAGCCTTATGTAATTAAGAATCTATTTATATGTAGTTACTAATGTATGCTGATGAAATGTCGATCATGAGTTATCTAATTTCATAACAGCGGATAATATGCAATGCAGGCACAGCAGTGCCATAATTCAATGCTAATTCCATGTTTTTATGGAGCCTGATACCTAGCAGACCCTATTATTTTCTTAAGTACGTCGTTAGTCTACAGTGTAACCCTTGTCTATGACTCATTAGAAGTTAAACGTATTCACCAGTGTTTCATAAACATTTATAGAAAATACAGGAATTATTTTTTTAAACTGAATGCAAAACAAACAACAACAAGAACTAGAAGGAAGTTAAAGTGCCTGGGGCAGGAGTGAACAAGGATAGGACTTTATGGTCCAACACACACACACACACACACACATAAACGTGCAGGCACAAACCACGAGGCACATACACATACACACACACATTCCCCCTGCAGCACTCCTTTCAATTAGACTGCATCTCCATCTATTAATCTACCTTTTCATAACAGCTAATCCAGTGTTATCGAGTGTGTGTGTGTGTGTGTGTGTGTGCGTGTGCGTGTGTGTGTGCGTCGGCTGCTGAAGACCCGTGATTGTTTGTTTCAGAGATGAGGCTTAGAGAAAGAGACTTCTTTTCAAGGGCCGGGACGATGACAGTATCACCATACTCACCAGCATCGTGGCAAGGAAACAAAGCCCGAAGCAGTGGTGGAAAAAGTACCCAATTGTCAGATACTTTAATAGAAAATAACTGAAGTAAAAGTCCCCCAGTAAAATAGTCTAAACGTATGTGGTTTAAAATATACATAAGTATCAAATGAAAATGTAATTGTTAAAACATACTTAAGTATCAAAATTATACATTATTTCAAATTCCTGATATTCAGAAAGCCAGGTGAAATCGCGCACCAGACCCCCATTGTTTATTTATGGGTAGCCAGGGGCACACTCCAACACTCAGAGATCCTTTACAACTAAGTATGTGTGTTTAGTAAGTCCGTCAGATCAGAGGCAGTAGAGATAAGTGTGTGAATTGGACCATTTTCCTGTCCTGCTAAGCATTAAAAATGTAACAAGTATTTTTGGGTGTCAGGAAAATGTATGGAGTAAAAAGTACATTTTTTTCTTTAGGAATGTAGTGAAGTCAAATTAAAAGTAGTCACAAAAACAAAAATAGTAAAGTAAATGACAAAAAACAAGTAATTTACACCACTGGTCACATGTATTAATTTTCTAAGCTATACCACACAGTATTTTACATACAGCAGGTTTTTAAAGGACCAGAGAGTGAACTACTTCGTGTTTTCATTTTTGCCATGGAAAAAATATTGCGATACTGGTATCATCCCGGCCCTACTTAATTCACGTTGTTTATTGTCTGTGTTGATGTGTCAGCGCACTCTCAAACGTTGTTTTTTGCTAACATTGTAAGCCTGCCACACACACTATACGATACATTTATTAAACATAAGATTGAGTGTGAGTTTTTGTCACAACCCGGCTCGTGGGAAGTGACAAAGAGCTCTTATAGGACCAGGGCACAAATAATAATATAATAATAATCAATCATTTTGCTCTTTATTTAGCCATCTTACATATAAAACCTTATTTGTTCATCAACATTGTGAATAACTCACCACAAGTTAATGAGAAGGGTATGCTTGAAAGGATGCACATAACTCTGCAATGTTGGGTTGTATTGGAGAGAGTCTCAGTCTTAAATCATTTTCCACACACAGTCTGTGCCTGTATTTAGTTTTCATGCTAGTGAGGGCCGAGAATTCACTCTCACATAGGTACTTGGTTGCAAAGGGCATCAGTGTCTTAACAGCGCGATTTGCCAAGGCAGGATACTCTGAGTACAGCCCTTTCCAGAAATATGGCAGTGGCTTATGATTCAATTACATTTTCACAGACACGCTTGTTGCAATTCTGATGAGTCTCTCTTGTTCAGATATTGGTAAGAGGACTGGAGGCAGGGCATGAAAGGGATAACGAATCCAGTTGTTTGTGTCGTCCGTTTCGGGAAAGTACCTGCGTAATTGCGCACCCAGCTCACTCAGGTGCTTCGCTATATCACATTTGACATTGTACGTAAGCTTGAGTTAATTTGACCACAAAAAATCATACAATGACAGAAAGGCCTGTGTGTTGTCCTTGTTAATGCAAACAGAGAAGAGCTCCAACTTCTTAATCATAGTCTCAATTTTGTCCCGCACATTGAATATAGTTGTGGAGAGTCCCTGTAATCCTAGATTCAGATCATTCAGGTGAGAAAAAACATCACAGATAGGCCAGTCGTGTGAGAAACTTTACGTCTGTGCAAGCGGTCAGACAAGTGAAAATTATGGTCAGTAAAGAAAACTTTAAGCTCTTCTCTCAATTTAAAAAAAAACGTGTCAATACTTTGCCCCTTGATAACCAGTGCATTCTGTATGTTGTAAAAGCGTTACATGGTCGCTGCCCATATCATTGCATAATGCAGAAAATACACGAGAGTTCAGGTGCCTTGCTTTAACAAAGTTAACCATTATCACTGTAGTGTCCATAACGTCTTTCAAGCTGTTAGGCATTCCCTTGGCAGCAAGAGCCTCTCGGTGGATGCTGCAGTGTACCCAAGTAGCGTCGGGAGCAACTGCTTGCACGCACGTTACCACTCCACTATGTCTCCCTGTCATGGCTTTTGCGCCGTCAGTACACATACCAACACATCTTGACCACCAAAGTCGATTTAATGTCACAAAGCTGTCAAGTACTTTAAAAATATCCTCTCCTGTTGTCCTGGTTTCCAGTGTTTTGCAGAAGAGGATGTCTTCCTTAATTGACCCCCCCATAAACGTAACGGTCATAGGCCCACCACGTCTGTTGACTCATACAACTGTAACGCATAGAATTCACTGGTTTGTATGCAAAGCAGTAGTTGTTTCAAAACATCTCCTGCCATGTCACTGATGCGTCGTGAAACAGTGTTGTTTGATGAAGGTATTGTCTGTATACAGTGGCATGAAAAATTGTGTGAACCTTATGGAATGACCTGGATTTCTGCATAAATTGGTCATAAAATGTTATCTAATCTTCATCTAGGTCACAACAATAGACAAACACAATGTGCTTAAACTAATAACACACAAATGGCTGTATTTTTCTTGTCTATATTGAATACATAATTTAAACAGTGTAGGTTGGAAAAAGTATGTGAACCCTTGGATTTAAGGGTAATTGGAGTCAGGAGTCAGCTAACCTGGAGTCCAATCAATGAGACGAGATTGGAGATGTTGGTTTTGCTATTCACAAGAAGCATTGCCTGATGTGAACCATGCCTCGAACAAAAGAGATCTCAGAAGACCTAAGATTAAGAATTGTTGACTTGCATAAAGCTGGAAAGGGTCACAAATGTATCTCTAAAAGCCTTGATGTTCATCAGCCCACTGTAAGACAAATTGTCTAGAAATTGAGAAAGTTCAGCACTGTTGCTACTCTCCCTAGCAGTGGCCCTCCTGCAAAGAGCACAGGTTAAGAAGAATCCTAAAGTGTCAGCTAAAGACTTACAGAAATCTCTGGAACATGCTAACATCTCTGTTGATGATTCTACAATATGTTAAACAGTTAACAAGAATGGTGTTCATGGGAGGACACCATGGAAGAAGCCAATGCTGTCCAAAAAAAACATTGCTGCACGTCTGAAGTTCGCAAAAGAGCACCTGGATGTTCCACAGCGCTACTGGCAAAATATTCTGTGGACAGATTAAACTAAAGTTGAGTTGATTGGAAGGAACACACAACACTGTGTGGAGAAAAAAAGGCACAGCACACCAAAATCAAAAACTCACCCCGACTGTAAAGTATGGTGGAGGGAGCATCATGGTTTGGGGCTGCTTTACTGCTTCAGGGCCTGGACAGCTTGCTATCATCGAAGGAAAGATAAATTCCCAAGTTTATCAAGACATTTTGTAGGAGAATGTAAGGCTATCTATCCGCCAATTGAAGCTCAACAGAAGCTCAACAGAAGTTGGGTGATGCATCAGGACAACAACCCAAAACACAGAAGTAAATCAACAACAGAATGGCTTCAACAGAAGAAAATACTCCTTCTGGAGTGGCCCAGTCAGAGTCCTGACCTCAACCCAATTGAGATGCTGTGGAATGACCTCAAAAGAGCAGTTCACACCAGACATCCCAAGAATATTGCTGAACTGAAAAAGTTTTGTAAAGAGGAACGGTCCAAAATTCCTTCTGACCGTTGTGCAGGTCTGATCTGCAACTACAGAAAACGTTTGGTTGAGTTTATTGCTGCCAAAGGAGGGTCAACTAGTTATTAAATCCAAGGGTTCTCATACTTTTTCCACCCTGCACTGTGAATGTTTACACGGTGTGTTCAATAAAGACATGAAAACGTATAATTGTTTGTGTGTTATTAGTTTAAGCAGACCGTGTTTGTCTATTGTTGTGACTCAGTTCAAATTTTATGACCAATTTATGCAGAAATCCAGGTAATTCCAAAGGGTTCACATACTTTTTCTTGCCACTGTAGTTTTTTTGGCCTTTTCCCCCAGCATTGTCCCAGCCATATCCACGGCAGCAGGAAGAATTAAGTCCTCCAAAATAGTATGGGGATTACCTGTCCTAGCCACTCAGTAGCTCACCATATAAGACGCTTCTAGCTCAATCTTATTAATGGTATCTATGCCTTTTATACATGTCTTACTACTCGAAAGCCGTCTTAATTCTCGCTCAAAAAACTTATTTTTCAAATTGGCATGGTTCGTTTCTAAATGTCTGCGCAAGAGTGAAGGTATCATCGAGTTGCAAATGTAACACACTGTGGCTGAGGAAAGGCACTACTCCCAATATAAGTGAACCCCAAATCAATGTAGTTATCATCATATAGGGGTTAGGTGTGACGAATCCAAGATGGCGGTGGGACGAGTGTGGACTCCTCTAAAAAGGTTTGTCAATGTTCTGATCAATTAAACAAAAAACAATTATGTTATCACGCTTTTTGGGATTATCCTCTAATGCCCCCGCGGAAGACCAAAAACAGTACGACTCTACAAGCAACAGAGCCCATCAGCAAGCCTTTACCTACCAAGGCTACAGGCGCAGGTACGCTTGACAGTGTCTCATTAGCTAAACTTATTGATTCCGCGCTGGAAAAATCTGAACAACGATTTTTGCTTCTCAACAACCAACTCAAAGAAATGCAACTAGATCTCGCTAAATGCAACAGTGATATTATGACATTAAATGCAGATCTTACAGCAGTGAACAAACAATTCAAAATTGCTGAAGTTTGTGGAAGCGAGAATGAAAAAAGAATCGATCAAATTGACCTAAAGCTATCCACGTTAGAAGACCGTGGCAGAAGGGACAATATCTTGATCTTGGGCCTAAGAGAAGAGGAAGAAGGAGGGAATGCCCTGTCCTTTCTTACTTCTCAGCTCCTGAAATGGTTCCCTGGACTTTGGGATGACAGATCCCCATTGGATATCATGCGAGCCCATAGGATTCTCATAGCAAAGTGCTTGCGCTATACTTACCGGGATCTGATCCTAAAAGCAGCTAGGAAATCTCCACCTGTAGTAACTGGACAACAGATCAGATTCATTCCCGACTTCAGCAGCTACACTCGAGAGAAACGCAAGCCCTGCTACCCTGCAATGGATCAAGCACGGAAAGTTGGCTTCCAGGCGTACCTTCTTTATCCAGACATAATTAAGCTTACTAAGGGACACGAGCATCATATTTTTAAGGATCCAGACGAAGTAAACGGCTTTTTGTAAGTGATTTTCTCCATATTTTTTTTAAATTATTTTTTTCCCCGGTTACAATTGATGCATATCTTGACATGCAGATGCTGTTAGAGAATATACTGTATATGTGGTGGTTGGGAAGGAAGAGAAAATTTGAAAAAAGGGGAAAAGGTTTTTGCTTTCTTTGCAGGTATAGCATTGCTTAGTGGGTTATATATTATTATTTAATTTCACTTTCTCCTTGTTGATCCTAGTTGGTCTAACACGAGATTGTGGGCTTGTTTCATATTGATGCTGTATCATGTTTAGCCATTTATTCATGTGCTAAATAAATACTAATTAGAAGCTGATATCTGTTAGAGATTATTTGTTTTAGATGACTGTTCTCTCAGATGAGCAAACCAGATGGATATTCTGAGATGGATATTTCAACAGTCTGTGCATTTAGGGGGGAGGGGCGGTCCTTTTTCTCACTATAGTCACAACCACATTAATGGAGGGTGGGAATGGCCGAGGAATTTTTCTTCCTCGACCATTGCTTCTGGGGTGGGTAATGGTTTATTGCTGTTCTGTGTTTTTTGTTTCTTCGTGGACCCTTAGGGGTGGGATGGGAAAGGTGTGGGTTTATAAGTATTATTGTTTTGTGATTGTATGTTTACGTCTGTGTTTTTTGGGGAATGGGTCAGGACCATGCTATAGTCTAAGTACTTCAAGTAAATTAATTTGCAGCCTGTCAAATCATACATATATGTATGTTATGGAAAATGAATGATTTAAAAATACTTGCATTTAATGCACGTGGTCTTAATATTCCACATAAAAGGACAAACTGTTTAGATTTATTCCTTAGGAAAAAGGTAGATTTAGCTCTCATACAAGAGACACACCTATTACCAAAGGATGTGTATAGTGTTAACAATAAATATTTTGAAGTATTATCATTCTCTCCAGCCAACAAAAAAGTGAAGGGTACAATGATACTTGGGAAGCGCAATTTACAAGCTACAGTTCTGGGGTCAGGAGGGGATTTGGAAGGAAGAATAACTTATTTGAAAACTATCATACACCATCAAAAAAATGCATTTATCTCTGTTTATGCTCCTAATTATTATGACAAAGAGTTTTTTGTGTTAATAACTCAACTTTTACTCGATTTTACAGAATTTCAACTTGTGGTCGGAGGAGATTTTAATGCAGTGTGGGATCATGTGATGGACAGAACAGGACAAACAGAGCGTAGGAACCAGCGATTATGTTCTGAAGCACTGCGCCAATGGGCGCTGGATGTAGCGGTGGTAGTTATGTGGCGTGTTAAAAACCCAATGATCAAAGATTACTCGTATTATCCTTCAAGACACAAGTCCTTCTCTAGAATCGATTACATTTTTATGTCAAAGAACTTGTTCCACAACATTGAAATTGAATAAATACCAACTAGCCTTTCAGATCATAACATGATTTTGTGTGCAGCTGAATTAAGCCCTGAAAGGAATCGTGCAGCTCGCTGGCGTTTTAACTCCAGCCTCCTAAAAAACTAGACTTTTAAACATCAATTCGCAACAGAAGTGGCAGAGTTTATTAACATTAATCAAGGATCGGTGGAAGATCCATGAATACTGTGGGAGGTAATTAAGAGCTTTGTTAGAAGCAACGTAGTGTCATTCTCTTCTAATTTAAATAAGACGAATACTGTCAAAATAAAACAATTAGAGGCAAACCTAAAAGTCCTACAACATCGACATCAATCTGATACATCATCAAGAAATATCAGTGAACTGGAATTAACAAAGAAAGAAATGAACAATCTATGCAGACAACGTGCAGAATTCATTATGCACAAAGCACGACAAAATGATTATTTTAATAGTGCACGACCTAGTCGTCTGCTGGCCATGAAACTACGTACCAATGAGGGTTTTGCTAATATTTCTGCAAATCAACAGTGTGTTTCGCTCCTTTTTTTCAGACTTATATTCATCGAAGACTGTGCATGATGATGAGAAATCTAGCAAGTTCAGAGTTAGAATGTCATCCAATCCATAAGATTATGACATCGAGGACAAGTAAAGGCATGGTCTCAAATGTATATATATATTTACTTAAATCAACAATTAAACGATTACCAATTAATTCGAATTGGAATACTGTTTGGTCCAACGTTACATTATCATCAAGAAACCCGAATCACCAAATGACACACTATAATTTTGCACACATGACTTACTTAACTCCTAAAAAATTATTTCAGATGAATATAAACACAACCCCTAGCTGTATGCTCTGCACCCAGGGTATTGATCACAATACCCTGCGCCTCTTCGATGGTCCAACGTCCCTGTCTGTTTTTCGGTGCTTTCCCGGGTAAGGGGGCAGTAGCTCTTTGGCTGCATCAGATTCACAACTGTCAGTGTCCATGCTAGCTGAGCTAGCAACAAATGTAGAATTACTGATGCTAGCATTGGATGTGCTCGTGGAAGCAGAACAACTTGTGTCATCGACAGGTGCAGGTGTAGTACTGCTGGTAGCAGCAGCAGTAGAGCTGGTATGTGTCTATGAACGCGAGTCTTACTTTTTTAACCATATATCCATTTTTGAGCTACATACTGACCGTTAGTGGAATTCCTGCGAGAGAGTAATGGTTAATGTAATTGGATGTTAATTATTTGACTAGGCTACCTGTATTTGACATTGTGTTTTTATTTCTCTGAACACTAGATGGTTTAATTTAATTTTGGGCAGTGAAACGAGGCTACTCAGGCAAGAAAACCCTAATGTACAGTATAGCCTCTTTGGAAAATCTAAATGGACAGTTTAAAAATGTGAATCATTTTATTTGGCATTGCCCGTGTCAGCTGTAGCACTCTCCATCATTCTAGATTAGCTGTAGCACTCTCCGTCATTCTAGATTAGCTGTAGCACTCTCCGTCATTCTAGATTAGCTGTAGCACTCTCCCTCATTCTAGATTAACTGTAGCACTCTCCATCATTCTAGATTAGCTGTAGCACTCTCCATCATTCTAGATTAGCTGTAGCACTCTCCATCATTCTAGATTAGCTGTAGCACTCTCCGTCATTCTAGATTAACTGTAGCACTCTCCATCATTCTAGATTAGCTGTAGCACTCTCCATCATTATAGATTAGCTGTAGCACTCTACATCATTCCAGATTAGCTGTAGCACTCTCTGTCATTCTAGATTAGCTGTAGCACTCTCCATCATTCTAGATTAGCTGTAGCACTCTCCATCATTCTAGATTAGCTGCAGCATGGTTTAAAGGCCTAAAGGAAAACCTTGGGGACAACACTAGTAGTGTTAAAACAGAAGTTCAACTGTGGTTGATTTAGTTTGTGTTGGGAGGCTCCCTGCGCAACAACATAATGAATAGCGCATTGTGTTGTCATCTCAGATAAGAGTAGAGCTGTGAGGAGATATTGTAGTCTTCTAATTAGTGCCACTCACTCTCAACGTCTCCGTTACAGATGATATCATAATTTCAGTTCAGTTCAAACACAGAGCTCTGATGTACTGCATCTTCGGTAGCTGGAGCATCTCTACATGACAGAGATATTCAATCGAATCTATCGCTCCCCGAGGGGATGAATAAAGTTGTACTGAATTGAATTGGAATAAATCAAAAACAAATGTCTTCACTCTCAGCGGGAAATACTAATCAACATTAATTTGAGTTTGTCTTTGTTTCACACTCAACAATGTTTCGTTGAATACCTGATTTAAAGTACTTAAGTGCGGCATGGGTGACAAAAAATGTGTTTTTGTCTTATTCTGGAAACTTGCCATGTTCAGTTGAATATGCTCCTGTATTCCCTGCTTTTGTATAACACGTTTCTGTGTGTTTTTGTCTAGCAGTGGCAGCACGGTCGCTCACCCATGTGGACTACAAGTATCGTATAGGCTTTGTCTAGCAGTGGCAGCACGGTCGCTCACCCATGTGGACTACAAGTATCGTATAGGCTTTGTCTAGCAGTGGCAGCACGGTCGCTCACCCATGTGGACTACAAGTATCGTATAGGCTTTGTCTAGCAGGGGCAGCACGGTCGCTCACCCATGTGGAATACAAGTATCGTATAGGCTTTGTCTAGCAGTGGCAACACGGTCGCTCACCCATGTGGACTACAAGTATCGTATAGGCTTTGTCTAGCAGTGGCAGCACGGTCACTCACCCATGTGGAATACAAGTATCGTATAG
Organism: Thymallus thymallus; assembly: GCA_023634145.1. Classification (NCBI taxonomy): domain Eukaryota; kingdom Metazoa; phylum Chordata; class Actinopteri; order Salmoniformes; family Salmonidae; genus Thymallus; species Thymallus thymallus. The sequence continues at coordinate 9,462,104 of CM042386.1, forward strand.
GCTTTGTCTAGCAGTGGCAGCACGGTCGCTCACCCATGTGGACTACAAGTATCGTATAGGCTTTGTCTAGCAGTGGCAACACGGTCGCTCACCCATGTGGACTACAAGTATCGTATAGGCTTTGTCTAGCAGTGGCAGCACGGTCGCTCACCCATGTGGACTACAAGTATCGTATAGGCTTTGTCTAGCAGTGGCAGCACGGTCGCTCACCCATGTGGACTACAAGTATCGTATAGGCTTTGTCTAGCAGTGGCAGCACGGTCGCTCACCCATGTGGACTACAAGTATCGTATAGGCTTTGTCTAGCAGTGGCAGCACGGTCGCTCACCCATGTGGACTACAAGTATCGTATAGGCTTTGTCTAGCAGTGGCAGCACGGTCGCTCACCCATGTGGACTACAAGTATCGTATAGGCTTTGTCTAGCAGTGGCAGCACGGTCGCTCACCCATGTGGACTACAAGTATCGTATAGGCTTTGTCTAGCAGTGGCAGCACGGTCGCTCACCCATGTGGAATACAAGTATCGTATAGGCTTTGTCTAGCAGTGGCAGCACGGTCGCTCACCCATGTGGAATACAAGTATCGTATAGGCTTTGTCTAGCAGTGGCAGCACGGTCGCTCACCCATGTGGAATACAAATATCGTATAGGCTTTGTCTAGCAGTGGCAGCACGGTCGCTCACCCATGTGGACTACAAGTATCGTATAGGCTTTGTCTAGCAGTGGCAATACGGTCGCTCACCCATGTGGACTACAAGTATCGTATAGGCTTTGTCTAGCAGTGGCAGCACGGTCGCTCACCCATGTGGACTACAAGTATCGTATAGGCTTTGTCTAGCAGTGGCAGCACGGTCGCTCACCCATGTGGACTACAAGTATCGTATAGGCTTTGTCTAGCAGTGGCAGCACGGTCGCTCACCCATGTGGACTACAAGTATCGTATAGGCTTTGTCTAGCAGTGGCAGCACGGTCACTCACCCATGTGGAATACAAGTATCGTATAGGCTTTGTCTAGCAGTGGCAACACGGTCGCTCACCCATGTGGACTACAAGTATCGTATAGGCTTTGTCTAGCAGTGGCAACACGGTCGCTCACCCATGTGGACTACAAGTATCGTATAGGCTTTGTCTAGCAGTGGCAGCACGGTCGCTCACCCATGTGGACTACAAGTAGGTCTTCTGAGAGCTTAACTGAGCCCTGTAGTAAAACTGACAGAAAACAGAGGAATACATTTTTGGGTTCGTTATGATCTCAAAAATTATGATAATGTCCTTTTAGTGTAAGAGCCGTTTGAAAAGATCTGATGAAATTTCAGCCTGTTTTGGTGGGATGGAGTTTTAGCCTGCACATCACCAGGTGGTAAATAAGTTAACAGACCAATAAGAATGAATTTATGAAATTTCTCCCCCGGGGGATCAATAAAGTACCTATCTATCTATCTATCTATCTATCTATCTATCTATCTATCTATCTATCTATCTATCTATCTATCTATCTATCTATCTATCTATCTATCTATCTAGAAAGAGAGTTCCAAAGCTCTCTGCCAATAACAGCTAGTTTTCAGTTTTCCTGAAACATACTGTATACCCTGTAGCGTGTTCTTTCCTTACACTGTTGCTGACAAGCCAGAGTGAAAAACACACCAAAGACAGGCAGAAATATGAATTTATTGTGAAAATGGTGTTATTTTATATTAGTGAACTCCAGTTGCTGGAGAGGCATTGGACAGATTCAGTGCTTGAATGTCATCCATTGCATCATTAATACAGTACTGTCATGTATTGCTCACAACACTTCAAAGTGAATACTGTTCCTTCCATGTATGCTGACGACTCAACAGTATACACGTCAGCTGCAACAGTCAAATAAATAACTGACACCCTTAACATAGAGCACCAGTCAGTTTTAGAATGGGTAACTTTCAATAGGCTGGCGCTAAATACTGTATCAAATTTTGGGGACAAATCACTCGCTCAACCCTACACCTCATCTAGATTGAATAATGTGGCTATTGAGCAAATTGAAGAGACTGAACTGTGTAACCTTAGGTAGCAAGCTGTCATGGTCAAAACATATAGACTCAATGGTTACTAAAATGGGACGAGGTCTGTCCATGATAAGGCGTTGTAATGATATGTAGTAAATGTAATTGTAACATTTGACCACTAGGTGTCTAATATGAATGGTTGTTCTAATTAAGGTTTTACGACAGGTCATAAGGAGGTTGATGGCAGTTGGTAATGGAGATGCATGCTGCTTGGTTATAAAAATAAATGACTAGTTCAAAGCTAGCTGTTCAATACTTATCAATGACTCATCATTGAAGTATATGAATGTTACAGGCGTTGCTCTGCTTTCTTGATATCTCAGTCAACCAGACAGGTCCTGCAGGCCCCAGTTTTGTTGCACCTGGAATACTGTCCAGTTGTGTGGTCAGGTGTTGCAAAGAAGGACAAAGGAAAATTGCAGTTGGTCCAGAACAGAGCAGCAGGTATTGCACTTAGATGTACAAGGAGGGTGAATGTCAATGACATGCATGTCAATCTCTCCTGGCTGGAGAGATTTACTGCATCACTATTGGTCTTTGTACGAGGTGTTGATGTGTTGAAGATACCGAACTGTCTGTAGCAGTTGGCAAACATTTCGAACTCTCATCGGTATCACAAGAGACGTGCAACCAAAGGTCTCTTCACAGTCCCCAGGTCCAAAACAGAGGCTCGGAAACACACCGTATTAAATAGAGCCATGACTAAATAGAACTCTCTGCCACCCCAGGTAACTCAAACTAGCAATAAAACCAGATAAAAGAACACCTTAAGGCAGAACGGGGACTGTGACGAGAAACACAGACATTATCTATGAATTATGTATTGTATTATGATATTGTATTAAGCATTGTATTATATATGTGATACGTGGTTGGGTTACAACTGTGATATGTGGTCGTCTCGCCTGTCTATCTTAAAATGAATGCGCTAGCTGTGGGTCGCTCTGGATGGGAACGTCTGCTGAATGGTTAAATTGTAATGTAAATGCAGTGCTATGTACATTTATGTATTTTATTTGTTGGGTTTTGTTTCCTGTTTGAACCCCAGGAACAGTAGCCGCTGCCTTGGCAACAGCTAATTGGGGATCCTAATAAATACTAAATAGTTCCCTGGGGAATGAAAGATAGGAATGTGGAAGACTGTGGATGGAGGAATGACAGATATCTAACAGAGCAGCCTCCATGCTCTGAACACAATCTGTGGCAATCTTCCTGTAGTCTCTCTGAACACACAGTCTCGCCATGGCAGCCTCCTGCATTAGTTACACCTGCCCTGGGAGAGTGTGGAGTGTGTGAAGTGTGTGTGCGTGTGTGTAGCTGGTCAGATTGACAGGGCGTCAGTCCCTCTCCACAATCACTGCCAATTCTTACAGCATGGAGAAACAGGCACAGGGCTAAGAGGAGGTGTGTCTATGTCTGTGTCTGTGTCTGTGTCTGTGTCTGTGCGTGTGTCCAGTTGTGTGGTCAGGTGTGCGTTTCATGTGTGTAGAGAGCTGGTGTGGCCCATATGCGACATGCTGCGTCTGATACATTTACTGAGCTGAATGCTAACAAAGCGATGGGAAAAAAAACTAACATGTCATCTGCAACTGGAAGGGACAGGCAAAGAGAAAATAAACTGCAAAGGAAGAGAGCGTTCCAGTTAAAAATGCTGTTGTAAAAACAAAGCCTTGCTGAAAGCAAGTTTGTCTTACTATGATTCATTTAGTCTCTTTTGTACTCATATACGAGGAGACAACTGCCATTTTCTACTGGTGTTAGTCTGTGAGACTAGCCAAGCAATTATTTATGTTATTCTCAAACATCGCCAATAATAAACCGAGTATTTCATGGTCCTTCCTTTGACGTCCCTCCCTTCCCCTTCGATTTCAATAATTTTTTTAAACTGAAAACTTTTATAGTAATTTTTTGTCTATAAGTTTTCTATACCGGAGTGGGAACATCCCTGAGCTGTCCTCTCTGTATCCATCATTGTTCTGAAGGCTCAGTGGGCTGATGGAAGTGAACATTTCGGGAGAACGCTGAGTGCCTGGTGCTGGAGTGCCTGGGGACACATTTCAGTGCGACACACTGCATTATTAATATTACGCACCATGTCCCCTGTGGAACCTCTTTTAAAGCTCAATATGTGGAACAGTGGGCAACGCCCAAAGACGAGAGCCGCATCCCAACACACAATACACCTGCATCCCAACACAGATCTAACACTGTCTGGAGGAAGACACTGTCCTGCACAACATTGGAGAACAATAGGTTAGAAAGTTAGGGGCACATTAGGGGCAAGAAAACTGAATCCTACCATCACAATGGAGTGTTACCAAAACCAACTTGTTAGATGTCGCCAAATGTTGAAAAACAAATTTTAGCCTACTGTGGAGTCCCAATCATATCCCATATCAGTGGTGGCTCGCTCATTAGGGCGTTAGGGGCGGCTCCCCACTTAATGTGATTGGTTTTTTATTTAAAATTAAATATATATTATATAATTCATGGATTATGTTTTAAATGCTCATTAAGGTGAGATAAATGTGTATATTTTCCTGTTACAAAAATATATTGATCAAAATAAGCTGTTCAGTGACTCTGCCAGCAGCAGCAGCTCCGCTGGCACATAAGCCATACGGACATTGCTTGGATTGTTTTGGCAGATATTTTCTATGAGTGGGAACTGCATAAATTATAACAGCACAAAGTAAATAGACCGTCCTGAGGGCGCTCAAATGTGCCGTCCTGGGGTCTGCGCTAGTCTCCATCCCAATGAGTCTCTAACACTAGAAGGCTTACTTCCGCACGTGAGACTAGATCTGCTCTATCAGGTACAGAGGTCTCTAAAGCAAAAAGCTTATTGTCATTAACTTGTAAATAAATAATCATAACAATCGTGGGGGCCTGGTACCTGATGGCTACATCCAACAAGAGTCCATGGACAGAGAGATACACTAGCTAGAACCTTCTCATCTCGGATCTGGTAGGACAAAAAAGCATGGCAGTGGCTGGCCAATTTGATTTTGTCCACCCATTGTGTTCATCAGGTTCTACTGTAGGTGACAGTGCGACATGTTGTGTGGATTAAAACAGCATAAAACCTGGTGTATCACAAAGCCTGATCAAATTAATTAGCCAGCTACAGTAATTTTGAGAAACATTGATAAAGAGTTTGGCTGATTTCTTTCGGTCAAAATAACCAGCTATCTACCTTTGATAAGCTTATGTGCATGTCTAGTTACCTCCAATGCCAATCTCAAGTCCTTCTAAACTTATATCTGACTAACTCGGAAACGTGAAGTTATTTCAGAATGAAAGTTAACTGGATGGCGCATCATGCTTTGTGACATCATGTTAGCTAGCTATCCCCAGTTAGATAATGTGTTTTCACTTATTGTATCTGCATGCTTGTTGGGTTCTCCCTGGTGCACTCGTTTGTTTGTGAGCTGTCTGCTCGTTCTAAATAGTATAATCTAATCTGTTCAAAACAGTGGCAGCATGTGCAGCAGTGGTAATTCGGTTTTTGACATGAAAACGCAAAATAGGTATTTATGCTGTTGTTCAAATGCACAGATCGCTTTACATATCTTCTCAAAGAAACTACCGGTGGTTCGAAAACTTGGCATCATATTTCTGTCATGTTGCTTTGTTGACAACTCCAACCACCCGCACCCCGGCTATTCAGCCAATCGGTGGCCACCTCTGTCCCTTATTGCTAGGGCCAGGAATCTTTCCTGATCATGCAACCTGACCAAGGAAAACTCCTTATGGCCTTAGTTAGAGTGTGGTATAATGCTAGTCAGGTCATGTGGATAGGAAACACTCCTGACCCTTTCTACTTGCTACCTGCACAACACACTGACTGCAGCACAACAGCCTTTCTGTCTGAAACCCACATAGAGAGGCTGAGGCTCCCTCCTCCCACTCCAGCCTGCAGCACTCAGCAAGCCTTAGCCTGCAAGCTGCACTGAGACACCACACTCCCCCACTCGCCCGTCCCTCCCCTCCTCACTCTTTCATCAAACCTGCCAACTTCTCTCTCTGAAGAAAGCTAGTGGAGTGGACCCACTGCTCCACTCTGCTCTGCTCAGATCCTTTCCAATGGAGATATTAGCATTCATGCACTTTGAAAAGAATCATGCTGTATCTGTAATATCCCCCCTCCCCCCACCACCACGCCAAAGTATCGCTGTTTTAGCAAGAGGTCAACGTCATCCTCTTTATCTCTTCACCAAAACACTAGTTCCGCTTCCCTTCTTCACTGAAGCAGTATTTTCTCTTTTAACCACATGCAGCAGTAGATTATTCCAAACCTCTGGGACGTCTTTATCAACCTGCCAGCCCAGGGGAAGAGAGGAAGATAAGAGAGGGGAGAGAAAAGAGAGGGAGTAGAGAGAAAATGTTGTGGTGCAGAGAGACAAAGAAACGCAGCGTTAGAGAGGAGGAAGGAAATTAAGAGAAAGGAGATTAAGGACGTGACCACAGAGCTTGACTATGATGACTGGGTTGAAGTCCCAGAGGATAACCCTGACTCCCCACGGCACAGTGTGTGTGTGTGTGTGTGTGTGTGTGTGTGTGTGTGTGTGTGTGTGTGTGTGTGTGTGTGTGTGTGTGTGTGTGTGTGTGTGTGTGTGTGTGGTGTGTGTGTGTATGTGCGTGTACACATGTACCTGCATACATGCGCGTGTGCAAGTGTTAATGTGTGCACGTGTGTGTGTGCACGTGTAAGTGTGTTTGTGTGTGTCTCCAGCCCTGCATATTGATCCTCCAGTTCCCCGGGGGCGCCTCTACACTGGACCTGAGATCATAACCTTCATCTCTATGGTTCAGAGTGCACAGTGACAGTCCCACAGCGCCCATAAAGCTGAGGGCACTGTGCTATATGCTCATAGAGCTGGGGGTCAGAGAGCCTAACACACAGTGCTGCCCTGTGTCTAGCTGAGCCGGAACAGATAAAGCTGTGGTTGTCATGACATTCTGTCAGCCGGTTATTGTCATGCAAATGATTGCCGGTCTCACGGTAATTGACCACTAATTAACATTAACTTAAGCCTCTATGCATACAAGCCGCTGATGCTCGCCTCTGGAAAATCTGCATTTTAAAAAGTTTAATAAATCCATTTAATATACACCATCACAATAAATCCATTATTTATTTAAGTTCGGTCTAAAAAACATTATGATATGAAGAAAATGTATTTTAGAAGAACAGAATATGATTTGGCCTACTGTATCTTATCTGGCTATGCACCATGCAAGAGCCTGTAGGCTAGTTCATTCAGCAGACAAGATATGCTTATAAGTCCCTTGCTATTATTTTATATTGTATGATTTTATAGTAAGAATATAACTGAACTTAACTGAATAAAATATACATTATATTTTTTCCCATTCCGGAGCGAGTCCACAAAATAAGTGGCTATGTTGAGCGTAAAAGTTATCACTTGAAACAGGTCCTATATGCTAGATTTAGAGTTGTTTGGCAACTTTAGTTGTGGATGATACAAACCTTAGAATGTCTTAGAAATCAAAGCATGATGCGACTATCGGATTTGAAGATGTAGCAAAAAAAGCTTGCCTCTGTTCCTCAGGCTGCACACAAGCTGTTCTCTCATCAAGTCATCATATTTTCACCCATCAGACTATTCTCAATCAATCTTGTCTTTACTAATATGTGAAATTTGTTTAGATTTAAAATGTCCCATTATCAAATGTGCAGGAACAGGGGCAGCCAAAAAACAATAATAGTTCATGTCATCCGTGTGAACTCCAATGGCGAATGGAGGCCGCTTCCCATGGTTAGTTTTTCAAAAACATGCCTACTTCGGTTAGCGGCTGAGAAATAAATATAGTAGCAGCTCCTCTTTTTAGTGGTGACCATCAAAACTCTGCATTCACACACGATTGCTATATAAATGTCTGGGCTTATAACATTTATTTCACTCCAAGCATCAATCCCTGTTTGAAGAGCATGCAGCCTCTTGCTGCACAACAGGTGATATTCTGCCCAAACTCTCCGATCCTGTTCCTGCAGCGACCCAGAGCTAAATTTGGGAAACCAAGTGAAATCTGTTTGGGAATGTCGATAGTAAGACGTTTTCACAACAAAACATATTTCATTAAACTGTTGACAGCCCCTCTCTCTGCACAATTAAGAAAGGAATGAAGGAGAGAGAGGAGGAGATGGAAACACACAGTGGTGAGAAAGTCTGTAGCTAAACGTAATGTGTCAGTCTATTAATTATTCAAATATAAAAAATACCCTATTACTAGGCTCTTCAAAATCAAATTCAAATTCACTAAAGCCGATAACTAGAATTTATTTAATTTTGGAGTATAGGCTAGACCAATTATGTACCAAAATCAATGTTTTTATGCCATGCGTAATATGCTGTAGGCTATTAAGCTATGCATTGTATAATGACACATTTATTATTTTAATTATGTTGTTTTATTTCAGGCTTATATAGGCCTAAACATATATAGGCCTAAGCTCTAATATAAATATAAGGGTTTTGAATTAATCATCACCTTAGAAAGCGCTGTCAATTTCATTGTTTGTCTTAGAAACAACATCCACAACGACCATGTTTTCCACACAGTTACAACCTGCTGTTGAAGTTCTTTCTTCAAAATGATGGATCACAGTGAGGCGAGTTTTATAAGCATGATACTGTTTTGATGTTAAGTGTTTGATGTGGTTCTCAATTGCATTTGCATTAATTTCAGAGTGGTTAGAGGGACAACAGAGCGCTGAGTACCAGGCCATTAGCGACCTGGCGGTCGTTAGCGAGTCGGGTACTAGCAACACATGTCCGGAGTGCATAAAAGGAGATTACCCCATGACTCAATGGTCATGTGGAATTTAACTGCGGTAATGACTCTTTAATGCCGGTGTGGCGAAAATACAGTCCCCACAACAGCCCTACAGCCAGATGACTTTGTCTCTGACAGACAGACAGATTGAAATACTGCGGGAGTTACTTAATGTGCAGGGGATGGTTGTTAGATAAAACAGCTTGGTGATGTGTTGACAGGATGAGAACTAATGGTTTTCTGAGCCGCAGTGAATGCAAGCTCCAGAGGGTCTCGAAGCCAAGCAATTCCTGGTGAACATTCAAAGACCCACAACCACTCACACATGCATAAAAACGCACACACGTACAGATGAGCACACACACACACACACATGCTGTCATCGCTGGGTGTAACAAACGACTATTAAACAACAATTTGATCGCTTTTGTTTTTGTGTCTGTGCATGTTTGTGTGTGCGTTTCTTCGAGACATGAGTCGATCCAGGTTTGTGCGGGTGACTGTTGCAGAGAGTGAGTTTGAAGGCAACTAAATTAATTAATATGCATCTGTACATCCCTCTCGCTCCCGTCTCTCTCTCTCCATCTATCTTGTTCTCTCTCTCTCAGAAATAAAAGTGTTTTTGTACCTCCTCCCAGTCATTATGCCTGAGTGGGTACATTGGGACAACACTAACAGATGAGTGGGTACATTGGGACAACACTAACAGACGAGCGGGTACATTGGGACAACACTAACAGATGAGTGGGTACATTGAGACAACACTAACAGACGAGTGGGTACATTGGGACAACACTAACAGATGAGTGGGTACATTGAGATAACACTAACAGACGAGCGGGTACATTGGGACAACACTAACAGATGAGTGGGTACATTGAGACAACACTAACAGACGAGTGGGTACATTGGGACAACACTAACAGACGAGTGGGTACATTGGGACAACACTAACAGACGAGTGGGTACATTGAGACAACGCTAACAGACGAGTGGGTACATTGGGACAACACTAATAGACGAGTGGGTACATTGGGACAACGCTAACAGACGAGTGGGTACATTTGGACAACGCTAACAGACGAGTGGGTACATTGGGACAACACTAATAGATGAGTGGGTACATTGGGACAACGCTAACAGACGAGTGGGTACATTGGGACAACACTAACAGATGAGTGGGTACATTGAGACAACACTAACAGACGAGTGGGTACATTGAGACAACACTAACAGACGAGTGGGTACATTGGGACAACGCTAATAGACGAGTGGGTACATTGGGACAACGCTAACAGACGAGTGGGTACATTGGGACAACGCTAACAGACGAGTGGGTACATTGGGACAACGCTAACAGATGAGTGGGTACATTGGGACAACACTAACAGACGAGTGGGTACATTGGGACAACACTAATAGACGAGTGGGTACATTGAGACAACACTAACAGATGAGTGGGTACATTGTGACAACACTAATAGACGAGTGGGTACATTGGGACAACGCTAACAGACGAGTGGGTACATTGGGACAACGCTAACAGACGAGTGGGTACATTGGGACAACGCTAACAGACGAGTGGGTACATTGGGACAACGCTAACAGACGAGTGGGTATATTGGGACAACACTAACGGACGGAATATGTCACAGGCTGCCTGAGTACAGCCTTACTGAAATGTTTGAAAGGTTAGTGCAGTTGCTAGTTATACAGTATATTCTCCTCAGACTAATACAAGCAGATAAGCAAGCAGCCAGCAGCACAGGCGTAGCGCTTGTTGTTATGTCCTTGCTTTGTGAGTGTTTGCTATGTCTCCACACATGGAAGGAATCAACACCAAGACAACCTTGTTTAGCAGAGAGGTTGCTCAGCCTGTCTTGGAATGCTAGATCCACATTCTAGAACGGAAATAAGGATTTTGGCTGGTCGGCACCTCAGAATCCCCTCATGCTCAAAGTGCCACGACACTGTTTCCATCGCTTTGTCTAGACAAAGTTAAGCAGTTTTCAGCGCCCCAAAACATTTAGATTCTGTGTCTGCCCTGGGATTCCCTATGGAGAGACAGTGGCACAGCTGTGTGATGCCTAGTGATTCCCTGTGGAGGGCTAGGCAGGGAGCTGCATCTCATCTATACTGCTGGCTGCTAATGCTTGAAATTATGAAAGGATTTACTGAACATTTTAAGCATATACACTTTGTTTTGTACAGTGCCTTCAGAAAGTATTCATACCCCTTGACTTATTCCACATTTTGTAGTGTTACAGTCTGAATTCAAAATGGATTTAGAAGATGTATTTCTCACCCATTTGCACACAATACCCCATCATGACAAAATAATGATTTTATAAATGTATTGAAAATGAAATGCAGAAATATCTCATTTACAGAAGTATTCACAGGCCTGAGTTAGAATCATCTTTGGCAGCGATTACAGCTGTGAGTCTTTTTGGGTAAGTCTCTAAGAGCTTTGCACACCTGGATTGTACAATATTTGCACATTATTCAAGCCCTGTCAAGTTGCTTGTTGATCATTGTTAGACAGCCATTTTCAAGTCTTACCATAGATTTTCGAGCCAATTGTATGTCAACACTAACTAGGCCACTCAAGATCATTCACTGTCTTCTTGGTAAGCAACTCCAGTGTATATTTGGCCTTGTGTTTTAGGTTATTGTCCTGCTGAAAGGTGAATTTGTCTCCCAGTGTCTGTTGGAAAGCAGACTGAGACAGGTTTTCTAGGATTTTGCCAATGCTTAGCTCTATTCTGTTTCTTTTTATCCTAAATAACTCCCTAGTCCTTGCAGATTACAAGCATAGCCATAACATGATGCATCCACCACTCTGCTTGAAAACATAAAGAGTGGTACTCAGTGTAGTGTTTTGTGATTTGCCTCAAACATAACGCTTTGTATTCAGGACATGAAGTTAATTTCTTTGCCAAATGTTTTGCAGTTTTACTTTAGTGCTTTATTGCAAACAGGATGCATATTTTGGAATATTTGTATTCTGTAGTGGCTTTCTTCTTTTCACTCTGTCAATAAGGTTAGTATTGTGGAGTAACTACAATGTTGTTGATCCATCTTCAGTTTTCTCCTATCACAGCCATTAAACTCTGTAACTGTTTTAAAGTCACTATTGGCCTCATAGTGAAATCCCTTAGCGGTTTCCTTCCTCTCCGGCACCTGAGTTAGGAAGGACACCTGTATCTTTGGAGTGACTGGGTGTATTGATACACCATCCAAGGTATAATTAATAACTTCACCATGCTCAAAGGAATATTCCATGTCTTTTTCATCTACCAATAGGTGCCCTTCTTTGCAAGGAAAACCTCCCTGATCTTTGTGGTTGACTCTGTGTTTGAAATTCACTGCTAAACTGAGGGACCTTACAGATGATTGTATCTGTGGGGAACAGAGATGAGGTAGTCATTCCAAAATCATGTTAAACACTATTATTGCACACAGAGTGTGTCCATGCAACTTATGTGACTTGTTAAGCAAATGTTTACTCCTGAACTTATTTAGGCTTGCCATAACAAAGAGGTTGAATACTTATTGACTCAAGACATTTAAGCTTGAAATGTTTTATTAATTTGTAAGAATTTATAAAAACATAATTCCACTGTGAAATGATGAGCTATTGTGTGTAGGTCAGTGAAACAATCTCAATTTAATCCATTTTAAATTCAGGATGTAACACTACAAAATGTGGAAAAAGTCAGGGGGTGTGAATACTTTTCTGAGAGCACTGTATGTGTGCTTTCCCTCTTTCCCAAGTCAACAAGAATTATATGTTATTATATGGATTAACATCTACTTTCTTGTAGTTTGAATAGTGCAGCAAGGATGGATGGAGCTTTGGAGGTCTGTCTGTCTGTCTGTCAACAGACAAGTCTTAAGACAGTCGGGCCGGTAGATAGCCTCTGGTAAAAACTTCCCAAAGGGAAGAAAAGGGCTGTATAAGACACAGGAGACCATGTTTGCCTTCAAGGCTGTAGGAGCTCCAGTCAGTGCTGTTTAGGGCCAATGTGATTGGTCAGGATAGGGAGCAGAAGCCTGGCTGCTGTTATGTTGGCCCCCCTGTCTGTCACGTCACCCTGAGAAAGCCAGTCTCTTTTCATTAGCGCCATGCTCACGCTGCCGTCTGATGTGCTCCAACACACACACACACAAACACACCAGCTTCAGCCGAGACGTGAGGCTATAGGACTCTTGACAGATCACATTTGCTCTACACATACAATATTCATAAGAATACCCATGTTCTCTCCTCTCTTATTTTTTATTTCTTTCGCACTCTTTTTCACACACACACACACACACACACACACACACACACACACACACACACACACACATGCATGTGTAATGAACCGGGGTCTCCCACAGGAGCAACCAACATCTTAGACCGCTAGACCAAGAGGAAATTCTCCCTTGGGCTGAGGGCAGACACTGGATTTGGAGTTTGCAGGTGGGGCTAGCTTATCGCGCGACTGTGACCGAATCTCTCACTCTCACACACACACACACACACACACACACACACACACACACACACACACACACACACACACACACACACACACACACACACCACTCAGAAGAGTGCTTTGCTCCATTATAATGAGTTAGGGTACTACATAATTTAGCATACTTACCTGGGCTGATTTGCCATGCTATCAATGTCTACATCACAGCTTGGTGTTTAGAAGAGCAGAGACTGAGCCTGGCTGCTAAGGCACAATCCCAGCCCCCTGAGGAGACCCCACAACCCCAACCTCAGGATTCATTAGAACCCCAGCTACAGAGGTAGGTATGTGTATACAAACCCTGGTAAAGTTTCTAGTACATCCACCACCATTAATGGAATTTCACACATGAGCTGCTGCGGACACGACCTGCCTTAATGTAGAGAATACGCTGTCCAGTAAGGTTCACACACACACACATCATTGACTGTAAATACAGGATACAGTGTTCTGTACATGCAGAGAGGAAATGGAGGTTCAGCATTTAATCACTATGATTGAACCCTCATTGCAAAGGTCAGCCAGTTGGCAATTGTCACTATCATAGCTGCACGTAGACCACACAGCGGAGTTCTCCCTCTCTCTCTTCCCCCTCCACACCCTTCCTGTCCTCACGATTCTCTCTCTGTCTCTCTCACCCCCCCCCCCCCCCACCCCTACCGCTCTTCCCACACAAGCTCCATCCGCTCTGCCCGCCTTTTGCCACCCACTGCATGACCAACCGGGAACACTGCAGCAGATAATTACGAAGACCACCAGGCAGACTCCCGCTGTGAGCCCAGGTTTCCCAAATAGGCAGGCAGAGAAAGCTGGCAGGGAGGTAGTATGCTGAGGCTCTGGAAAGCCCATCTCTGTTCCATATGGATCCAGGTCTAATGAGTCAATTAACTCCAGAATTAGCATGATTAATTACCAGAGCATCTAACCAAGCTGGTAGCGCCTTGCAGGCCTGGCTTAGTGTAGAATAGTTGACCCAGAGTAGCGAAGGAAGGTGATAGGTGGGAATGAGGAACACCCATGTTTGTAGAAAAAAGGTACTTGAATTTCAGGATACATGGCTTGTCTCTAAAACATTTGTCCATAGCAGCTACATTCAAGAAAGTCCCAACACCAGCTGGTACAGAATCACACAGTGTCACTGAGACATCAGTGTGCCCTCGGCTCAGTCTGGCAACAAACTTTAACTACAACATTCAACACTGGCAGTTAAACAGGTCAAAGGTAGGAACATCAGTACTTAGTTAGAACAGATCATTATAAACTCAAATACATGAAAATAATTAATCAAATAATTTCGCATTACAGGCTCCTACTGCAGCTAAGACTAGGTCTAAATGCTAAACAGCGTAATTAGGGATTACCTCTTTTCCAGCTCGAAACAGAGACTAACTCTCCCCCTTACTTAGCCATTTAAAATATCGCCTAGTCAGACCATTACTCTGTTCCAGCTGTCTGATAGGTGTTATTAAGTAGGTAATAGCACAGAGAATTTGGCCTAACTTAACTTGTCGATACTTCTTCAATGCCCGACTTGGAAGACAACCAATGTCTTCTAAACGTCCATGTCTAATTGCAAGGGGCTCGTTCGAATTTACAAAATGCTCTGTTATTAAATAAAATAAACATCCAACAATGTGTGCACAGCCTTCTTGTCTCTTTCAAATCTTCTCTCATTGATTGAGACAGGTGGTTGTGTACCCCAAAGTGACTGATGTTATGATGACACTCACCTACTGTATCTCGATCAATGAGAGGAAATTTTAAAAAGACAAGAGGGCAGCATACACATTGTTGGATTACTTCATGGAGAAAAACCAGGGCTGGAATACCGAGCGGCCTGGGGCCAACTGTACATACAGGACGCAACAAACAAACTGCTTTGAAGCATATCTGATACATAATTGATCTTTTCTCGAATGTGTAAACGGCAACAACAACAAAAACACATGGAATCCGATGTATGCCACTTCTACATGTGGATCTGAATCCTCATACAAACTCCATCCCCCATATGTGACCTCTGTCTGGACGCTCAGATAATTTTTTCTGTTGCTCTGAGGTGTATTTTTTATTTATTTTTTGCGCATGCCGTTACCATGACAACCACCCCAAAATGTAAAGGAACAGCAACAGGAAGTGAGCATTGCGTCTGTGTGCTACTTCAGACACTGCACCAGTGTGAATGCACAAATCTGATATGGGTTACATGCATAGCAGCAGGAAGTAGGGGTGCTGAGGGTGCAGCAGCAAAAATGTGTGAACCAGGCCTTTATTGCTCCTGTTTGAGCAGAGAAAAGATTGGATATAGAAAGAAAATGAGATTTGGGTTCTTATGGTGGCTGTTTAAATGGAGCCATAGAGCTACATCAAATAGAACATGATTAGAGCTACTCAGGGAGATTGAAAGCACAGGTGAGTTGAGTGCTAATTATCTAACTCACCACACCTGGCTTAGAACTAAGCAATCAATTTGGTAGCAAACAATTAAGGTCAGGGACACATAAACCGGTGGATAACTATGCATAACAATGAACATGTGCACTTTGTCAAAACCACATAGCATTTTAGAATGTACTTTTTAAACAAATTTAAAAATGGTGATGAGGCCAGGCTAAGGCTGAAATAAAATGGGTCTGCATGGAAGTGGAATCACAGTGGTACGATCCAGTACCAGAGAGGTTGAATACTGAGTGGAACATCATCATCACAAAGCCTGTGCCATTGAATGCTCCCTCGCTTGTCAAATATTCGGAGGGCACTGCCTTTCAAATAGCCTGCCTGCCGCAAGTGTAAAGATAATAATGATAGCATCCCTGTATGAATGGATAGAGAGAGATGTGAGTATTGCTCTCTCCCTGTGTGTTGTATCGTTCCTTTGACATACACAGTATCCATCACACTTTAGTGGCAGTATGGAGGTGAAAGGAATTATGGGTCTGACGTGTGACAGAGCCTCCACACACTCACACACCTTTACAGCAACACTTCAGACAACCACACATGCATACACACAACACCTGAAACAAAACACAAACCTGGACCTAACACTAGTTTAAACCTCACCAAGTCAAGACATGTTAGTTCTGAATTCAGAACAGAAAAATAAATCCTGCAAAAACATCTTTACAGACAAACATTTTGTTGTGAGAGGATCACCAAGAGGTGTAGTCGATAGTGGATCATTTTCACATTGAATATTGCAGTGCTGAAATCTATCTCTCGATCCTCCTGGCCTGATTGAGAACGTATAGGAAGTAAATGTTTATGAGGATGTATATAAGTATGATCCGACAGAGATCAAACAAGGCCATTGTGAGAGAGGAGCCAGCATCACTTCCAAAAGAGAGGACTTCAGTTGAATGCATTCAGTTGTACAACTGACTAGTAGCCCTCTTTCCCTTCCCCTCCTCCTTCTGCGGCTAAGAATTCCTGCCAACAGTGCTGGAACAGTGGAGCACTACTGTCTGTGTGCATTTGTCGAGGGGATATAGTGCCCACTACTGGTCCAAAAGAGCAATTCAGGAACAACTGGTCCATACCCAGATGTCTCCAGAATGAGAAGATGGCAAGACCAAGAGGGTGGCAAGAGGGTGCTCTTGCATACTCCCTATCATGGATTTAATAGGATTGATGTAAGCATTGATTTCCATCTTTGTTACATCCATGGGAGAAAGTGTGCAAGTGCACAGTGTGGGAGAAGGGTGGGCAATCGGTGCGCAGACCAAGAAAGAGGTCTGTTGTTGTTGAAATGTATTGAATGTACACAATGGGTTAGTAGTATGTATTTGTTGATCCACATCAATGCCTCCTACTGAATATCTTAATTGAGGGAAACTGTTACGCACACATTATAAGGTGACTAGAACTTGAAATGTAGTGATGGTTTGGGCAGAGCATTTCTAATGTCTTCACATCATGTCTAAGAAAGGATAAGACAATAACAACTAACATTGAAGAGGAACACTATATGGTAAACATATTGTCAGTAAATTGCTTATGGGTTGTTCTTGAATTACGGTGGCGTTTGGGCATGGCATTTTGGAGAAAATAAAAACTTTTTAGAAATGGCCTAAAGGCCCTTGTTAATAGTAGTGCACTACATAGGGACTAGGGTGTGGTTTGGGACGCAGACTGGGTTTGAATGGCTGCTATCCCCCTCTCTGTGGTGGGCCCAGCCTCTCCCGCCATTTACGTGATTGTATGCAGTTTCCCAGGGACACAGCACCATCCAATGGCTAATTGATGAAATCATCTCAAAGATCCCCAAAATGGAGTCTGTCTGGCCGAGGTGTGAACCATTCCATACAACACGTGCCATCACAGCTGGTGGTCCAGTGACACGCTGGGGCTATGCCTGGCAACCACCCTCTGGGAAGTCCAGGGCCAGGCCCAGGCCCAAGGATGATGGACAGGGTGATTAAAACACAAAGAAGCACTGTTAATACTGGATGGATGAGAGAGAGAGAAAGGTGGAGCATGTCTCTAAATGGGACCGTATATCTCATCTGACAGATGAGGGAAGCACTGGAACTTCTTCAACACAAAGACCTTGTCCTATATATAGTGAGAGACTAAATACTAATGAAGTGCTGTAGAGAAATCCTTTAAAATCTTCCAATGATATCAGCTTTAGTGTTGGGGAAGCTACTCTGAAAATATAAGTTTACCAAGCTACCAATTACTTCACACCGGAAGTTAAGCTACACTAAAGCTGCCCTTAAGAAAAATATAGTTTGCTTAACTAAAGTTACTTTGAAAAAGTAGTTCAATACATCCAAACTACTTTGTGATAAATTATCATATCTAAATCTGTAATGTCATAGACTACAAATTGCAAGAATAGAGCACTCTGTAGTCAAATATGAACATAATGTGTAATTTATCCTATTAGACACAAACGGAAAAGGAAATTCTTGCCTATTTTTGCAAAAAAAGTCACGTGGTTCTAGTAGCATCACCGCTACATGGCAGAAAAGTACTTAACTCCAGAAAACTCTACCAAGATATGAATTTAGTTCAATTACCACCAAGATACTGCATAATGTAGTTAAATTACTAGTTACCAGAGGTGTGGACTCGAGTCACATGACTTGGACTCGAGTCAGACTCATATGATGATTTTAGACTCAACTTGACAAAATCAAAAACGACTTTGACTTTAACACCAATGACTCGTGACTTAACTTGGACTTGAGCCTTTTGACTCGAACTGACTTGATACCCTCCCCAAAACCAAATATTTAAAATGATGCTATTAAAAAAAAGTGTGCAGCGCATCAACTCTTCATTGGACGGATTACAGTTTGAATCAGACAGCAGCCAATCAAATTGTGCCAGCGGACAAAAAGTTGCGCGTGGTAGTGCAGAGGAATGTCGGCGCGAGAATTCAGACGGAGCCCTTGGAAAGATGATACCTACAATTATTATTTTCTGATATAACGACTAAGCTGTAATCAACAAACGGATTACAACTAGCAAAACATACGGGAAGAAAATTACAGACGGAGGCGCAACAACTTCCAACTTTGTTCGACATTTGAAGCTTCACAAAGAACAGTAAATCGTGGCTAATATAGCCGACAGCTTTGCTAGTGTCGCGTGTAGACTAACGGAACGTTAAACCAATGAGCCTCCACACAGTCAGTCAGTGCGGGAACGTGATCATTGCACCCAAGATTGAGCTACATTGACATACGTTAGCCTACTTTAACCACACACACACACACAGAGAGAGAGTGAGAGCGAGAGAGAGAGAGTGTTAAGGTTGGGCGATAATTGATAGTTAGTATATGCTACTACCGCCGCGCAATTATTTTTTTTAAACTTTTTTATGACATCTGTTTATGCTTACCTCTTACAGATTTGAACAATAACAGATGAACAAAAGTTTCACAAGTTAACTGAGCAAGCTGTGCCTCTTGTTGATGAGGAAGAACGAGAGGACCAGTCTTGGACAAGAAGAAGCATACTGTAAGAGGCAGAAGAAAGCTGTTGGGACCACTACAGCTTAGTCACTACCTTGACATATGCGAAGGACAGAATGCCCTCTTGTTCTGGTCAATGAACATGAAGGCTCTTCCTTCACTGTCTCGAGTGGCTGTCAGGGTCTTGGCAGTGCCTGCCTCCAGTTCTCTGGTGGAGTGTGTCTTTCTCATGGCTACCCATGTATTTACATGGAAATATAACGTTTATTTGGAAAGTAATAAATAGATATATGTTTAAAAGCATTCATGATTTGTGTAAATGTAATATACTAACTATTACAATTGTTAAAAATATGGTATTACATTTGGTGAAGAGCACATTATGACTTGTTTGGGACTTGAGACTTGACTTGGGACTTGTCGGTCTTGACTTGAGATTTGACCCGGACTTGCCTGTCTTGACTTGGGAGCTAAGACTTAAGACTTACTTGTGACTTGTAAAACAATGATTTGGTCCCACCTCAGTTACTAACTACATGTAGTCTACTCCACAACATTGTTCAGAGGTTGGAATAAAATGCTACTCCGGAGTTGGTATAAAAGTGCTACAATTTGACATACACAGAACGTTTTCTATGTCAAAATATTCACAGATAAACAGGAAACCCTTGGAAATCTGACTGAATGAATGGCTGACTTTCCAGACAATAATATTGGTATTCTCCACTGTCTGAACATTTTTGGTCGACACCCTGAACAGCAAACCGTGATGAACACATTTGAAAACATGAGAGAGAAAAAGATGGAGATGCACATCAAATTAACTATAAGTTAATTGGAGAATAGTCGGTGAGAACTAGGGTTAAGTGCCTTGTTCAAGGGAACATCAACAGATTTCTCACCTAGTCGACTCGGGGATTCAAACCAGCAGCCTTGTGGTTGCTGGCCCAACACGCTTAACCGCTAGGCTGAGCATGTTTCCTGCTGTTTGACAGTCAGTGTACCTGTCTCCCTGATAGGAGTGGTTGAGGCCTCCTCTCACATGAGACAGGGTTGATAATAGAACCTGACGTATATGAGGCACTAGTTCTGAACTGTCTCCCATCTACCCTGGCTTTATTCATAATTAACAGATCAGAAGAGGTGCTACGTTCATTCTGGAACCGCAGTGAGACACAGATGAAAGGGTCATGTTATAAAACCTTCCCAAATAAATGCTGTCAAACTGTGATATTTTATGCAACAGCTTACTGCATATAGATAGAGAAATTAACCAGCAGGACTATGTACTCACTGTTTCTACCATCTACATCCCTTCAGCAGAGTTCTTCCACTGTATTTGTCCTAGCCTAAAACGCCATGTTCCACCATCCAACCATAGGTTAGTATGGTGAATCCATCTATTCAACTCCATGTATGTAAATACCATACATCTACCCAAAGCAAAACCCATCTAGTCATTCTGAGTTGCTCATCCATCTGGCCTAAACAACACAGCCCACTGTAGATATTCAGAATAAGGCCTATCTACCCTTATTACAATTCATCCATCAACACAGTGTAGTATCCATCGATCCATCCACACCGTGTAGTGGAGGTGCGCATCTGTCTAGTACCCTATATATGGCCCATCTCTGTCACAGACACACAGTGCTCGAGGGTATGAGGATAATTCTCCTCAAAACATTTCTCTGAGTCAATTATACAGGACGATGCAAATAGGGGTCCTTGGGGTCCAGCATCATTTTGGAAATAGTTTGCGGTTGGGGAAGATGCAGAGAGCCTTGGTTTGCTGTGAAATAAATTGTCCTCCTGTGTGAATATGCTAGAGGTGTGACGCTGATGAAATGTGGGTGGAACAGTGTGTTGTGCCTCTTTATCAACCCATTAATTTCCATTACATTGCTGGAGGAATCCTCTAAATATGAGGTGGGTTATAAAAGCAGAATTTATTAACCAGGTAGGTGTTGATTCTACTCTAAGTCCATATATGATTTAATGCTAGAAGTTTGAAATTAATTTAAAAATGGAATCTACTGTACAGTATGGCCTTCCAACACTGAATAGCACATGAGAAACATGAAAATGCATAATTCAAGGAAAAGTCTGTGGGTGAATTGGAGAGAAAATCATGTTCTGTGCGCTTCACTCCTACTCCGTCCGAGTACTATTAGCAGCCATGGAAATCAATGTCTCTGCACGTTCTCTGAAGGGTTCGTGTTTACTCCTGCAGGTGTTGAATATGTTTTAAGGTGTTCTGCCCATGACCTGCTTTCCTTTGCTTTCCTGCCTGTCTAAATGGTGAGCCTGCCTTGCTAATTGTAATAATATGGCTAATGTCAGTAGTTGTTCTGCTTGTCTGCTTGTCTCCCTGCTAATGTCAGTAGTTTTCCTACTGCCTGTCTGAAGGTCTGGGAGGAGAGAGAGAGAAAAAAGGGGTGAGGTAAACAAGTGCTGGTGCATTCAGAGATGAATCAGAGGATCCTCACCTGTTTCAGGCTGTGGGCATCTTTCCCAATAATGGATTTAATGACACATAAACACACACACAAATTCAACACATTACATTCAAAAGAAGAGTAGGATTGTGCTTATAGACATTAGCATTTGTACAGAACACATGCTATGAAGAGAAGAGAGGTGGGCAGGTAATGTAATCTCTAGGATTAGTCATCCTCTATGTGCTCTTTGATGGGAAAAGACTGGGTTAGCTATCTTGTGTTGTTAACATGGTGGGCCAGCACTGAACCACAGTGGTGGGCACCAAAAAGCAGGGTGCACCCCCCCCCCCCCCCCCCCATCGCTCACACGAATGTTAGATTTGTTGGTGAGCAGAAAAAAAGAGTGAGTGTGTGAGAGAGAGAGTGTGCATGTGTCTTTGAGGGTGGATGAGTGAGAGGAGACTGTGTCTGTGTATGATTATGTGATTAAAGGAGCGAGAGATAGAGAGAAAGACAGAGAGAGAGACAAAATGACTCTTCATTAATTTTTCAACAGCGCTTTCATTTATCTGCACAAGACAAATTCACAAACCTTACTGCGGAGGCCAGCACATTACTTATACATTTCCAGGAATAACGTTTACCAATTCCACAAAATTCAGCTCAGCTCAGTACCCAGCACACTAGTTGGAGAAAGTAATGTGATTCTTATACTCCAGTGCCAGGCTTAAACCCAACACGTGAATACTGAAATGTGACGATAAGAACATATTACAAGCAGTGGAGGCTTCTGAGGGGAGGACGGCATGTTTGATGTTGTTGATACGTTTCCATCTATTCCGCTCCAGCTATTACCATGTGCCTGTCCTCCCCAATTAAGATGCCACCAACCTCCTGTGATTCCAAGATATTGTTAATCTATACATGTTTTGCTAACTCACTGACTGAGCTTCCTAACAGGTTTCCTAAGATGGCTGCACCTTCTTCACTCAGAAAAAACACAACCAGAAAGTCATGATCACACCGTCTGGACACACACACATACATAATGCTGTGTTCATAACCAAGTGGGAAGGTGGTAATTAAAAGTGTTGAAGTCGTAAATACCAGCTGGATGCATTCACGTGCTTTGAACTCATTGAGAAACGCTGATTAGCTAATGGCCAACAAGCGGCTTCAACCATAAACTAAAAGTGCAGCTATCATGCTTGTAAATAAATTATAGTGTTCAAAAAACATATTAATAGATTGCTTTTTATTGTTACACTCATATACACACAATAACCCATAATGAAAAAGTTAACTTTTTTTTTTACTAACATTTATTGAAAATTAAATACTGAAATATAATTGACACGAGTATTCACACCTATTTGCACTCCAAATTGAGCACAGTTGCATCTAATATCATTTGATCATCCTTGAGATGTTGGTACAACCTGATTTAAGTCCACCTGTGGCCAATTCAATTGTTTGGACATGATTTAGAAAGAAACTATACCATGAAGTCCAAGGAACTGTCTGTAGATCTCCGAGACAGAATTGTAATGAGGCATATATCTGGGGAAGGGTATAATACAATTTTTAGACTGTTGAAAGTTTCCAAGAGCACAGTGGTCTCAATCATCGGGAAATTTAAAAAATGGCAATCCTGACAGAACTACAGAGTTCCTTGGCTGAGATGGGAGAACCTGCCAGAAGTACAGTCTCTACAGTGCTTCACCAAGCTGAGCTTTATGGGAGAGAAGCCAGACGGAGAAAAAGGCACATCACGCACGTGAAAGACTGACATCAAAAGGCTAAAGATTCTGTGGTCTGATGAGACAAAAATGTTACTCTTTGGCCTGAATGCAAAGCACTATGTGTGGAGAAAACCAGGCACAGCACATCAGGATGATTTACGTTCCAACAGTACAAATCTGGAATGGCTTCAGAACAAGAATGTGAAAGTCCTTGAGTGGCCCAGCCAAAGACTTGAATCCCATTGAAATTCTGTGGAAAGACTTGAAGATTGCTGTTCACCGCCGCTCCCCATCTTACTTAGAGCTTGAGAAAATCTGCAAGGAAGAAGGGGAGAAAATCCCCAAATCCAGATGTGCAAAACTGATGCAGACATATCCAAGACGACTCATCGCCGCCAAAGGTGCATTTAAAAAATATTGACTCAAGGGTGTGAATACTTATGTAAATGAGATATTTCTGTATTTCATTTTCAATAAATTTGCAAACATTTCTAAAAACATATTTTCACTTTGTCATTATGGGGTATTGTGTGAAAATGGGTGAGAAAAAAAATCATCCATTTTGAATTCAGGCTGTAACACAACAAAATGTGGAATAAGTCAAGGGGTATGGATACTTTCTGAAGGCACTGTACGTACACTCACAAGTCTCCACACTCACCTTCAGGTATCAACTGCTTAATAATCCACATTGTTAATAATACATGGTCACTGCCATAATAATCGTTTGAAAGCAAGCAGAAATTTGATTCCAGTGGATGATATACAGACTTGAAAATTGTTTTTGCAAATTAGCGACTCCTTGATGCAGCCTAAAGTAGATACAATACAGTAATCCTATATGTTTCTCAGAAAGAAAGAGAAAGAGAGAGAGAAAGAGAGAGAGACTAGTGCATGCAGCAGAGAGAAAGAAGCAGAGCTCTGGTGGAAAGAGAAAACATTGATCTCCAATTTAATTGGCTCCACACCACCAGTGTGCCTTATGCCCACAGGCTGATAAATAAACCCTCCAATCTGGCAACTGCTGGCTCTCAATATGCAGTGTTCCCCATTTATAATACATCATGTTATTTTAATTTTAAATACAGATCTCTTCTATAAACTGCAAATAGAAATTTGTTTTCAAACTAGCCTCGACTTCTTTGTGCATAACAATATCTTCGTATAGAAGATCGGGAGACAGGCGCAGGAATACGTAGTAAGGGGTTATTTTAATATACCACCCACATAATACAACAAGCATACATGTAACGGCACGGGGACCAAGCCCAAAACAAACACGTATACAAAACACAGGGTTGAAACCCGAACAAAAGAGTGGGGAGTACCTCGAATAACTACACAGGACGAGACCCGAAATAACTACACGGGATGAGACCCGAAATAGTCAAGGCACAATCATACACGTAATTATATTGGCACACCAGTACACGGGACGAGACACGTATTACAACCAGTGCACAAAACATGCAGCAAGAGAGCCAAAACAACAAAGCACAGGCACTCAGAAGCCCAACCGACAAGACAATGGTGAACAAAGGGCACACTTATACAATTACTAATCAGACTAATCAGGGGGAAATGGGAACCAGGTGTGCGTAATGAAACGGATGGAGCAGCAGTACCGGGGGGATCCGTGACAAGTCTGGTTTTCAAAAGTGAAATGTCTCTTGATCTTCTTCAAAGAAAACCTATTTTAGGATCAATAAAAGGTATTTGATAAATGCATGCAAGTGAAAACAAGCGCTCCAACCATTGTGACATTACTGCACTGTTGGAGCTAGAAACATAAGCATTTCGTTGCACCTGCGATAAAATTAGCAAAATATATTTATGCAACAAACATTTTTTTATTTGATTTGTGAAGTCTCTACTGTGTAAGTAAGACCTTCAACTGGCCATGTAACTTTTTTTTTCTCTCTCTCTCTCTCTCTCTCTCTCTAAATTGTTCTGTCTCTTCTCCAAAATGTGTCATAACAGTTCATGATGTTCTGAGAACAGAGGTGTTATTCTACCTTCAGAGTATTCTCATTCTCATCTCTACTGTTCAAATAATTATGCCCTTCGAAACGTGCATTAAACAATAAATAATAATGAAGGCCTACCAGCTCTTGGAACTTCAACAACAATACTGAGAAAATTTCCAGTATTCAGATTTTAAACCCTGTATCCAAGCAATTCGTTGCATCCCAAATGGCTCTCTATTCCCTATTTAGTGCTCTACTTTTGACCAGGGCCATCGGATCTGGTCAAAAGCAGTGAACCATATAGGGAATAGGGTGCCATTTGTGACTAAGCCATCTTTTATAATACTATTGGAAGTCATCCCATTCAGTCCCTATTTCTTTGGCACACTGATAGCTCAGTAGTTGCCATTTGTTAGAGGCGTGTTTCACCCATCAAGCTCACAGATAGCAACAGGAGGGATTCAGTGGAGGCTGCTGGGGGAAGGACAGCACATACACAGATAGCAACAGGAGGGATTCAGTGGAGGCTGCTGGGGGAAGGACAGCACATACACAGATAGCAACAGGCAGGAGGGAATCAGTGGAGGCTGCTGGGGGAAGGACAGCACATACACAGATAGCAACAGGAGGGAATCAGTGGAGGCTGCTGGGGGAAGGACAGCACATACACAGATTGCAACAGGAGGGAATCAGTGGAGGCTGCTGTGGAAGGACAGCACATACACAGATAGCAACAGGAGGGAATCAGTGGAGGCTGCTGGGGGAAGGACAGCACATACACACATTCAAATCCAGCTCTGGACCTCGAAGCTAGGGGGCTTCATTCATTGTGGTGAAGTTGGATAAAAACACATATCATTTCCCAGCACTGAGGACTTGGACACGGCCAGACAAACTTTCTTAAAAGCCATTTCAAAGTGGAAGTCCACAGTCATTTTCTGGCCTCTGCACACCATTTAGCGTGACTTAACTTTGATTTAGTTACTTCAATGGAACTGCTTTGTCTGAACAGTGTCAGATACTGTATGTTTGAATGTACTGGATGGAGGAATGGAGTGGTAAAAGAGATTGAACCTACTGACTGTGCAGTTATAAAACACATGAACTCTGTGCCCAATACATAAACACTATTATAAACTGGGTGGTTCGAGCCCTGAATGCTGATTGGCTGACAGCCGTGGTATGTCAGGGCGGCAGGTAGCCTAGCAGTTAGCACGTTGGGCCAGTAACTGAAAGGTCGCTGGTTCGAATACCTGAGCTGACAAGGTGAAAAAAAATGTTGATGTGTCCTTGAGCAAGGCACTTAACCCTGAATTGCTCCGGGGGCTGACCCTGTAGGTAGGCTGCCATTGTAGATAAGAATTTGTTCTTAACTGACTTGCCTAGTTAAATAAAGGTTCAATTTAAAAATATACAGTATATATCAGACTGTATACCATGTGTATGACAAAACATGTATTTTTACTGCTCTAATTACGTTGGTAACCAATATATAATAGCAATAAGGCACCTCAGAGGTTTGTGGTATATGGCCAATAGACCACGTCTAGGCAATCTGCGTTGGGTTGTGCATAAGATGAGCCCTTAGCCGTGATATATTGGCCATATACCACACCCCCTCTGGCCTTATTGATTAATTATAGCGTACCATAGAGTCCACACAGACAGAACACCGATTACTTGACATAACACATTCACTTGTTGAGAGTGTATCCTATTACTGCATTTTTGGGACTTTTGGGAGATGTTGTGTCATGGTCCCCTGAAGGTCCTCTGAACGTTCTTGGGACGTTGTGTCATGGTCCCCTGGAGGTTTTTGTCTAGTTCCTAGTTTGTCCCAGGGACGTCACCTGATGGTTGCAAAGAAACATTACATGTTTTATTTTACACAGGACGCACCCTAGTTTCATTACACATCACCCCTAGTTACTGTTGCCAAGCCCATCAAGACCCTTATTGGTGAACCACTGATCCAGTCACAGCTCTTTTCAAATCAAATCAAAGTTTGTCACGTGTGCCGAATACAACAGGTGGAGACCTTACAGTGAAATGCTTACTTACAAGCCCTTAACAAACAGTGCAGTTTTTAAGTAAAAAATAAGTATTAGGTAAACAATGGATAAGTAGAGAAATAAAAAACTGTAAAATGAGAGTGAAAAATAACAGTAGCGAGGCTGTATACAGGTGGTACCAGTACAGAGTCAATGTGGGGGGGGGGGGGCACCAGTTAGTCGGGCTAACTGAGGTAATATGTACATGTAGGTATTTTGGCAATGCTAGGGAAACCCACAAACACTCACTGCTTTTAACCCTAGGATGCATGTGCCGGGTCGAAATGACCCAGCCTAATGTTTTGTTTGCTGTATTAATCCCCCCCATAAATGTCATAATCTAATATTACGGGAATTCCTTAAATAATGTGTATTTAATGTTGTAACATCCTATTTATTTATTTTTTATTTTGCATCACTACCTCAGGTTTTCATATGTGGGTCAAATATGACTCATGTGGAATTCACTGCATTGCACTCGTCAAACTTTCTTTTTGCAACAACAATAAAATCAATGTTATAAATATCTTGTTTTTAATGTTCATTAATCACCGTTTTCATTTCTCCTTTTTAACTCACTGAGTAAAAGGAGTTTCATAAGGAGGACTCCTCTAAGGAGGAGAGCGAAAACCAGTCAAATAGAATGAGTAAAAAGGGGTCTTACTGGAGTGAACATCCCCCACCACTAAAGGCAGGACCAGAAGCCTTAACATCCTGAGAAGCTGCCCAGGGCCTGTGCCGGGGTCAACAGTTGTGTCATCCAATGATGCCTGGGAGCTGTTCGTTAGAGACAACATCATTGAGGAGGTCCTAAAGTGCCCAAATTTAGAAGGACGGAGAACAGCGACAGCAAAAGGGAAAGAGTGGAGAGAGGTCATCAAAGAGGAACTAAAGGCCTTTATTAGTTTAACCCTCTTCACCGGCATGGAGAAAAGAGGCAATGGACTACCTGGCAGCCTTCCGGTATGTGTCAGACCTTTTCCTAGCAAACTGTAGAGGAAGGTTCATCCCTAGCGACTGAGTCACAGTGGATGAGCAGCTTTCCTCCAGACGTGACGCTTGGCATTCCGTCCAAAGAGTTAAATCTTGGTTTCATCAGACCAGATAATCTTGTTTCTCATGGTCTGAGAGTCCTTTAGGTGCCTTTTTGGCAAACTCCTGTCGTGCATTTTACTGATGAGTGGCTTCCGTCTGGCCACTCTACCATAAAGGCCTGATTGTTGGAGTGCTGCAGAGATGGTTGTCCTTCTGGAAGGTTCTCCCATGTCCACAGAAGAACTGAGGCAATGGAAAGATGTGAGGTGATGAAAGAGAGCCATGCCACCACCACTCAGAGCAGCCAGGGTCAGAAGAGGAACAGGTGCCAGCTCTGGCCAATCGTAAAGGATGGAAAAGTTGGTGTTTCTCAGTGCAACACACCCGTCTGCAAAGAGCACAGTCACATGCTTGTGGTTTGTAACAAACGCATGGACTAAGACAGCAGAAGTAAGCATCACACACACTTTTTTCCGTTTAGTGTTCATGCTTTCTATATTCACAAAATTCACAATTGTTAGCATTGTCGTTTAAATTGGTGATACATTTTCAAATACTGTTTTGAAATATTATAAAACATGCTTAAGGTGGTTTTATTTAGTTCTTCACACTAAAAGGTTGAATGTGAAAATTTGATTGTAAGATTGATTGTAAGAAAAATATGCTAATATATTCAATAGCCGTTATGGATTTTCATAATATGTTATCATTGAAATGTGTATCAAACTGTTGAAGAGCTACTAAAAACATTTCAAACAATAAAATAATTATTGAAAGTTCCAAATCAACACTCAAAATAATTATATTACATAAAATTGATAATATTTTAGACCCATATAAATAAACACAGATATTACATTATCTGGTCATTTTGACACAGCATATGCATTCTTGGGGTGTCATGTTTACTATGCATCCTAGGGTTAACATAGTGTTTACAATTTACATATTTGACATACATAATCACATTGATGTTCATTCATACATTAATTATTATTTATTCAAGTCCTCACCTGGGAATTGAACTCACAACTTATTGGTATTCCAATCTACCTGCTATGCCACCATGTCTGTATCAATGACTGATTTCACCTGTAGGCCTATTCCTACACTTTGCACTTCAATGTACATCTCAGCTCTGTTAAAAAATACCCTGAAGAAAAACTATTATATTTATCATAGTGATTCAGGAGTAACATTAAAACAGAATAACATCCAACAACATTAGACAAATATACTGAAAAGCCAAACTCAAATTGCTGAAATAAGTTTACATCAATGTCAGATTAACAGCAGTGCAGATGGCACTCTTTTGCTATGTGCAGAGATGTATTATGGGTAATGAATGTGTAGAGGCGCAGCAGAAAGAGCAGAGGTTGTGAGTTCAAATCCCAGATGAGGTCACATTGAAAAGTCAGTATTAAGTGTCACACCCTGATCTGTTTCATCTGTCTTTGTGATTGTCTCCACCCCCCTCCAGGTGTTGCCCATCTTCCTTGTTAGCCCCAGTGTATTTATCCCTGTGTTCTATGTTTGGCTGTTGCCAGTTTATTTTGTTCATCAAGCCTACCAGCGGTTTCCCCCTTTTCTCCTCTCCCTCTAAAGTGCCTGTTTTCTTGGTTTCAACCTTTACTCTGCCTGCCCTGAGCCTGCCTGCCGTCTCGTACCTTGGTCCCACACTACTCTAGATTAACAAACTCTGCTTGCCCCTGACCTGTCTTTTGCCTGTCCCCTGTTGGTATAATAAACATTTGTTATTCCAAACGTTGACTGTGCCTGGGTCTCACCTGTACGCTGATACTAAGTGATCATGTCAAATGTAGTTATATTGTTTAGCTGAACCCCCATACCGTTTCATTACTTTGCTTATTATGGTTTGGGGCACCTGGGACCATCACGCGACAAAAACCTCCAAACGTCCCAAGAAAGTCCTAAAAACGCCCTTGGGGGACAAACCGGGAAGTAGCCAAAACCTCCAGGGGACAATGACACAATGTCCTAAAAATGTTCAGGGGACCATGACACAATGTCCCAAGAACATCCCAGAGACATACCGGGAATTATAAAAAGTCCTGAGAACATCCTAAAAAGGTCCTGACATTATCCTCAATGACATCCTGGGAATGTTCAGGGAACTAGACAAAGGTTCCCCAGGGAACTAGACAAAGGTTCCCCAGAGAACGTTCCCTTGGGACCATTACGTGGCGTTCTTAGAACATTACAAATGAGAAAGGAAAACGCTGCACACTGCTACTCATGCTCCCAGGTGATATTTATTAATAACATACATGTTTCGACCCTTAGGTCTTCATCAGGCATCCTTAGAACATTCCCAGAACATCAGTGGGATAACGTTGCACCAAAACCCTTAAGGGACCTAATGAGAACGTCTCCGAATGTCCCCAGGACGTCCCCTGTTTTGTTGGGAACACTACAGCCAAACTACACCGGCTTTACGCAACCGAAGAAGAATACAAAACAGGAAGTAGTTGGTTGTTGTTAGCTAGCTACTGTTTTTGACAATACCGAATGTAATCATGTACCATCCTTTGTCATCCTGTCTTTCATAACCCTAATGTCAGCACCATCTGTTTAACTTTACTTTATGTTTTATAAATACTTTCATGTTGTTGTTAAGCCATTTCTATAACTTTTTACCACATCAAAAAGATTGCTAGCCAAAACTGTGTCTTGTGTTTAGCTTAGCTGTTTGCTATCCTCATTTAAATGTAGCTATGAAGCTTCTGTGTTTGTCATGCTAGATAATAAGTACAGTATATGTGCTTGTATGCAAATGTACAGTATGTTTATATTGGTATACTTACCCATTCTACTTACCTCTTTTGACACATTGTCAAAGGAGTCCCTCGACTTAAGAAGACTGAAGACTGGAGGCCATTGTTGGAAAGATTAACATTGTTTATCAAATGTTTTTCTGTGTTGTCTTATGTCACCTCTGTTAGCATACGTTGATAATGGCTTATAATTGGTTTTGTGCTTGTCTTTATTTTCTAAAAGGTTACTTGGTTGAGAAATGTGGCTGCAACAAAAAAGAGGGTCTGAAGATCAGTTGAGGCTCCACAGAGGAGGAAGGGAAGGACCATCTCCTCAGTTAATTTAGGAAAAAGGTTAATAGTGAGACATTAAAAAAGTTATCTTACTGAAACACCCGGCTCAAACAGAGAGAGATGCTATGTTAGTTAGCTGGCTATGGCTACCCAACACTGGAACTCTTTCAAGTCAAGGTAAGTTTTTGGTTTGATTAATTTACTGCCACCAGGGCCTGCCGGTGTAACTGCTAAACTGCTTGCTGACTGTACACTGTACTGCATAATTGTAGCAGGTTTACTAAAACGTTAGTTCTATTAGCTACAGTATGTTGACTATGATGTTAGCTAATATGGTAACAATGGTGTAAGCTGTGTATAGCGGTTAGCAGTTATGATATGAAGGTTTGGCTTGGAAAGGTTTTTTCGCCTGGTCACAGACAGCTGATGTGTTGTGCTGTGAGAGGAGGAGAGCACGTAGATTCGAGAAGGAATACAATGAGCAAAGTGATCATGCTGTTTGTGTGTGGCTGCTATGAAAGTGTGTTTGCATGTTATCAGGGGTGTATTCATTATGCCGATTCTGTTCAAAAACATTTTTTAAAAGGAAGCAAACGGAACAAAACAGGGATAAGCATACCTGAATTTGTCCACTAGAAACTCTTGTTTCCAAATGTTGGACTAATAATTAAACCCTAGATAAGCAAGCTAGTATTGAATGTGTCACTGTCTGTCATCTTGATTACTCAAATGTTTCTCTCGACTTGTGCAACGTTGTAAACTTTAATTCATAGGCTAGGTTGTAGCAACCTCATGATGGCTATAGGAAAAATGTGAGTATCATGTAGTAGCCTAAACCTACCGATTTTACATTGAACTGGGTGAATGGAATATGAATGACTGTCATCCAATATGCTGTCATAGAAATAAGGCCATGCACGTAAAAACGAAAAAATGTGTCCTCCCTCATCTTAAACAGCACTGATCGCCACTGCTGAAGATACTCAAAATTGAATGAAAACAAGACCTCATAGGAATTAACAAAAAAGTGTAAATATGTAATTGAATATGTATTTCATAACAAATAAAAAAACACAAAGTTTGCATAAGCTTATTATTTATTTTTTGATTATATAACTACAGTTAGAAACTTGTGGAAATAACATGTTCACTAGTCTAGCAGTGACACAGTAATGAAACAAGATGTCAATAGTGATTTTGGTAACACTTTATTTGGATAGAACCTCTACAGACTATCAGTAACATTAAAACTCTCTACTAACCATAGCCCTTACCATAACCCTAGCCCTAACCTTAACCCAGGGTTTCCCAAACTCAGTCCTCGGGACCCCAAGGGGTGCACGTTTTGGTTATTGCCCAAGCACTACACAGCTGATTCAAATAATCAACTAATAATCAAGCTTTGACAATTTTAATTAGCTATGTAGTGTTAGGGCAAAAACCAAAATGTGCACCGAGTTTGGGAAACGCTGCCCTAACCCTTATTCTAAACCTAACCCTAACCTTAGCAAGCAGTTGCTTATCAACAGATCGTTTGTTGATAATAGTTTGTTGATAGTATGACCATCTGTAGAGCATGTATGTGACTTGAAAATTAGACAGAATGTCCACAGTCCATGATTAGGATCAAATTGGAAGGATTGTAATGGTAAACATTTTAAATGATAACCAGGCATGCTTGGTACCCACATAGCCTATGCACCATATCTCCCTTAGTGACCGTAGCCTAATCTGATCATGTTTTTACAGTAGGCACATTGTTTTTGTATTGTATTGTTGTTGATTTAATAAACAAAATAAAAAATATATTTTTTTTAAAAAGTAAAAACACTTAATTAAAATAATGACTTTTATGAAGACTATAGATTGTGTGTTTGATACAACAATAGGCTAAGGCGCTGCATGGTCAATCTGAAGTCTGTATTGGCTGTACAGCATTTACGGTGATACTGCCTCTGCAGAAGTCAGGGCATTCATACTTCTTGCGCTTCATGGAGCAGCAGTGCAGAGCTGTTGTCAAGGAAGTGAGTTTGTGTTTATACAGGACCTCCCGCCCTCACCCACAGTCAACCAATCATGTCAATGCAGAGCTATGTGGAGCCCTCTGCATTGTTACAACATTTGAGGCACATGGCGATGCGGTACGGAGCTCTATTTGGCCTCTGCCTGCCTCTGGAGGCTCTGCGATTGCCTCAACCCTCCATACAAAGCATCTGACCACATTCCAGATAAAGCATAGATTGGCTTTTAGGCCTAAAGTTTTTACGTTTTAATCTATGCATGTTCTATGGGAACCTGATTTTGAACGTTTTTCTCGAATTAGGCCCAACTTTCCTCATCATGAAACATAACAAGGCAACATGTCAAGATTTACCAGGGAGATGGAGCATTATGGATAAGAGCCAATGTATACTAGATCCAAAAATGTAGTCAGAGGAGCAGTACAGATAGTGTGACGCAATTGCGTAACCTCTGGAGGAACGCAGAGGCCAATTTGGGCTCAGTTTCCGCATCACTGTGCTCCTCTCAAGTTTTGTAACAATGTGGAGGGCTCCATTATAGCTCGCAATGACATGATTGGTTGATGGTAGGTGAGGGCGGAGGTCCTGCATAAACACAAACTCACTTCCTTGACAACTTCCTTCAACTTCCTCCGCTGCTCAACAAAGTGCAAGAAGTATGAATGCCCTGACTGCTGCAGAGGCCTTATCCGCGTAAACGCTGCACGACCAATGTGGTGCACGTGTGTCTGTGCCTAGATTATGGTTTTGACTAGATGTGATGCTGCTAATGTCACAAGTGACTTTTCCAAGCAGGTTTGCAGAATTTAGTAAAATATTAATTAGGTTAAAATTAGGCTAATTTGTGAAAATAAAGGATATAGTGTTGTTTTACTTCTTATTTACTAAATGCAATGGTTTATTAGCCATCTATCATGAATAATCAAATAATCATCACACAAAAAAAATCAGATTTTATCTGTCTTAATTCAATAAGCCTACTAATGTCAGCAATATGTTTTTTGTCTAGGTCTAGGCCTATTAAAATCAGCATTTTAGGATCAACTCGAATAGTTTGATTATTTCCAATTAAATCGTTTTTTTCATTAGAATGCGCTTGTTTCATTACTTTACTCGATGCACCGACGAATGTAATGACTTCTGACAAGTGTGTGCCTCTCTCCAACACTTGGCTCGTGCGTCCGGTTCGCGTCTTTTGTTGGTGATGGCAAACACTGAAAAGAAAAAGGTTTCCCCTTTTACCCTCCACCACTAATCCCGTCAGTGAAATTTGGTCTCATTTCTTCTTGTCTTGCTCTGACAGGCATGCATGCACTCCAATTTACCCTCGTCATGGGGAGCTCTAATCTACTCATCCGGCGGGGTTTGATCGCAGGCCTGCCTCCTCGGCTCAATGAGACGCTTCATTAAATGTAATATGAGGAGTGTGCCAACAACTGTCAGGACCTCCTACCACGTGTTGCTGGAGCTCTCCAACTCTGAGACCACTCTACAATACGTGTGTATTATTCATTTATTTACAGATTTTTGTGGTGGCCGTTGTCAGAGTAAGGAAAGCGTGGGTTACCGCAGTTCTAATGTGCGCAGAAAAAACAGGGACCCCATTGCTTTAGTGGACACCGCTAAATCGTCTTAGATTATACACATGGCGTTTGTGGCCTGCCTGTCAGTTATCCTACTGTAGATTTTTACATACATTTATTTATAATTATTTGACCCAAGGTTTTCCTTCATCTCTTTTGTGACCATACGGCTACACCCTTGATTTCAATTATCCAGCCTACAAATCCCTTTGTGAAGATTTAAATGAAGGCCTTGGATTTCTCATAAAATCTATAATTTCCCATGGTTGCAATTATAAAACAAATGTGGGCAGAGATAGCAAGATGTTAGCCTGCTGTTCCATTAGCATATAGTAAAAAATCTTAATAAAATAATTAATAGACAACGAGCTTTAAAAGTGGCCTGATCGCTCTCCTCCAGCAGAGCCAAGCCAAACCCCATGCGCACAGCGATCACTCAGATGGACCTAATCCACTTTTGATGAACTTGGTTAATAGACTTCCTGCTGACGTTATCAAAGGGATCCGACTCTATTCATTACGCGCACACGACCCTTGCCACGCCCATAGCATCCTCACAAGCTCTGGCGATCGTCAATAAATTCTCCCCTCACACCAGAAACTTTTTTTAAGGCACGGGTCTAGAAGTTCAGTTACGTCTGCACAGTTGAATCTATACCCTAGTCAGGACAATGCAACGCCGCAAAAGTCTTTTTGCGCCATACATCTCCAGAGACACTGACACTGATGCTGATTTGAAAGTGCATCCTATAGACCTGCCACATGGAGCTCTTGTGCAGACCAGTTGGATAGAGGAGAGCGCAGAGCGCAGGGGCGAGTGTGACACGTGCGCTATTGGGGAGCTCAGATTGCCAAGGCTCGGATACATCGAGCAGGACAAGAGCACCATCGACAGAGCGCAAAAGAGGCGGCGCATGGCTGCAAACGCCCGGGAGAGGAGGAGGATGCTCGGGCTCAACGTCGCCTTCGACCGCCTCAGGAGCGTCATCCCTAATCTGGAGAGCGACAAGAAGCTGTCCAAGTCAGAGACGCTTCAGATGGCGCAGATATACATATCGACACTCAGCGACTTGTTGCAGGACAGGCCCTGCATCGCGGAATTCAGCACCACTGAACTTGAGAGCACGGAGCAAGTGGACACGGCCCCAACGGGAAGGCCAACAATGAACTCCAAAGCAGAAGACG
Organism: Thymallus thymallus; assembly: GCA_023634145.1. Classification (NCBI taxonomy): domain Eukaryota; kingdom Metazoa; phylum Chordata; class Actinopteri; order Salmoniformes; family Salmonidae; genus Thymallus; species Thymallus thymallus. The sequence continues at coordinate 9,498,501 of CM042386.1, forward strand.
CAACTGTAAAGCTACCTGGGCCAGGTACATATGAGATATGTAGAGACAGTGGAAACGTGATGCTCGCCACTTGTGAAGACCAGAAGACAGAGCTGCGAGGGTTTATGAACCTGTGGGAGAGAACTAGTGGCACAAAATAACATTGTATTTGTTTGTGCTTAGTAATGTATTTTATTCCCATGCAAAACATGTTGATTCTTGTTTGAAACCGTATGTAGATTCTGTCAGAAGTAAAAACACATTTACACATCAATATGAGCTTTATCTAAAATATTCGGCTTCTTTTGCATGTTTGAAAGTTATAGGGGCAGTTTATGCTGTGTAAAAAACGGGCAATAGATTATTCCAATACATATTAACGTGCAGAAGTGTACAAAAATACACAAAAAGTATCAGACAGATACTGAAAGTAGCAATTTTTATTATAGTTAAAATTATATACAGGTAACCAAAGACATTCTTGAAATTGGTACAAAGATCATGTTCCTGCATTTGGCTTTGTATACCTTTTTAAAATCGGACTTTCAAATAACACAACTGAGAAATGCTGTATAAAATAAAAATAGGATTGGATTCAGAAAAGTAGTCTACCATTTCTAATTTCCAATATTTACAAAAGTATTTACATTATTCCATTCATTTCCAGATGTGTGAATAAAGCTCATGTAAACTTTAGAAGTGTTGAAATAGCTTAGAAAGTACTGATGAGGGTGTGTGTCTTAGCACAGCCTTGTGAAACAAATACGACATGTTGGAAATACACAGAGAATAAACGCTACTTTAGAAAATACATCTTAGTCCCCAACCTTTCAACATCCAAGCTGGGATAACAGGATTACGTTTTATGGGAGAAATCTATGGGAAACAGCATAGGACCAATGCAGTAGCTGACACTGCTTCAGCCGAAAGCAGTCCCAATATAGCCCGAAATTAACAAAACTGAGAACACCGGCTATGAAACATGTTATATTAATGGGCATCATATTATGAAACTCAGATGGAGTAAGTATGGGTACAGCAACTGCTAGACTCGCTTCATGAACAATAGTTATCTTATCAATTCAAGTACTTAATTTCAAAAGTTTGAAATACGGTAGTCTTCCAGTCCAGTTGATTTATTATGTGGAAATTAATTAAGAAAAGCTTAATAAAGCAATTGAAGCATTGCAGAGAGAAAGGGACTGATTTGTATTCATTCAGAGACAAACAACGTTTGACGTGTTCTACAGCCTTCAACAGGTAGGTGAAGCACTGCGGTCATTCAGACTAACAGGCTATTGAGTCCAAATTTAAAGATACAAACATCCATACTTTCCTGTTGGCCATAACTAATAATGATGTGGGTAAGTATACTAAATTATGTAGTTCTCGCACGTTAGTGAAAACTACAGATGAGACCATTTCAGGTCTGTCCTTGAAGAGCTAGAATCTCTGAAAGTATTGACTTGGACAGACCGAGAGGTGGACTCAAACGGACAATTTTGTCTCACCCTCAGCTCCCTGTGCACTTTGAAAGGAAACTCAAATCTATTCGAATTGGACAAAAACGGGTTGAATAAATGTTGTTGCCACGTTATTTCAACAACCAAAAATGTATTTGATGACGTTGAATCAACGTGGAAAACTGATTGGATTTACAAAAAGTCATCCATGTAACGGCATTTCATCTTCACCCAACATTTAACCTAAATCCAATGACATGGTGAAATCGTGTTGAATTCACATTAGTTGTAATGTAAGAGGTTGAACAGATTTCTGTGCCAAGTGGGTTCGACACCCTCCACTCAACTACAGAGGTTTTTATAACACACAAAAAAGCAGAAGTTGTGAAAGCAATAAAACGGCATCAGTGCAGTGGGGCTATGGGGCTCTGGAGGCTTTCAGCATTTCAAAAGAGGGCTGAGAGCTCAAGCTTTTGCGCTCCCTTTCCAGTTGTGGGTCACTGCCCAATGCTTTCTATGAATTCAGATGGGGGAATTCAGGCACACAGGCACTTTGATGACAATCGAAAGTTAACAGGAAGGAGGCAGAGAAGAGCAATCTTTTACAGCAGACAGAAAACAAAATTCAATACAAAGGAGGAAGTGATGTCACAGTCTGGCCTTTCCACAAAAACATGTTCAGGCAGATAGCTGTAATAAGGAGGGGAAATATCAAAGGAGTTTTTATATAAATGTACAACCTGAATAGCATAAGTGGGGACATCAAAGAAAAAAAATCATATTGAATGAATATCAATGAGTCAATCATAAATTAAATGTTCATGAGGGAACAGAAAAACCAAATTTAGAGAATACAGAAAGTCTAGAATATAAACGGGAGGTTTATTCTGTTTTTCCCCCTCTGGTTATTCCAAGCAGACGTCATAATAATAATAATAATAATAATAATAATAATAATAATAATAATAATAATAATAATAATAATAATAATAAGAGGTGGAATGCTGAAACAGTGCTTCAGGCCTTGTGTGAAGGGAGACCATCACAGTTTGTATAGTGAACGTGATGATGATGATGATGATGATGATGGGTGGTCGTTATTAGCAGGCTGCGTGTGTGTGTGGACTCTGGGGTAGGGTCCACCCAAATGTCCTGGTCTCTGTGTGAGGCGAACGGTCAGTCCCCAGTGTGACCAGTGTGGTCCCTTCCTGCAGAGCCAGGCCTCTAGGAGAGCGGTCAGTTCCCAGTGAGGTCCCTTCCTGCAGAGCCAGGCCTCTAGGAGAGCGGTCAGTTCCCAGTGAGGTCCCTTCCTGCAGAGCCAGGCCTCTAGGCGAGCGGTCAGTCCCCAGTGAGGTCCCTTCCTGCAAAGCCAGGTCTCTAACAGTGCTCCAGATAATCAATGACCCGAGAGATGGACTTCTGCCCTGCGGTGCCCACATCACACTATGTAGAGATGGTGCGAGGGAGGGAGAGAGAGAGAGAGAGAGAGAGGGAGTGAGAGGGGGAGAGAGAGATTGAGAGTGGAGGGTGGGAGAGAGAGGGAGCAGAGGTCAGTTACCACACACAGTGAAGCGCTCTCCACACAACATCCTTATTTAGACATAAGGCTACAGGAACCAGATAGGGATACAGGAACCAGACATAAGGCTACAGGAACCAGACAGGGATACCACACAATGACACAAAAAAATACACAATAAAGACCTTTAAAAACAGACTTTTTTTTTTTTTTTTGGAGAGAGAACTTACTGTAAGATTCATGAAATTTAGGAACTTCTTCAGCATTTCTGTCATTATTGAGAAATCTCCTTTGGGCAGGCTTTCCCTCACGGTAGTCACATTCATCTGAAAGAGAAGACTATGAATCAGCACTGAAACCTTTTAGTCCTACTCACATGTCCAATCTCTAATGATATAAACCACAACAGGCAGATGTAGAATGTCAGTGAACAGTAATTCTAGTGATAAACGAATCCACATTATGTCCAAATCATCTCTTCGAGGGAAGACGCACCAGAACCGTAACCGTGACCAATACAGCCAAGGTTGGCCGTGCGCAGTAGATTACAAGCTGGGTGTCGACGAACGGTGCTGATACAACATGTAGAAAAGAAAAATGGTGGCCAATGCACTGTGGTCAGAGGCTCTAGGATGGCCGGTCCACTGCTTTTGAGTACACTCAGCCGTCCATATCTCTGGTGAGTTTCCACTCTTTAAAGAGAATGCCATGAGTGTGCAAAGCTGTCATCAAGGCAAAGGTTAGCTACTTTGAAGAACCTCAAATATAAAAATGTATTTAGATTTGTTTAACACTTTTTTGGTTAGTACATGATTTCATGTGTTATGTCACAGTTTGTCTTCACTTTTATTCTACAATGCAAATAAAAACCTTGAATGAGAAATATTCCAAACTTCTGGCCCCCAGTGTCCATAATAGGGCGACCTCAGCACTAGCTATGAGTTTCTGTACCGAATTGATTCGTTAGTCTTACGTACCTCTGGATAAATGTCCAAAATGTCATGTAAAATGTAGCCTAAAGTCTGCGTGTCTAGTGAACAAGGCCAAACTAGGTCTGTGCGACCAATTATGTGATGTGGCCTTGCCTCATTGCTTCAACATGAAGCGCTGGATCGGTTCAGGCTTAGAAAGTGTTGTGTAAAGAAGGGATCAATGATATTAGACTTATTATAGAAACTCTTTACGTTCCTTTATTAATCTCTTATTGCCTATTGTTTGTGTTTTTATCATTCTAGTGATTTACTGTAAAGTGTGTTCCGGTTTTAACTGCAATGTAAATAACGTTTGATTTGATTATGTAGAGCAGCCATGCCACTCAGAGCCTGCAGTGTGAGTGTCAGGAGAGCGGGTGGTCAGTAGTGTGTCCTTACCGGACTCCCCTGACAGAGACAGCCCAGTAGCAGTGCAGTGTAGGATGCCACTATGCTGTCCTCCATGTGCTTCCCAGCATGCTGAAGAGCTGCAGGAGGAAGGGATGGAGAGAGAAGGAAGTGTCAGTCGCCAAAATATTAATAGAATAACAAATACAGCTCCTAACCTATAATCCAAATATAGAATAACCAAATACAGCTCCTAACCTATAATCCAAACATAGAATAACCAAATACAACTCCTAACCTATAATCCAAACATAGAATAACCAAATACAACTCCTAACCTATAATCCAAACATAGAATAACCAAATACAACTCCTAACCTATAATCCAAACACAGAATAACCAAATACAGCTCCTAACCTATGATCCAAATAATCTTCTGAATCACTTTTCAGAGTTACCTAGTCGCCAGTATGATTCTATTACATTAGACTCAGTCAGTCAGCTTTATTTAACCAGAAAGGGCATTACCATTATATATCTACTACAGTCAGCTTTATTTAACCAGGTAGGCCATTAACATTATATATCTACTACAGTTAGCTTTATTTAACCAGGTAGGCCATTAACATTATATATCTACTACAGTCAGCTTTATTTAACCAGGTAGGTCATTACCATTATACATCTACTACAGTCAGCTTTATTTAACCAGGTAGGGCATTACCATGATACATCTACTACAGTCAGCTTTATTTAACCAGGTAGGGCATTACCATGATACATCTACTACAGTCAGCTTTATTTAACCAGGTAGGGCATTACCATGATACATCTACTACAGTCAGCTTTATTTAACCAGGTAGGTCATTACCATTATACATCTACTACAGTCAGCTTTATTTAACCAGGTAGGGCATTACCATTATATATCTACTACAGTCAGCTTTATTTAACCAGGTAGGTCATTACCATTATACATCTACTACAGTCAGCTTTATTTAACCAGGTAGGGCATTACCATTATACATCTACTACAGTCAGCTTTATTTAACCAGGTAGGGCATTACCATTATACATCTACTACAGTCAGCTTTATTTAACCAGGTAGGTCATTACCATTATACATCTACTACAGTCAGCTTTATTTAACCAGGTAGGGCATTACCATTATACATCTACTACAGTCAGCTTTATTTAACCAGGTAGGGCATTACCATTATATATCTACTACAGTCAGCTTTATTTAACCAGGTAGGGCATTACCATTATACATCTACTACAGTCAGCTTTATTTAACCAGGTAGGGCATTACCATATATATATCTACTACAGTCAGCTTTATTTAACCAGGTAGGGCATTACCATATATATATCTACTACAGTCAGCTTTATTTAACCAGGTAGGGCATTACCATTATACATCTACTACAGTCAGCTTTATTTAACCAGGTAGGGCATTACCATATATATATCTACTACATTAGACTCAGTAAATTAGCTTGGTTTTTATTATTTTATTTAGCCTTTATTTAACCAGGTAGGTCATGACCTTTGGTAAGATCTATTTCCTCGTCCTCCTCCTCTTTCTTGGCCTTCTCTTTCTCGCTGATGGCGTTGTTGTTCTCCGAGGCCACCCATTGGACCTCGCCACCCGACTCCTGCCACTCGCCACTCTGGTCCAGCTTGGGCTTGGGCACGTCGTTGATGAAGTCATCGGTCTCCGCCTCCGCCGCTATGGCCGCTTGCTCCCGCTGGAGGAAGAGCTGAGGGTACAAACGCATACGGGTCATAAAGAGTGGCACTTGCAATTGATCAGTAATCAGTTCATCCATCAAAAAAATCCAATAAAATGTCATTTGTCACATGCGCCGAATACAACAGGTGTAGACTACCATGAAATGCTTACTTACGAGCACTTTCCCAACAACGCAGGGTTAGAGTAAAAAATGCTCAAATTTTAAAAAAAGGACATTGTAACACAAAAATACAATAAGGCGAGGGGTACCGGTACCGGTACCGAATCAATGTGCAGGTGTACGAGGAAGTTGAGGTACATGTGACTAAGCCTTCAGGATAGATAGCAGCAGTGTAATGCGAAGTGCGAAAAGTATGTATGTGTGTGGCGCCAATATGCGTGTGTGTTTGTGTGTGTGAGAGTATGTAGTCTGTGTGTGTATGCGTGTGTTGGAGTGTCAGTGTAGTATGTGTGAGTGTGTGGGTAGAACTGTCCTGTCCCCCTTCCTGTTCACCCTCTACACCTCAGATATAACTCTGAAATGTGCCACCTACAGAAGTTCTCGGATGACTCTGCAATTGTATGGTGCATCAGGGGTGGGCAGGAGGAGGAGTACAATCAATGACATTGTGGTGTGAGCAGAACCACCTTAAGCAAAACAAAATGGATAGTGGTGGACTTCAGGAGAACCAAGGCCCAATCGACTGCAGTCCCTATACAGGGGATGGATGTGGAAATGGTTGGGTCATACAAGTTCCTGGGAGTCCATATAGACAACAGACTGGAATGGGCTGGTAACACCGGTGCTCTGTACAAAAAGGGCCTGAGCCGACTCTACTTTCTGAGGAGGCTCAGGTCCTTCAACGTGTGCAGTAAACTACTGCATACCTTCTACCAGTCTGTGGTACTTCTCACTCACACACACACGTCTCTCACACACTTCTCTCACACACACACTTCTCACTCACACACACACGTCTCTCACACACACTTCTCACACACACACACACACTTCTCTCACACACACACACACTTCTCTCACACACACACACACACCTCTCACACACACACACACACTTCTCACACACACACACACACACTTCTCACACACACACACACACACTTCTCTCACACACACACACACACACACTTCTCTCACACACCTGCTCTCACACACCTGCTCTCACACACCTGCTCTCACACACCTGCTCTCACACACCTGCTCTCTAACCCACCTGCACCAGGGCAGCGATGGCGGTGAGCGATCCTTCAGTCTTGAGCTCCTCTTTGTCAGCCACCATGATAGAGTTGAAGGGAGCTCCTCCATCCATCGCCATCTCCACCAGGCAGTAGCGGTTCCTGGCACTATACTCCACCAGGTTGATTAGCAGACCCAGACCCTGGAGAACCATCACACTTCAGACTGGAGAAATACACACACACACACACACACACCTATACACACACTCAAGGGTATCGTCATCAATACCCAGACCCTGCGCACACAGGGTGTGTCCCAAATGACACCCTATTCCCTGGGCCCTGGTCAAAAGCAGTGAACTTTAAAGGGGAAATTTGCAGTTTCTACATCCATCTGTGGACTTATAAATGAATTGTGTAGCCATTGATTCTTGAAGAATATAACTTCTTACTGCCTCATGAGCTTAGTTCAATTGTCATACCCCATCAGAACCCAAAATAAGCTTATTTTAACCCAATGTTTGTTTACGTTTACTTTGTTTTTAAACACTATCATTTTGATATCATGATGGTCAGTCCTTGTATCCTTGTTAGAGAGTGGTTACACTTCTACAGTCCCATCCCTCAACTTTTTACCAAAACAAGGAACATGCTTTGTAATTGTTTCAACTGCGGGTTGCCCCTTTAAAGGCAATATGGTGCCATTTGTGACGGAGAGACAACCCCACCTGAAAACGGACACACATACTCCAGCCAATATAGTCCCCTAGATTCAAAGGACCCTAATCTATCAACTAGTTCGATTTAAACACATTTGAGCAAGTTCTTCATGGAATGTTGAAATGTTAAGATACCCAAAAATAAGAAAACTCAAAGCATCTCAGAGCTCAGTGTCAATCTAGGATCAGTTTTGCCTTTTTAGATCATAAATGATATTGACAGGGGAGACCTGCTCCTAGATCTCCTACTCTGAAGACACTATAAATATGGTGTCCTGGAAACCTATCTAACCAAAGCCATGGATGCCACTTTATACTAGGATAATGATGACGCTCACCAGTACGCGGATGTCGAACCTCCTCTCCTGAGGGAGGTACTGTGGGACCCGGAGCACACAGTTCAACGATGTCATCATCATATCCTCCTGCTCGCCGGTCTTCGTGCTTCCCCACTCTACAGACACACACAGGGGGTAGAACACAGTCACTATGGGGCCTCAACAATTACAGTGCATTCGGAAAGTATTCAGACCCCTTGACTTTTTCCACATTCTGTTACGTTACAGCCTTATTCTAAAAGGCTTTAAATATTCCTAAATCTGCACAAAATACAACAATGTTAAAGCAAAAAACAGGTTTAGACATTCTTGCAAATGTATTCAAAATAAAAAAAACAATCCCTTATTTACAAAAGTATTCAGAGCCTTGCTATGAGACTCAAAATTGAGCTCAGGTGCATCCTGTTTCCATTGATCATCCTTGATGTTTCTACAACTTGATTGGAGTCAACCTTACCCCTTTTCCACCAAAGCATTTTGAGAGCCGGTTCGGAGCAGGTGCCTACTCGAACCAGTTCTTTGTGTTTCGACAGCCAAAGAACCGGTTCTCGGCCAGAAAAATTGGTTCCAAAGCGGCACCAACTCTTTGCTGGACTAGAACCGTTCTTTTACCACGTCATGCTTACGTCGGGGGCTGGGGGCGGGGTTATTGTGATCAACAACACGACGGGAAAGGTTGTGACCGCCATTGCTAAAAACACAGCGCTAGTAGAAAGATAGTACAACGGTTGAAGAAAGATGGATTCGCAAAGCCAGGAGAAACATTTGCAGAAAGACGATGTAGTCCGCCATTGTAATTGTTATGCTTGAAGTTGGCGCAAGCGTTTCTGGGAAAGCTAAGACGTATGGCGACGTACACAGTGACGTATCGACGTCGTTCGCTGGGCTAGAGAGCCCGTGGAAAAACAGGTTCTGAGGAGGTTCGCAAGTTGAACCAACTTTGAACCAGCACCAGTTCCGAACCAGTTCTTTTTTGGTGGAAACGAGGTACCTGTGGTAAATTCAATTGATTGGACATGATTTGGAAAGGCACACCTGTCTATATAAGGTCCCACAGTTGACAGTGCATGTCAGAGCAAAAACCAAGCCATTAGGTTGAAGGAATTGTTCGTAGAGCTCTGAGATAGGATTATGTCGAGGCACAGATCTGGGGAAGGGTACCAAAAAAATTTCTGCAGCATTGAAGGTCACCAAGAACACAGTGGCCTCCATCATTCTTAAACGGAAGAAGTTTGGAACCACCAAGACTCTTCCTAGAGCTGGCCGCCCGGCCAAACTGAGCAATCGGCTCAGCGGAGAAGGGCCTCGGTCAGGGAGGTGACCAAGATCCAGATGGTCACTCTGACAGAGCTTGAGAGTTCCTCTGCAGAGATGGGAGAACCTTCCAGAAGGACAATCAACTCTGCAGCACTCCACCAAATCAGGCCTCTATGGTAGTGGCCAGACTGAAGCCACATGACAGCCTGCTTAGAGTTGGCCAAAAGGCACCTAAAGACTCTCAGACCATGAGAAACAGGTTTCTCTGGACAATGACTCTAAGCACACAGCCAAGACAACACAGGAGTGGCTTGGGGACAATCTCTGAATGTCCTTGAGTGGCCCAGCCAGAGCTTGGACTTGAACCTGATCTAACGTCTCTGGAGAGACCTGAAAATAGATATGCAGCGACATGCCCCACCCAACCTGACAGAGCTTGAGAGGATCTGCAGAGAAGAATAGGAGAAACTCTCCAAATACAGGTATGCCAAGCTTGTAGCGTCATAACCAAGACTCAAGGCTATAATCACAGCCAAAGGTGATTCAACCATGTACTGAGTAAAGGGTCTGAATACTTATGCAAATGAAATCAACAATTTGTTAAATTGTGAAAAAAATGTTTTTGTTTTGTCATTATGGGCTATTGTGTGTAGATTGGATTTTGGGGAACAAAAAGCAATTTAATACATTTAAAATAAGGCTGTAAAGTAACAAAATGTGAGCGGCGAGTGCTGCCCAGTGCCCAAGATAGTGTAGGTATGCCACAGTGGCATTGGCGCACTCTGCCCATTCTATGCCCAGATTATCCATTTGGCCACGGAGTGAGTGTGCGTCTATATTGAAGTGTGTGTGTGTGTGTCTCTCTATCACCATTGTCGTGGGTGAGGTTAAGCAGCACGCCGATGATAGCCCTCATGCAGTCCTCCACGGCCTTGCTCACGTTGCTGGTGTTGGGCAGGGCTGTGCCCGCCGAACACACGGCACTGTTCACTCCAGTCTCCCGGCTGTAGCGTTGGATCATCTCCTCACAGTGCCACAAGGCCCTGTCATCAACAACACACAGGGAAAATTGATTATTCATTAGTTTATGTACCAAGGACCAAGCAAGCACAACATCAGTATTGAACCAGAGGTAGTCGGCTATATAGCTCATTTCCATTTAAGGCCCCTTACGTCTATTCAAATTTGTAGATTCTCACATTTCAGCATTGAACTTTTAGCCTGCTGATGTTGTGCTGGGAGATAATAGCCTTAATATTTGATGGGAGGATTGTTTGGCTGACAGACTGGACTGAAAGGGTCTGGAAGCCGGATCTGGAGGGACTTCATACTGAATTAAACACTACCACAACGGCAGTGTGTCTGGTAAATAAGCTTTAAAAATGTCTTCAGGGCAACAATTCTTCCTACTGGGTTTTCGTATTATTCAGACAATGCAGAAAAGCTAGTGCTTGTAAACAAATGAAAACCTGGTCTGAAATTATTTGAAAGCAACAAGTTACCATTGTGCCTCTTTACACATTTCATTTAATCTTTATTTAACTAGGCATTATTTAATAATAAATATAAATAGGACAAAACACATACCACGACAAGAGACACCACACCACTACATAAAGAGAGACACCACTACATAGAGACACCACTACATAAAGAGAGACAACACTACATAAAGAGAGACACCACAACACTACAAAGAGACCTAAGACATCCACATAGCACATAATTCAAATACTGAGCTACTGTATATTGTATGCTAAACATAAAGGGGAAATTAGATTATTGCAAGGAAGGGGTCAAAATTGAACACCCCTAAAGATTCTTAAAGTAGTCAAGTTTAGTCCCATATTCCTAGCATGCAATGACTACGTCAAGTTTGTCACTCAACAAACTTGTTGGATGCATTCACAGTTTGTTTTGGTTGTGTTTCAGATTATATTGTGCCCAATAGAAATGTCTGGTAAATGTGTAATTTTTGAGTAACTTTTATTTTAAAACAATAGAATATGTTTCTAAACACTTCCACATTAATGTGGATGCTACCATGATTACAGATAATCCTGAATGATTCAGTGAGAAAGTTAGGAGGGTCAAAGACATGCTAACCTCTCATCATTACCAATAACAGCGGAGGGTTAGCATGTTTTGGGGGTATCATCTTTGACCCGCTTACCTTTCTCATGCATAATTATTCACAATTAATTCAGGATTACCCTTAATCATGGTCGCATCCACATTAATGTAGAAGTGTTTACAAACATATTATTCTTATTTACAATTTAAAAGTGAATCCAAAATGACAATACATTATTTACCATGTATTTCGATTGGGCACCAATAATGTGAAACAACCCAAATGAACTTCAAATGCATCCAACAAGTTTGATGTATCCATTGCATGCTAGGAATATGGCATCAAATACTAACTACTTTATTTATAAGATTATATATTTTTTTATCTGAGCAAATGTATATGTCAAAAATAATATAATTTCCCAATGTCTTGGAGCATACAATATAGCTCAGTAGACATACGACTACACCATTAGGCAGACAGCATCCCCGACAATACATTTAAAAAAGGCAGTGCACAGCCGGAGAGAACGGAGCGTAAATTTAACCATAACAAAAAGGTTAGCAACAGACGCGCCGAACAGCAGCATGGCTAACCAGCAGCAAAACAGCTTCATGCAAAATATAAAAAAAAATACGAGATTTGAAATAAAGGGGGATCATCCGTTAAGGCAGAGTTAATTTATTATATTGGGGGGGGGGTGGGAGGGCTGTTAATGAGGGCCTCTGAGCTGCTGTATGCTGCAGTGTGGCTCGACCCCTCGGATTTCTACCCCCGTAATTGAATTAGTGCGGCCGGCTGAATGCGGCTATTGAAGCCGCTGTGTGCAATGTGAGAGCTGCTCTTTGTTAACCCAGTCAGAGGCCTCCTGGCTGGGCGTGCAAGGGTAGTTAACCAAGGGTGAGGCAGGGGTTAGGAACCAGAGCAGGGCTGCCATGGCCCCGGCTGCAGGCAACGCACCCTGCCTGGGACAGGACTAATTCAGTTATAAAGACGGAAGACTTTGAACAGATATGTGGCTGTGGTGGGACGAGGGGTGGGGCACTGGAACGATTAGGGTGTGGCTGAACCTTCCGAGGGGAGAGGGGACGGGGGACAGGGCGGTGTTGAAAGGAAGATGGTAGGTCAGGCAAACGCAGACGTGGCAGTTTCCTTTACAGACGGGCATAGGAGCAGGACGAGGGGGGAAATGCTGTGATTGTCAAAACGCGGAAACGGAACACAGCCTAATGAAAACGGGCGTTTCCCCATAGAGCTGCATACAGACACGTTTGCACATGAATTACCCTTGTAATACAATGTCGATGAGAAGTCAGGTGCATTTCTGTATCCAAAGAAGACTTATGTGAATTCTGTGGGCGTTTGTGGCCCACTATATGGCGTGCATCCAAAATGACACCCTATTCCTTACATAGTGCACTACTTTTGACCAGGGAACAGGTTGACCACAACCTCAATGTGATGCTGTCTGGTGATACAGGTGCTATATCCAATAAGTCTGGAGCAGTGTGTGTGTGTGTGTGTGTGTATCCACACAGGACACTTACTTGGCTGAAGAGCAGATAAGCTGGGAGTCCTTATAAGCGATCAGGTAGCCCTGGTTCTCTGGGTTGTGAACACTTACCTGCACAGAGCAACAACAGAGTCAGAGGAAATACAACGCTTAATCTCCAAACAGGTGAAAACGTAACTGCCCATTGACTGAGTTGATCAATAAGCGCAGGCTTTAGTGCAGAGGTTAGAACACACACTAGCCTCAGTAGCCCTACGCTCTGTACTCACGCGGAGAGTGAAACCGAGCACAACTGTAGGCTTAGGAGGCAACGGCAGCTGTTACTAAAATCAATGTTTCCCATGGATACTTTATAACTGACATGTACTCACACTCTCCAACACCCGTAGACACCTTTCGGCTCCCCACAGTGACACCATCAGCTTCTCCTCGTCATCCTCGTGGCTCAGGTTCTCCACACATTCTTTTACTACACAAACAAGACACGTCGGTTCAGCCACACCCCCAATGAACCATGTAAGAGTTCGACCAAAACAATGGACACGCCATCCAAGAGTCCTCCCTTGGGGGATAGACCCAAAATATCCTTATTGCTGGCCATCAAAAGTAGTCTACATTTATGCCATTGTTAATTATCGAAAAAAAACAAAAAAAAAAAAACAGGTGAGACTTTGTCGCAATATTATTTTGGGCAATATTATACCGATACTTTGACTCCAAGTTTTTTGGCTAGGTAGCGTTAGCTAGTGCTAGTCGGTTGTGTCTGCGTCAAAAGACTAGTATATTTAATCCTATAGCTTGTTCTCCATCTTCTTTTTTAAATAGTGAGCCAACATGTTCAGCACTTTTATTTCCATGACTGATCAAAACAAATTGTCTTATGCTCTATCATCTCTCCGCAGCGTACATAGTGAGCAATATGTTTGGAACATCAAATAGCAATACATATAGAATCGTGAGAATCGCAATACATATCGGAATCTAAGTGTCGTAATAATATATTGTGAGGTCCCTGGCAACTCCCAGCCCCATTGTTTATACGAGTATAATGCTTGTATGGATGGCTCAGTCTCCATGGCAACAGCTCCGCTTGGGCTGCTCTGCTCAATGAAGAGACATGAGAGCAGTTAGCTGTTAGCTACTCAGTCACTCTAAACTCCGACAAAACTCAAGGAACATTATTTTCTGTGAAATAATCTCTCGGGTCTTATATCTGACTCCATGTTATGCTCTTAATCAGATATGACTATAATGTGCAGTAGAGCACGAGCAAATGGCTCAGTACAAAATGTTAGTCAATTTAGTGATACACGAGCCCTGCCCGTACCCTAGTTATATTTACATTGGAGTCATTAAGCAGACTCATCCAGAGCGCCTTGAACTGCATTACATCAACAAAAAAAAAAACACTTCAAATACCACCACAGATTTTCAGTGGTGTAAAGTACTTTATAGTATCTGTACTTTATATTTTATAATTTTTACTCCATACACTTTCCCTGACACCCAAAAGTATGTTACATTTTGAATGCTTAGCAGGCCAGGAAAATGGTTCAATTCATGCATCGGCCTCTGATCTGGCGGACTCATTAAACACACATACTTGTAAATTATGTCTGTGTGTGCCCCTGGCTATCTATAAACGCAGAAAATAAAATTAAGGAATTTGAAATGATTTACACTTTTACTTAAGGATATTTTAGCAATTACATTTACTTTGATAGTTAAGTATATTTAAAACCAAAGACTTTTAGACTTTTACTCAAGTAGTATTTTACAGGTTGACTTTCACTTTTGAGTCATTTTCTATTAAAAAGTACCTTTACTTTTCCCTCAAGTATGACAATAGGGTACTCTTTCCACCACTGCCGATTTCTATATGGATAGCTATGCTACTTGCTTATCCGAACGGGAGTAAGGATTTAGAAGTCACTTTTCTAAACCACATAATTACAACTTCTAAATATTATGAAGTGAAAACCGACATATCAAAAATGGATTTTAACCACACTGTGGGCCTCCTTGAACACATAAATAATGACAGATTTGATGAACATCCACTTCATTTGGCACCAATGACAGCATCCTTGTTCTATCCCCTAACAGTCTGCGTTCCATTGATCTCTTACCACATCCATTCTGGTTTCACTGTCCCAAAATGTTCGGCCAGATACAACTCCTTTTAAGAACATTGTTTCATTGTGCTATGGAATAGGTTAGGTAGACTGCATACTACAGCTCACCACCACACTCCATTCCCCCAGGTGGCAGAAGCAACCTTGTCCAAATGTTGAGCCTGATTGATAAGCACTTTAGGTGCTGCCAATTAGGGTGATCGTCAGTTAGTGTCCCAGCTTACAAGCCATGAGGCTTTTCGTTTGTTTATGAGGCTTACGTTTGGGCATGCCTTTGGTATTCTTCCTTTTTGTACATATTTATGTTTAGTGAGGCATTGCTTTGAAGCTGAAAAACAATGCCCCACAATGCCTACGCCACCCATGCTCTACCAACGTTTTCCAGCACACAGCTTTGACCCAGTACAGTAGCTATGTTGGTGTATTGTACTTCAAACAATGTGTAGGCAGGTTGCTTGAGATTCAAATGGTCTTTTTACTTGGATGGAAATTTCAGGTTTTAGGGAATATATTGAAAAGTAACTTGACACTGATAATCAGTGTGGATTGTAATGACAATAAGAAAATTGCATTGACAGAGGAAGTGTCCTTTTTTTAACCTTTATTTAACTAGGTAAGTCAGTTAAGAACAAATTATTATTTACAATGACGGCCTACACCGGCCAAACTCAGACGACGCTGGTCCAATTGTGCGCTGCCCTATGGGACTCCCAATCACAGCTGGTTGTGATACAGCCTGGAATCGAACCAGGGTGTCTGTAGTGACGCCTCTAGCACTGAGATGCAGTAAGGGCTATAACAATAGCTAGCTACATTGCTAAGCAAGCCAGATTGATTAGTGTATGGAGTAATGTTATCTAACGTTAGATTAGCTGCGCCCATTGCATGTATTATACATTAGCAGCATGGCAGTTTCCCAAAGTGTGGTGTTGACTACGAACTTTACTTAGCTGTACTTTTAGCTTCCTTCGCTTATAGCTAGCCTCTCATCCGACTGGTGTTAGCTAGCTAATAACGTTGTTGCTGTGCAACCAAAGTGCTTTGGTCCGGTTTTAAAACTCTGATTCGACTGAAAATGTTAGCATCGTCAGAAATGCTACAAAAAGGACAGAAATTAGCATGTAAACGATACATTATAAATACATTTAAAAAACTGTTGCACCTACAAAATGAGTCAATCCAACAATTTTTTAATCCAAATGGTCACTTTATGGACGCTATAGTCTTGTTTTAAGCCGACGTGTAGAATTTGAGCTAGATGAGAGCAGAAAATACTAAATTGCTAACAACTTAAAAATCTGATATGTGGTTGTTGGTAACGGCCAGACGGCTCATGTGTACCTCCAATTAAATTGATTTGCGAATTTTCATCGACATTGGTGTCATTTTGGCTTAGATATGATGTTTGGGAGATTTGAATTTAACATTGAGCTTCAACTAATGCCATATTGAACATTAGTATACTGGCACATAGGGATTCCACCATTTGGGCTTTCCTTGATTTCCCCACAGGTAGTAATGAGTGAGATTCATCAGGGCTGTCTGTACCCAGACAAAGACAATGAAAAAGTATTGCGCCTAATATACTAATAACGTTCAATACGAATGCATTTTGTATGCCAGCTAGGGCAACGCGGCGCACGTCTGTTAGGGTAATGTATGATTTAACTAGTTAAAGGTTAAATAAATAAAATAAAAAAATAAGATTTGGTGTAGGTCTGTTAGGGTAATGTGGTGTAGGTCAGTTAGGGTAATGTGGTGTAGGTCTGTTAGGGTAATGTGGTGTAGGTCTGTTAGGGTAATGTGGTGTAGGTCAGTTAGGGTAATGTGGTGTAGGTCAGTTAGGGTAATGTGGTGTAGGTCAGTTAGGGTAATGTGGTGTAGGTCTGTTAGGGTAATGTGGTGTAGGTCTGTTAGGGTAATGTGGTGTAGGTCTGTTAGGGTAATGTGGTGTAGGTCTGTTAGGGTAATGTGGTGTAGGTCTGTTAGGGTAATGTGGTGTAGGTCTGTTAGGGTAATGTGGTGTAGGTCTGTTAGGGTAATGTGGTGTAGGTCTGTTAGGGTAATGTGGTGTAGGTCTGTTAGGGTAATGTGGTGTAGGTCTGTTAGGGTAATGTGGTGTAGGTCAGTTAGGGTAATGTGGTGTAGGTCTGTTAGGGTAATGTGGTGTAGGTCTGTTAGGGTAATGTGGTGTAGGTCTGTTAGGGTAATGTGGTGTAGGTCAGTTAGGGTAATGTGGTGTAGGTCAGTTAGGGTAATGTGGTGTAGGTCAGTTAGGGTAATGTGGTGTAGGTCAGTTAGGGTAATGTGGTGTAGGTCAGTTAGGGTAATGTGGTGTAGGTCTGTTAGGGTAATGTGGTGTAGGTCAGTTAGGGTAATGTGGTGTAGGTCAGTTAGGGTAATGTGGTGTAGGTCTGTTAGGGTAATGTGGTGTAGGTCTGTTAGGGTAATGTGGTGTAGGTCAGTTAGGGTAATGTGGTATAGGTCTGTTAGGGTAATGTGGTATAGGTCTGTTAGGGTAATGTGGTATAGGTCTAACTCACCTTTATCCACAATGTGGTCCAGTCCTCCCAGAAGCCTTAGCTCTTCTTTAAACCAGTCCCCAGCCCGCTTGGATGTCAGCGATAACAAGGTCTCCATGGCTAAATGCCCTGTCTGCACGCGCACACACACGCACACACACGCACACGCAGGGAGTAATGAAAACACATTTACATCACACTTACAGGGTATAAAGCGATATTACTAACTGTGTATTGTGATTCAAAAACGCCAACTATGAGAAGATAACAGGGGGAGGAACTGGAATAAAAATATGATTTCTTTCCTTCCAGTGATAGAGGGAGTCAGGAGAAGCTAGTTTGCATGCAGGTGGCATTTGAGTCCAACCACAACAATACTGCCGACTCGAATTACATTGTCGATAGATAGGTTTCTAACACTTTTATCTCTATTATTAAATATTTTAAAGCAAACTGTTGAGATCAAACGATAAGAGAATATTCAGGGCCTCCCGAGTGGCGCAGTGGTCTAAGGCATCGCAGTGCAAGCTGCGGCCGGGATGTCCTTGTCCTATCGCGCTGTAGTGACTCCTGCTCGTTAATGCAAATATCTAATCAGCCAATCACGTGGCAGCAACTCAATGCATTTAGGCATGTAGACATGGTTAAGACAATCCGCTGAAGATCAAAACAAGCATCTTGTCCAACATTGAGGTTTTCCATTTTCAAAACATTTGTAGTTGCATACGAATATGACCAAAACCGGACCATTCTAGGGGAGACCAGTACCGTGATGTTCTCCAGATCCAGGTGCTTGTTGTGCACCGTGTCGCACAGCTTGCGGATCTTCTCCTTGACCTTTGACATCTCCTTGGTGGTGAGCTGGTCGTCCTTGGCCATCGAGTGGTCCCCATCCAGCTCCAGCAGGCGGATCATCAGGTCTAGACTGGCCCGGTCCAGGTCCATGTTGAGTCTGTCTCGGCTCAGGATGTACATCAAACTGGCCGTGCACAGGGACAGGTTCTGGAGGAAGGGGACAGAGGGACAGAGGGAGAAGGATGTGAAACTGATGTCCTGACTCTTTAAAGTGGTGTCACTAACGCAGGTTGTCACTAAGCGCTAAAACCATCTGTCACTTGCCAGGCTCCAGATAAAGGACTGAGCTTCTCCACTGATCTGACCGAAACCAAGTCAAGTCAGCCACGGTCTCAGGAGGAGCGGGGGCCTTAACTTACCGGGTGCTGTGGGGCGTCGTTGAGTGTCTTGAAGACTTGGGCCACCTTCCCCCTGGCCCTCAGATGCATTCTGAAGCTGGGCATGGCACACCTGGTGGCCAGGCTAATGACACTGCAGGAGAGGAGAGATAAATACAGTCTTATTGAAATTAACAGTGAAGAGGAGAGAGGAGGGTCACTGCCTCTGCTAGATCATCGTCTAGTCTGCAATCGCCTGATGGGAAAGGCAGTGGTGCATGGGCTGCTTGAGGTAAATAATGCTCTTAAGTGCTCTGAATCGTTACCTTAACCATAATGGAGATGCCAAAGAATCTGACCCTGTATCAGTGGTTAGGGTGGTTAACGGCAGCTAGTCCTACCTAAGGCAGCGTGTGTTGAGGGGCTGGCCACTCTTCAGGCCGGTGGCCAGGTACTCAAAGTCATCAGTGAATTCCTGGTTCTCTCCAAACTCCACCACGTCGTTGAAGTGCTTGACATGCTGTACTACTGTGTATAGCTGGAACAAAGAGTTTATAGCATGTTAATGCTGGTTGGGTTCATTAAATCACATGGGCTATGTCCCAAATTGCACCCTATTCACTATTAAGTAGATAGGTCTCTGGTCAAACGATGTGCATTACATAGTACAGTGTGCGATTTCAGACCCAAGTCCCCTTGATATTGTGTAAGAAAACACAAAGGAACCACGCCATCATCACCATATTTCTCAAACACTAATTGCGTAACAAATATCCCTAAATACATACGCAACACGCTTCAATTGTTAGCATGCTAATGACAAATTCTGATGTGGGGGTGTAGTAGGTGGGTGGCGTCGCAGCAAGTGTGGCGCAGGGATGATGTAGATACTAGATTGAGCTATAGAGCTCAGTCCTGCTATTCTCCGCATCAGAGCTATGCACCCGCCGCCTGCCTTGCTGGTCGGGAGCCCACGAACATAAGACAGCAAATGAAACTGCAGGTGGAATTTAAAGATGTGGGATGCCCATTACGCTGCTCCTGCCTATGGGACTGCCCACACTGCAGTTCCTAGCTGGGCTCGCGCTGCTTAGCATGCAAGACACCACTGTAATAACATAAATAACTACAGATGGTTACATTAACCACGCTTTAGGGATTCAGGGATCCTGCAGTAGGGTCTTATAGGAGGTATGGAGTAGAGTAGTCGATGAACAGCCTCAGAATTCACTGATTCGTTTCAAGAGGCTATTTCTAAATAACATGATTTACACCTGACCAAACCAGGTAAGTCTGATCATTGATAAACTGATTGATTATCCATGACTTGGTGCTGTTGTTTAAATCCATTTTAAAGATTGTAAACCAGGGCTCATATTCATAAAAAAGATAAACCTTACTCATTATGATCTGGAAGGAAAAACTGATCCTAGATCAGCACGTTTACTCCAAGATGCTTGATACATATAGCCCCAGGACAATGTTTTAGTGTTCACAGGCTGTGCTTTATAGATACTGAGTTCCAGACAGTGATGGGTTGCCAGGTAGAACAGAGAGCATGTTGTGTTAAAGCTCACCTCCTTGTGCTCTTTCCTACATTTCAGTGCGGTGACGATGTCCTGGTAGGGCTCGGTGGGGAACGACACAGACTTGATGACTTTGAGAGGCGGGCATGGCGGCGCCTTGAACAGGCCGTCATCTTTGTGAGAGTTAGTAGAGTCCTTGCCGCTCCCGCTCGAATGGCTGGCCTGGCATAGAGAGAGGGGGGTAAGGAAGAAAGGTGCGAGAGAGAGAGAGCGAGAGAGAGCGAGAGAGAGCGAGCGAGCGCAGCGAGAGAGAGAGCGAGAGAGAGCGAGCGAGAGAGAGCGAGCGAGGGCAGAGAGAGAGAGAGCGAGAGAGCGCAGAGAGAGAGAGAGCGAGAGAGCGCAGAGAGAGAGAGAGCGAGAGAGCGCAGAGAGAGAGAGAGAGAGAGAGCGCAGAGAGAGGAGAGGAGAGAGAGAGAGAGAGAGAGAGAGCGCAGAGAGAGGAGAGGAGAGAGAGGAGAGAGAGAGAGAGCGCAGAGAGAGAGAGCGCAGAGAGAGAGCGCAGAGAGAGAGCAGAGAGAGAGAGCGCAGAGAGAGAGCGCAGAGAGAGAGCGCAGAGAGAGAGCAGAGAGAGAGAGCGCAGAGAGAGAGAGAGAGCGCAGAGAGAGAGAGAGAGAGAGAGCGCAGAGAGAGAGAGAGAGAGAGAGCGCAGAGAGAGAGCAGAGAGAGAGAGCGCAGAGAGAGAGCAGAGAGAGAGAGAGAGAGAGAGCGCAGAGAGAGAGAGAGAGAGAGAGCGCAGAGAGAGAGAGAGAGAGAGAGCGCAGAGAGAGAGAGAGAGAGAGAGAGCGCAGAGAGAGAGAGAGAGAGAGAGCGCAGAGAGAGAGAGAGAGAGAGAGCGCAGAGAGAGAGAGAGAGAGAGAGCGCAGAGAGAGAGAGAGAGAGAGAGAGCGCAGAGAGAGAGAGAGAGAGAGAGCGCAGAGAGAGAGAGAGAGAGAGAGCGCAGAGAGAGAGAGAGAGAGAGAGCGCAGAGAGAGAGAGAGCCAGAGCCAGAGCCAGAGCGAGAGCCAGAGCCAGAGCGAGAGCGAGAGCGAGAGCGAGAGCGAGAGCGAGAGCGAGAGCGAGAGCGAGAGCGAGAGCGAGAGCGAGAGCGAGAGCGAGAGCGAGAGCGAGAGCGAGAGCGAGAGCGAGAGCGAGAGCGAGAGCGAGAGCGAGAGCGAGAGCGAGAGCGAGAGCGAGAGAGCGAGAGAGCGAGAGAGCGAGAGCGAGAGCGAGAGAGCGAGAGCGAGAGCGAGAGCGAGAGCGAGAGCGAGAGCGAGAGAGCGAGAGAGCGAGAGCGAGAGCGAGAGCGAGAGCGAGAGCGAGAGCGAGAGAGCGAGAGCGAGAGCGAGAGCGAGAGCGAGAGCGAGAGAGCGAGAGAGCGAGAGAGCGAGAGAGCGAGAGAGCGAGAGAGCGAGAGAGCGAGAGAGAGAGAGAGAGAGAGAGAGAGAGAGAGAGAGAGAGAGAGAGAGAGAGAGGCAGAGAGGCAGAGAGGCAGAGAAGGAGAGAGCGAGGAAGGACCGAAGTAGAGAGTGGGTCAGAGGGAGACAAGCAGAACCACATAGCCACCTGCTCTCAGCTCAGTACACGGACCTGCTGCTGCTGCTGATTCATGCTGTTGAACACCAGCCAACAGCATCCGGCCCCTTACATAAGGCCCAATAAAAAGAAACCCTCTCTGTTTCACACACAGGCTCTGAGTCTCTTCATGCAGTCTGAGGGCAACGGATGAGGGAGTTATAGGGACCTGTGATACAAGACTAACATTATCGGTAAGACGCAGGAGTGTTCAGAGCAGTACTAACATCAGTAAGGATGAGCGTTCAGAGCTGTGACGCATTTTTAAAAGGATAATGAATTACAGGAAATGGCAAGGTGCCACACATGCATCTAAAGACATTTTGAAAATGAATCAGACACAGGGTGCATCCCAATTGCACTATACATGGAATAGGGGACACAGAGTGGAGTAGAGTGGCCTTAAGGTGGTAAACCACAGTGAATAGAGAATGATCGGTGGATGGAGGGAGTGTCTTATGGAAGTTAGGGGTTGAGGGTATGGAAAATTGCATTAGTTTACACTGTCCCGTTTCAGCCATGTTGCTTGAGCAGAGAGCGAACGAGAGCCATTGCCTACCTAGAGAATGAGAACAATTTGTGGTGCAGTGTTAACCAGCTGCAGAAATCTCATACCTCTAGCTAGCTTGGTAGGCAGGCTGATGTGAGGGCCAGGGCTAGTATTTGGGGTGGGGGTGGTGGGTGACACCCGTAACTAGGGTGGTGTTTAGGGGGGTGACTTACGGGTGCAGTGGTTGAACGGGGTACAGGTGGCGGGGGCAGCTCCTCTGGCTCTCTGTTCCAGTGTCTGGCGTTGTACACAGCTTTAGTGGGAGACTGCAGGGGGAACAGAAAAACATGAGGTACGTCCATCAGGTTACTTCACATTCCATCACACAGTTCAGCACTTCCTACTAGAACAGTTACTTAGAACACATCAAATGAGAATCATTCATCAACACACAAAGCCGAACTGCAACAGTATACCGTGTTTAAAAACAACAAAGCCTGTAGTCAAAGTGTAGTCAATTTCTCCTAATTCGAGGTGATTTCTGATACTGGGAGTGATCTCAGTGTCTTGGAACACAGCACCTCAATTCATTAGTCAAAGTAGATTAGTCAAAGTAGAGCAGGGGTTCCCAAACTTTGTTGGCCCGTAACCCCATTTTTGATAAACATTTCTTATGTTATCAACAGCCAATGTTGACTTTCTTCAAATTTTGCCTATGACAGTCTACTACAAAATCAGTCTGACAGTATTTCAATCTCTAGACCGTATGGTTTGAAGTGACAAATGCATCAGAAAGGTATTGGGAAGTTCAGAAGATCATCAGGCAATAATGTTGATATTCTGTGTAGAAAAGAACATCAGGCATTCTGATTTAGTGCCTGGTCTTGTCCACCCAGTTCTAACGGCTTGTGGGCATAGTAGAGGGAAACATTCCTGAGAGTCTTATCTTTCAATGACGGGGTCATAATATTTTGTAGCATAAACCGTTCAAAAGACTGCCACATTTGTAGGAAGAAAACAGAAAACGCTGTTTATTACAACTGCATTTAGCGGCTACCAGAGGTTACTGATGTAACTAGGGTTGCAGATTTTGGGGAAAAGTCAGAGGTGGAAACATTCCGTGGGAATTAATGGGAATTAATGAAAATATATGCAAATTAATATTATTATAATAGTCTAGAAACTAAAGCTTTGGTTGTCTTCCTCTCAGGCTTCCATGTCTTCTCTCTGGACCTCCTCAATGTCCACCTCTTGAACATCAGACAATTTCCAACCTTGTTGAGGATGGCTCGTTGTCAGGCTCAAAAAGCCGAAATATTTTCCCGGATGGCCACCAATTTTTCAACCCTTGTATTGGATCAGCCTGTTGCGTGCTTTGGTGTGTGTGTTCCAAACATGGACCAGTTGCTCTCTGAGGCGGCTGATGTTGGGGGGATTTGGAGGCTGGAGGCGGCAACAGGGGAAAGAGCCTCAGATCCACAAAGTCCCTTCCACCAGGTGGCTGATGAGATGTTAGCATGACTGCCGTATTTCATCTCCACCCCAAAGCCAGACTGCCAAGAACCTTGCCCTCATCCAGGCCAAGGTGGCGAGACACGGTAGTAATGAGACCATAGGCCTTGTTGATCTCACCAGACAGGATGCTCTTGCCAGCATACTTGGGGTCCAACATGTACGCTGCGCCGTGTATGGGCTTCAGGCAGAAGTCTTCACGCTTTCTGATGCATTTCAGAACTGCAGTTTCCTCTGCTTGGAGCAACAGTGAAGTGGGCAGGGCAGTACGGATTTCATCTCTTACATCTGAAAGCAGAGTCTGAACATCAGACAGGATGACATTGTCATTTTTGATGAATTTAAGCAAAATTCCCCAAATTCCAGGGCTCAACTTAACATGGAAAATTTCCGGAAATTTACCGGGAAGTTTCCGACCCTTGCAACCCTAGATGTAACCCTAGTTCTATGAAACGAAGGGCAACTTCTCTCGTGACCCTATTTTTAAATCAGGCAACACCACATCGCAAGCCCTAGTTTGGGCTGTAGTAGAACAAGACGATACAGAGTGGATTGGATAGAAGATATTAGTCTTTGTTGGTTCCTGTAACAAACAATCCCCGGGGGAGAGAGAGAGAGAGACTAATTAATGCCTATTAAACCACCTGAGGTAGCCAGGACTGCTCAAACAGCAGGACCGACTGGAGACAACAGCCAGCACTGCGTACACACACACAGGCGTGGGTATGCACACAGTCACACAATCCTTGGCTCCTCTCCTCTCTGCTTAAAGGGAGCCTATTGGATCAGCCTGTTGCTGGGATATTAATAATGAATCAAATAACTATTATAATAGAGAGAGAACAAACATTGTTTCTCTTTGGACAGAGAACTGCAGGAAACAACGAACCAAACTCTTCTTAACCATGATCCTAACCTAATCGAGTGGACCAAGACAGGAAGATTCGACGTCCACCCCCCACCCCGCCCCCATGGGAGTGTGAGCTTGTGACGAAAGGCCTTTTCTGTAAACATGGGCACTTATCTGTCAGACACACGCACACACAAACATGAGAAGGTTAGATACAAGGATATGAACACTTGAGCTCCTCCAACACTGCCAAATTAAGTCATGTTTGCCCAAGGCCCTCTTCATAAGTCTGAGACGAATGCAAGCAAGTAAACAGACACACACACACACACACACACACAGAGAGACACATACTTAGCAGAAGACTGAGGAGCTTTAATTTACAGCTGTAGGCGGGGTGCAACTGAACCACTCAACCAGCTGTTGTGGACCAGAACCACTCAAGGCGGTAACAGCAGTCCTGCTCCGGCCTTATGAGCAATTCCATGATAACAGAAATTTGCTGAGACTCAGATTTGTCACTTAAATGTATACCAAACAAAAACCATTGAAATCAAAGTTTAGCAAAGCATAGAATAAGGACTACTTTTAACCATTTCCACTGAATAGGTTTTACAAAAAAACATTTACAGGAAGAACTGTGCAGATTTGATTTACTATGCAAATTGTTCAAATTAGTCTTTGTACATATAGTTGTATGCTTTGTTAAACCTTGAAAAATCAGAGTCCCAGCTTACAGTAATTTTGTTACCGTGGAATTGCCCACATGCAAACATACTTTTATGACTCAGTCACACACACGCTAATGCCGTCAAATCTCAAATTAGCCTCAGATTTAAACACCGTCGTTAAAACACCCAAACAAAGCTGTGAAAATAAATAGGGAAAACTTTTACATCAATTAAAACCAACTTCCTGGTCCTGCCAGCCATCAGCCAACCCAACCCTGTAAACCAGTTAGTTATGTTAAAAGACAGACAATCCCAGAACGTGTGGAAACAGAAAGAGGGCATTACTATGGATGAATCCCAATGGCAACCTACTCCCCACATAGTGCACTACTTTTGACCAGTGACTATGCATAGATGATAAACAGAGTAGCAGCAGCTATCTGATGAGATGTCTGCTTCTTTCTCCACCATATTCAGCCCAGACCTCTACGACATGCTGTCGGTGAGCCGCTGGAGTCATTACGCCAGAGTGAGAATGATTATGATGAGGAGGGGGGACGGCGGGGCCTTTAAACACCTGTGCATCTCTACCGAGGAGAGAATTGGGCTTGACACTATAAATAACCTGTGGTGCGTTCTTAGGGTTCTCCGCGGAATATTTTAACAAGGTGGTATGGAGAGCACGGCGTAACTGCCATTTGTAAGGACTTAAAAGATAAAAAAAAAAAATAATAATAATAAATAAACATTTGTTAATTCTAATTTAATTACTTTTAACTGTCTGAAATGAGTCATCACCAACAGTCATAAATACCCACGATGATAAACCCCCGTGAGGAGAACGGCTCTAAAGGCAGGTTAAAAATGCTCAAGTCTTCCTGCAATCCAATGCTGCTGCTTTAAAAACGGGCCGGACTAATTTATCCCCTGCACCGCCACCCGCCCCAACCAGCACGCATCCTGTTACCGACGCCTGGCCTGCCAAATCATGTATCGCCTACACTCTCAGCTCAGAGCACACAAACTCTCAGGTTCAACTGTTGTGCGTGAAAAATGCCCAACACCCCAAACATCGGAGCTCAAACCCAATCCAAGAGAAAGCAGCAGCCATAGGTCTCTCCTTAGGCAACAGGCACACCAAGAAATAGGAAGAGAGGTTGGTTCAGCAGAACAGGACACAATAACAGGAGGAGGAATCCTAGAAAACTCTATAAAGCAATAATAGGGAGACTTTTAGGAGAGATTAGGCCAAATCCCTGCCTGGGGACAACCACCAGGGAGAGAAAGAGAAAACCAAGTCAGCTGGAGCACTGAGAGTGAGGAAGATGGACAGACACAGAGAGATGAGAACAGTGTGTGGGCAAAGTGAGAGAGAGTCGGTAGATGTATCATATGTCCATGATTAATGTAGAAGAGCCAGCCTGGCTCGGAGTCTAGGGGTGTGCTGTGAACAGAGGGCAGCCTTGGCCTGTCCACAGGCAGCAGACACAGCACTAACCAGGCTGACAGAGAGCTACTCAAAAAAACACAACACACCCGCTGTTCAGTCACATCCACTCATCCAGACTGGAGCAGAGCTAGCTGCCCATATACAGACCTGACATGAATTAGTCAGAGACTACATGATAATGATTGTGGCCATTAAAATGAACCTCTAACATCTCTGACAGCTGACATCAACAGATTGGCATAAGGGCAACTCCACGGCAACAGAATGATGCAGAGACTCACTTTAAAATGGATGCCAAACAAAAACCAATGATTGCAAAGTTAAACAAACCAAACTCTATGCACAAGGCCGACTGAAAATGTGACAAAAACACATTTACTTTAAGAACAGTGCATATGCAAAGTTTGGTAACAGAATGAAGGCACAAACAGCACCAACTGTCATTCTGTTTAGCACCAACATCAAATGTGTTTGTCAAATTCAGTGGAAATTGTTGGAAGTCATACTTTTGCATAGCGTTGTATTGTTAGTTCAACTTCGCAATCATTGGTTGTTGTTTTACAGTAACAAATACCGAGGCCCAGAACGTACATACACAAATAATGCATCAAGCACAACTGGTTATGCAAAATGAATAATTGAATGAAAGAGGGAATTGTTTGATTATTATGCAAAACAGCTGCATTTATTGTGCAATTTGCAAGCAAACTGCATGAGAAAAAGATATTGTTATGCATCCAATTCAAATTGTCTTTTGTAAGGGTTCTTAATTACAGGCTGTGCCCCAAATGGCACCCTATTACCTACATAGCGCAATACGGGGCCCTGATAAAAACAAAATAGTGCACTATATAGGGAATAGGGTGCAATCGGGGACTAGTCCATGTAAGCTGCATGCGCCAGAGTGCCACTTCAATACCCCTGCAGTTTGGCCAGTGACGACTCATGAATACCCAGGTCCTTTTGGAGGGCTATTGTTTTTATAGCACTTTTATTATGTTACCTGCATGGAGTTCATTTCAGGGTTTATAGATGAGGAATCTCTGAGCAGAAAACACCTCCAAACACTTGGAAGGCACCTTGGCACTGTCCAGGTATGTAGTGGCCCGAATGCAAAGACTGACTTATGAGAATACACCTAAAATGTGCCAGTTGCCTTCACAAATTAGGACTATATGAACTATTGCATGACCTACAACCTGTACTTAACAACCTCAACATATATAATGCGTCTGATTTTCCCACAATATGACATCCCATTCTAAAGATCAATAGTGCACTTAGAGATGAAGCCCTGCTAAGCGATTGGAGAACGGGCATTACTGGTTCTCTGGGTATGTAACTGCAGTTCAATCCCATTGGGGCGGGGGGTATACAATCAGTTGTGTTGTGACAAGGTAGGGGGGTATACAGAAGACAGCCCTATTTGGTAAAAGACCAAGTCCATATTATGGCAAGAACAGCTCAAATAAGCAAAGAGAAACGACAGTCCATCATTACTTTAAGACGAAGGTCAATCGATACAGAAAGGACCAGAGACCTTTAAGGACAGCTCCCATCCCTCCATTCATTCACATACAAATAATCCAACAAGCCGAGAGTAATCAACTTCATTCTCTGATGAACTTTCTAGGTCTAGTTCATTGGGCACCAAACAGGAAAGGGACAACCTGACCTTGAGTCGGCAGGTAGCCTAGCGAATACCCGAGCCGACAAGGTGAAAAAAAACCTGTTGAGGTGTTCTTGAGCAAGGCACTTAACCCTAATATGCTCCAGGGGCTGACCCTGTAGGTAGGCTGTCATTGTAAATAAGAATTTGTTCTTAACTGACTTGCCTAGTTAAATAAAGGTTAAGTCCAAGGAAAAGCGCTCTTTTTTTGTTTTCTGTTGCAAAACGTTTTGCCGAGATGTGCTGATGAACACGATCCTGGACTTGAGTGGTGGGAGAGTTGCCAACACTTACCTTTTTGGGGCCACTGAAGATCTTCCTTTTGGTCTCCCTGCTCTCCTTTGATTTCTCCACCTGTTTTGCCTGAGGTCTCCTGGGCATCTCTAGGCCCACAGAGGCAGAATTGTCCTCTGGGAAGTCCATCACATCTACAGGGTACATGCCAAAGGAAGATGTGTGTTAGATTAGGTCAGGAACATCACTGTTCATTACCAAGTCCATAGAATCCTATCGTGAATTATAAGATCTCTGTGACCAAGTCATTATTAGCCAAAATTATTTGAGTCATTTGTGACCGACCGGCTCGATCTTATGTAGCAAAATTAGAAAATTGTTTTTTACATTTGTTTTTACAGTTGAGGAACAATGGAAAAGTAATTCTGCTTTGAAAGTTAATAACCTCACTTTTGAGAAAATGGCCTTTGAATGTTTTAGTACACCACGCCCCTACCTGTTTTTAAAAAGGTATTTGTGACCAACAGTCATGAAATCCATAGATTAGGGCTCTGGATAAGAGGGTCTGCTAAATTTGATATCCAGCGCAACTTACAGGCGCAATTAGGGTTAACCCTCAAGAGTCAATGATTCAGCTCATGAAACCAACACTTGGTGTGTTGATATTTTTGTTCAGTGTAGCTGATGAGAGCTCGCCGAAGAAGCCAGTGAGATGACGTTGTTTCGCATCACCCAGAATGTGTAGACTCCAGCAGGAGCGATGACTACTACTAGTATGTGTTTGTACTTGCCTTTAACCAAAGCATCAAATCGTTACAGCTCTGAAATGCACAAGCAATGTTAATCAATTGAAAATGTTTGTTAGATATTTCAACTCTGTACGGCAAGCATGAATGTCTGACTGAACGTTTGAGGCTACTTTGTGGCACAGCTCGTAGCTACGTTAAATCTAATCACATCATTGTTTTTGTGGTATCGCAAATCCTCACAACCATCGTTTAGTGCCCACCAGTACATTGGCAAGACGAAAACGACAGTAAAGACGGTTATTTAATGTAAGAGGCTCAGCGACGTTAGGATTTTGAAAGTTGTGTAGTGTCCAATGGGCTTTAGTAGAAGTGTTTGTGTAGAGATCTCCATGTTCTGGAAATTGACCTTGCCCGAGTCTGCCCTGTACTGATGCTGGTCTGACTGTGGGTGGTAGTACTGACCTCGCCTGAGGCCCTGTGCCTGACCCGTGTGGCTGCCGGTCTGAGTGTCCAACTCCTCGCTGCCGGACAGGGGGCTGTCCACCCTCATCTCCATGGCAGCAGCGGAGGCTGCATAAGCCGTGGCTGTAGCCGCGGCAGCCCTCTTAGCCTTCCTCCTCTCTTTGGCCTGGGAGCCCTCATCTTCGTCGCTGCCGCTCATATCGTCAAAGCCAAAATACTTGATCTTGTAGTTGGAGCTGCCGGATGCCACAGGGTCGGAACAGCCCTCATCATGGGCGGCACCACGGCCTGCTTCGTTATCCTCGAAGCCAAAGAAGAAGTCCAGCTTGGTGTCTTTCTTGGTCTTGGTGGGTCTGAACCTAGGAGAGAGAGACAGAGAAGTTAGAACAACATACACATATCCAATGGATATGGGCAGGTGAAAGATATTCAAGGATGGGTGTTTATCAGCAAAATAGAAGAAGCCAAACACACATTTGAGAGCATAGCCTATACTGCAGTCTGCAGACTCTTCATACCTCATTGTTGTGACTGTCAGTGACGGGAGCAGAAATCGCCCAAACATCACAATCTAACGACAAAAGTGATTATCCCAGTCTAGCAGTAGGTAGGTAGCAGTAGGTCACCTGGTGAGTTTGGCTGGTGCTGGTTCGGTTTTCTTCCTCAGACGGCCAGCCTCTCCCAGGTCTGTCAGGGGGGCAGCAACAGAAGCAGCGGGGGTGTATTCATTCATGACCCTGTCCTGAATGGTGACGTTACACACTGACAGGCAGGACGGGTGAAGCACCGTGAAGTCTCTCGTCCGCACGCGGCCCACCGGCTTGCTGCTGTTCTCTGTATTGTTGGTCTTGAGTGCGCCAGATCCGGGCCCACTACTGAAGGCTGTGCTGGTACTGGTGCTAGTACTACTGGTACTGTTAAAGTCCCCGGCCTGCTTAACTTGGTTGGGCCGGCGGTAGGTCCGGCAGTGGGTGCTGACCCTGAGAAGAGACTGGGAGTAGTCCTGGGACTCTGAGGGCTCGATCGGGACCTCGAAGTCCCCCAGACCCACATCGTAACTGGGAGTGGGCTCTGGGGATGTCTTGTCCTGCCTGGCCAGACCATAGTCCCACTCGCCACTCCACATTGACGAGGGGGGGCTTCTGGTGGGCCCCAGACCCATCACTGCGTCCCAGTTGTCATAAGAGTCCTTGTCCTCGCTCTTTAGGGTGGTGGTCTGCACGATAGGCTTCTTGTCGCTTTCCGAGGCATTGCAGTACCATGAATAGCTGTGTTTTTCCACAGTCTCACCCTCGCTGGACCAGCTCTGTTGTCTTGGCTTGGCTGGGGGAGGAAAGGCAATGTATTAGCACCACAATATGCCAAAATCACTGTCATTTTCTGGTTGCTAAAATTCTAATAGCTTGCCTACTTTCAGTGAGACAAAACAAGCACTCTGAGCGTAGAGAATTATCGTACCATCTAAACTGCTGTGAAAGATTATCTAAATAACAAATATTATATTTTCAGCTGTTTGAAACTGGTGTACAAAAACAAAAGAAAAAGCTGCAAAAACTAAACTTAAGAACGGGAAGAATAGAAAAAGCACAGTGCATCCCTTGACTTTTTCCACATTTTGTTACGTTACAGCCTTGTTTTTATCAACCTACACACAAAACCCCATAATGAGAAATGAAAAACAGGTTTAGACATTTTTGCAAATGTATGTAAACTGAAATACCTTATTTACATACAGTACCGGTCAAACGTTTTAGAACACCAACTCATTCAAGGGTTTTTATTTTTACTATTTGCTACATTGTAGAATAATAGTGACTGCATCAAAACTGTGAAATAACATATGAAATCATGTAGTAACCAAAAAAAAAGTGTTAAAAAAATTCTACAAATAGCCACTCTTTGCCTGTCAACCAGCGTCATGATGTAGTCAATTGGAATGCATTTCAAATTAACAGTTGTGGCTTGTTAAAAGTTAATTTGTGGAATTTCTTTGATTCTTAATGCGTTTGAGCCAATTGAAACAAGGTAGGGGTGGTATACAGAAGATAGCCCTATTTGGTAAAAGCCCAAGTCCATATTATGGCAATAACAGCTCAAATAAGAGAAACGACAGTCCATCATTACTTTAAGACATGAAGGTCAGGAAATACGGAAAATGTAGAAAGTTTCTTCAAGTGCAGTCGCAAAAACATATATATAAATAATGTATGTATGTACACACACACACACACACACAGCGGGTGAAATAAGTATTGAACACGTCACCATTTTTCTCAGTAAATATATTTCTAAAGGTGCTATTGACATGACATTTTCACCAGATGTTGGTAACAACCCAAGTAATCCATACATACAAAGAAACCAAAACAAATAAGTTCAGAAATTAAGTTGTGTAATAATGTGAAATGACACAGGGAAAAAGTATTGAACACACTTACTGATATTTATTTAATACTTTGTACAAAAGCCTGTTGGTAATGACAGCTTCAAGACGCCTCCTGTATGGAGAAACTGGTCTCATGCATTGCTCTGGTGTGATTTTGGCCCATTCTTCCACACAAACAGTCTTCAAATCTTGAAGGTTCCGTGGGCCTCTTCTATGAATCTTGATCTTCAGTTCTTTCCATAGATTTTCAATGGGATTTAAGTCAGGTGATTGGCTGGGCCATTCAAGCAGCTTTATTTTCATTCTTTGAAACCAATTGAGAGTTTCCTTGGCTGAGTGTTTGAGATCATTGTCTTGCTGAAATGTCCACCCTCGTTTCATCTTCATCATCCTGGTAGATGGCAGCAGATTTGCCCATTCATCCTTCCTTCAATTATGTGAAGTTTGCCAGTACCATTTCCTGAAAAGCAGCCCCACACCATGATGTTCCCACCTCCAAACTTCATTGTTGGTATGGTGTTTTTAGGGTGATGTGCAGTGCCATTTCTCCTCCAAACATGGTGTGTATTATGGCATCCAAACAGTTCAATTTTGCTCTCATCTGACCACCAGTATTTCACTGGCTTTTCCAAATGTTGTGCAGCAAACTTTAAACGAGCTTCAACATGCTTTTTTTTCAGCAATGGAGTCTTGCGTGGTGAGCGTGCATACAGGCCATGGCGGTGGAGTGCATTACTTACTGTTTTCTTTGAGACAACAGTACCTGCTAATTGCAGGTCTTTTTGAAGCTCTCCACAAGTGGTCCTTGGCTCTTGGACAACTCTTCTGATTATTCTTTTCACTCCTCTGAAATCTTGCGAGGAGCACCTGGTTGAGGCAAATTTATGGTGAAATGATTGTCTTTCCACTTCCGTATTATGGCCCCAACAGTGCTCACTGGGACATTCAGAAGCTTAGAAATGCACCTGTTTTGCAACAATTAGGCTCCGAAGGTCTTGACAGCTCTTTGCTTTTACCCATCATGAGATGTGTCTTGGCAATGAGACTAATTACTGATAGTTTTCAGCTGTTGTCTTGGCTTTCCATGCCTTTTTGCACCTCCCTTTCTTCATGTGTTCAATACTTTTTCCCTTTGTCATTTCACATTATTACACATAACTTAATTTCTGAACTTATTTGTTTTCTTTGTATGTATGGATTGGGTTGTTACCAACATCTGGTGAAAATGTCATGTCAATAGCACCTTTGGAAATATATTTACTGAGAAAAATGGTGACGTGTTCAATACTTATTTCACACGCTGTGTGTGTGATATATACACACACACACACACACACACACATATATATATATATATATACACACAAATAAATTTCTATGCAAATTTGGTCGAGTCGCCCAAAAGTTGTGACTCACCACCTGGATTCGGTCTTATGTAGCAAAATCTGTAGCGAACGTTAGCTAGTTAAACAACAATGAACCGTGCCAAACCATGTCGTTACTACCCTGCATAAGAATAAGAATGTCATACACGCAAAGTTAGTTAGGGAGCCAGCTAGCTAGGTAAACAATGAACCAAGCTAGGTAAACAACAAGTAAGACCACACACACACGTCACGTTAGCGAACGAGCCAGCCAGCTAACGTTCGCTAGTTAAACAACAATGAATAATAACGTTAACTTTAGCTAGGGAGCCAGACAGCTAAAGTTAGCTAACTAACGGTACACTTTAGTTTGAAATGAAACCACTTTCAGTCCAAATTAGAAAATGTAGCTAGCTAGACAATCTTAACCCGTATTTTTTTATTTCACCTTTATTTAACCAGGTAGGCCAGTTGAGAACAAGTTCTCATTTACAACAGCGACCTGGCCAAGACAAAGCAAAGCGACAATAACAACAACAGAGTTACACATGGGATAAACAAACGTACAGTCAATAACAATAGAAAATCTATGTACAATAGAAAATCTATGTTTTGAAATCGACTGATTTCAAAACTCGATCCTCCAGAAAGTGGAGAACGACACTTATGCAGCTCCACTACACAAATCATCATTTTTTGGAAAGCCGCGTTCGACAGGATTACCAACACAGACTGGGCTCAAATAGACAGAAGCCTTCTGTATGGCAGACCAATCCGAACTCCGGCATGTCCAGCCCATTCATTATTTCAGCAAATCATGGCTAGTGTGAAGGTTGCTGTCTTATTCAGTGACTTCACCAACAAGGCTTGTAATTTAACAATTTTATTTGTATTCACAGGTGGCATACAATTTTGTTATTATGGGACATGAAAGTTAACGTTCCAGAAGGCATTTCTAACAAAAAACGCATTTTGATTAAAACAAATATGTTCAAATGGCTCTCCTGTGAAATTGTGACTTGCAACATACGCCTAGTTTCCTGAAACGGGTCACATATTGCAGCTTTAAGTGTTAACAAGTTACTGTCTCTGGCAGATGTAGCATACAGCAGATTAAGGAAATACATATTGACGCCTGCCACACTGCGGCATGGGTGCCATTTTCACAGTGGAAAGTGGTAACAACCATGTATGAGAGAGTGTTAACTAAGTGCTAGGGCTGCGAGAGGACCAGCACACCCTGATAAAGCTTTTGACACAACGCTGAAAAGAAATGGTGAGTCAGAAATGTCTAACTCTGTTGGTCTAAGTCACCACAACATCAGGAGCTGGGTTAGCCTACATGTGATGACAGTGGACATTGACAGCTCTGGCTGCCGCCATAAAGTGCATGTGTGCACCACATGCAAACAAAATTAAAAAGCTGTCTCACAAAAACTTTAAGGGTTACTTTGGCATTGAGGCCCTATATCTACTTCGCCAGAGTCAGATTAATGTGTGGATACCACTCTGTGTCCAGTATGAAGAAAGTTAGAGGAGGTTTCAAGAGCCAATGCTAACTAGCATTAGAGAGACTAGTCATTGAGCTAACGCTAGTTAGCAACTTCCTTCAAACTGAACACAGAGAAATAAGAAATGATATCCACGGGTTCATCTTACTCTGGGGAACTAGATAAATGGCCTCATTGCCAAAATCCCAAGTACCCCTTTAAATGAGCATGGCATATCAATGAGAAAGATCGCATCACAAGAGAGATAAGCCTACATCCTCTCTCTCTACATTTCACTTCAAAATAACTTGGGTTTTGTCATAAATTCACGGTGTTGTGGTTTTTGCTGAGAATGGCAAAACATTTGATGAACCGTTTTTGTTTTGCATTCCCCCTTTGTGCATGTTTTTTTTTTTTTGAATTTTCAAATCCTTTGCACACATCTGACTGAGAAAATGCCCGATTAGATTTCAATCAGAGCCGTAACAGGCCTGGTTTATTATGCAGTCGGGATTTTGAGACTACCCTCTTTCTGTCTGGGCACTGAATGCAAAGACGATAACAACGTTGTCGCTAACACTGAGCGCATCGGAGTTAAAAAGTTTAGGTCCAACTAAGCTTTTCAATAATTAGCCACATTAAAAGGGCCGGCCGGAATGCTTTGCTTGACGAATCCTTAAATGAGGCTCAATAAGTATTACCATCAGTCTGACTGCAAGTCCCGGGCCTGAAAAGTTCCCTTTAATCCTTGATCTGCTCATATTGATTTCTCCGCCAGCCAAACAAGCACAGAGAGTTTCTACGGGTGGACAAGTTAACACTGGGCCTTGGAGGGTATCCTGGGTTTGTGTGGCAGTGCTGTTGCTAAATGTGCCAATGATTAATAGTTTCAGTTCAGTTTTCATAGACTGACAGGAGAATATTTACTAATGTGACTAACGCTAACTTACATGACAAAGGATTTGCTTGTGGCTATTGTTCCATACCTGAGCCTGCAACTTCAATGCCTACAGAAACATGTCAAACAAGCCCATTCGCTAAGTGTCTAAAAGCCTAGACACAAAACAACTTTCAGTGCCACTGATTTGAATGACAGAGTCACAGAGGGCATACAGCCATATGGAGGGGTGTAAAAGTATGTGATACTGTTTTTGGGGTGGACAAGGGCACACACCAGCAGGCAGCATTGCATTGAAACGGGGCCGTAACTAGAGCAATAAGTTGCTGCCTCTGGCAGTAAATAACATTCAGCGTGTCTGCTTAGCAATGCGGAATACAATCAGAACCACCTGCCATAGAGGACATGGACTCCTAAAACGATGCTGCACCCGTCAAGTGGACCGGTTTCATATTAGAGAAGAGCATCGACATAATGCACTGTAAATTCTGATGGGTTTGCATCTCCCCAGCGAGTGCTTTGGGTGTAATCCACAAGAGCCACCTGCCAGGTTGACAGTTGGTGCCCATTATTCCAGTCCAGAGGGTGAGCTAAACTCACTCTTGGCAGCCTGTTGAAGCCCGCTCCAAAGACACACTGCCAGATTAGATGTTTTTCTGTTCCAAGATGTGGGTTATCACAAAGTTTTCCAAAGTCAAAACAATGTTTGCAAAGTGGTAAATTGCTGTTCAATTGAAATTACTACTCGTCTGAATCATAAGGTCAGCGACCCATCTGCAGTCTAAATCAGATGGGTGGATGACATCATATGGTGTGAAATTAAGCCTAATTGCAAGTGCATCCTAACTTAATAATTTAGTATTTCCTTTTGTAAGCTCACTATCATACCTAATTTATTCTTTACTACATTTGATCACTATGACTATCAAAATATTTGGTACTCAGTCCTATAACTACGTTAAAAATAAATGTCCTTGAAGTCAATTACAGGAAATAACTGTTTCAATAATTATAACGGAAGTTGGCTGACATGGCACTCGTTTGATCATAACAAATGAGTCCACGACATTGCAAGACATAGGGAAATCAATAGATCACTTCAACCTTACACCCCTTGGAAGCAAAGGTCTTCTTGCCCAAGATTAGATTCTACAAAGGATTAGTAGTAGTCCTACATAAGGCTCCTCCTACCTGTTGTGGTGGTGGTGTTGAAGAACCTGGCTGTGTCCTCTGTGACCCTCAATTGGCTTCTGTCACTCCCCATGCTAGAGGTAGCTCTACTGGGAACAAGGCTGCTCTGCTGGCTTCTCCTGGACTCCAGGCAGAAGCCTGGCCTCCCTGCCTGAGACGGCTCTGCTGAAGCCTGCTTGACTGGAGAGGCCTTGGCCTGTGGGAAGCGAGAGGTGACCGTCTTGGACTCCTCATCACTGTCAAAGCCAAAGGGGTCCTCAGAGCTCTCTGAGAGTTTGGGCCTCTTGGGCTGCTCTGCCACCTCACTCTTCTGGCCCAGGCGCTTGGAGCTCACCTTGGCCTTGTATGTCGTCTCGCCCCATTTGGTGCTGAGCGTGGCTCTCTTGTTTGACAGGACCTCGTCAAACTTGGATGATGAAGATCCATCGCCGCCCTTACGGCTGTAGGTTTTACCAAATCTGGATGTCATTATGGCCTCTGTTTCATATTCTCTGTGACGGATACAAAATGCATTAGTTGCTGTCATCATAGGCCATTTCTCATCAGCTCAATCACAATATTGTGGTTGAAGTTCTTTTACTGTAATGTTTAGATTTTTGATGTAATATATCTGGATTATTGGCAATTCAGTTCATCAGCAGCCAAATGTTATTTGGAAGTTGTCATTTCACCACTACGTTATTGTAATGTTAATGCAGTGCGGTTCCCAAACTTGGGGTCAGGACCATAAGAAGCATACTACCCTGCATCCCACTGCTGGCTTGCCTCTGAAGCTAAGCAGGGTTGGTCCTGGTCAGTCCCTGGAAGGGAAACCAGATACTGCTGGAAGGCCAATAAGAAGCACTCTTTCCTCTGGTCTAAAACAAATATCCTAATGCCCCGTGGCAGTGATTGGGGACATTGCCCTGTGTAGGGTGCCCTCTTTCAGCTGGGACGTTAAACAGGTGTCCTGACTGTGGTCACTAAAAAGCCCATGGCACATATGGTAAGAGTAGTGGTGTTAACCCCAGTGTCCTGGCTAAATTCCCATTCTAGCCATCTAATCATCCCCAGCTTCCAATTGACTCATTAATCTTCAAATGGGTATAGGATACAACCTTTTAGTGTCAACTAAGGACCCCTTACACTATTAGAATGTGCTTCCATGTCATTATTGTGTTGAGACAGCCTGCAGGACCTAAAATATATGAATATGAACACAATTTTACCTAGGAAATCAAATGTTTCCAAGTGAGGTCCCCTGTATTTTCTAGTTTAAATGTGCCATAAAAGTTTGGGAACCATTGCGTTAGTGTGATCTTTATTATCAGGTTGATTAAACGGAGACTGCTGCATTCACATACTTACTTGCTGATTAATTTAACACGGCACGTGTATAACTACAACCAGTTAACAAGTCGGGATTTTTAGAGATACCTAGTTCCGATACTTTAACTAAGCATCAACTGCTCTGTGGCTAACGCAAATGTATGTACAACTAGGTAACGTTAGCAACAACATACCACAGTAAGCTTAGCCACTATACCGTTACCTAGGTAAATCAATCACCTGACATTTAAAATAAATGAGTGTGTCTACCATCAGGACATATAAACGTAGTTAACGTTATCTAACTAGCCTCGATAATATCATGATATTGACCTAGGTACCTATTAATTCAGTGTTGATAAACCAAAACAGACCCATATGGCTAGCTAGTTACACCGTTAGCTAGGTAACTAATTTAGCCACTAACGTCGTGTGACAGTGCGCTGGCTAGCTACCGTTAGCTAAATAACGCCAACGCAAACATTATCTGCAAAAAGTTGACCGTGCTGTGCGTTGTTCATTAATATAATAATAACTGGCTAACACGAATATAATAATAATTTAGCCATCACATTCGCTTGTGGCTATTAAATGATCAAAAAACAATTTAGTTAGCTAGGTAAGTTAAGTAACGAACTAGCTACTTGGCTAGTTAGCCACCTGGCTCAGGCTAGTATCAAGATAAACATGTTTGACGAACATCCACTTTTCCCATTGTTTTGAAGGTTTAAAGTAGTTTGATCATCACGGTAGATTTCATAAAAAGCAATTGAATACACAACCTTACAACAGTCTAACTTACTTGGTGTGCGAAAAGACCGAACCACTCAACAACACTCCGAAGGCGTCCGCTTCCCGCAGAAGATTGGGCCTCTACAATATAAACAAGGCTAAATTGCCTGTAGTAAAGACATATAGAGCTAGAGGACAGCCAACGACTGCACAAAGACCAATGTTTACTGTGTAACAAAGTTATTTGGATAATGTTGGTTTTGCGTCTGATATATTCCTTTTTGGAAGCTATACCAAACTCAATTGTCTCCTCTTGTGTTGCACGGATGGCTTGCATTCGGGTTCCCCCTCCCTTTCGCTTCCATCGGCACTGTCACCTAGCCGCTAGTACAGAGTGGTCCAATCAGGAAGCTACTTCTTTGGATGTGACAGTGAACTAGCGCTGCGAAGCAGTATTCTTCAATGTGATTGGTTCAAAAGCCGAGAAGACCCAAACACCTTGGCATTTCATTGGACTGTTGGTGAGAGGTGTCCTCTCTGGGGGTGTCGACAACGTTCATACAGAATATATATATATATTTATCTATCTATAGCTCATTCAGTGGTCGAAGCTCCTGGAATGTAATAATTGTGCAAAATGAAAGCAAATTGGGTACTGAAATAAATAATACATAAATCAATCAAATTGCATTTATATGGCACTTCTGACTATGGCACTTCTGACTAGGTGCTGACCATTATCCCAAAGGAACAATAAGCCTACAGTGACAAGAAAAACAAAAGTTGGCCTAAAATAAAGTGCATTATATCCTAAATAAAAATATAAATGCAACATGCAACAATTTCATTGTTTTTACGGAGTTACAGTTCATATGAGGAAATCAGTCAATTGAAATAATATGAATTAGGCCCTAATCTATGGATTTCACATGACTGGGAATACAGATATACCTCTGTTGGTCACAGATACCTTTTTTTTAAAAAGGGCCTCACAATGGGCCTCAGGATCTTGTCACAGTATTTTTGTGCATTCAAATTGCCATCGATAAAATGCAATTGTGACGTCCATAGCTAATGACTGCCCATACCATAAAACCACCATGGGGCACTCTGTTAACAATGTTGACATCAGCAAACCACTCGTCCACACAACGCCATACATGTGGTCTGCGGTTGTGAGGCCGGTTTGGACATACTGCCAAATTCTCTAAAACAATGTAGGAGGCGGCTTATGGTAGATAAATTAACATTCAATTTTCTGGCAAAGGCTCTGGTGGACATTCCTGCAGTCAGTTGCGCGCTCCCTCAAAACTTGAGACATCTGTGGCATTGTGTTGTGTGACAAAACTGCACATTTTAGAGTGGCCTATTATTGTCCCCAGCACAAGGTACACCTGTGTAATGATCATGCTGTTTATTCAGGTGGATGGATTATCTTGGGGCGGCAGGTAGCCCAGTGGTTAGAGTGTTGGGCCAGTAATTGAAAGGTTGCTGGATTGAATCCCTGAGCTGACAAGGTAAAAATCTGTCGTTCTGCCCCTGAACAAGGCAGTTAACCCACTGTTCCTAGGCCGTCATTGAAAATAAGAATTTGTTCTTAACTGACTTGCCTAGTAAAATAAAGGTAAAAAAAAAAAATAAAAAAAAATAATCTTGGCCAAGGAGAAAAGCTCACTAACAGGGATTTGTGCACATTTGAGAGAAATAAGCTTTTTGTGCATGTGAAACATTTCTGGGATCTTTTATTTCTGCTCATGGAACATGGGACTTACATGTTGCGTTAATATTTTTGCTCAGTGTAAAATAAAAGCCACTGGGTTTGTTTGAGTGGTAAGGGTGGCAGGTAGCCTAGTTTTCCAACAGCAAGGCTTAGATCAACATGGCAGTGTTGCCATTGTTTATAAAAGTTGTTCATTATAATGTTGAAATAAAAATGTCTCCAACCCCCATACCACACACTCATGAACTGAAATCATATGTGTGTTCATTGTACAATCAACTACTGGGAGAGAGACTAAAATATTACTTTAATCTTGCACTCCAGTATCTCTATTTGCACATCATAATTTGCACATCCTTCATTCCTGTGTTAATGATGATAATCTGTCATTTATTTCACCACTATGGTCTATTTATTGTCCTACCTCCTAACCTTACTGCTTTTTGCACTACATTTTGCACTCTTTATATAGATTTTCTATTGTGTTTTTGACTATGTTTTGTTTACTGTGTAACTCTGTGATGTTTTTGTCGCACTGCTTTGCTTTGTCTTGGCCAGGTCGCAGTTGCAAATGAGAACTTGTTCTCAACTGACCTACCTGGTTAAATAAAGGTGAAATAAAAAAAATAAAAAATGTATATAGGCTTTTAACTGTATTAATTATGTTGGTTCCTGTTTCAGTCATGTCTTTGGTGACACTCGCTTTGGTCAAACAAAAACACCCTAACGATTGGTTGACAATAGAGCCTGCGACAATGCAGGCAAGGCTGCAGGATGAAGTTGGTGAAGAGCAACTGCAGAAACTTGGAGTTGACTGCAATCAAAACTTGATGACCTTTGATCACATGTAAAGTTCATGCAGTCGCCATGTACGCGCAAGTCAGACCATTTTTATCCCCCTAATGCAACACACTTGCAACACAACGATGGTAACCGACTTGACAAAAGTGATATGCACGAATGTGCCCAAAATTGGGGAGACCATAGCCCAAGACCCCTAGAGGGCGGAGTTCTATCTGATGTGGTATACAGCCTCACAGTGAAGGTGTCATAATACCCATAAAACCTAGCAGTCAAACAGGGAAATAGTTCTTATTTTTACCATAGGGGATTTTAGAAACACTTAAAATAAGGGCTGTGTTTCGTGTAGGCTTACCCTGGCGTGATGTTTTTTTTTTTTTACCCCATTTTCTCCCCAATTTCGTCCTATCCAATTGGTAGTTACAGTCTTGTCCCATCGCTACAACTCCCGTACGGACTCGGGAGAGGCGAAGGTTGAGAGCCGTGCGTCCTCCGAAACACAACCCACCAAGCCGCACTGCTTCTTGACACAATGAACGCTTAACCCGGAAGCCAGCCGCACCAATGTGTCGGAGGAACCACCGTAAACCTGGCGACTGAGTTAATGTGCATGCGCCCGGATTGTTACCTGTAACCAGTATTGCCATTACAAAGGTTACATTTTTGCAAGCAATTATTATTTATTATCTGGGGTTTTCCCCCGTTCAAACACTTTCTTACAATTAGCTAGTAATGTCTCTGTACTACAGAATGTATCAGAGTGTTGGGTTTGCGGAAAAGTTACCAGACAGTGCTGAAACTATGCCATTACTAGCGATGCCCCTAGGAGTTTATGAAATATTGATGTGGATCAAAGCAGGTAAACTTACAGACAGAGAGCTTGATTGGGTGGAGGATAGGGTGTTTTATATGAGAAGATTTCATTTTAATAATCCCACCTCTCTGCCCAAGCAAATAACTACTTTCCCCCAGGTTATTTGTGTTTTGTGTCCCTGTAAGTATAACTTTTCTGTCTAGAATAACATAACCCTGCCCTTACTGTTGAGAGATGGAACATTCCGCCTACTTATATCCCAGATTCCTCTATTGGGGTTGCCAAGTCTGTGGCCACTATCAGACAGGTGGTAGCTACTGTAAACAAGCGAGATAACAAGTGGGGTTGGGATCTGTTTGCATGGGTGAAAACTAGCCTGGGGAACATTGGAACTCTCGTGTTGCAAGGTCTCCTAGCCCTGGTTGGAGTCCCTGTGCTATCATTCTGCCTGTTCTCCTGCCTGACGACCTTGGTGAGGAGATAGTGGTCTGTTCTCCTGTCTGACGACCTTGGTGAGGAGATTGTGTGAGACAGCAGTATCTCCTCCCCAACAGATGGTCATGACCACCAAAGTCAACTTGAATTACCTGACAGATCTCACCACTGTTTCACCCTTTATTGGGGATCCAGATTGCCAATGATGATAATGATAATGCCTACCGCCATCGAAATGACCCTGATCCCTATGAACCTCCCTGGGATTGTTATTATTCAATTACCTTTTTGGAGTTTCATTCAGCTATAAAAAATAATAAAGAGAGTCGCACACTCAATGTAATGTTCTGTGTTGCACTGGGATGTTATGCCTTTCATAGACTCTTGGTATGTCTGTACCCTAACACAAGGCCATTGTGTTCCGGAACTATTGCTTCTATTGTAAGAACTGTTGTATAAACAATATGATTGTATTATTACCTCCCACTATAAAGGACATGTAACCATTTATTCTTGGAGTTCTTCCCTGTGAAATCAGAGGCGGATCTCCCCTGCAGCTGCTTGTATAAAACATTTGTCTATTATATCATTAAATAGTCTCTGCCTTAATCTTTGGATAGAATTTACCACAACAATACCCATAAAATCTAGCGGTCAAACAGGGAAATA
Organism: Thymallus thymallus; assembly: GCA_023634145.1. NCBI lineage: Eukaryota > Metazoa > Chordata > Actinopteri > Salmoniformes > Salmonidae > Thymallus > Thymallus thymallus. The sequence goes on from CM042386.1 coordinate 9,542,479, forward strand.
TTTCCAATCGTTTTTTCCAATAGGGGATTGGTATTTTTCTTTGTTAAAGATGGAATCGGTGTAGCGCCCACAACCATTGTTATTGTTTTTGTTGCCGAGCGGAGGAGCATCCCGCAGCATGGTAAAAAAAAAAGCAGCACATATTGTGCTCTTTTATCTTGCATGCTATGAAGTCCGAGGGGAAAAACAGTGTCCGTTGGTTGCCGTAACTGGTGGCTGTTTCACCATTAAGGATTCCAACTTTAATGTTTGAATTATTGAAGTACCCATGAACAATTATGTTTATTGAAAAGAGGAAAGGGAGAGCTATATTTAAAACATATTTCTGAGTTCCTTGTTCAAGCCATGTGGTATCTAGCATCTTAATTAGCATTGGGGGGAATAAGTTACTAGCAAACATTGTGACCACCAACCCCATACTGTGTGACATCCACCCGTGATAGAGCTGGTTGTCACAAGTGGACAGAGTGTGTTTGATGATAGATAGATGGATGGATGGATAGAACTCCATGCCGGGATAAGATATGAGGATATAAAGGGTCCCCATTTCGACCCTTGACATTGGTATTTCTCCTAACATTGAAAAGAGTCCTGTAAGATATCCTGGTGCTGAGAAATACACATTAAAGTAAAATGAGTAAAATAAATGTGTGACAACCGGTCTCCCCTACCATTCAGTAAGCTTGTTGAAAATGTCTCCACCTGTCCTAGAGAAGTCTAGGCCACCATCAAATAAGTGAAGGCATAGTGAAGGCATAGTTTGATGGACAAGTTGCATTAAATTATGACTCCCATCAGAACAGGCTCACCAGATACCTCATATGAGCATCATTCCTTATAAAAATGTTTTGTCAAAAAGTCAATTTAATTTATTTGATGGCTGGTTGATAGTCATGTGGGCGGGTACGTTTTCAAAGTCGATACTGTTCCCATGCACCTTGCTGACTAAACTCAACTCCACGATGTACTTCCGTTGATGTGAAGTACATCGAGGAATTGAGTTTAACCAGCACTCAGCAACCATGCACCCCGACCGATTTATAGATTTATTTTAGCAGCAAGTCATACAGTATAGATATTCTGTGATTCTGTAGCCTCTTCCATGTGGGAGACCTGGAGCTAAGAGGCTACATGTAGCCTACATATGAGATTATTGCTTACATCTGATGTGTGAAGTTTTATTCTGTTTGAACTGACGAAGATCCAGCTAGATGGTAATTATGTTATTTTCAAATTAATTGATACCCAGCAGTGATTGACTTGGATATAATATCTCTCACTCAATTAATTTCTGTACTGACTAGAGTTTTTGGGCCCATAGATTGTGACTTGCAATTGAGAGTAAAAATATTTCACTGCCTTCTACTGGGACGGATTTTTGATGTGGGGCCTAATGTATAGGAATATACATAATCTCTTTTGACAGATTCACGTGAGAATCGTACTTCTGGGTAACGGAGATTAGCCTAGACGTGATCCCTATGATAATATGGCGACACTGATCAATTCAATTTTAATGGTCAACGAATGGAACCGCGCGTGCGTAATAATCACCAGTCACTTTTAGAACATCTTGATTCTCTGTCGAATGAGATTTGGACTGTTTTTTGCTACCCAAGTCACACTTTCCAAACGGTCCTTTTTCTGTCTCTGGTGTGAGAGGGGATCTCGTAGGGTGACGATGACGCATATATTGCATATGAATGGAGGTGGATGTAGCTCGGGCAACTCCATTGGAAAGTTTTTCGGAAACCCTCTATTTCATAAGGGTGTGACGTCTGGCTTTCAGCCCGTGTAAGTCAGAAGACATAACAATACAGAACTCTGTGATTAACCGTTATTAACGTCACGTTACTAAATACACATTCCCGATCTTGCGGTTCATAGATCAGTGTTGAAGGCTCCGGCAAAGGCATTCCGAGGCCATGTGTCCTTGGAGAGAATGGTGAGACATGTTGTAGAATTATCCTCCCCAGTACTGATAGTTCGACTCTTTAAAAAAGAGTAGGTAGGTTAGAGATAAATCGTAAATGTCCTAATCCTGACAGGCAACCAATGATTTATAGTAATCAGTCTTTACCTGCGTTCCATTGTAGAGCTGCATGAGCTGGTGCATGAAGGGACTATAAGGATAAAATTAGCATGAATGTGTAACTAACATTTCTACCTTAACCATATGATCATGGTTATTTTTTCTATCTTATCTTATTATTTTGACTGGTTATTACTTGTGTCCAGCTGTCTGCCTCATCACATGGCCGTCAACGGAGACAAGCAGGCCACACCAACCGCTGCCAGCTGCGCCACCCCCTTGGCAGTGACCTGCTGGGGCAAGCACAAGCTGAGAGAACCATGAGAGTGGGCATCAACACATCACTCAGGACCATAAGGACAGGTGTGTGTGTGTGCGCGCACGTGTGTGTGACCTATGTGCTATAGTTTGACAGAAGTGTTTACATGTATTATCCTAAGATAAAGGTCTTGAAGGGTACAGTATGAAGATTAGTTCAGGTTGGCAGAGGGCCTTGGTTCTTCAAGGAGGCACTCCTCCTATGTTACCACAGAGCTCTAAGCCAGCCGAAATCTGTACGTGGCATGCTGTGTCCACAGTGCCAAAGTCAGCGTGACCCAGCCAAGAGCCCTGCCTACCAGGAGGGGTGCTAGACCCGATTGTTGCCAACCACGCCAACCTGGTGTTGAGAAACTGGCAAAGTTGTGGGGAGATTGGCACCTGGAGAGATCTGACAGGAGCCGGTTTCCAACTAGACTGGTAGTGTCATCCAAGAGACAATTAGACCTTTGACATCTTCCAGATACGCTGTGTGCATCTGTGAGAGCAGAGGAGAGTCACAGGGGAAAACGATCACAGAGAAACTAAACTATTATGAATACTTTGTAAAGGTTACATTGGGATGCAAAATGCCAGATCAAGTTGAGCATGAGAGGTTTTTATTCAACACTGGTCATTTGGGGGGCTTTTAAAGTATCACAACAATTTCAATGCAAATCCATCATTGCACCTCCAAACTTAACGTGAAAGTCTGCCATTGTTACTGTCACAGAGTCGCACGTGTCTACTGTTGAGTCCAAACCCCCCTTGTGTATCACCCGTCTCCTCACCCCACCCCTCCGTCCCTCCCTCTCTGTCTGTATGTTTTCCAGCTGACTCTCCACAGCCCTGCACTCATGATGAGCCCCCCCTGCCACGGCTTACCCTCCTAGCGAGCACCAGCCTGCCCAGAAGCCCCAGACACTGGTACGCTGCCAGGCCCACAAGGGCACACACTGACAACCATAGAGAAGGAGAGACAGAGGGAGGACAGTTGATCAGACATTTGGGGCTTGCTGCCAGCCGCATGCAACCAGTATGGAGCAGGCTGCATGCCACATTGGAACATGATTATCTTTAATTTGGTCTGCTTTTTTGTGGAGCACAATGGCCACCATAAAGGGGGCAGACTCACCTGTAGAGTTGTGGTGAGATGGTCACGCTGGGAGCGTTTGGGCTGGACGGACGGGTGACTTCTGATGGGGACAAAATGGTTGTGTTCTGAAGGGCTCACCTTGTGTTTGTTCGCTTTTTCAAGTCGCAGACGAGTGTGATGATTTTACATGAAATAAGTGTTTACCATTTGAGTTTTCGATTTGTGTGCTTATGATTATGTGTTTCTGTGTGTATTTGTTATATAGTGTGCCAGGTCATCCCAGCAAGGCTACTCCAGAGGACCTGTTCTACCTCCTGTCCCGCAGTGTTGTCGTTTACAACCAACCAGGTTTTTCTTCGTCTGTCCGTCTGTTTCTCTCTTTCTCTGTTTCTCTCTTTTCCCTCTCTCTCTCTCTCTCTCTCTTTTTCTCTTTCTCTCACGCTTGCTTTCTCAGTCTCTCCCGCTTTCTCTCTGACTCTCTCACTTTGTCTCTCTCTCTCTCTCTCTCTCTCTCTCTCTCTCTCTCTCTCTCTCTCTCTCTCTCTCTCTCTCTCTCTCTCTCTCTCTCTCTCTCTCTCTCTCTCTCTCTCTCTCTCTCTCTCTCTCTCTCTCTCTCTATTTCTCTCTCCATGAATTTTGTTTCCATTTACTTGCTCTTTTTAATGAGGTGAAATATGTTATGTACCATTTTGAAAGTAAGCAACAAAATGCTTGGAGGATGCTGTCTCACTGAAAAGTTGACGACCCCCAGTTGAAAAATTTTCCATGAAGGTCATGATACCGTAGCAGTGGGAGCTGTCAGCAAACGTAACATCAACAACAACAACAATAACAACTTGCCCGGCTCAGCGTGTTTTACTGTTTGTTGTCAATGTGTTGTCAGATGTGGTGTTGGAGTGTCTGGGAAGCCAGTGGGAGCTGCACTGCCCTAATCTCACCAAGTCAGGCACCCTGAGCGACCTCTACATGACAAGCAGACAGCAGAGGGCAAGGAGCCTTCAGGACAGAGCAGGTATGCCGCTTAAATGTGTCTCCCAGGGGCCAGAGTTTATCTGAGTACAGTATCTCTGCATCTCTTACTGACTTTGCTAGACTTTTTTGCGTTATCTGTGCTGAGTGTTGGAGATAAGAGTATTACAGCCCTAATGTCTCTGCATCCTCTCTCTGGTCCTATCTGTTGTGGGAGACAGACTTCCCAGCTAGCACATTTAGCTCCTTAGAAGTCGTGGGAACGTACATTTTCCATTTCCCATTGGTTCTAGGAACGAAGCCATAAGTTTCCTCACCGGTAAAACTGAACGTTGTTTAAACGTTCTGAGAAATGTTTATGGGATTGTTTATTTGTAGGTTGCAGGGAGGTTTTGAGAACATTTTACTCTGGTTCCTTGAAAGTTTCCTGGGAGGTTTTATTAACGCTCTGAGAACAGAACTTATAGGTTATTTTGATTTTTTTAAATAACTTCCTTAATACATTCGCGGAATGTTTAAATATTACTTTTTTAATAACACTGCTAGCTTATTTTGGACTCCAAGCGCATATAGGACACATGGACATGTATTTATTTAGGCATTAATCATACAAACACTTTTCTTTTTTATTGTGACACAGCATCAGTGAGATTCAAACCTATAATCTTCTGTCCTCTGTCCATGGAATTAGTCCACTGGGTCACCAAATGGAGCTGAACACACTAAACAAAGATAGAGGATAGAGTTTATTTGATGATGAAAACGGAATGTATATGTTTTTAAATAACCTTCTTATAATGTTCTCTGACCTAGAGTCGATGTCCACGCCTCACGGAAATCAATTAGCATTGATGAATATGTTACTCAATACATTTTGTATGGGCAAATAGCAATAAGTCCACATTTAATGTTTCATCAATTATACAGATAATACTGACAGAACAGGTAGAGGACAGAACACACACGGATCCCCTACCAGATCAAACCCACCCCAACCCCCCATGTTCCAACAGAACACACACGGATCCCCTACCAGATCAAACCGACACCCATGTTCCAAAAGAACACACACGGATCCCCTACCAGATCAAACCCACCCCAACCCCCCATGTTCCAACAGAACACACACGGATCCCCTACCAGATCAAACCCACCCCAACCCCCCATGTTCCAAAAGAACACACACGGATCCCCTACCAGATCAAACCGACACCAACCCCCCATGTTCCAAAAGAACACACACGGATCCCCTACCAGATCAAACCCACACCAACCCCCCATGTTCCAAAAGAACACACACGGATCCCCTACCAGATCAAACCCACACCAACCCCCCATGTTCCAAAAGAACACACACGGATAACCTACCAGATCAAACCCACACCAACCCCCCATGTTCCAACAGAACACACACGGATCCCCTACCAGATCAAACCCACACCAACCCCCCATGTTCCAACAGAACACACACGGATAACCTACCAGATCAAACCCACACCAACCCCCCATGTTCCAACAGAAAACACACGGATAACCTACCAGATCAAACCCACACCAACCCCCTCATTCTCCAACAGAGCCCCACCCCAATACCAGACTTAAAGCAGGAATGATATAGAATTTGAATAATATAATCAAATAACAAAAAAAACTAAGATATAATCAAACAAAAAGTAAATACAGAGCACAGTGTGTTGCTCAGGAGGGTATGAAATCTGAGTTTCGAAGGGTTACTAAAGGAGTTCCCCAGGGCTAAATTTTAGGTCCGATCCTTTTTACACTGTTTGTAAATGATACAGGGAAGACTGTTGACTCTGCAAATCTCCATCTGTATGTTGATGACACAGTTATTTATTCTAGCACATCTAATATTGAGAAGGCTTTCCAGGACTTACAGTTGGCCTTTGATGTGATTCAAAGGCAGCTTTTCCAATTGAAACGTGTGTTTAATGGTTTTCTCTTCCCTGAAAGTAAACAGATGGAGTCACTTGCGGATTTTAACTATAAAAGGCCAGCAAATTGATAGGGTCACCTCCTATAAGTATCTTGGGATTTGGTTAGATGAAAAGCTAAATTTTAAACAGCATATTGGAAACTTGACCAAGAAACTGAAGTAGAAATTGCGTTTCTATTTCAGGAACAAATCTTGCTTTTCAATGTTTGTCAGAAAGGATCTTGTGGCTGGATTATGGTGATATTGTCTATATGCAGGCCTCAGCAAGTACCTTGAAAACTCTGGACACAGTGTATCATGGTGCTTTAAGATTTATTACAAATGCTGGATCACTCACTCATCACTGTGATTTGTATGTTGTGGTGCAATGGACCTCTCTCTCCACCAGGAGGCTAAAGCACTGGTACACTTTTGTGTACAAAGGATTGATAGGACAACTCCCTTTGTATCTCTGTTCTTTACCGACCAGATCAGTCCCTCAATATAGTCTTCGTTCACAGTCACTGCTGTCCTTGTCTGTTCCTAAGGCTAGAACTGAGATGGGGAAACAATATTTTTCCCATAATGCCCCTTCATCCTGGAACATGCTTCAAAACATTTTAAAGTTAGGGGAGTTAGTGTCCTTGCCTGTTTTTAAGACTCTAATCGATAACACTGTTTGTGATAACTGCAGTTGTTTCTAATCTTCAGTTGTATCTGCAACTTGTGACAATTTGTATTTTTGTATGTATTTTGTATTTTTCTGTAATATTTTCTGTACACGCTGCTATTAACCTCAATGGGTTTTACCTGGTTAAATAAACGTAAACATATATTTTTAAAGAAGAGTAAAAATAAATATACTAATTCTAATTTGGGTTGGTTTATGGAGTTGTGGGTCTATGTCTTCCATGTCTAGCTGGTTCCATGTCTTCTACGAAGGATAGGAAATGTTGCCAGATATTATAAAATGGAATAGCTGATTCCCTAATGGAGTAGCGCATTTTCTCTAGCTTGAGATGTTGCATGACTTCCTTTATCCAATGGCTAAAAGTAGGAGGAAACCGATGCTTCCACTTAAATAGTATATGACGTCTAGCTAGAAGAGTAGTGAATGCCAGCATGTTGCCCATATAACTATTTAGAGGGGCCTCCTGTGGTGCCACTCCCAATAATGAAATAAAGGCAGAAGGTTGGGATTTATTTCTTGTCTAATCTTGGATCATTTTGCCTTTGACCAATGCAGCCGATTTAACCATTTTATATCTTTCTTAGACAAATAAATGAAGAATGTATTCTCTGAAGCATACTCTGCCAAATGTAGTCTGAAAGTTGCTCAACTGTCACACCCTGATCTGTTTCACCTGTCTTTGTGATTGTCTCCACCCCCCTCCAGGTGTCGCCAATCTTCCTCATTAGCCCCAGTGTATTTATCCCTGTGTTCTATGTTTGGCTGTTGCCAGTTCGTTTTCTTCTTCAAGCCTACCAGCGGTTTCCCCCTTTACTCCTGTCTCTCTAAAATGCCTGTTTTCTTGGTTTCCTGGTTTCTATGTTTACTTTACCTGCCCTGACCCTGAGCCTGCCTGCCGTCTTGTACCTTTGCCCCACTACTCTGGATTACCAAACTCTGCTCTCCCCTGACCTGTCTTTTACCTGCCCCTGTTGGTATAATAAACATTTGTAATTTGTCTGCGCCTGGGTCTCATCTGTACGAACTGGCCGTGAATTTCATCGCTCCACCATTCCCTTTCTGGGCAACATCATCTCCACTGGGAGTGTCCAGATGAATCCCGGGAAGGTGAGAGCGGTGGTGCATTGGCCTCAGCCCACGTCCAGGGTCCAGCTGCAACGCTTCCTGGTTTTTTTTTTATCGCCGCTTTATCCGTGGGTATAGCACCCTGGCCTCCCTCTTGTCCGCACTCACCTCCATCAAGGTTCTGTTCACGTGGTCCACCAGGCAATTGAGGTGGGCCCTGCTGTTTACCCGGTAAAATGTTTCCCTCTCCTACCGGCCGGGTTCCAAGAACATTAAGCCGGATGCCCTGTCTCGCCACTACAGCCCCACGGGGACCACCCTGCAGGCCAAGACCATCCTTCCCACCTCGTGCCTGGTGACGGCATAGGGAAGCAGTCCGGGAGGCGCAGCAGTCTCAGCCGAACCCTGGAGGGGGCCCAGACATCCGGATGTTTCTGCCTGACGCGGTCCACTCCGTGGTCCTGGAGTGAGCCCATTCCTCCAGGCTTGCCTGCCATCCGTGTTCCTGTGTTGTGCGCCAACGCTTTTGGTGGCCTACCATGCTTCCGGATGTGGCCGCATTTGTCGCCGCCTGCACAGTCTGCACAGAGCAAAACTCCTCGGCAAGTTCCGGCTGGCCTGTTGCAACCACTCCCTGTCCCTCATCGTCATTGGTCCCATATCTCCCTGGATTTCATCACCGGTCTCCCCCCGTCAGAGGGCAACACTGCCATCCTGACGGTGGTCGACCGGTTTTCCAAAGCCGCCCACTTCATCCGTATTCCCATAATGCACTCGGCCAAGGAGACGGCCTTACTTATGGTGCAGCACATCTTCCGGATCCACGGCTCCCGGTGGACATGGTTTCCGACCGGGGTCCCCAGTTCTCTTCCCGGTTTTGGAAGGCGTTCTGCACGCTTATTGGGTCATCGGCCGGCCTGTCCTTAGGTTTCCACCCCCAGTCCAGCGGTCAGTCGGAACGAGCCAACCAGGACCTTGAAACAACTCATCGCTGCCTAATCTCTGCCAACCCCACCACCGGGAGTCAGCAGCTAGTTTGGGTCGAGGATGCCCGGAACACCCTTCCTTGCTCCGCCACGGGTCTCTCACCTTTTGAGTGCTCCCAGGGCTATCAGCCCCCACTCTTCCCCGAGCAAGAGGAGGAGGTCGGCCTACCTTCGGCCCAGATGTTTGTCGACCTTTACTCTACCTGCCCTGACCCTGCCTGCCGTCTTGTACCTTTGCCCCACTACTCTGGATTACCAAACTCTGCCTGCCCTGACCTGTCTTTTGCCTGCCCCTGTTGGTATAATAAACATTTGTTATTCCAACGTTGTCTGCTCCTGGGTCACACCTGTACGTTGATATCACCTAAATCCTCTTCCCATTGGTTCTTAAGAGAGCGTAAAAAAAATGGTATATATTTTTCATACTTACAGGGGTCCTAAAATTCCAAATCAAATAGCTAAATGATTGTTGGTATGACCTTCTTAAAACAATTCCATATGTTAGCTTAGTAGAAACCCGGCCCCGGGCCCTTAGATGAGGAAACTTGTAGGAAATGTTAGAAAACTATTTGAGAACATTCCCAATGTCAAATCAGTTGGCGAACATTCCTAGAACATTACCAAAATGTAAATTAAATGTCACCATGTTTGAACGTTTAGGAGACGTTCTGTTAAAGTAATGAAATACCAAGAATTGGGTTGGCCCTAGGGTTGGCCCTATTCACAGAAGTTAGTGCCAAATGCTTGTCCTCTGAGGAAATGTTTGGGAAATTTGTGAGGATTTAACACCTCTATATAATGTTTTATAGAGACGAACCGGAATTCAGACAAGTTTTCATCAGTCCCTTCTGCAAAGACATACAGTTTGTGATTAGATTATTGGGCTTGTTCTCCCCCAGCATATTGGTCAAATTTTTCTCATTCAGTAAATTAAACTAATAAATTGGTCCTTTCAAGTGTAGTTGATGTTTTCTTTATGTTTTTCTTTTTTTCACTGTCTTATCATTGCGTTTTTTTTTTTCATCTTAGGTGTATCTTTAAGTGTGTTTTTGCGTACATTTGTGAAAATATCTATGTCATCTGATTACTTCAGACATACAGTAGTTGTAACATGTATCTCTTCTTTCATGGACCAGGAAGTGGTAAGGGTGGTAGAGACAAGTCACACAGCCGACCAGGCAGCGGCAACTCCAGCAGAGACAAACAGAATGGGAAGAAACCCACAGGCCCCCTGGTCCTCCAACTCTCTGTGAAAGACGCCACCGTCACCAAAGAGGGTAGCTACAAGAATCATACACCCATAACATACATCCAAGACAAATTTTCCCTCAGGGACAATAAAGTAAATCTAACTCCCATTGACAAACAGTACATTCGGTTCAATCACAGTTCATGTACCCATATCGCTCATACAGTATACTGACGGCTGATGAATGAAATGAATGGTCAGACTATTAACCCTGTGGTTTCCCCCAGCCCTCTCCTTTGCCCTCAGGACCCTTTATAACCCAGAGGCATGTCCTGAACACTGGGGAGAGGGGGTGCTCTCTACCGCCGCCCTGCTGGGCCTGCCACACCTTTTCCAGAGGTGAGCCGGACTACCACATCACACTACTAGTCCTGGGGAACCCATAGGAGTGCATATTTGTAGCACTAAGACATCTGATGGAACTAATCAAAGGCTTGACATACTAGTGCTGGGTTAAAACAAATATGTGCAGCCCTGTGGGTCACCAAGTTCCGTGTTTCATCGTCACTACGCTACACTGTCCAGCAACACCGTTGGGAGTAACACTGTGCTGTAAAACAATGCTGTGGCGTGCAAAAACGGGCCATCACTCAGCCAAAACTGATCAATCCTCTTTTCAACAAAAACAAGGTCAAGGAGGAACAGGAATTCACTTTTCCCTGCTTGTATACATGTATGTCACATCGGATTACTTCTGATACTATGATGCCTCCAGAATACACGCCCAACTCTTGTGGGACTTAAGTTGGCCCAGTTGCAGTGGTTGATTCATGTCCGTGAGACTGGGTGGGGATGGGTTTGAATGAGATGAATCAATGTCAACATTGGCCGTATTTCCTCAGCTGGTCCTGAATGTACTGTAAGCATAGAATCATCAACGCCCTTGCAAGAGTCCCACCCGTTCACTTAGTCACCCTGGCTGCCCATATAAAAAAATCACTACAGTTTACTATAAAATACTACAGTACTAACTATAGAATTATGTAGTCTATTGTAGAATACTGTACTACACACTGTGGTGTCCCTTGATCATGTGTAGTACTTACTATTTCATTTTGTAGTATACTGTAGAATACTACTGTAAATACTACAGTATTATCCACAAAAGAAACACAGAAATGTCAGCAAAAATACTACAGTCCGCAAAAACACAGATTTCTTTAGCTATAGTAAATACTACAGTATTTAACTTGCATATACTCCTTCCCCTCCCCCATTTCCCAATTTGTGAGAAAGTGAGAAACCTATATGACAAGTATAGACCATATATTGTTTCCAACAGTAAACACTACAGCAAATACTACAGTAAAGTCTACAAAAACACAACAGTGAATACTACAGTATTCCTACCATAGTATACATAATAGTATTTTTTCATGTGGCTGTATTGTAAATAAAGCAGAAGTTTATTATGAGGTGACAGACAATAAGTGTGTGATTGACAGGTGCCTAACAGAGATGATAAATAAGATCAGCTCCTCCACAGTGTGTCTCTTTCATCGCGTGTCCTGCAAGGTAAGCTGGGGTAGAGCCAGGCTGTATCACAACCGGCCACAATTGGTAGTCCCGTAGGGCGGCGCACAATTGACCCAGCGTCGTCCGGGTTTGGCCGGTGTAGGCCATCATTGTAAATAAGAATTTGCTCTTAACTAACTGATTTGCCTTGTTAAATAAAGGTTCAATAAAATACATTGGTACTAAAAGTTACTGCTCAGAAATGTACGCTAGGGGGAGCCAGATCTCCTCAATCACATAAATGCACTGCTGTCTGAAACGTGTTTATCCACGTTTGTCTTATGTTGTTGTCTGTATGTGACGTTTTGCATGATGGTGTGTGTGTGTTTTCCTATTTTTCTGTGTGGTTCAGTTTAAGGAAACCAGTCTTCAGAGAGCGTGCGAACGATGGCTGGAGCTCTACCTGGTGACTGAGTTGACATGCTTAATCTACCTGAGAGACTTACCCTTTGAACTCCTCCACAAGACCCTAAGCTCACGCAGGTAGCTGCTAGAATAATGTCAAACTTAACCAACACCCTAATCTAGTCACAACTCACAATGTTGGTTTTCTATGGCCTTCTCCAGGGTCTTTGCTGCCTCTGAGTACCAGCTCCTGAAGACAGTGCTGTACTGGGTGTTCCTACAGTTCAACCCTGCAGCTCAGATCCTTCCCTCCCATAGGTTCATTATGACCTTCTTCTACAGGTACAGGGCACACAGGGCACAAGGGGGTAGTCATCAGGCGTAAATTACATTTTATGTCCGTTCCACTGGAGGGAATTCGTAGGCTACTGTCCCTGGGTAGCATTTTATGTCCGTTCCACTGGAGGGAATTCGTAGGCTACTGTCCCTGGGTAGCTTGTTAGGCCTATTTGTTTGAACATTGATTCTGGTAGACATGTAACTACACTACCCCACAAGATTATCTCTCATTATTTACCTCTCTCACACACTCTCTCTCTCTCTCTCTCTCTCTCTCTCACTTTCTTCCTCCAGTTGGCCAAGGGCTGGTGTCTTCTTGGAACAGCCTGTGGGGCAGAGGTTCACCGCTCTCTTCCAGGCCCTTCGCTTACATGGCATCACTCATCGTGAGTGACAACGCCAAGGCCATCGGCCTTTCACACCTCGATGACATAACACTAAAACATAGAAAACATAAAGTCTGTTTTGCTCACGTTAAGTTTATTTGTTCACATGGCCTTTCATAGTGCAATGTGTTCAACATTACTATGTCGCAATGGTGTAAGGAGAAGGACTCTAAACTAAAGCCAGACCTATTGGCCGCGGCCTCTGTATGTGACTACATCACTCTGGCGTCCGTGTCCGAACCATCATGCAGCTGGAGACACATAAAATGTGTTGCTACGGGTGCCAGCGGACCAGCGGTCCATAGGAGAGCAGCCAGTTTTTTAAAACCATTTTGATATTAAAGAACCACGCAACGTGACTAACCTCCCAGTATGATTCTGATAAGCAGACCTGTGAAAACCATGCACAGCGCACACCCTGGGCCAAGCCTAAGTGGGCACGCTCCCAGGCAAATAACATGTTTTTATCCTTTGCTTAGATTCCTGGAATCTGATTCATTCTGAAACTCTGCAGATGTCTTTTCGTTTTGATTGACTTGAGGAACTGAATTTATTAGTTAACATTAAATGCATCTCAGACCAGTTGGAATAGATTATATTTGGTGGGTTATGATTATGTTTAGGTAGTGGTAACTGTTAACTGTTTACACCTAGTTGCTTTTGAATTGTTGGGCATTCGTGTGTGGGAGTCTTAAAGGGTAAATGTGAGTGATATTATGGCGAGTGATTGTTTGCTTGATCGTGAACCCTAACCTTTGACCCCCTCCAGGAGCCCATCTAGAGGAGATGCAGCAGATCCATGTCTTTCCTCAGTCCTGGTTGCTCCTCATCTTCTCCAAGCACTACTACACTGTGAGTTAATGTACAGGAACGCCTAAGAGTATAAGAGGATTATTGGGCAAACATATTGTTTGACAATCTGTTCCTGGACGTAGCCCTCTTTCTCCCTCGTTCACTCCCATCCCAGCTCCACAGTGGAGGAGACATGAAAGTAACAGATTTCTCCCAACAAGCAGTGCGCTTCGGTATGGTCATTGAGAGGGTAAGCCTAACTTTCTTAAATCTGTAACTACCTTACTTGGAAAAATGGCGCAAGGTGAAAATCAATCAGTTGTGTAAGTCATTGGCGCTATTGTCTTGGTGTCGTACTACAGGAGCCTCAGTACTGCACGCAAACCATTGGACTGTATGGTTTCTACTTCCTGCTTAAAGCAGCCGGCATAGGAGAGCCGGACTCACATGGCTTCTCTCTGCAGGTCAGGGTGCATCAACACTGTGTCTGCATCTCAAATCGGGATATTTTCTCTCAAGTGCCTATGGCAAGGTTCAGAGGAGGCTGGTGGGAGGAGCTATAGGAGGATGGGCTCATTGTAAAGACTGGAATGGAATAAATGGAACGGTATCAAACACACCAAACATATGGAAACCACATGTTTGACCCGTTCCATTAATTCTATTCCAGCCATTACAATGAGCCCGTCCTACTATAGCTCCTCCCACCAGCCTCCTCTGGCAGGGTTATAAGTAATAACCGGCAGATACATTACACCAATTACACCTCAGCATAGACTGACGGGGGAATGGCTGTGTGCCTGTGTGTCCACTGCAGAGACTGAGACACTGGGACCCTGCCATGTCTGTGCAGGCATGTGAGAGGCACCCTTTCAGTATGATGACAGAGCGAGCCGTGTCCTATCAGATCAACGTGCAGGCCCGTGTGCACAGCCAGTGGCAGGAGTTCAACAGTGGTCCCATCAACCAGGAGTTTGGCCTGAGCAAGCGCACCTGCAAGAGCCAGGTATGGAGGGATTAGGACGGATTGATGCAGGAACAGGGAGGAGGGAGTTGGTGGCTGGGTGATTTCAGGACAGGAGGGTCTAGTAGTGTCGTGATATGAGCCCTGCAATGTTGTGATTTCTCACATTAGTTGGATATAAGTAAATTGCTATTTTTTTGGGGGGGGGGGAATGTAGCTCAAACAAAGAAACTTCAAGAGGATTGACTCGGATACTAGCTCAGGGCATTGTATTCCTATTTCTGTTTAGCGGGTTCTACTAGCTGAGTGCTGAACTACCGTACCTCTTCACTCTGTGTGCAGGTGTTTAAAGTGAGGGGCCTTCGCTTGCCCATCTTCGTGACCTTCGCCCTGGCCTTCCCTGCAGTCTGGTCCCTTGCCAGACAGTCTCCATAGTGCTCATTATCACATGTAAACATCACACTTACTGTCTGATTAAAAGTATCCAGATGTGTCCAGGAGGACTTGTCATAGTGGGGTTACCTTGATAATTACTTCAGAGACTATCTTCTCTCTGTTAGCGACGCAGCCTGTTTTAACCCAAACCAAACTCAACGCTCTGCCCGTTGACCAAACCAGGACGCTTGCTTCTTCCAGTGAGACAGGTCATGGTTTACTCAGTCGAGGGAAAAGGGACCCAATTATAGTAATATGATTCATGCACTTTCACATCACTTGGCAGTATGAGGCTGTTCCCAAAATGGCCCCCCATTCCCTATACAGTACAGAGCTGAGTCCTATGGGTCCTGGTCAAACGTAGTGCATTATAAAGGGAATAGGGTGCCATTTGGGATGCAGTCTGTGCCAGCTGTAATGTATCCTAACCACAAGGGGCGTTGCAAACCCTCTCCTGGAAGAGAGCTCTTTGAAGGCAGTTGTTGGCCTATATGTTTTCTGGAGGCTTTATAACTGTTGCTCCTTGTGGTTCAGGTCCCTACTCAACCAGGAAGCAGAGTAATACAGTTCCGTGTGTCCGAAAAAACGCTGACTGTCAGTGGGTAACATTCTGACCCATGGAGGTACTGTAGGGTCATTTACAGCTGAGAAAACACACAGGTTGAGTTGCCCAGGAAAGCAGAGGTTTATTGGCAAACACTTGAGTGAATGATCAACATGGTTTGTATTTATATACACCTGGCAGGAACACACGCTGTGACTGGCTGTTCGTAAAATGTAAAGTTTTACACTGTCAGCAGGTCATAAGCAGGGCATGCCAAGACTCCAAATTTCTCATTTCTGGAAGAGGCCTATTTTCGTATGAGTGATGCCAGTTCAACTAAAATGCAACATGTACATCTCAATTCCAAATGCTTGTTTGATTAATTTAGTAAGCAGTAATGGCAAATTGCACCATTCAAAAATCACTTATTGTTAAGCTGCCCACTGACCTAAACTATGGCTGAAAATAGAGTAAATAACCTCAGGCCCTTCAGCTCGCCAGCTCAGGACATACAGTATATTGCATGTGTGGCTATTGTTTTCAAGATCGCTCCAATTCGATGGGGAAAAGGGAAAAGCATGGTTTCTCTGTAGTTTATGTTTTTTCAGACTGCCCTGAAAGAAGCAAGTAGCTCAATCCAGTAGCTCCTTTCGTGGACCATCCCCAGCACAGCACTGAGTAGTTGTTTCAAACCGGACCAATGCAGATTCAAAAGTGGTTACTCTGCTGCTCCATGCTACCTAAGGCTGTGCAAAATTTCCCTCACCCACTTTGTGGCTCTGGTAACCAACACCCCACATGAACAAATACGATAGTTTATTATGGTATAAATACTGTATATTTATACCATAACAATATTTATATACTGTAGTATTCACTGTTGTGTTTTTGCGGACATGACAGGTCGGGAGGGAGTCTGAACAGAGAGTTCAGCGCTTCTGCTCTTTTCTGTAACTTGTAGGAAACACAATATATGGTCTATACTTGGGACGTAGGTTTCTCATTCATGGGTGGCACTAATTGGGACATGGGGGAGGGGAATGGGTGGGGTATATGCCAATTAAATACTCTAGTATTACTATAGTTAAAAAACGGTAGCGTTTTGGTGGAAACTGTAGTGTTTTTGCTGACATTTCTGCACTATTTACTACAGTGTTTTTGTGGATAATACTGTAGTATTTACTATAGTATTCTACAGTATACTACAACATTCTATAGTAGGTAGTACACATGATCAAGGGATACTACAATGTGTAGTATAGTATACTACGAAATTATATAGTAAGTACCACACATGATTGAGGAATACTATAGTATGGAGTATAGTGTTTTACAGCAAACTACAGTTTACTACAGAATTTGATAGAATTCTATAGTAAGTACTATAGTAAACTAGTATTTTCTTTTTTCACTCTCAACTCCTGTGAAACACCCATCATGTCAGGAATGGATTCTATGCAAAATGTATCGACTACTTAGGTGAGCTAATTGCCATAGAAAAACTGATGCCTTCAGTTTTGTCCTCATATCACAAGGGACTGTCATGGACTGATTATGGACTGATTAAGCGATGGCTTAAAAAACACATTTAATCTACAGTATATCCAGATCTTTTGAACCTATGATCTCCTTTTCAGGTTAGAGAGACTGGAAATGCAGTGCACAGCCCCCACAGTGAGTGTGCGTGGGTACGAGAGGGTTGTAGGTCACACTGTCTGCCTGTTTTAGCATGAGTGTGCATTTTGCTCACATCGTTAAACTCTCTTAAACTCACACCTTCACAAAGACCCTACTGTCTAAATGCGGAAATGCTCTCCATCCAAGAGCAACTCCCTGCACATTTAAGGATCAGTTGAGGGCTAGGAAGTCCCCCTGTGAAATGTAAAATGGTAAACAGATGTTGTTTTGCATTCATCCAGTCCCATTTTGCACCCTAATTAGTGACCATAGAGAGGGAGATATGGTACATATTTCCATCAATGTACATGTCCTCAACTGTCAGGAAAGTGTTGGTCATGAAATAACTAGGGTGCTCTGGCCAAGGATCAAAGCATTGGATCTCTTGCAGGCATCCTCTTTTACCGGGAGGCTATGTGAAGTAGTTTATTATAGGGGATATAAGAGCCTTTAATAGGTTCGAATTCTGCTGGCAAAGGACCTTAGTGGCTTTTCAGGGAACATTATAGGGATCAGAATGGAGTAGAATAGAATAGAAGTCAACATAATAGAATAGAAGGGATCCAAATGGAGTAGAATAGAAGTCAACATAATAGAACAGGAGGGATCCAAATGGAGTAGAATAGAATAGAAGGGATCAGCATGGAGTAGAATAGAATAGAAGTCAACATAATAGAATAGGAGGGATCGAAATGGAGTAGAATAGAATAGAAGTCAACATAATAGTATAGGAGGGATCCAAATGGAGTAGAATAGAATATAAGTCAACATAATAGAATAGAAGGGATCAGAATGGAGTAGAATAGAATATAAGTCAACATAATAGAATAGAAGGGATCAGAATGGAGTAGAATAGAATAGAAGTCAATATAATAGAATAGAAGGGATCAGAATGGAGTAGAATAGAATATAAGTCAACAAAGTAGAATAGAAGGGATCAGCATGGAGTAGAATAGAATATAAGTCAACAAAATAGAATGTAATATACCAAATGGGCAAATGTATGATAGGTTTGAATTAATCTGTGCCATTAGAAGTTTGAAATACATTATATGCCATTCAACAGACACTTTTTATCCAAAACGACTTACAGTTGAACTAAGGCAGTTGAGTACAATTGAATAATGTGGCCTCATAGAGGTTGGCCTGCTGCATACAAATATTAATACTACTCCTACCATAATTCTTTGCGGCACCCAAAAAAATTGTAATCGCTTCGCTCCACGCCCCCGCCCTCAACCTAAGCATTGGGATATGTACGAAATATCCTTTCGGTTCAGCCAAAAAGATCTCTCAAGCGGCCTATAGCATTCAGAAAGAACATACATTTGTAAGTATTCAGAAATGTTCTTTATTGTGCGAGCATTCGATGTTGGGATTCAACGTAGCCTGAATGTAAATATTTATAGCCACTTTTCCAGTAGCGGACTACAGTCGATCAAACACAGTAGCAAGAAGTGTATCCGTAGAATACATCTTTAGAATTTAAGTTACTTCATACATTATAATGTTACTGTCGCACTCTTGGTGTTTATTGAATAAATTGATGTGTTCTCGTCATATCAGGAAAGTATTATGGTTGTGTGGAAGGCTGAACTATCCTCAGTTGTTACAAACTGCTACATAACAGAAGACTATAAATCGCACAAATTCACACGTTCATGCGCTGTAGCGTAGGCTATTTAGGCTACTATACTTACAGTATGATCTGTGTTAGCTTATCTGATATCAATAGCAGCCAGCCATACCTCAATCTGTATCAATATGCCAGATTCTCCTCCTTTAAATGTAAATTGGTAGATTTGTTTCTCATAACAACAGTTTGATTAAATATCATGAGCTCCAGATGTTTCACTGGTATAATAACATGGTTAGGCCTATTATAACTAATATTATTATATTAAACATACAGGTAACTGCCAAAATAAAGGAAACACCAACATAAAGTGTCTTAATAGGGGGTTGGGCCACCACGAGCCACCAGAACAGCATCAATGCGCATTGACATTGATTCTACAAGTGTTTGGAACTCTATTGGAGGGATGTGACACCATTATTCTTCTGGAAATTCCATAATTTGAGTGTTTTGTTGATGGTGGTGGAAAAGGCCACTCCAGAATCTCCAATAAGTGTTCCATTGGGTTCAGATCTGGGGATTGAGACACACACACACTTTAAACCCCCCTACATTATTATTATTGTTATTTGTATTGATTTCATTTATATAGGTTGGGTCACCATTGAGACCATGGTCTCATTAACAAGGGAGCCCTGTGAACATGACCCTAAACATCATGGGATGTTAATTGCTTAATTAACTCAGGAACCACACCTGTGTGGAAGCACCTGCTTTCAATATACTTGGTATTGGTGTTTCCTTTATTTTGGCAGTTACCTGTACATGTGATGTTTTTCTAGGCCTTTAATGGTTATGGTAACACATACCACTGGTTCACTTGTTATTTCCATTTCATGTCACTGAATACAATCATTGGCTTAGTTGACTGTATAGGAACACTTACTGCTACTGCTGGCTTTGGAAAGGTTTGAATTACCTCTAGGTGCTCTCAGGCCTATATAATGGGATGCAAATTATGTGGTTTTCATTGCACACAGATCCATACAATAGCAGAGAATGTTAATCCATTTCATTGTATGAATGTGTGTATGAATGTGTGTTTGAGTGTTTGTTTTTTTACTCTCCTTCATGCCTAGCAACTCACAATTTAACGTCTCCTATTTGTCAGAATGATGAGATGGTCTTTCAAATTTATGACATCTATTTCCCTATTAAGGTCTTGTTGTCATACAGTTCAGTGTCAGAACCATGTTTGTTTTGGGCTTGTGGTTGGTTTGCCTAAACTCCAACCCCCCACCCTCTCCCCATGATTATAATGTCAATACAGAGGGCCCTACTTTTGACCAAAGCCCTATAGTGTGTAATGGGAAAGAAGATGTCATTTGAGACAGGATTGCTGTCAGATAATATAGTTTAAGATCACATTAGATTAGATCACATGAAATTAAGTCACATATTTTGCAGGCCATAGACTGTATCTTTTTTTTGGACATTTCTGTAGTATTCACTGCAGTGTTTTTTGCGGACATGACTTTAGTATACTGTAGTATTCACAGTAGTGTTTTTGCAGACGTGACTGTAGTACACTGTAGTATTCACTGTAGTATTTTTACAGGTGTGACTGTAGTATACTGTAGTATTCTCCTCTTCCTTATTCCTTTCTGATCCACAGATGAGTCTTGTCTTAAGATGCTCAAAAGATAAGACTTCAGCATTCTGTTGTTTGTTTCTCATCTTAGATTAGGGGTGAATTAGCATTTATTAGATTCCGAATTGTTCAATTGTTTGTTCTATTTTAAAGACGGTTCCAGTTGATCTGGTAATACAAATCTTGAAGCACTTTATTCAGAGCAGAGGTGTCTTCTTCTAGACCCCATGGGCCCTGGTCAAAAGTAGTGCACTGTATAGGGAATATATATATGTCTGATGGAAATAGTGATGCGTACTTTAGCTGAGGTGATACTTCCACACCTCCACTGTAACAAGGTTGAGGCTGTGCCCTTCAACCACAAGACAGCACAAACATGGACAATGCTTTTAACATAGTAGTCGCACCGCTGTTATGGTTTGGGGTTTTCAGTTATTTAAACAGTCATTGTACAAGTATGAAGTAAAAGGAAATGGAAATACACTCTTCTCTCCCTTCAGTGTTGCATTGATTTGCCCTGAGTTTATAGTATATGTTGTAATTCATAAACCACATATTTTATTGCGCTGTAACTTCTTTTCCCATATACTGTCCCTATCAGTGCCAAGCCAAAGTAGGCATTTGTTAATGTAGCAGGGTGTGTGTTGATAGGTATTGGTTACAGAACGCTTGGAAACAAGGACATGAGGAAACAAGCACAAGTAAAAGTTCAGTGTGTGTATGTGTACGTGTACGTGTGCTGTGCGTGAGTGTGGTCGACTATGAAAATGTGGAAGGTCATCTCGGACACATATTCAGCTTCTCTGTGGAAGGTCATCTCAGCCACATATTCAGCTTCTCTGCGGAAGGTCATCTCAGACACATATTCAGCTTCTCTGTGGAAGGTCATCTCAGACACATTCAGCTTCTCTGTGGAAGGTCATCTCAGACACATATTCAGCTTCTCTGTGGAAGGTCATCTCAGACACATATTCAGCTTCTCTGTGGAAGGTCATCTCAGCCACATATTCAGCTTCTCTGTGGAAGGTCATCTCAGCCACATATTCAGCTTCTCTGTGGAAAGTCATCTCAGACACATATTCAGCTTCTCTGTGGAAGGTCATCTCAGACACATTCAGCTTCTCTGTGGAAGGTCATCTCAGACACATATTCAGCTTCTCTGTGGAAGGTCATCTCAGACACATATTCAGCTTCTCTGTGGAAAGTAATCTCAGACACATATTCAGCTTCTCTGTGGAAAGTAATCTCAGACACATATTCAGCTTCTCTCTTTTCTTTTTCTCTCTGTTTTCTGGTCCTAAAAATAAAACCAAAAGCCCAATCCCCTGGAGGGCATGTGTTCAGGCAACCATGAGATTTGGGAGGCTAGGACTGAGTCACAGCTGTACACATACATACACACACACACATATAAATATATAGGGAGAGGGAGAGAGTGTATTACCAAGGGAATCCAGTGAATGGTCCATTAACACCTGAGCTGTAATGGATCTGTGCTGTTAGCATTCATCCCCATATCCAGAGAGCCAGTCAAGGAGAGTGAATTGGCCCATGGAGGGGTTTCACGTATCTGTCCAAACGCCTCAGATGACCTCTCTTCTTGACACGCTAACCCCACAGAAATGTCTGGAGAATGAGAATGACTGAGCTCTGGTCATTTCCATGTAAAAGGACTCATGATCACCAACGTGTGACATTCATAGGAGCATATCAGATGGGGGGAGGCATAGATCCATTATTCAACCATTATACATTTTAAAAATGAGGCCTAAGTAATGGCTTTGATTTCTGGTTCAACAGATGGAAAGGGGTGTAGTGTGAAAAAAGTAAACAAATGTGAATGATGAAGGCAATTGATGAAGATGCAACTTGCAGGCGCCGAGGCCCAGCATGAGGGCTCAATCAAGATTTATGGCATTGTCTAGATGGTTGACCATGTGATGGTTATCACAAAAGTTAAACACACCTTATCCGCGGCTTTCTCCAGGGCGGGACGTTACCATAGAACCCTGGGATCACGGACATCCTCACGGGTGTTAAGACAGACGAAAACTTGAATCGACTAAATGAATGTTACTTTGTGAATTAAATTTACGTGTTTGGATTGTTTCAAGAGTTCATAAAGTACTATGGATTTATTTTTGCAGAGTTACTGTGTTATTCTGTCCATCAGACACCGCCTGAAATAGTACTCAATTGGCATACTTGACTACAAGTAAAGATTTCTTTATAGAAAATGAAACCCAGTAAAATACTACTTGAGTACTCAAGGGTCATACTTGAGTAAAAGTACAAAGTAAAAGTAAATGCTAATCAAATTCCTCATATTAAGCAAACCAGATGGACAGACGGGGGCACACACAGACATCATTTACAAAAGCAGTATTTGAGTTTAGAGAGTTCACCAGATCAGATTCAGTAGGGATGACAACACGTTTTTGATAGGTGTGTGAATTGGATTTAAAATGTAACGAGTACTTTTGGGTGTCAGGGACGGACTGCTAGAGGCGTCACTACAGACCCTGGTTCGATCCCAGGCTGTATCACAACCGACCGTGATAGGGAGTCTCATAGGGCGGCTCACAATTGGCCCAGCGTCGTCCGGGTTAAGGGAGGGTTTGGCCGGGGTAGGCCGTCATTGTACATAAGAATTTGTTCTTAACTGACTTGTCTGGTTAAATAACAAATTAAAAACTATTAGTTCTTTGTCTCTCAGCCTCTTAGTAATTGCATAATGGTTATCTTGGACACATGTAACTTATAGTATTATAGTGGTAACGCAAGGCTTGCTACCTTGCCTATGCCCATCGGATATGCTTATGAGCCTTATTACGGGTCGCGTGTGTGGTATATAGAATAGGGTGTATGATACATATTAGTTCACTATAATGGAATCTGTCTCACTGAAAGAACGCCATGTACGTGCGAAACAAGATTCAGAACCTTTTGAGACACTATATGGTTAACTGACACATCAACGCTTGAGCAATACTAGAGCCTTAGATGAAGCAAAAGAAAAATGAGTGTCACCAATACTCTGTATAACCTTGACATTTACCCTGAAATGTTTACCTTGCACTGAAGGAAATAACCTATAGATGGAAAGTGAAAATATTAATCATTTCCCTCCTATGATGCTGTAATAACACATTCACAGCCATGTACTCTACTGTCCACACTTGTGAAACATAGACGTCTATGATTGATTCAGATTTCCAAATTCTGTCTTGTTTGGGGGCGGAGCTCATTAGAATAATACCCAAATATGCAAAGGAGGATATTGCTAATTTCTACCTTTGTGTACCGATTCAGGATACATCACCATGAAGAGAATGACATTCATATCCATAATTATACAGCGACCCATGATGTAACACTTCACTTCACTGTAGTTCAATAACCAACATTTATATTTTTCAAGCTGAAGGAGTCATGTCATAGCATGACACACTATTATTTTTTTTAACATTAACCGTGGAATTACCCCTCACCTCTTACCTCTTACTACACATGCCTCTGCTTCCTCATCACACACACACACACACACACACACACACACTCACACTCACACTCACACTCACACTCACACTCACTCACACACAGGGGAGCCTCCAGGGATTTTGGGCCCCATGAAAATATATAACATTGGGCTCCAAAATGTTTTTACCTAATGCTGGAATAATATTTTAGGGCCCCTGTCAGTCACAGGCCCTTAGAATCATCCTAACTTTTCCCCCCCATACGGCGCCCCTGCTCACACACACACACACACACACACACACTCACACTCACACTCACACTCACACTCACACTCACACACACTGAGCTGCATTGTTTGTAACCTCACTGCAGACTCCTTCTTCCTTTTTTCCTTCATTAACTTCACCCATTGGTGGAAAAAGTACCAAATTGAAAAGTACCCAATTGTCATACTTCTGTAAAAGTAAAGATGCCTTAGACAATGTAAAAGTGAAAGTTACCCAGTAAAATACTACTTGAGTAAAAGTCTAAGAGTATTTGGTTTTAAATATACTTACGTATCAAAAGTAAATGTAAAAGTATAAATTAGTTCAAATTCCTTATATTAAGCAAACCAGACGGCACAATTTTCTTGTTTTTTTATTTATGTATAGCCAGGGCACACTCCAACATTCAGACATAATTTACAAACAAAGCATTTGTGTATAGTGAGTCCGCCAGATAATATCTATTTGGGATGACCAGGGATGTTCTCTTGATAAGTGTGTGAATTGGACCATTTTCCTGTCCTGCTAAGCATTCGAAATGTAACGAATATGTTTGGGTGTCAGGGAAAATGTATGGAGTAAAAAGTACATTCTATCTTTAGGAATGTAGTAAAGTACGGTACCAGTCAAAAGACACATTTACTCATTCCAGGGTTTTTCTCTATTTTTACTATTTTCTACATTGTAGAATAATAGTGAAGACATCAAAACTATAAAATAACACATGGAATCATGTAGTAACCAAAAAAGTGTTAAACAAATCAAAATATATTTTGTATTTGAGATTCTTCAAAGTAGCCACCCTTTGCCTTGATGACAGCTTTGCACACTCTTGGCATTCTCTCAACCAGCTTCATGAGGCAGTCACCTGGAATGTATTTCAATGAACAGGTGTGCCTTGTTAAAAGTTAATTTGTGGAATGCATTTGAGCCATTCAGTTGTGTTGTGACAAGGTAGGGGTGATATACAGACGATAGCCCTATTTGGAACAAAAGACCAAGTCAATATTATGGCAAGAACAGCTCAAATAAGCAAAGAGAAAAGACAGTCCATCATTACTTTAAGACATGAAGGTCCGTAAATACTGAAAACTTTTAAAGTTTCTTCAAGTGCAGTCGCAAAAACCATCAAGCACTATGATGAAACTGGCTCTCATGAGGACCGCCACAGGAAAGGAAGACCCAGAGTTACATCTGATGCAGAGGATAAGTTCATTAGAGTTACCAGCCTCAGAAATTGCAGCCCAAATAAATACTTCTCAGAGTTCAAGTAAAAGACACATCTCAACATCAACTGTTCAGAGGAGACTGCGTGAATCAGGACTTCATGGTCGAATTGCAGCAAAGAAACCACTAGTAAAGGACATCAATAAGAAAAGACTTGCTTGGGCCAAGAAACACGAGCAATGGACATTAGACCGGTGGAAATCTGTCCTTTGGTCTGATGGGTCCAAATTTGGGATTTTTGGTTCCCACTACCGTGTCTTTGTGAGACGCAGAGTAGGTGAACGGATGATCTCCTCATGTGTGGTTCCCACCGTGAAGCATGGAGGAGGAGGTGTGAAGCATTGCTATCACAGCATTCTGCAGCGATACGCCATCCCATCTGGTTTGCGCTTAGTGGGACTATCACCTCCAGGCTGTGTAAGGGCTATTTGACCAAGAAGGAGAAAATAGTAAAAATAAAGAAAAACCCTTGAATGAGTAGGTGTGTCCAAACTTTTGACTGGTACTGTAAATAGTAAAGTAAAGTACATATACCACAAACAACTACTTAAGTGGTACATTAAAGTATCTTTACTTACAGTGCATTCAGAAAAGTATTCAGACCCCTTGAATTTTTTCCACATTTTGTTAGGTTTCAGCCTTATTCTAAAATGTATTAAATATTTTTTCCCGTATCAATATACACATAATACCCCATAATGACAAACAAAAAAAGTTTATTTGATTTTTTTTGCGTATATCACATTTGCATAAGTATTCAGACCCTTTACTCAGTACTTCGTTTAAGCACCTTTGGCAGTGATTACAGCCTTGAGTCGTCTTGTGTGTGAAGCTTGGCACACCTGTATTTGGGGAGTTTCTCACATTCTTCTCAGATCCTCTCAAACTCTGTCAGGTTAGATGGGAAGCGTTGCTGCATAGCTATTTTCAGGTCTCTCCAGAGATGTTCGATCGGGTTCAAGTCCAGGCTCTGGCTGGCCCACTCAAGGACATTCAGAGACTTGTCCCGAAGCCACTCCTGCGTTGTCTTGGCTGTGTGTTTAGGGTCGTTGTCCTATTGGAAGGTGAACCTTCACCCTAGTCTGAGGTCCTGAGCTCTCTGGAGATCAAGGATCTCTCTGCACTTTGCTCCGTTCATCTTTGCCTTGATCCTGACTAGTCTCCCAGTTCCTGCCGCTGAAAAACATCCCCACAGCATGATGCTGACGCCACCATTTTTCACCTTAGGGATGGTGCCAGGTTTCCTCCAGACGTGACACTTTGCATTCAGGCCAAAGAGTTTAATATTGGTTTCATCAGACCAGAGAATCTTATTTTTCATGGTCTGAGAGTCCTTTAGGTGCCTTTTGGCAAACTCCATGCGGGCTCTCATGTGCCTTTTACTGAGGAGTGGCTTCCGTCTGGCCACTCTACCATAAAGGCCTGATTGGTGGAGTGCTGCAGAGATGGTTGTCCTTCTAGAAGTTTCTCCCATCTCTGGAGCTCTGTCAGAGTGACCATCAGGTTCTTGGTCACCTCCCTGACCAAGGCCCTTCTCCCCCGATCGCTCAGTTTGGCCGGGCGGCCAGCTCTAGGAAGAGTCTTTTTGGTTACAAACTTCTTCCATTTAAGAAGGATGCAGAAATGTTTTGGTACCCTTCCCCAGATCTGTGCCTCGACACAATCCTGTCTCGGAGCTCTACTGACAATTCCTTTGGCCTCATGGCTTGGTTTTTGCCCTGACATGCACTGTCAACTGTGGGACATTATATAGACAGGTGTGTGTGTGTGCCTTTCCAAATCATGACCAATCAATTGAATTTACCACATGTGGACTCCAATCAAGTTGTAGAAACATCTCAAGGATTATCAGGATGCACCTGAGCTCAATTTCGAGTTTCATTCGCTTTGGCTTTAGTGGGTATTGTGTGTAGATTGATGAGAAAAATAATATTTTATCAATTTTAGAATAAGGCAGTAAAGTAGCAAAATGTGGAAAAGGTCAATGGGTCTGAATACTTTCAGGGGGGGGCATACTTTCAGGGGGGGGGGCATCTCCAGGGCGCCGGGACAATATTAGTTTCCAGTGTGTTGACTTACCAGCGCTATACTGTACCTGTCCGTCAGCCTGAACCCCTGAACCTCAACCTTAATGCTGCATGTTACTTATTCCACCTGGGCCAGAGATCATGTCATTACCTAGCAGCCCCTCTGAACAACAAACTCTCCCCCAATGCCCCTGATTGATGGGGGGACATGGGAAACTGGCCTTGTAGAGATCCCATGGAGTGGCCTGTTTGTAAATAGGCCCAGGCCTCAGCCATGCTTACACTTCCTCCCTCAGGACGGACCCAGGCGGCAGGAAATGTGGACCGTTGGTCTGTGTGCCAGCGTTGGTGTGTGTATGTGTGTGTGTGTGTGTGTGTGTGTATGGCCGGGCCTAGCTTTCAGCACCATTAACCTCTCAACACCACAAACAAGAGCTGGGGCCTCAGGGGCCTGGGCCCTTTGATGTCTGAAGGTTTTGGATAGTTTGGTTATACAGGGCCACATTGGCACACAACACCACAGGGACACCATATAGCATTTTTTAAATTGTTTAAAAAAATATGTTGTTGTTGGACATAACACTGTAAAATCACCAGGAAATGAGCTCGAAGTGAAAGGAAATCTGTTCCCAAGTATTCCCAAGCATAGATAGGCATATGCGATCGTATCCTAACGTAGTCACTAATCAAGGTTTGGAATTATTCTGTTTTTGTTTTTTGCGGTCAATTTGCAGTGTACAAATTATTTATAACTATGTTCCGGCCCCTCGACCTTCCATTCAAATGGGGACCCCTGCCATATAGGCTACCCCACCTGAATGGGCTCACTACAGCATGCTCACCATGGTCGTGTTGTTGGGCACACATGTTAAAAACGTTTTGCTACTAAAATGAGCGTGTTTTATTGGACAGTTCCAGGTAGTCCCTCCCGGTTTGTTTTCTTCAATTTGGTTCCTCTAGTATTTATAGTGGCATTTTAAAACCAATGCGTTGATGGGGAATCCAATCGCCAACATATCGTCTTGATCATCAGCAGATGCACTTCGTAAATCTTTACGCCATAGTTAGTTTGACTAACCTAAGGGGGAAAGTGGAGAAGGTCACTGAATGTTACCAAATTAACATTTAGATGACCTGTTTTTCCTGCACTTCCTGCATAATTTATGGACAGAAACTACTTTTTCCAGAGAGGATAGTATAAAGATACTAGGGTTTAGCCTGTGTTGAACTCATCAGTGTTGGCTGACATGACATTTAAAGGGGCAATCTGGGAATAAAGGGAGGGAGGGAGGTAAGGAGGGAGTGTTGACTGCATGTCCCATAAAGAGTAGGAATGGTATTGTAGAATGCTGTAGTAGAATGCTGTAGTAGAATGCTGTTGTAGGATGGTGTTGTAGTCGTGTACCATTGACTAGAACTGTAGACGAGACTCACTCATCTCTTCTTTGGCTGCTTAGCTAAGAGTCTCTCTCTCTCTCTCTCTCTCTCACACCCCCACTCTTCTTCCACTCTTCTTCCACTCTTCTTCCACTCTTCTTCTCATCTCTCTCTCTCTCCTCTTCCATTTCTCTTCCTCTCATCTATTTATCTCTCTCTCTCTCCTCCTCTCCTCATATCCCTAGCATCCAGTGGAATGAGCAGGCTGAGGCGGGGAGATGCCTTACGTGGATCGGCAGAACCGGATCTGTGGCTTCCTGGACATTGAGGAGAATGAGAACAGCGGCAAGTTCCTCCGACGCTACTTCATCCTGGACACCAGGGAGGGTAGCCTGGTGTGGTACATGGACAACCCACAGGTAGGGCAGCAGGGGAGTGTACAAACACACACACACACACACACACACACACAGACAGAAGCACACGCACACATTTATTTTTTATTTAACCTTTATTTAACTAGGCAAGTCAGTTAAGAACAAATTCTTATGCAGAACAGACACTCACTCAAACACACACACACACACATACTGGGAAGTGTAGTTATTGACTATATACATTTCACAGAGGAGATCATGAGTTAGGCTATGATGCTCTCACTACCCTCAAGTCATCAGTCTATAATGTCTGTGTGTTTAATCAATGCATGCATTTAGGCTGATGTCATTACTTGAATTGGTAGCAGCTGAAACGGTCATGTACTTACAGTATGCACTGTAGTAGGACATTAGCGGAAGGATGGATTGAATAGCTGCTTCTGTTTGGACTGACCTAATCTAATGAAGTATTTGACTGGATTGATCCGTCTGGTCTGGCCAGACCACTCTGGGGCCATCAAGAGGAAATGTGTGTGTCGTCGGCTGGGGAGATGATGCTCTGTCCGGGAAAACCGAGTCAAGTTACACGTCTGCCCAGCCGTCCGTCAGTCTGTCTGTCCCTACCACACATCTATACTCTTGTAATGTGTGACTTGAGCAAATTCATCTCTGAACTTCTTCTGGCATGTTGTTTTACACTCCTTCTACATGAAGTAGAGCTGCTTGACAGTATGCACAGTGTACTAGTAGAGTAGTGCTTTATAGTGTAAAGTCAATCTTACTGATTTGGGCATTCCTTTCCTTGGCATGAAATTACAAGATAAAGGAATTATCTTGTAAACCTAATGTAGATGCTAACCAGTCAATCAAACATCGGCATTAACAGAAAAAAGCTGGTTATTTAAATGCATGTCATCTTGTTTGGCTGGGAGTGGGAGCTCAGTGAGGAATACCTGTACAAAGACAGACTTGGGGCACCATTTATTGATGGTGCCCTGGGCTCTGAATTATTCAATTCAGTTTAGTTTCCATCTCCTTCCATCACTGTTAAATTCTCTGATCCTCAGACGCTCTTCAGAGTTCTATTCTCCTCCAAAACTTCTCTAGCTTTCACTTTGGTTTCCTGTTCAACTGCTGTTCTGTTGCACACTATTATTATTCAGGTATGCAATCTCACAATGTCTCTCTCTCGATCTCTGTCTCGTGGTTAGAATCTGCCCAAAGGAGCTGAAAATGTTGGCTCCCTCAAACTCACCTACATCTCCAAGGTCAGTCAAATTGTCCAATAACGTTGTTGAATTATATCCTGTCTGACTGACACAGACATGGCCAACCACAGTCCTAGGTGGCCAACCACAGTCTTAGGTGTGAACCCCTCTCTCTCTCTCTCTCCCCCAGGTGAGTGATGCCACAAAGATGCGACCAAAGGCGGAGTTCTGCTTCGGTAAGTCCTACAACCTTTGCATTTGATTCAGTGATCCAAGAACCAGATGTTTGTGAAACACTGTACAGTACATTACTGATAGTGGTTTATAGTATGAGTATGTTTGGGTTAGCACAGTGGTGGGTATTGTCTCTCTAACAGTGGGGGGGCTGTGAGGGAGGAAGCATTGGGAGGACGGCGCTGGGCAGGGAGCATGGGTTGGTGGGAGTAGGGAGAGGAGAGGGAAGGTTTGTAGCAAGGATACCGCTGACCTTTAGCTATTGAACTAGAAGGAGTCTATTTAGTATGAGTCTATTTCACTGTTCACCTGTTCCCTCTTTCCATAGATTCCCTTTCTCACACCTCTCCCTCCCTCCCTCCCTACCTCCCTCGCGGGGGTTTGGATGGGACCGTTTCCTGTATGACGTGCTGTTGTTCAACAGGCCCTTTGTCCCTCAGTGGCCCCAGTCAGGAGTATAGCTCCCCCACACTCAATAGAAGGAAGCAGTAGGATGACCCGCCGGTGACCGCCAAGTGCTGGCTCGACCCAACCATGTCGTTCAATGAGTGGGGGTGTCGGGTTTGGGGCGTGGGGTCTCCCGCTTTCCTGCATGACAGGATGCTGGCGTCCCAATCGGAACCCCCCTCTCTAAAACGCCGGGATATTTTTAAGCTAGATACTTGCATGATCCAGATCCACTTTTGGATTCCTCCCCCCGTAGTCCACTACTGTAGTTTTAGGATGATCTACCCGACTGTCCAAGTATGAGGTCAACCTACTGTACCTCAACCCTGACTGAATCTAGTATATGGCCCTGTGTGTGTGTGTGTGTGTGTGTGTGTGTGTGTGTGTGTGTGTGTGTGTGTGTGTGTGTGTGTGTGTGTGTGTGTGTGTGTGTGTGTGTGTGTGTGTGTGTGTGTGTGTGTGTGTGTGTGTGTGTGTGGTGGGTTGGTGTGCTGTGTTGAATCAATGTGAGGATCACAAAAGTGAGATGTTGAATGGGACAGTGGAAAACAGTCCACTGGTCTGATGTCCCCATTAGTGATGGGAACCATAATACTGCCGGACAAAGGTTGTGTTCCAAATGTCACCCTATTCCTGATATAGGGAAAAGGGTGGTATTTGAGACGCCTGGACATTCTGAACAAGGGACTCGGCCAAGCACTCTAAAC
This sequence comes from Thymallus thymallus, assembly GCA_023634145.1. Taxonomy (NCBI): domain Eukaryota; kingdom Metazoa; phylum Chordata; class Actinopteri; order Salmoniformes; family Salmonidae; genus Thymallus; species Thymallus thymallus. Next base: position 9,574,371 of record CM042386.1, read on the forward strand.
AGCATGTGTCAGACTACTTAGCAGAAATATGTTACAGAAATACAGAGATGCATAATTCAACTCTGCTAATGAGCCTAACTGACAGAACTGCTGCTGTTGCGTTTAAAGGCGCTGCATGGTCAATCCGACATCTGCATTGGCCGGTGGTACATTTACGGTGATACTGCCTCTGCAGAAGGCAGGGCATTCATTGCTCTTTGTTGAGCAGCACAGAGCTGTTATGAAGGAAGTTGTCAAGGAAGTGAGTTTGTGTTTATACAGGACCTCCCGCCCTCACCTACTGTCAACCAATCATGTCAATGCGGAGCTATACGGAACCATTGTTACAAAATGTGGGTGGAGCACAGCGATGCGTGCTTCCGGAGGCTCTGCTATTGCATCACACTCTCCATACGGAGCGACGACCACGTTTTATTTTTTTAACTGACCGCAAATCTCTCTCTCTCTCTCTCTCACACTCTCTTCCCAGTCATCAATGCTGGTATGAGGAAGTTCTACCTCCAGGCCAATGACCAGCAGGATCTGGTAGAGTGGGTCAACGTGCTCAACAACGCCACCAAGATCACAGTGAGTCCCCTGCCCTGTCACCTGAGGCCCCTGCCCTGTCACCTGTCAAAAGTAGAACTTCCACCTCCTGTAGTACAAGACTGCTTCCATCTCAATGCCCGCTAGGAAAGGATCTGTGGTTAAGAACTAGGATGTGTTATCCCAGTTCAGCTGGAGTGAGTGAGTGGGATGGAGGAAGGATGACAAGACCGGCATACCTCACGCGTGTAAGAAATACATTATGAAGCACTGATCTGCTGGTTCCAGGAGCCTGAAGTGCTCTGAGTCATAGACTGTCTCTACAGAAAAGGCAGTGCCGGGACAGAACAGGACAGAACATGACATGACAGGACAGGACAGGACAGGACAGGACAGGACAGGACAGGACAGGACAGGACAGGACAGGACAGGACAGGACAGGACAGGACAGGACAGGACAGGACAGGACGGAACAGTGTGCCTATGGATCAGCTTTCACTGGGATTCACTGGAGAGGATGTTCCACTCTAATTCCTCTTAAACTACATCCATGTATGGGGAATGGACTGGGCATTGAGTATAAAGTGACATAATAAGTTATGTAATAACTTCACAGTACACACACTGTATTGAAGTCTCATCAAACTCTGTTGACTCTCATGTTGTCTTTATTGAGTTTAGTCGTGCTGCTGACACTGCAACACAGTCTCACAGTCCACTCAACAAGGTCGCACACTCACACACACACACACACACACACACACACACACACACACACACACACACACACACACACACACACACACACACACACACACACACACACACAAACAAATCGATTACCCCAGTCATCAGTGTAGCAGTGGCTCTCTGAAGCCCCCAGGCTAGAGTTGTTGGAAAATAAATTAACGAGCAGGCAGAGTACATCATCATGTCTCTACAGAGACTGCAGAGGGACACATCTGACAAGGTTTTGGAGCATGTTGGCCCCTGATGCACTCTGGCAGTTGATGTTTATTTGACATGTTCCAGGTGCCAAAGTCAGGGGATGGCCAGCCCAGTGCAGAGATGCCCCAGGAGGGGCTGGGTGCCACGAAGCAGATCTCCTATAAGACAGAGATCATAGGTGGAGTACCCATCATCACTGCCACACAGGTAAGGGAGATGCCCAGCACTAACCAAGCCCTAACCAAAGATGAGTAAGGTTGCAAAAATTCAGGAAACTTTACCAACATTCTCAGGTTTTCCAGAAGTCCCGGTTGGAATAAGCAGGATACCCAGGATTCCTTCACCCGGGATTTCTGGAGCATTTTGGGAGAGTTACTGAACACCAGTTCAAACATCTGACTTACGTTTGAAGGCCATCTGCTCTGCTGTGGCTTGGAGCAGTTCAGTCAAATGGGGTTTGGGACAGTAACAAGCGACATTCCATGACTGAGTTTTTGTTCCCTTACTAACTTGCTTTTAGCCATGTTAATCAGCTGTATAAATAGATGGTCTGTCTGAATAGAAATGTCCATGGATCAGGCCATCTTTTACATTGAACTTAATGTTCCTCTGAGGAAGACAGTGGTGTGTTGTCTGGTACGTATGAGCAGTGCAAGTCATATCCTGTCTTGTGCTGGTATCAGGTATGTAGCCTGATACAATTGTGGCTGAAAGTGAAAAGTTACATCCAGATGCACGAGATATGGTCTATGATGTCACTTCCTGTGTGGGTAGTGGCGGTGCAGTGGGCCGGCCTCAACTTCAACTTGACAATTACAAAACAGGCAGTGAATTCTCTATCATTATTGATTGCTGTTAACACACACATTTCTAGTCACTGGAGATGATGATAAGGTGGGGAGCTTGGCACACACGTATCTGATTGTGTGTCTATCTGTGTGTGTGTGTGTGTGTGTGTGTGTGTGTGTGTGTGTGTGTGTGTGTGTGTGTGTGTTGATTGCTTGTGCGTGTGCATATACTTCCCATTGGTGTGTGTTTGTACACTTCTATGTGTGTGCCCTGTGGTGCAGAAGCAGGGTGACGGTGGGCAGAACGGAGCAGAGCGGGGGGGCCAGCGGAAGGCCCACAGCCAGCTGCCCTACTTCCTGGGTCGAGGGGCACAGGACCAGGCGCTCATCAAGGCTGGATACTGTGTCAAGCAGGGAGCCGTGGTGAGTGGAGACGGTACAGACAGTGGGAGAACTCTTTCAGGTGTTGTAATAGTAGCAGACTATGGTCGCATTCATAAGGGAATGTAATGGAAAACGTTCCGGTCCGATTTCTTCTGTGTGGTATCTAATGAGTACACCACAAGCTCAGAGAGATTCTCCCTCAGCTACAAGCTTTTAATACTAGCAGTATTCCTGGCGGTGTGTGTGTTTGTTGTCCTCTAGGATTATTATGTGTTGGAGTTGGACAGCCGCAGGCTGTTAATGGAACTTATTAACCACAGTAATCCAGCCATTCTAAAGAAAACAGTGTCCCTATGCAATGACGGAATAGCTTTCAGTTAGTAGCATTCTCAGCAAGTCAAAAGGATTTGGAGGGGTTGGAAATGTTAACCGCCATCTGTACTGTTTTCCTTTCTCTTCCGCAGATGAAGAACTGGAAGAGGAGATACTTCTTACTGGAGGAGAACGCGGTCAGCTACTTTAAGTCAGACCTGGTTAGTGGGAATGTGTCTCTGTCTCTCTCCTCATCTGCGGGCGGCTGTGAGCAAGGTGACACACACACACACTCCACACAAAATGTCCTTGAGCCGCCCGCGCCAACACGCACACGCATACACAATTCAAGGAGCTGCGTAACACCGTTGGCTAGCAGTTCGTCTTTGTTTTGCACCTGTGTTTCACAGACAGACACACACAGATCAGATAAGAGCTGACTCCAGGCCTGTGCATTGTTCCCGGCTCCCAAAGCTCTTGGCACAGCTACTAATAAACAGGACTTCCAAATGGACAAGCCTGGTTTGGATTCATCATCAATGCTGGCCAGATTCTCAGCCATTTTATATTCTGTAATGTAGCTAGATGAATGCTAGATTGTTGATAGATGTGTTTGTCCGACACACACTCTGTACCTCCTCTCTCATGATCTGAGAGGTAGAGAACGAGTTCAGACAAGAGGGACAAGTTCTCTGCCTCCTTTACTCCCTGGAGTGGCTAGTGTTGTGAATGAGCTTGTCTCCCGTTGGCCCTTGGCTGGTGTTGTGAATGAGCTTGTCTCCCATTGGCCCTTGGCTGGTGTTGTGAATGAGCTTGTCTCCCGTTGGCCCTAACACATTTTCGGAATTTCTGACAACTATACGTGGTGTGCAACATCCTAAATTGTCCGGAAATCGTGGTGGAAAATTGTGTTTTATTAAGACACAGTGGTGTGAAAAGGATCCAATTGTCTAAAAGTATTTGGTTTTAAATATTCTTAAGTATTAAAAGTACATGTAATTGCTAAAATATACTTAAGTATTAAAAGTAAAAGTATGAATCATTTCAAATTCCTTATATTAAGCAAACCAGACGGCACCATTTTTGTAAAACAAATCAGGGACACACTCCAACACTTAGACATAATTTACAAACAAAGCATTTGAGTCCCCCAGATCACATGCAATAGGGATGACCAGGGATGTTCTCATGATGTGTGTGTGAATTTGACAATTGTCCTGTCCTGCTAAGCATTCAAAATGGAACCAGTACTTTTGGGTGTCAGGGAAAATGTAAAGTAAAGTACAGATACCCCAAAAAACTACTTAAGTTGTACTTTAAAGTATTTTTACTTAAGTACTTTACACCGCTGACAGTACACATGTTTTTCTGTTTTTTTGCCATTAAAGCTAGTTGAGGAGGAAAATAATAGAGGAGGCTTTATGTACGAGACGGTCCATGGCGGACACAAGTGTATTACTGGGACATTAATCCTAGACGCTAGTGCAGATCTAGCAGGCACTATTGGCTGTCTAGGCTAGGCCTGTGTGTTTTCTCTCCAGACCACTTAATCTCTCCATCCTCTCCTAGTAAAGTGCCATTAGGGCCTCTAACCCAGGGCCAAAGGCATGCAGAGACACGTCTCTTATAGAGATTATGCTGGGATTGAGCTGTGTGTGTGTGTGTGTGTGTGTGTGTGTGTGTGTGTGTGTGTGTGTGTGTGTGTGTGTGTGTGTGTGTGTGTGTGTGTGTGTGTGTGTGTGTGTGTGTGTGGTTATATATTGCCTTTTGTGATTTTTTTGCGTCATATGTTTAATTCCTGGTGTTCCACGTGTGGACAGCACAGCGTGTGTGTGTGTATACTGCCATGGTGCCAGAGCCTCTGGAGGCTTGCCCTGTGTAAGACTACCCTGCTTTGTGGTTTAGCAGGATGAGAGAAAGAATTGCATACAATTAAAGACTCGCCCCATGTCTGCGTCACAAGGCAATGATCTTCTATGAACACTGATTATAGTATAAATATATATATTATACAAATACCCCATGATCAGACCCAGGCCCCCTTCTCTTTATTAAGATTCAATCTGCAGCTTTGAGCAGTGTGAGAGTGTGTATGTGAGTGTGTATGTGAGTGTGTGTGGGAGTGTGTGTGTGTGGGAGTGTGTGTGTGTGGGAGTGTGTGTGTGGGAGTGTGTGTGTGTGGGAGTGTGTGTGTGTGGGAGTGTGTGTGTGGGAGTGTGTGTGCGAGGGTGTGCGCGAGTGTGTGTGCGCGAGTGTGTGTGTGTGTGCGCGAGTGTGTGTGCGAGTGTATGTGTGGGAGTGTGTGTGGGAGTGTGTGTGGGAGTGTGAGTGTGTGTGTGTGTGTGCGAGTGTGTGTGTGTGCGAGTGTGTGCGAGTGTGTGTGTGTGCGAGTGTGTGTGTGTGTGTGTGCGAGTGTGTGTGTGTGCGAGAGTGTGTGTGTGTGCGAGTGTGGGAGGGTGTGTGTGTGGGAGTGTGTGTGCGAGTGTGTGTGTGTGGGAGGGTGTATGTGGGAGGGTGTGTGTGTGAGAGTGTGTATGTGTGTGTGCGAGTGTGGGAGGGTGTGTGCGAGTGTGTGTGGGAGTGTGTGTGTGTGTGTGTGCGAGAGTGTGTGTGTGTGCGAGTGTCGGAGGGTGTGCGAGTGTGTGTGCGAGTGTGTGTGCGAGTGTGTGTGGGAGTGTGTCTGGGAGTGTGTCTGGGAGTGTGTCTGGGAGTGTGTATGCCCGTGTGTTGGTGTTTGGCACAGGGTGGACAGGGATCCTATTATGTTCCTAATATTATAGCATAATGTCAATGTCCTTCTACCTTCTCTGTGTCTCTATTTAAGGACCATCAAGCACTAGCTCTTGGGTTGTCATGGCTACATTAGGCTTTACTTTTAGTTGTTGCCATGTTGACGTGTTGTCAAGTGAATTATGTCTTCTATAGTGTATCCTGTTCTGCCTACCTCCCCTTTCTTCGTCCTCTCTCTCTCTCTCTCACTCTCTCTCTCTCACTCTCTCTCGCTCACTCTCTCTTTCTCTCAGGAGAGAGAGCCTCTGCGTGTGATCCCGCTGAAAGAGGTTCACAAAGTTCAGGAGTGCAAACAGAGGTCAGAGTCTTTTACACTTTAGTCACTGAGCTGGACAGATTGGCTATTGACGCTGACAGGCCTAGTGCCAAAGTGAACGGGCTGGTGACATGGCATATGTCCCAAATGGCATCCTATCCCCTATCTAGTGCACTGCTTTTGAGCAGGGTCAATCTGGGAATAGCGTGCAATTTGGGATGCAGACATGGCTGACAACTGTATCGTGCTCACAGATAACAAGAGTAAATGTTGGACATGGACAAACAGAGTGAGCTTTCCGTCGCCCTTCGATGGCGATGCACTCTCTTACATTCACACCCAGTGATTTCCGTCACTGGGATGTTTGAATATTATTGAAAGTGGTGTCATCTCTTTCCATCCAGTGACTTAATGCAGAGGGACAATCTATTTGAAGTCGTCACTAGCTCAAGGACCTTCTACATGCAGGTGAGACATTTCCGTTCTCCGGATAATGTCTGAATATATTGATTTCATTCCGGCCCAACTGACGAGAGACAGTTAGTGTTCCTTTCCGTTGTCACACAGTAACCTCTTCCTTTTCTCTCTCTGTTTCCTACATGTCCCCTCTTCCTCCAACTCCTCCTTTTCTAGTCGGACAGTCCAGAGGAGATGCACAGCTGGATCAAGGCAATCTCAGGAGCCATTGTGGCCCAGCGGGGGCCTGGACGCTCAGCTGCCTCTGTACGTATTCAGTCTGGGGCTGGGCCTGAGCCACTGTTCCTGTATACTGGTTCTACATGGGACCAATAGGATGTCAACACTTTCAATACTTTAGTTCCAGCCAAGAATTACAGAACACAACTGGTTCCCCTAACCAAGGGCTTGATGGTTAGTTGGATCAGGTGTGTTTGTGCTGGGCAAGAATAAAAGCATGCACGTCCTGTGGACCAGTATTGGAGACCTCTGCTTGGAAGGGAGATACTTTACTGTCTTTGGAGGAAATCCATATTTGAGTCTACATCTGCTGTTCCGGTTTGGCTAGAGTGTCTCTAGTTTCTAGATATTTCTGTCTGTTGAAGAGCAAACATTAAGATCCGGTTTGGATGTAACCCATTCACCCACCCACCACCCCAGCTTAAAAACTGGACATCACAGTTTGATTTCTGTGTGCCACCTTGATTTTCCTAATTGTTTTGTTGATTTCCATGTCTTATTTTTGCATTGACACTAATTATTGTACACAAAGCAGTATTCGATCTCTACTCACAACCAGGTGATGCAGCTAGATCCACACTTCAAACCCCAACCAACGGGTACCCTAACACACACCTCCACCACCAGCCCCTCTCCTGTTCTCTCTCCTCCCTAACCTCTCTCCCCCTCTCAGCCGGAGCGTCCTCCCTCCCCCTCCTCCCCCTGTTCCCTCTCTTCTAACGAAGATGTGCACTACTGTGTTGTTGCAGATACGCCAGGCCCGTCGGCTATCGAACCCTTGTATACAGAGGTATACATTCCGCAATGGTGAATGCAGCACGTATGTGAGCCCCCTGTGTCAGTCAAGCAGCTTCCTCTGTTTGTTTTGCAGACGTAGTCCTAGATTGCATCCAAAATGGCACCCTATTCCGTATATAGTGCACTACTTTTGACCAGGGCTCATAGGGGGGGCTCTGGTCCAAATAAATGCACTATATATGGAGTAGGGTGCCATTTTGGACGCAGCCCTACTCTAATGTAGTGGAATGGAGCTTTGATGACTGCTTAATCCCCTCTGAAACACCCAAGCAAGCCCAGTTAATAGATAACAGATAGACTTCCATCTCATGCTTGAGTGCTGATCATTAGCCCCTCCCCCTTCTCCATCCTAACTGGTCTGGACAGACATAATGTAATCTGCCATTCATTGGTCAGAGTAACTCGGCTGGTCCACATGACCTCACTCCTCGTCCTCCTTCCAGAGCTCAGTATCGACTGGTCTGGTCCTGACTAGGCTTCTTTGAAAACCTTCTGCCTCCTCTTCCTCCATCCTCATCCCACTTTAATGCATACATAACATATTTTGTGACCGCCACTCTGCGTGTCCGTGCCTTTATACAGACAACGGACATCTGACCTCCATGTGCAAGCAATTATTCCATATAGAACCGTCTTGCGTCACTGGGTTCCAGTGTAGCTTGGGAAGCTGTAGTGCTGTAGTACAGTTACCGGTAGCTGCTAGCTAGGTCTGGGGAAGCATGTTCCCCCACCTCTCCTAGAAACACACACACACACAGCAATCCCCAAGGTTGACCATTATATCTTCATTCATTCATTGGCTTCAACAACTTACACTTGACAACTTTGAGACTATTTAACATTGCCCCATTGCTTTTAGAGTCTCTAGTTACTAGCACAGGCTGCTGAGGGGAGGACGGCTCATAATATTGGCTGAAATTAAGTGAATGGAATGGCATCAAACACATGGAAACCATGGAAACCACATTGAGTTTGATACCATTCTATTTATTCCGTTCCAGCCATTACTTCCCCATTTAAGGTACCACCAACCTCCTGTGAAGTCCAGTAGTTTGAAGCCTTTCATGTTCTCTAATGACCCAGTAATACTGTGATTTCATGTCAACATGTCCTCATGCACCCCCACCCCTTCAACACGCACTTACGTTCTCCGAGTTCCACCCATCTATTCTAAATGTCATCCCACTGCCTCACTTTACCCATCTATGACTTCCTCATCATCAAATATGTTCTCACTAAAACTAGACACTCCTAAACAGTCATCTTTTTTCTAACTTTTGGGCGTCTGTTTTCTCCCTGTCGTGTTTTTCAGAGAGTTAAATGTGACCGTGAGTTACTAACGTTCCCCAAGTGAGCTCTACTGTACCATCCCTTCCACTGCTGCTGCTGCCTTTCTGCTTCCTCTTCCTCCAACTACATCTGCTACCTTTGTTTCATTCCTGCTTCCTCTACTATAACCCTTTGCACCAGCACCACTATTTATACTACTACTACTACTGCTGATACTACTACTACTACTACTGCTGATACTACTACTACTACTACTACTACTACTACTACTACTACTACTACTACTACTACTGCTGATACTACTACTACTGCTGCTGATACTACTACTACTGCTGCTGATACTACTACTACTGCTGCTGATACTACTACTACTGCTGCTGATACTACTACTACTACTGCTGATACTACTACTACTACTACTGCTGATACTACTACTACTACTACTACTACTGCTGATACTACTACTACTACTGTTGATACTACTACTACTAATACTACTACTACTACTAATACTACTACTACTACTACTACTACTACTACTACTGCTGATACTACTGCTACTACTACTACTACTACAGTTTCTGCTGTCTTGCCCTGCCACCCTGTGCCACTGCCCCCGCTACAACACTGTGACTGACCTGACTGACTCCCCTGCGTCCAGTGCTTCTGAATCTGAATGACTTTGTTCCTCCCTCCCTCCTACACTATGCAGGAGCACAGCGACCACTCCACCACCAGCACCCCTTCCACCTTCTACTGCAGCAGCAACCATGGGGGACCCCCCGCCCCTCGCTCGCCCGTCCAGGCAGAGCCACCCTACCCCCAGCGCCAGGGGGGCCCGGGCCCTTACCTGGGACAGCCAGGACTTCATGGGCCTGCTGCCCTGGCGAAGCCACCCGGGGGCACCGTCACCACCCCGCTCCCGCCTCTCCCTCCAGGAGACCCCCCGCCTGTCCAAGTGAGCGCCTCGTCCCTGTACCACACCAACCGGGAGGACCTGTCGCCATGGAGACGGCGTAGCGAAGTAGAGGACAACCAACCGGAAATCTCCACCTTCAGCTTAGAGGACTCAGACCTGCATGTCAGCCAGGTGTGAGCCTCTAGTCTAACCCCTGACCTTTGACCCCTAACCCCTGCCTCACAGGGAACCTCTCACCCTTAACCCCACTCCCCCATTCCCTCCACCACCTGTCCTTCATTCCCCACGCACAGTACATGGTGGATACAGGGGGATTCACACTGACACAAAGGGGACTGGACAGTTATCACCAACGACAAGCGGAAAGCCAATGTAACGTGACCAAAATGGAGCTGAACCAATCAGAGCCGGACTGGACCTCAGGAAGACAGGAAGTGGTTCCTGGTTGTGATCGGTGATCGTCTACTCTACCCCTGTATCCAGAGTCTCTCTTAACACAGCCAATGGCGTGATGTGTCAGGGCAAGGAGACCTCATCGGATGTTCGGTTTTATTTCAGTCTCTTTCGTTGTTGATATTTCTGTTGGGTGTTGCTCTTTCTCTCTTGGCGTCGGTGTTGTGTGGTCTGATTCATTAACTTCATCCCTTGTCCATTGGCTAAAGAGGTTACTGGATTGGCTGAGAAACTCACTGCTCACGTTTCTCCACCCTTCTCCTTCTCCCTGACGTCACATGATTTTACTGTTGTTGATGTTGGGACTAATTTAAAGAGGAGCTAGATGTTATTTTTATTTATAGTTATGTAATTTAAAACATTGTAACTGTTGGCAATGAGACAACCCCACTCATACACACAGTGGTTTAGATTTGTATGTACTTTTAAGATGTTAAATATATTTGCCTTTAAGCTGTCCATTTAGTTTCTATCCCAAGAATGCCGTTGTGGAAGCACCTAATGAAATATGAAAGCAAATCTTTAAAATAACCAGATGAAATTCCCTGCACCATTCTTACTTTCAGTTGTGTTTTGGAGTGAGTGGGTGTCGTGTATATTTCTGTTTTTTAGTTATCATTTAGAAATGCTTTGAGTCCTTATGTTCATATTAGAGTTGTACCTGTTGTGTTCGTTCAGGCTCTCTCTCTTTCTCTCTCAATCAGTCACACACATACTGTCACACCTCTGTGTTTTGCCAAATTAAGCCCTGCACTGTAATGTTATGTGCCTGCCAACGTTAGCATGCATTTGTATAGAGACTTCTCCCTCAGGAGGACAGATATGCACAGTACAGTACAATTCATATATAGGCCTATGGGTATGGTCTTTCAACTGGCACTTTGTGGACACTATGTGGGCAGATACCGCTACCCTTGATCTGTTTTATGGGTGTTCCTTTGTGGTTCTCATCTTTTATCTACTGTATGAGTACTGTACTACTATTCTCAGTGCTGTGACTGTTTGTTTGTGTGTCTGTGGGGGAAACATACTGTGCCTGCGTTGCCAATATGGCGGAGGACAGGAGGAGGGTTTGACCTTTGACCTCAGCGGTGTACTCTTCCTGTAACTGTTTCTACTGTGTTGCACAACTCTTACTGTAATAGCTGCTAAAGTGCCTGCGTTCTTTCTATAGAGGAAAAAAACAAGCTATTTTGACCCTTTTAATTGTGTACCTGATGTTCTGAAATCGTGTGCATTATTTATTAAGTGGAGTTTGAAAATAAATCAATGGATTCAAGTTAGTGTGGCTTTTTGCTTCTTATTTGTGTTGACTCAAATCCTGTAAATAATTTAAATGTTGTGTTTGATGTAGATTGACACCATGTAGTGCTGAAGGAAAGAACTACAGCCCTTATCTGCTCAAATATTTTTATTCCATTCAATACAATGTCTGCTATGTTCTTTTGTAAGCCCATCTTTTCCAGCATGTTATTGTAGATTGCATTTATAGGTGTAACCAGTTGCCACTTCAAGGCCTGGTAAGACCATAGGAAAGAACCCGGCAAAGCAGGATTCTAGCGCCATCTATTGGCATTGTTTATTGGCATCTATAGTCAACAGATGGTTGATAGAGGTTTACTGTCATTTGGAAATATTTGTATTATTAATACATTTTAACCTAACGTTGCAGGCTTAAAAAAAACACCTGGGCGGAGTCCCCGCATCCGTTTTTCAGGGGAAACGGAAGTTCGGTTGAAAATACTGTATCCCTGAAAACCAGAAACATCCACTTTCTACTGACCCCATGGAGAGTGAATACATCTAAATGTTTAGTAAATATCTATTTTATTCTTAATGTGAATCCCATCAGTCTGAATGATCAAGGCGACATCATATCCCTAAGTCTGCGTCCAAAATGGCACCCTATTCCCTATATAGTGCACTATTGGCCAGGGCCCATAGGGATCTGATGGAAAGAAGTCCACAAAACTCTGCCTAAACCTGGAGATGGCCTGTCCCTCACGGAGCTGTCTGTTGCGACTGAGAGGCCCCTGCTTTCTATTAGAAAAATCAGCTGGAATCCATCATGCCCTCGGAGCAGGCCAGACCTGACTCATGGTCACAATGATATGATGCACAGAGCCAGGTATAAGGAAAGAAATCCTGCTCTAAAGCTCTTGTTTGGATTGGGAAAAAAGTGAAGCTAGGCCCTTCTCTTATGCTCCCATTCAAGTCTCATTAAACAAACAAACCTCCAATAAAAACACAGAAATAACAAACTGCTTAAACATATTGGAACGGGTCTCCGACAATTTGGACATTACTGGGAGGGATTGACTGCAGCCAATGCTTGTTGTTGCAGCAAATTAGATTCAGGAACCAACAATTGGAATCCCTCTCCATTCTTGAGTTCAAGTTTGAATAACTCTGACTTTTATTCAAAGGGACATTTGTAGTGCTTCATTAGAAGTATAAGTTCACAATTAATGTGCTTGTATTGAGAAGGATGTGCTTGCCAGATAGTAACACAAACA